>CAWUFW010000384.1:649476-1298952 GCA_963921515.1 Calotriton arnoldi | reverse complement strand
CTGGCTTCTTCAAACATGGCCTTCAGATACGGTGCCAGTTTATCAGGCCGGAGTTTGTATAACTCGATAGGGAGTCCATTAGGACCGAGAGCTTTCCCTGAGTTCAAGGAACGGATTGCTTGCCCTATCTCATCCGTTGTGAAGTCACTGTCCATATATTGACGATCCTCTAAGGAGAGTTGGGGGAGCCTAATGTCTCGTAGTAGTTCCTGAGAGTCCTCTTCGGAGTGCGGGGTTACCGTCTTGTATACAGTAGAGAAGTGAGTGGCGAATCTATCCACTATGGCCTGCGGCTCCATGAGGGAACTATCTCCCTCAACCTTAAGTTCCGGCACAAGCCTGCTCGCATACTCTTTTTTGTCGAGCCACGCTATGAGTTTCCCCGCCCTATCACCCAGGTCATAGATCCTGCCCAGCCGCTCCCTACTCAGCGCCTTCACCCTGTCCGTCACAAGAGCCTTGTATTCGTGTTGTTTCAAGCTCAACAGGTGGAGCTTTTCTGGCGTTGCTCCAGATTCTAGGTCGCCCTCCAGAGTACCAATTTCTGACTCAATATCTACTACTTCTTTGTGTTTGTCTTTCTTCACGCCAGAAATCAACGACAGGGCCTGGCCTCGAATTACCGTCTTAAATGCTTCCCACAGTGTCTGGGACGAGGAAACAGAGCCCTCATTATCTGAGAAATAGTTATCCAAAGCTTTCGCTAGGTCTTTTCGGATTTTCAGGTTTTTCAGGTACCAGGGGTTAATGGGAGCTAGCCTGCCCACTGTGGTGTGGTTAAGGGCTATGTGTGTCCATACCGAGTGATCGGAAATGCCTCTAGCTAGATGTTTGATGTCCTGTATATAGGTGGCCTGCGCTGCCGGGACTAGGCAGTAGTCTATACGGGAGAGACTATTATGCGCTCCGGAGTGAAAGGTGTACTGCTGCTGGTCTGGATGGTATGTTCTCCACCCATCTACCAGCCCCATGGAGTCGAGAAAGTCGGGCAGCCATTGAGAAGAGGGCCCCACCTCTCGCGGGGGATAGCGGTCTAGTGTGCCTGAGACTACTGCATTAAAGTCACCCCCGAGGATCAAGAGGCTGTCTGGAATGGTGAGCAGGACAGAACCCAGGTCTGTAAATGTTGTGTTCTGTAGTCCCGGAGGGACGTAGATAGACATAAGTGTGGTGGGACGCCCCCCCACACGCCTGACACCCCGACATATCTGCCCCGATCGTCCACCCACGTGGAACTCACAGCTAGGGGGAAGGAGTTTTTCATCATGATGCCCACTCCCCGTGAACCTGAGGTAAACCCTGCATGGGCCACCATCTTGTATCCCCACCTGTGCATTGCCTTACACGTGTTGCCTATGAGGTGTGTCTCCTATAGTAGGACAATATCCGGGGCTTGTCGTTTGATATACTGGAGGACTACACTGCGCTTGATCTTGTCCCCAAGTCCGTTAACATTCCAACTCAATATCCTAACATTTTTTTCTCCCTGCGCACCCATTAGTTAGTTCAAAGATTACAGCCTCCTCTGTTGTATAGTAGAAATTGAGTAACAATGCAAAAACAATAACAACATAAAAACACAAAACCCCCTCCCAACTGCCCCCAACCCTGCTTCCCTGCACTGTGGGCTTAGAACTGCCCATGTAGAACTCTGCAGAGTGCCTGTCGCCCTGTGTGTGCACTAAAAGTAGAAAACGTAGGGTCGTGCCATAACGTTTAGCTGACCCCCCAACTTGGTGGCTATTAAATCCTTCAGAGAGTCACGCACCCCAGTTCTGGGTGTGGGCCGTTGGTTGGGGACTTCCCCGTCGATGATCGGCCCCCACCCCGCTCGTTACCTGTCCCAGGTCTTCACCGGAAAGCGTCCGCATAACGGAGACTCTGTGTCCCTCTTCGCCCCGTCATTCATGCAGCTGAGGGGCATCCACCTCTTCAGCTCCGCGGCCGCGTGCAGCACGATTCGAGTGTAGGTCAAGCCATTCTGCTGCTTCCTCCGGTTGCTCAAAGAACCAGGCTTTTCCCTCCGCCTCTACCCGGAGGCGCGCAGGGAATAACATGGAGTACTTGAAACCTCCCTCTCTCAGCGTCCATTTAACAGGGATGAATGACCTCCTCTGCCTCTGCACTCGTTGTGTAAAATCCGGAAAGAAAGAAATTTCTGCATTTTCGTACCGGAGGTTGGTCCGTGCCCTGGCATTCTGGAGAATTTCATCTCGGTCACGGAAGTTAAAAACTCTAGCCAATAGCGGGCGAGGAGGAGCTCCCGGCCTGGGGTGACCTCCGGGGACCCTGTGGGCCCTTTCATTGACGAAGAACTTGCTGAGACCCTTGGGTTGCAGGTGTTGCAGGATAAGGTCCTCCACAAAGAGGTCCGGGGACTGCCCCTCGGCTCCTTCCGGAACCCCCAGAATCCGTAGGTTATTGCGACGCAGCCGTCCTTCATAATCATCCAGCTTTAACTCGGTCGCCTTACGAAATGATCGCATGTCTTGCATCTCCTCTTGGAGCTGCGTCACATCTCCCACCAGGCTAGAGGTGGTAATCTCTACCTGCTTGACTTTTTCGCTGAGTTTGGAGAGATCAGTTCGGATTAAATTTACATCGATGGCAATAGTGTCCATTTTGTGTTCCAGGGAGGTTTTGACGTTGGATATGGCCTCCATGACGTCCCTCAGCGACAGTTCCTGTTCTTCTCCAACTTGTTCACACGTGGGGCTGCCCCTAGATTGGCTGCTCTGAATCACTTCTTTAGGGAGAGCGTAGCGATCCAATTTATTTGATTGCACCACCTTAGGCCCCCTTGTATTCGCTGACTTGCCCTTCTCCATCGCTGCTCAATATCGTCCTCTGGGCCCCTTGGTCAGTTTGCGCTTGGCTCCAGCTTGCGCCGCGGTCTTTTCTCGGACACCGTCACACTCCACCACTAAGCCCACAGATATCAGCGAAACCCAGACGAGGGAGCGAGAGGAGATGATCTCACCATGCCCTGGGCTCCGGGTGGTCGGATTTTCTTGTGTGGTACACTGCGGCTGCGGGAAAGGCAGCGCTGCATCCGGTACACCCCCAATCAAAGCGCCGACTATGTGTTGCAAGTGTGTGCCATCAAGTTGCTGCTTTCAAGGCTACTGGCATCACCTGGGGCGTCCAAACTGGCTTGGGGTCACTCACGTCCCCGGCTGTCCTCTTTGTCACTCCTACTCCCACGGATCAGTGGGGGAGGGCCGCTGCCCGTGGCTCCAGCAAATCGCCCCCGTGGTAGGGCCGAGCACCGAGAGATAGATAGTATTTCGGGGAAGGAGGGGGCCCGCGCCCCGCTACTTCGCCCAACTCCCCGGGGGGCCTCCTGCCGCCTCACCTCTCATCCGGCACCACAGGCCTTCAACCTGGACGTTCCAGGCACAATCAAAGCTGGCCCGCAACACCTCCGGCGCCCCCCGCAGGTCCCAGCTGTATCACCGTCGGCCTCTGGCCCTGCGCAGGCCCCGGCGGACACGGATGAAGGAGGCCGAGGGTGCGATGCGTCGCAGCGGCCTGCTGCAAAAATTGAGCTCCCGGCTTCACTGTGTCTTTAGGCCCTCGTCTTACGGGACTCGCAGTCTCCGGCGCAGGCGGTGCTCGGTCCTCTCACCCGGCTCAGCGCCCTCCGCTATCCTTCCGGTGCGTTTCCCAACCTTTGGAATTCGGATTAGTGTGGCGGATTAACGTGGGGAGATCAGCTAGCACGGAGCTTGCGCTTTAGGCGGCCATCTCGGTTCGGGTCTTGGCCACGCCCCCCAATTTTTAACATTTTTAAATAATTCTAACTATGTTTTTATTAATTATACTTATTATTTAATTTATTTAATATTATTTATAAGACATTTAAAAAAAAAAACGATATTTTGAACAACGATATTTTAAACAACGATATTTTGGTTTCGATATTTTTGTACTTACCTTTGTAGAGATAGGATGTCGATATTTTGTCCATCAATATTCTTGACACGATATTCTGGTAGGTCGATATTGTTGTCGTTGATATTATGTCAGTGATCCGTGAGCAAAAACTGCGAAGAATAAAGAGAATTGGGGAAGGATTTCCAAGTGAAAAGTGAGGCAGGCAGATAGGTAGGAATGTGTGGGATGCCAGACAGGGAAAAAATGAAGAAGTCGGGAGGAAAATTATTGAGGGAGGGGGAGCTGAAAGGGGAAGAGGAAATAATGTAGAGGAAAGTAGGGGTTCGTTTTAAGGGTCTCCCCTGATTAAAAAGATGAGAAAAGCTGACTTAGGGGGAAGGAGAGTTTAGAAAGGGAGAGTGGGATGAAAAATGCAAGGAAAGAAAATATGTATATGATACTATGTAAAAAAAATACACTTTGTAAATGTGATTTCAAGATAAAGGGCATTGATATTGAAAAGTATGCAGATGCCATTTATGAATGAAATGTAAAACAACCCAGATAAATAGCTGTTATTCTCAAAAATCATGTGCAACTATGTGAAAAACGTAATCACAGAAATGAGAATGGGTGGATAAATAGAGTTATGCTGTATTTATACATAGGTCATCTTCACATACCTTCCGTTTGCTATGGCCTTCTTGTGCTTTTGTTTTTTTTACAGATTGTGCTTCATTGAGAAGCAGAATTTCCTCTAGATTGAATACAGTGTCCATGGCTCCCCGTGCACATCTCCTCCTGTGTCGATGTCTGCTCAGAACTGTGGTTCTCTACCAATCCACATCCCTGTCATTCCCGGGCTGCTTCTCACCATATCCTTAACTGAAACATAGCAATATGTTGATTTTTACATACAGAAAGTATACATACAGTTAGAGTCACTGCAAGATTAAGAGAGTTGCTGAGGCACCAATTACTGAGATTGTAATCTACATACTGGGACTCCAAAGCTAGTAGTTAGACAGTAGTCCATATCAACATAAAGATATCCTAAAGGAAACTTCTCCACAATACAATTACCCTATTCACAAAGGCAAATTAAGGCTTAAACATGTGCTTCATGACCACATTTTCGTTTTTTACACCTGCGTGAAATTCACGAAGGTATTCTACTTGGGTATAACTGCATCCACTAGGGCAGATTTCTGAGCCACCAGTGCAGAGACATCTGAAGTAGTGAATCCCACTCAAGTGGTGGGATGTGAAAGTTCCCAGGTATGGTTTACCTTGGAAATTTGGGTATTTTCAAACTTCTCTCTGGATATGAAAAGGGCTGGCAATGTACTCAGGTCAGAGGCTGAAGTAAATTCTCTTCCTAGGTGAAAAGTGAATTTGAGCAACCCTAGACTAGCTGCGAGAGTAGGAGTATGGCTTTCTCCACAGAATATTGTCTCCTGAACGAGAAAAAAATTGCATGTGCGGAGTGTCCCGTCCAGTCTGCAGAACTCCAAATAGAAGGAAGGAATGGACTGTGGGGAAAATCCCATGACGTCCCCAGAAGTGCGAATGGAAAAAGCACCTAGCACAGCTTTCCAGACGTGCTTCTGGGAATGTTTGTGAATTGCCAAAAAAAGGTGAAGGTATCTAAATCTCTGCCCATACTTTGATGTTTTTTTGGTGAATTGGGCTCAATGCATTGAGCACCAACCACAGCAGTATTTCACAACTAAGCTCGTGGAGAGGGGTCCACTTCTTGTTTGCACCAAGCACTGTGGCACCCTTGCTACACTACTGGTTCACTCAACGAAAGAAACTCTATAAACTGTGACAAATGAACGTAGTTTCGGTGTTTCTCCAAAGCTTGTGCTTGCTCCACACAATGTAATCAATATTTTTCGTATAGTGTGAGTGATTTCAAGCTACGTGATTTAGGGACGAAGTGTGGTTATGTTTTGTTTTCATCTTTTGTTTGTTTTTGGCATTCGCCCTTAGCCCTGTTGAAGTGAGTTGTTTCAGTCGAGAATAGATGATGAAAGGGACTTTCCATTGCACTTCACTTTAAACTAAGCCACATGTGTTACTGTTGCCGCACTACTTACAGCCCAGAGACAAAGGCGTGGATAAGGGCTGCTCCCCGCTGAGCACGGAGCTTAAGGCAAATGCTCTTACTGTGAAAACCTCCGCCGCTGAAACACATTTCTTAAGCGTGCATCAGTTTAAATGCCATCCACGACAAGAACAGAGTTATAAGAAGCATTTGCAGGGAGATAAAAGTTTAAATAGGCACAAGCGTGTTTATTTACAGGCAGGTTAGTCATTATAGATCACCGCCCATCCGCAGGCTCACCGAGGCAGCATCAACATTGCAAAGCGCGATCTGTCCTCAGTTTTTACAGCGCTTTATACATTCTTCACTTTGTGGAGCAGAATTCTATTCTTACAGCACTTTACTTACCACATTGCTTCACATATGGTTGTACTGCAGATTAGGTGCATTTTTATTGTAAAAACAACAGTTTCATTTGTAAATGATGGCGATCGTTATATGACATTCCAGTTTCAAGAGTAGTGTAACATTGAAGTAGCTCCACAAAGTGTGCTCTGTTATACAGACAATAGTTCTAGTAGGTGGGGCCCATCTATAGAATAGTTCTAGTAGGTGGGGTCCATCTATAGAATATTTCTAATAGGTGGGGTCCATCTATAGAATAGTTCTAGTAGGTGGGGTCCATCTACAGAATAGTTCTGATAGGTGGGGTCTATCTACAGAATAGTTGTTGTAGGTGAGGTCTATCTACAGAATAGTTCTAGTAGGTGGGGTCCATCTACAGAATAGTTCTAGTAGGTGGGGTCCATCTACAGAATAGTTCTGATAGGTGGGGTCTATCTACAGAATAGTTCTTGTAGGTGAGGTCTATCTACAGAATAGTTCTAGTAGATGGGGTCCATCTATAGAATGGTTATAGTAGGTTGGGTCCATCTGGGACCACATTTTTGTTCACTTAGCGCTACACGATGCAGCATTAAAAACCACAAGGAGATGGGGAGGCAAGAACGTATTTAAAATGTGACTGAATAGCAGACTAGCAAAGCCTGTGATTTGCTAAATTACAAGGTTTGTGACTGCAAAAAGGATTTCTCAAATTCACTAAACCCATTCTGTGATTTAGTAACTGGTTAATGATTCTCAAAATGTTAGAAATATATTCTGAATAGTAATTTGGAAGGGTCGTGTTTAGGGTGCCCCTTCCAAATTCCGATTAGCAATGCTATGTATCAATGGTTTGCGACTGCAGTTTGATCCGCAAACTCTCGATAGCTTGCTGACTCCTCAAAGGAGAAGGTAACCCACTTGCAAAGATGAAGGAGTCCCTGTGGGATTCCTTTCTCTTTTTGAATGAAATAACAGTTTGTATGGACGTTGACAGTGATCCAGTGGATCACTACCAACTTTTAAAAGACTTTTTTTTAAATGCAGGCTTTTTTCTTTTAAAGAAAATGAGCTGCATTTAATAAAAATACAGCATTTGAATTTGATCATAGACATGGTGGTCTGCTGACTCCAGCAAGCTGCCGTCCCTGTAATGTCATCTATTGGGAACAAATCCCAATTTGCCTCATTACCTATTATAATTAATATTTGTGAGGTAGGTTGGATTGCAGTTCTCACCAAATGGTGATTTTGCAAACCAGCCAACCAGGCCAGTTTGTAAAATCTGATTTTATCCACAAAATGTCAGTGCCCAATATTGCTCCCCATTTTTGCAAATGAAATGTTAGTGCATCTGGCCCTTTGTTTTTACATATTAACATATTGAAGCACATTAAGATTAAGGAATTTGCTGAAGTGGACATACTTTCTTTTTTCTAATTTAAAACCTTGGTCTTCAGGTGCAAAATGCAGCAACATGGTAACTTCACCATGTATGTACCATGTGATCTGCACCCCACGTAAATGGATTTCCTATTGGGTGCAAACGCAAAGTGCACCATTCCCTTGATTTCAAAGCCACAGATCTAATTGGATGAAAATGCGAAATATATGCAGTATCAAGTTTTAAACAGACTGGGATGTGCCTAGAGCTATGTAAAAGCCTTGATGTAAAAATTAATTGTTGGCATCGATATGATATCAGGATTGGGGATTCATTCTGAAGTCATCATTGAATTAGGCTTACAAGAAATGAAGAATATATCAAAGCACAGCTAATAGGATGATTTGAAGGCCCACTTTTAATTGCTATTAATTACTGTTTTGTATGAATGGCATACAGAGGTTTGCATGCGAATGATTGACTAAATCTTGGCTGGATGAAAAAGTTGTGTAAGAAGGTATGAGTTATTTTATAAAGTAAAGGTTAATAGTATACTTCTGACATTAATTGACCCAACTAAAGTGTTATATAGATATAACACAGCACAAAAATATGTACTTTATGCTATATGTGTATCGTTGTAATGAGTTTTTGAGAAACGAATGTGTTATATGAACTTTTCAATACATTGCATAAATTGATATATCAGGATGAATGAATAATAAGAGGGACATTTTTAAACAAACCGAGGTAAATACCATTACCCCAGGGTGAAGTGTTTACCACATGTGGTAAATACTTCCTATTCTGACTTTTTTAAGTTAAAAAAAAAGTTTATTGAGAAAATAAAGGTGTCAATATACAATATATAAAATTAGTCACAGGTCATTGCATTACAAAGTAAGTCTAAGAGAAATACAAGAATTGGATTGATAAATGGAAAGAAAAAATGAAAAACAAGGGGGTAAGAAGGAAATACAGTTAATATCAAGATAAAACGGAGGAACATGAGTGTTGAGTAGGAAAACAAGGCACAACATGTGGAATCTGTTGTTAAAACACTGCATTCTGCATTTTTAGCCTTTTGCCCCAGTAAACTGGGGGTGGGGGGGGTGGGGGGGGTGAGGGGGAGGGGGAGGGGTGCTTGCCCTGCTGGAATTTATCAGAGGAAAACTGTGAAGGTGTGATAATTATCACACAACTTGTCATTTCTATCTCTATATAAGCACATGTTTGCACAGAAATCGGAATGTAACACTGAACTTGTAATGAAGGCCCTTGAGGGATAGGAATTTCTTCATTTGCAGAGGTAGCTGCTTACTACTCTTGTTAATGAGGGAACATTCCTCAGTGAACGAGCTTGCTCATGGTCAGTGCCTGTATGTCCACTATTACAGTGAGAGTTACATGGCAGTTGTGAAATGCTAATATTCACGTCTGTGGCAAAAGTGACAGGTTTTCAATCAGTAACATGATTTTACCCTCGCAAATGCCTTCATTTGCAGACTTTGAATTTATCAAGGTGTACAGAGAGCTTTGAAAATGAGACCCCAGTCCTCCCTATTGAGTCTCCATCAGTATGTGTGTGAGGGTATGGATTATTGGTATTGATGAGGCAGCATTTAAACCTGGGCTTGGTGGGATTCTGTTTTGTATTTGCTTCTG
Organism: Calotriton arnoldi; assembly: GCA_963921515.1. NCBI lineage: Eukaryota > Metazoa > Chordata > Amphibia > Caudata > Salamandridae > Calotriton > Calotriton arnoldi. Next base: position 1,289,593 of record CAWUFW010000384.1, on the reverse strand, counting down.
TTCTAATTTGAATTGCTACTTGGGTAGCAGGGTATGCAGAATTACTTACAATTCATGCATCGTAGCGCAGCAAGTAAAGTTTCTGCTCTGCGCTGCATGAACAGTAGAGAGCAGAACAGCTTCTCATCCATTAAGATGTGGCCCTGTTTTTCTCTCTCCCTGCGCTGGCACTTTTGGCTGTGTTGTACCAAAACAGGCCCCCTTGCGCCATAGTACAAGGCTGTCTGTGTTGTGTGACGCATAGGTTTTCTACTGAAATGGGTCCCTCCCAATACAAAAACAGTAGTGTTTCCTCTTGCTCTGTGTGCTGTAGAATGCAGTACACATACAAAGAGTGAAAAACAAGGAAAAGTTTCTCCTCGTTAAGCCTGCCATGAAGATGCCAGGATTTGAGCGCAAATCCATCTACAATTCTTTTGCATCTAAAGCCATGCGTGGTTGCATGGGAATGTCCATGCACCACCAATAGAACGCCCCCTTGATGCAAGGCAATGTCATTTTACCTGGGTATGTCTGACTGGTGTAAACAATTTGGAGATGTTCTCGAAGGCATTAGTAATTGTGTGAATTTCCAGGATTTCAGAGTTTTCCTGCTGGTCAGTATATCATCATGTAGCTGCAGGAATGTGTCGAATTTTCTCTCATTTCTGACGGCGCCACAATAAAACGATTACTGTTTTCCAGCCTTTTATTTTCCTTCTGTGTCGTGAATGGTACTGGTGAAGCCTGGGCTCTTGCATTTTTCTGATAATATTGGGAAACACCTTAGGTTCTATTCATAAACATTTGTACTAATGTAAGTGTCACATGTACTGGCGAGTTCGGCCATTTTATGCATATTTTCTTTCCAATGGTGAAGAAAATAAAGCAAAACAAGTTACTATATTGTCACTGATTGCGTAATAGGAGACAGAGAAGAACGCGATTTGCTGCTAACTAAAATTGTGAATCTACGCAAAGAATGAGCAGACGGGTTTTGTAAATTTTTTGCCATCTAAACATAGTAGGAAAAGGAGAAAAAACATGCTCCTCCCCTTCTAAAATGAACAAGATGGGGAGACGTTTGAGAGCAAACGAGTTGCTGCCTTTCTTATTAAATCAGCAAAAATGTGTGCAAAAGAAGATCACCTGTTTAGAGTGCATGGTGATTACTTTGTTAAAAAACCTAATTACGCCAGTAAAATAATTATTAAGAAAACGATTGATTAAACATTTCTTCAACAGTTCCACAATGCAATACTCAATTTCCCCTGCTTTAAAAATGTTAATGTAATATTAGCTGTGCAAATGTTTCTTGATTTAGTCATCTTAAACATCCCAAAAAGGGTGGAAAGTAGATTTGTTCTGCTTTTGTACTTTTCAATTTTTACTTAAGAACACCTCTGACACTCTACGCATATGTGTTGGCCGACAAAGATCATGTGCATGTAGACATCATAGGATGTGCATGAAAATTATTATGGTGCTGCGCTCTACTGTTGATTAACAATCGACCTAGAAATGGCACAAATGGTGGAGGGGTGTGAGGGATCCATGAATGCCAGCTCATCCCTTTGAAAATCACACACCCGATGTGCCTCCTTTGTTTAGCAAATTCACAAATTCAACAAAATTGCAATTCTGACCCTGGAATTTGTTGCTCTAAAATGCCACAGATGTCGAAAGTTCTACAGTTCCTCTTGATTCCCGTAAAAATTGTTGTGCACAATTTTCTTTGAAACGAGCACATTTAAATAGAACAATTTCCCCTGCATCTCCAGAAATAATCTTTAAGGCTACAATTGATTTTACTGAGCTGATATCTCACATATACTGTTTTGAGAATTATTAGTTATGCCACACAGAGAAACAGTCCAATCTCAATAGAATACCTCATCTCCCATTAATATATAAATATTGCCAGTGGTTATTCAACAGTGTACAGGTTATACTTAGCTCTAGGTTCCATTATTCAAAGGATAAGTTCTGCAAATCGATTTGTTCATATTTTACAGTGAGACAAGCACTGACGCACTCTTGACACAGGTATTTGCCCAGCTGTGATTTCAGCTTTGGTTCAATTTCACCATGTACCCTTTTTGTTTTGTGAGGCTCTTCCGTGTTCCTGTGGAAGAGGGGTAGACAGCTTTTTGGGGTTTTGGGTGGCTCCCCATGCCCCTACTTTTTAAAATCTTTTTTACGAGTCCATGCCTCCCACATCCTTGCTCCCTCTTCCCACCTTGCCAACGCATTTTGCAACCTGCATCTTCTGCATTGTGTTTTTTAAAGCATTGCAGTGCAGGAGGCAAAATGACCATCAGCAACAGGTCATGGCATAAAGGTTGTATATCCTATTCCTCTGAAACACTGTGAAGCCAAGCAAGTCCCACATAAAAAACAAGGCATCTGTGAAGTAGCAACGTTTGCTTTCTTACAACCTTCAGAAAGGTCCATGGAAGTCTTTGTAAATTCAAGAAGTTGAGAGGTGATGTGCTGGTTTTCACCTTTCCCTATATTTGTTTGAAAATCATAAATTGGTTGTCAATTTATTTCTCATTGACTTTGATGGTCCCAGCAACTGCACCTAGGACTACAAATGGGTGCAGTTTAACACTTCAGTCTTCCTCATGAGTACATTGGAAGCTTTGGCAGAAGGTCTTGCAGAAGACCTTGTATTGAAAATATTAAATGATCGCAAACACTAGGTCGCTGCCTTGCAACACTCTCTGCAACTTTGACTTTGACACATTCCAGTCAGTTAATTGACCACCAATGTGTAGGTTTAATAGCAGTCTGCTTTTTCCAACTTTTCGCCATTGATTCTTTGGATATAAAGCCTTGTGGATTTACATGATCCTACGCCTTCCCTCTGTGTGTTGCAATTCGAAACTTGAATTCCTACTTTGGAGGGAAAACATTAACTGTTTTGACATGGTAAATTCTGAATTCTGAGAGTGCTCAGAATAGGAACCCCGTTCCAGCTGCAAACACAGGTTCACTCGTGAGGGCTCAAGAGTTGCTTACCTTTGACAAATATTTTTTCCAATATTTTATGCGTGAGGCACTCCTCTTTAAACCCATACACTTCACTCGGTTGGGGATACATTCTAATACTGCAACCAATTTTAGGAAAGAGTGAGAATTTACTTCTAGATATGCTTTCCAAGACGTGATTCTTCATCATCATGGCACATTACCACACCACATTAAATGACCTCTTGTGGTGTAGCACTCTCACAAGGAATTAACAATAATACCAATGGCCTGGAGGTCAAAACTGTCCAAGAAGGTCCATTTGTGGGTACAATGCAGTCCACAAGAGCACTGCTCTACCTAGAGTAAATGAAGAAGGACGTAATTCATGAGAGTGTTAGATTACCATTTGGATTTCCAGATTCTAATGTCCAAGATTAAATGTCTTTCACCATGCATTCAATTCTTTTTCAAACCTCAAATCACAGTAAAATATGTATTTGTAATGGTTGACTCCAGTAGTTTTACATTATGAGTCTGTAAAGGGCAAAGTAATTAATGTGTTTGCTGTTTTTTCATTGTTTGAAAATGGATGCACTTTGATAATTCGTATATGATTATTTTCTCTCCTGAAAGACAAGACATTAGATGGGATGTTACCGCACAAAAATTAATTGTCTATGATGATAAACATGTAGGCCCAGATTAACATAACTTTCACACAACACAGCGCAGCACCCAAAGTTGCTGCACTGCTTTGCGTGAGAGCAGGAAAGTGCCATATCTACAAAGATATGGTGCTATCATGCTCTCTCCCTAGTGCTGGTGCACAATTAGGCTGCCGAGTGCCATGCACACACCTTTGTGCCATACAGCAAAGACGTCTGAGTGAGTCTAGCATAGGTTTGGTGCTGAAAGGGTGCCATTCAAGTTAAAAATACTATACCTAAGCAAACTGTAAAACAATTCTTGGTTCGGATGTGTGCTGTCCAGTGAAGCACACATGCAAAGTGAGAAAATAAAAGTATATCTCATTTTTAGCTTCTGCTTTCAAGTTTTGGTATTTGTTGGCACAAAACCCTGTCTACCAATCTTAGTAGATAGGTTTTTGGGCGTGAAAAGTAAAAGAAAAACATGTGTAATTGCATGTGAACACCCATGTACCACCCATGGAATGCCCGCTTGATGCAGAGTAACACAAAGCAGCAATGCTTTACACTGCTTTGTGTTACTTTCAGGCAACTTTCTAGCGCAAAATTTGTTTTGCGCTGGAAGTAAATAAAAAACGGAAAATTTTGCACAGGTTTGCGTCACTTTTGTGATGCAAACCTATGCAAATGTTTTTAATCTGGGCTGTAGTGTTTTAGCCCTAACTTAATCACAAATGTAAATTGTTCACACAAAGAAGAATACATTATTAACAACAGTAAAATTAAAAAAGGTCTATAAATTAAAAAAACACAGATCATAAATATACTGTAGAAAACAGAGGAAGATGAACATAAAAAGAAATAATGAGGTTTGCAGGTCAAGTATTTTGTTGTCTTGATAAGCATAATAGGTGTTTATAATGGTCGTTTTTCTATAAACTTGACTAATTTGCCAAAGTAATTGTTAAAAATGACTAGATTTTAGATCGCCATAAAGCAAATACTTTTGAAGTTCAAAAATAGTTTTAATATAAAATCTTAGCATGGTTTTTGTGTCAGTTGAAATCAATATAGCAAAGTAATTTAAAAATTAATTTCTTCTTTCAAACCATGGCTGCTGGGAGTGGTCAGCTTTAGCCCTAACTTATTCATTAAAACATGCTGTTCAGACTTGAGTCTTTGAAATGTCTCCTCTCACTCAGGCATTTACATTAATAATGTCACAATATTAATGTCTGTTATTTTTCTCAGTCAGAAGAAGGTGGAAGATTACCTCTTTTCAGTTGCCATTACGATGCATGCAGTCGGAGGCAGCAGGTGGAGGGACCGTCAAACGCTTTAGATGGACCATCGGACGGACTGTAATCCTGGTCTGACCGCCATAGACAAGCAGATGGAAAGGGAGTTAGGGGGTCCCTAGCACAGCCCCCGTCCCCCCGTAAGCCTCCGCTATTTGGCTTGGAGGGGCATCACAGGTGCCCCCCTAAACATCCCTGCACCGTGCAGGGATGTTTAAAAAGTGCATATTTTCTATTGCGGCCCGCAGCACAAGCCACAATAGGAAAGATACACTTTCAGATCCCCTTGAAGGTGGTCGCATCATTATTAGGGAAGTGGGACCTCCTACTCCTTGTCGGGTAGTCCGTTTCCCAAACGATGCCGGTCGGACGCTCGTCCGACCAGCATCGTAATGATGCCCATAATCTTTAGTATAGATTTCATCTTTAGGCTAGTGAAACAACATGACTTGATGGGGGCATGCATCACAATTTATGATTATCCACACAGAGAGTACTTGCTGCAAGAGCTTTGGCAATGCTAGAACCCACGAATCAGTCCACCCCAGTCCACCCCATTCTTGCTTCTGTAGCCCATTTCAATGGTGGGGAGTCATTGATGCCTCAAATAGGTCAGAGCACTCCTCATTTTGCTTCCATTCATCATCTGCGTATAATTTCTGAGGCTGCCGGGGTGTCTAGCACGGACAACCTTGATGCTGATTTAAGTGTGGTAGACAACTCTGTTGGCAATTGGACTAAGACGTTTGTTGTACCATGTGGCTCTCTATAATGGATTCTAAAGTGCAGGTTCTTGTGGAATGCACGGCTCTAATGAAATCAAGCTTCAGGGCTGAAGCTGGTTTTACATTTATTTTATATTCCTTTTCAAAAGGTTCCAAACACAACCCAAGACAGCATTAACTGTTGCATTAAAGTAAATGGAGAAGTTACCTATCAGTCTTAATCAGGCAGGCTCAGGAAGATGGGTGAGAGGTTAAAATGGTTCAACTTCCCAGGGGGCAGTTCACCAGTCTCTTCAGTAATAATTAAGAAACGTGATCTATTAAGCAGACCCCGTACTCAATTTGAAATATCCAAAATGCATGTTTTCAATAATATTTAAACATTCCTTCAAGGCAGACAAGCCATCTCAGATAACGTTCTTTCAATGTTAATACCGCCAAAATGTTTCGTTCTTATATTTATTTCAAGGTACAGCTGAACTCTCTCCACATGTCCACGCTGTTTCACAGACTGATGGAACTGATTAATGCAGTGTACACATGCAGACATCATAATCTTTTTTTTTTTTTTTTTTAACTGGGGGATTTTGGGATTTCGAAATGTTGAAGATGGGCACTGCAATGCACCATTTTACTGCACTGTGTACCACTGGTAAATTTGGCATCTTCTATGATATAATCAGCAAATAAGAGGCATTATTTCGATATTCTTGCGTGGATTTAGCAGGTTTGTGGAAAACACAATCATTTTTAATTCACTAGTCTACTGAAGTATTCAATAAATAACATGTTGCGCTATATAAAACTAACAATAAGTAAGTAAGTAAATAAATACATTAATTAATTAATTAAATCCTTTGCTTTCGTAAATTCCAGTCTTGCCTAACGGTGTGCAGCATTCTACTTTGTCCAGTTTTTTGCAACATATTTCCAAGAAAACAATGAATGACACTTGATTTATAATTTATATTTCATTACTTAATTACTTATTCTCTCACCCAAAGGTTTACACAGCTAGTGTGCTGATCATCACTCTTTGATAAAAAAAAAGCAAAGCTTTCATATTTACTTTTTGTCTAAAACATATTTAAAAGCATTCATGGATGTACAAGACAATTAAGAAGCAAAGTTCACAAACACATCAAACCCGCAATGCTTAATTTGTCTTGAGGCTGCAAGTAGTATACACCGATGTTAATTGTTAGGTTTCACCTACAGCCAGTTTTTAGCTTATTGTCGAAGACTTGTTGACATAAATAATATTTACAATGTTTACCATTTGTTGCTTTTCTTATCAGTCTCATTTGCTTGCTTCTTAATCGATGGAGTTTTATATAGGGCAAACTTGACCCGAAGGTATCAGGTATCAGAGCGCTTTACATGAGCACCAGCTGTGTTACATAAGGACACATTCATTTTTGTTAAGCACGGGGAGATTAGGAGATTTGCCCAGAATCACAGGATGTTGAGCGTCCTCTCCCAGAATCGAACCCAGTTCCCCAGATTTGAGGTCGACCACCTTAGCCTTTAGGCCACATCCTCTTCCCTAGGAGAGGATTTTCTTTCTCTTTTTGTGTTTGTCCCTCCCTGCCAGCATAGTTTCTTTACCATCTTTTCGAATGTGTCACTTATTTCCTACAACACACCCACACCAGGGAACTACCTTCTTCATTTCTTGCAGCACTCCATGAGAATGTTTTTTTGATTTCTTCTTTGGGTGCTGCTTCCCAAATGAAATCCACACACCTGTCTTTGTGTTCCTTTCCCTCCTTAATCTTATTTGTTTCTTTCCCTGCCCCCTCCCTGTCCTGCTCAGTTCTGTCTCTGTTTTTTGTAATCCCACAGATCCTCCACTGCTCACTTTGACTGCTCTCATTGCTCCTCGGTAATTACTACACCTGCTCCCCACACCACCATTGCTGACCCCTCCATATCTTGTTCTTTTTCCAAAATTTCCTTGCTAATATTTTTTAGATGGTCTTGCAGCTGCACATTTCTGCCAGGTTGCTCCTTTCAAATATAAATGCGCAATGGCATACTTTTTATGTTTTTAAATTGACTGCTTCAGGATAGGTGGAAATCATCTTGGAAAAGTAATCTAAAACAAAAATAAAAAGGCAGCCGTTTCATTAACCATGCACACACATAGATGGTGATGTATGTGGATGTATGCATGGTGGATCCAGGTCTGTTATAGCATAATGAACCATAAGTCTGCATAAGAGATGACACACAATTCTGACTTTTTGTTTTTGCTGGTGCTTTTTAGCATCGTTAATAACCATTTTTTTGTTGTTGTCCGTGTTCAACAGTATTGTTTAAATGCACTGGCAGTGCCATTAGGTCATTGTGGAGGTGCGGTGGCGGTCGGGGACTGCCACACCAGTGGTCTGACCGTCGTATTACGAGTTCGGCGGTCGGACCGTGTATGGACCACCACAGCTGCCAGGGATCCGCGATCCCTGGCACTGGCATGGCGGTCTTGAGGCAGCAATATGCTTGGTGGTGCCACTGCAGCACAGCCAAGCATATTACAAGTTTCCTCACTGCGACCCTAACCATGGCGGTGAGACCGCATTTATTAGGGTGGTCGTGAGGAAACAAATGGGGCCCTACAGGGCACCCTGATGCCTCATGGCCCATTGGATGCATGCAGCGTGGCAAATGGTGTGCCCCCCTGTGTACATGCACCCCTGTTAGACCTGGCTTTTTCAGCGGCTTGATCCCCAGACTTTTTGCTTTTTGACCTCCTGTTTTGGACCCTGTTTTTGTTGGTTTTATAAACTCTGGGCACTTTATCACTGCTGATCAGTGCTAAAGTGCATATGCTCGCCCTGTAAATTGTATTTATGGATAGGTGATTCCATGATTGGCATATTTGATTTACAGGTAATTCCCTAGTACAGTGAGCTGTGTGTGCCCAGGGCCTGTAAATCAAATGCTGCTAGTAGGCCTGCAGCACTGATTGTGCCACCCACATGAGCATCCTGTAAATGTAACTCAGACCTGCCACTGCAGTGTCTGTGTGCAGTCTAGTACTGCCATGCCGACCTGGCAAGTGCACCCACTTGCCAGGCCCTAACCTTCCCATTTATTACACGTGAGTCATGCCTAAGGTAGGCCCAAGGTAGCCCCATGGGTAGGGTGCAGTGTATGAGAAAGGTAGGACATGTACTGAGGTGTGTGACATGTCCTGATAGTGAAATACAGTGTATTTCATTTTTCACTATTGAAAGGCTATCTGTCCCATAGGATAGAATGGGAGCTTATAAATATAACTTCCCATTGGGACAAGATAGAAAGATGGAGTTTAGTATGCCTGAACTCAGAATATAAAAATGCATCTTTTAGGAAAGATGATTTTTATATTGTGTGTTTGAAAATACCACTTTTAGAAAGTGGCTATTTTCTTGCTTAAGAAACAATTGATGGACGGAATGCTGGACAATGCAAACATTCACCCCCAGTCACAAGGATCTGGGTTAAATCCATCATTCTTTTGCTCACCACACCACCCCAGTTTGGACCGAGCCATATGCAAATCAGTCTTGACCCTGTTCCTTGTGGGAACAGTCCAGCCCGAACTGCCAAGCCAGGTCCTCCCTGGACCGGAAACAAGCATCCTGGGACCGGTTTCTGGGCATCACCCTTCATCAGCCAGGCTAGCTTGAATCCAGTGGTGTAGTGAGCATGAGACCCACGTCTGGGCATACCCTTCCCACTTAGGGGGACATATGCAAAAAAAACAATTGATGGACGGAATGCTGGACAATGCAAACATTCACCCCCAGTCACAAGGATCTGGGTTAAATCCATCATTCTTTTGCTCACCACACCACCCCAGTTTGGACCCAGCCATATGCAAATCAGTCTTGACCCTGTTCCTTGTGGGAACAGTCCAGCCCGAACTGCCAAGCCAGGTCCTCCCTGGACCGGAAACAAGCATCCTGGGACCAGTTTCGGTTGGCATCACCCTTCATCAGCCATGGATTTAGGCCCAGATCACTGTACTGGGGTGAATGTATGACATTGTTCTGCATTCTGTCCATCAATTGTTCTTTTTGCAACTGTCACCCGAGTGGGACGGGTATGCCCAGACGTGGGTCCTGTGCTCTCCATGCCACTGGAGTCAAGCTATCCTGGCTGATGAGGGGTGAACCCCCAAAACCGGTCTTAGGATGCTTGTTTCCAGTCCAGGGAGGACCTGGCCTGGCAGTTCGGGCTGGACTGTTCCCATTGGGTGCAGGGTCAAGACTGATTTGCATATGGCTTGGTCCAAACTGGAATGGCATGGTGAGCAAAAAATGATGGATTTAGGCCCAGATCACTGTACTGGGGTGAATGTATGACATTGTTCTGCATTCTGTCCATCAATTGTTCTTTTTGCTATTTTCTTGCTTTGCCATCCTGCGTGCCTCTGCTGGTTTGTGGATTGACTGTCTGGCTTTGGAGTGACAGGGGCTGAGGATGTGCATTCTCTCATACAGCTACCGTGGGAATGATGTGTTTTCTGCATTTCCTGAATGAGTCAGGGCTGAGCTGAATAGACCTGGGCTGCATTTAGAGTAGGGGGAGGAGATTTCCTTTCACCTGAATAGGTCTGGTCTGCCTTACACAATGATGTCTCCACCTCCTGCCAGGAAGCTGCACCAGAGAGGACAGAACTGGTTTTGGCTGGGCAAAGAGCCTCTCTGCCACCAGAGAACAAAGGAAAATGCTGTATAAATATTGGGGCCTAGACCCCAGAACTTTTTCAAAGATTACTTCTGGAATTCAAGAGGAACCTTTGCCAATGAGAAGAGCTGGAGAAACTGAAGAAGAAGTACTGCCCCTTTGCTGTGTGCTGTCTGGGGTTGGCCTGCAGTGGCTGTTTCTGCCAAGGAAAGGACAAGGACTTTGCAGTGTGCTGTGTCCCCTGCTTGAGGAAGATTTTCAAGGGCTTGAAGTAGAGCGTGCCTCCTGTTCTGAAGTCTCAGGAACACAAAGACTTCACCCCCAGCTCTCCTGAACTTTCTTGCTGGGAGTTCTGACCTGCCAAGAGGTGCCTGTTGCTGTTCTGGGCCTCTGGAGGTTGTTCCTGCTGTTGGGAGCCGGAAAAGTAATGCAACTATGAGCAGCGCATCCCCACCTGTTTCCGATGCATCGCTGAAGAAACCGACGCAGCGCCTGCCCGCTGTGGGAGAAATCGCCGCACGCTGCATCGAGTGCACTGATCTACGAAGTCTGAGATCATCGCACTGATTCAAATGCAGGCCCTGCTGTGCGGCTTCAAGAACCAACGCATCATGGGGCCACGGCTGGAGAAACCAACGCAGCACCGTTGCTGCGGCGGCATCGAGAACAGACGTATCCCCGATCCTCACACATCGCACTGGGGCACCAAGACTACATCAATGCTGGGGCCGCAGTAAGAAACCGACGCATCACCTTCCGGCACAGTAAGAAACCGACGCATCACCTCCCCTTCAGTAAGGAACCGATGCATCACGTCCCCTGCGTGGCCGAAAGTTACCGACTCATCACCTTCCCTGGAGTAAGGAACCACGCATCACCTTCCCTGCACGCAAGGAACCGAGGCATAACCTTCTCTGCGGCTGTTTTTTTAAAATAATTTTGACGCATCCAAGGTACTTTGTGTTGAAAGTGTTGCATCTATAATTTGCTATGGACAGAACTGTTTCTACCTTTTAAAAGTCATATTTTGATTACTGTATTGTGGGTTTTTGTCGTTTTGGTCTTGTTTGGTTTAGATAAAGATTACTTATTTTTCTAAACTGGTGTGGTGTCCATTTATAGTGTTTTCACTGTATTACTGTATGTGTGCACAAATGCTTTACACACTGCGATAAGCCTGTCTGCTCGTGCCAAGCTACCAAGGGGAAGAGCAGGGGTTATTTTAGATGTGTCTCACCCTTACCCTGACTAGGGAGAAGGGTCCCTACTTGGACAAAGGTGCAAACCATTGCCAACTAGAGACTCCCATTTCTAACATTGGTGGTCAGTGGTGAGGATTTGGACTTGCATTTGTGCTTTACATACAGTGATTGGTGTACGCTACTAGTATAGTGCAGACCGTTACGCGGCCACATACTGTCTTTTTCTGTTTTTTGGTGTCCTCCTGGAAGTATTTTTGATACTGAGACTCTGGTTAGTTGTGGCACCTGTGAAGTCTCGACAAAATGGAACTAGACTTCTGGCACATCTTCATCTATACGATGAGGGAGCTCATCGTAGAGGATTCCTAACTTTACTACTCTTTAATGCCTTTTGTGAATACCGAAAGTCATAAAGTTAGGATTTTGTCTCAGTTTAGGAGTAGTAAACTTAGGAATCCTAACTTTACTACTCCTAAATGCCTTTTGTGAATACCGAAAGTCATAAAGTTAGGATTTTGTCTCAGATTTCTTTTGTGAAGCAGGCCCAAAATCAGGCCCTATGTCAGAAGACACGACCTGTGGGATTTGCCAGTGCTTGTTCGGGACTTCGATACATTTTCACAGACTTTGACCTAGACGAAGAGCGAGAAAGGCATAGAAGCGACAAAGAAGTAGGAAGAGAAAATGAAGAAAACACTGCCCTACGCACAAACCATGCATGAAAACGAACCAGCAAGTGTGTGATGAAGAGCTAGGAAGTGTAGAGTGGCTGATGAAAAAGGCATGAAGATGATTTAGGACAAATCAGCATTAGTATTCATCAGCCCCATCATTCACGAGCCCCAAGGACCCTTGCACATGGTATTTTTACAAATTAATCACTGTAAAGACATATTCAAATGTTGCCACCTATTGCATTGTTTCTAACTTTTTGATGAAAAAAGAGCATATTTTCACACGATTTGATCTTGTAGTTTGGTGCGATTATATAAACTAGTGTTTTTGACTGAGAGGACTGCTTCGAATTTGTAACAACTGGATAGGGTTATGTGTGTGAGGAGCTTCTTGGTATCCTTGCATATTCAAATGTTAGTTGGCACGCCATTTCCGTAGACATTTCCATGTACAAGCTGTCGAGGTGTTAATGCCCTTTCAGTTCATAGGACCACATGAAAGTTCCAAATCTTTCACCAAACGCTGTCATTCTGTGATTGCTACCACTAGGACATTTTAATAGAAGTGTATTCACCTATATGATGTAGTAGGCTACTTGTTCCATAGATCATTATTATATCGTAATTAGCTTGCAGTCCATTAATGTATAATGAACCTTTTACAACCTTAATGTAAGTTACCCAAGCCAAGTCGAGTCAAAACGTTTATTGTTTTTGACCTCTATGGAAATCAACAAAACATTATTATATCAAATATACCAAGAAAATGAAAATAAAAGATAACCGATTATAAAAAGTTAATGCATTTTCAGAAATGCTAAAGTTAATCTGTTCATTCTGTAGACATAATACAAAATTCTGAGTTTCATTAGAAGAACGTACATTGTGCTTAAAAGAAAGAGAATGTAAAAACTGTTTACATCGTTCTTTCAAAATCTGACAAACAACCAAAATGTTGTTACATTTACATTGTTCTTTCAAAATCTGACAAACAACAAAAAGGTTGTTAAATTCATGAATTCCATTATTATACAAAGTTTGTAATAGGCCAGACCTACCCAAGCCGCACTTACGACTCTTAGTAGAAACAATTAAACCTCAGCAATAAAAGCCTTCTAAGTACCTTATGCTCCAAACAAAACTCTAAAGAGGGTTGCATTATTTTCACCATGACTGAGTCCACTATTGTTTTTATATTTTTCAGCCTGAACAATAATCTTTATCTAGTCTCAGGTTTTTTTGATGGACAATTTAACTGTCTACAAGACAAACTCTTGAGAGTTTCCTGGGAATGCCAAGGCAAAACTAACTTTGTTTGAGAGTGTGAGAAATTGGGTTGTTGGTTAGGGGGGGTGAAACCCTTCTCAAGCAACAGCCACAATCCTTATCCTTGTGAAGCACAAAAAGTCACAAAATTAACCTGTGCTTAACCTTCTGATAGCTTGGCACAAAAGCAGTCAGGCTTAACCTAGAGGCAATGTGTAAAATATTTATGCAGCACCTACATAGTATTAACATTAAAACACAATGCAAGAAAAATCCCACACAAATTTAGAAACATAGAGTAAATTTTAATAAATGATTTGACACCAAAATGATATAAAAATCCAATCAGTAGAACCGGACTTATACATTAAAAAATTTTATAGTGAAAAATAGCCCTTAAAAGATCAAAGTGCCAACCGCAGACAACTAGTCGCGCAAGACCAGGGCAAAGTCAAAAGTTATGGCCGACCATAATAGATACACAAAATAGATTGGGCCCAGTCTCCGCTTACCTTCAGACTTAGAAGAAATTTTGAAGAAAAAATGTCTGAGAAGGTAAAGTTCAGCAGGGCAAGGCAGCCGGCAGTGTGTAAGGATGAGGCACCATCGTTAGAGTGCCGATGGATGAAGTTGCAGTGAAGATTTCTACGTTCGCACTTAGTCTCTTTTACGGTAGTTGAAAATCTCCAGTGGGATAAAGATGCAGGCTATAGCCGACAAGGGCACCACAAGGCTGGATAACCCTTCTGCAAGGTGCTGTTGAATAGGATTTGCAGTTGCAGAGAAGCAAGCAAAGTCAGGACGACTAGCAATGCACCTTGGACACATCGGTGAGCAGGTCGGGTCCGGTCTCCTCTCGATTCTTTGAAAACTTTTAGCAGAAAATGTTCTATCTATCTATGTTTATCTAGGCACTTTTAGCACCACTTCCAAGGGTCCAGGACTAGAGAGGTACCACTTGGAGGGTAAGGACTCACTCAGGCTGGGTCCAGGTGTGGCTTCAAGATGGCTGGAGAGTTTGCTGCCTGTCTCTGATCAAGAGGGCAGCTGACTAGCACTTGGAGTCACTCTGAAAACCTTGGGTTCAACCATGAAAGCATCTCTCATGCAGCAGGGCAGTCCTCTGAGGGTACAAGGCAGGCTTCATACAGCAAGGCAGTCCTTTTTGTTCAGCAGGTCAGTCCTCTGCAGTACACAGCAGGCCAACGGCAGCAGGGCAGTGTTCGGAGAATATTGCTGCAGGTCCAGAAGTGAATTGAAGAGTGAGTCTGAGGGACCTAATTTTATACCTGGTGCCATCTTTGAAGTGAAGGAAACTTCTGGAGTTTTCCCCCCACAGAAGTGTCTGGAATTTCCTGCCTCCCTGCTCTGGCTCCAGGCTGTCTGCAGCCACAACACTCTAGTATGAAGTTCTTTATATGTGAGCTGAGGCAGGATATTTCAGGTTTAAGTGGGGTTGTGCACATCTCCGCCCCTTTCATCCTGCTATGATGGCCCATCCTGACAACCACCAGTCCCTCTATTGCGTGGCTGTCTAGGAGGAATACACAAAGGCCAACTTCCAACTACACCTAAGAGATGTGACCCAGAAAAAAGGCTGCAGGCACCAAATGGTTAGTACAAGGCAATGGCAACTTTCTAAAAGTGTCATTTTCTGAATTGTGACTTAAAATCTGAATTTACCATTAAAGAGGATTATAAAGAACAATTGCTTAGACACCAAACATGACATTTCTGCCTGTTATCGCTTTTTAAATGCAATAAGGTAACCCTATGTTATCCTATGTGAGAGGTAGTAGACCTCACAATAGTGAAAAATGAATTTGTGGGTTTTCACTACCAGGACATGTGAAAATTAAAATTATATGCCCAACTTCTTAAACACAATGCACCCTGCTCTATAGGCTGTTTAGGACCTTCCCTAGGGGTGACGTATATATATTAAAAAGGGTTTTTTAGTTTTGGAAAGGGGTTATTTTGCCAAGTTGAATTGGCAGCTTAAAACTGCAAACATGCTGCAATAGCAGGCCTGAGACATGTTTAAAAAGGCTACATAAGTGGGTGGTACAATAAGTGATACAGGCCCAATAGTACCATTTAATTTACATACTCTGGGTACATGTAGTGCCACTTTACTATGGACTTATAAGTGAAATAAATATAGCTATTGGGTGTATTCTAATTTTAGCATTCTTAATGGAGAGAGCACAAGCCCTTTAGAATTTATTAGCAGTGGTAAATTGCTAAGTAATAAGTCCAACAAAAACAAATTCAACAAAATGGAAGGGGTGAAGGCAAAATGTTTGGGTATGACCCTGCAGGTAGTATGATCTTTAGCATCTTCAGACCTTGGTTATTTTAAACGAATAGTATCTTTTTTGACAAGTGTTGCATAGAGTGTACACTGTTCTAAATACATACTTTTTAATACTCTGTGGTGTATATTTCATTAGAATTTCATTGTCTGCAAACAGTGTGGTACAAAGTGAACACTCTCCATAGCGTAAACACTGTTTACAGTGCCCATTTTTCTACTCATATCAACTTCATTTCTCAATGTAGGTTCGGTGACTGTGAGCGGTTTTATACAGATAAAAGCTGCCCGTAGTAGGGCATTAATTTTGGAACAGATGTTGAGTATCTTGAGAAACATGGCTTTCTCTGAATAGTTATATTCATACTGAACACTGTGTGTAAAGATGCTTTCATATATATCTGTAGTTGATTGGTAATATGAACTAGACTACCCATGAAGTGTATGGCACAGGGTTAATGTTGCACATAACACATGCTTGTTTCACTTAAGAGAGTGTTATCTGTAATGGCATTAATGATGCTTAATATTATTCTCAGATATTTTATACTTACATTCTGGCCTCTAATGCCATACTAGTTTATAGAGTAATATGTCAAATATAAGCGTGAGTGATGTCATCAGTGATGCCATCAGTGATGCCATTTTTGATGTCTTGAGGGATGTCATAAATGATGTCATAGAACATGTCATGAGTGTTGTAATATGTCAGAACATAAGCAGTGCATGTCAGGGGCGCAAGTTATAGTTAGCTCTGCAAACTATAACTGGTGAATTTCTGTGTTTATTTTTAGTTCAAAATGTTAATGTTGTCACTGACATATTCACCTAACTATAACATCTTTAACCTTTGTTTTGCCAGTGAATTTCTAGTTTTTTTTTAACGTAAAGTAATATTTTATTACCATACATAAATACAACACCCCGGGAGGGTTGTCCACAGGCAGCCAACCCACACTGCACACAGTCTTTGGCCATGCACAGCAGGGAGTTGGCCACAGGGCCTGTGGCCAGGCCCTGTAGCCAATTCACCCGGAGACAGGCAACCTCCTGCCTTCAGCCAACCTCACGATGTCCACTCACGCAGGATAGGGTTGGCCGCAGGGCCTAGCTTGAAGCCAGGCCCTGCATCCGACTCCCTGCAGGCAGCCACCCAGAGGCAGCAAACCCCACACATCACACTGCCTTTACTCATGTGTAGTGTGAGGGTAGCCGCAGGGCCTCTGTTTTGCAGCCAGACCCTGCTTCCAACTCCCCGCAGCCAACTCAATGCTGTGCACACCCTTTTGCCGTGCGAGAGGGTTAGTCACAGGATTTGGCCTGTTTCCAGGCCCTGATGCCTAGCCCACAGCAGTCTGTTACCCACACACTGTGCACACCCTTGGAGTACACTCCGTAGGGTTGGCCTTCAGGTCCAGGGACCTCATCTGCTGGGGCCAAAACATATATACCAAGGGGATGGGGGCATGCAGCCCCTTCCCAATCCTTAATTGGCCCCAGGGACCAAATCCCTGAGGCCAAATCCAATATAAAATAGGGGGCCGCTCTCCTCTCTGAACCTCATTAGGTCCCACGATCCCATCCCCTGGGGCCAAACCAATAAAAATGGAGAGGCAGGCTGTGCAGCCCCCTTCCCTGAGCCTTCATAGGCCCTGGCCCCGTAGACTACATCCCTGGGGCTAACTTTTGATTAAAAGGGGACAGGGACCCCATTCCACGAGGCCAAAGCCATTTAAAAGGGGAGGGGGCATGCAGCCACCATCCCCGAGCCTTTTTGGGTCCTGAGGACCTCATCCCAGGGACCAGATTTTATAAAAAAGGGGAGGAACATGGGGCCCCTTCCTCGAGCCTTAGTAGGTCCTAGTGACCCCATACCCCAGGGCCGAGTAATTAATAGAGGGAGGGGGTGGACAGCCCCCCTCCCTCAGCCTTATTAGGGCCCGGGAACCCCATGCCTGAAATCTAAATAAAAGGGGATGATGCACCGGTCCTCTCCCAGAACATTTATAGGCCCTAGGGACCCCATCCCCCGGCATGAATTTATTTTAAAGGACAGGGGGCCATGTGGCCCCCTCCACTAGCCTCCTTAGTCCCTGAGGACCCCATCCCCCAGGGCTGAATTTATTACAAAGGGGACGGGGGCCACGTGCTCCCCCTCTCCGTGCCTTATTAGGCCCTGGGAACCCCATCCCCCAGTGCTGTATTTCTTTTAAAGGGGAAGAGGGCAATGAGGCCCCCTTCACGGGGCCTATTATGGGGACTGCCTTTAATAGAGGTGGTTGCCCCATTCCCCACCCCGGGCACCTACCAAGCACCATATTTGGGGCTGAGGGAGGAGCCCAAGGCCCCTGTGGTCCCAGGGAAGCCGGTATCGCTCCCGCCTGGAGGGAGCAGCTATTTATGCTGCTCCTTCCAGGTGGAAGCAATATCTATTCTGTTTCCCTGCCCACATCAGTGTGGGTAGCGAAACAGATCTCAAGTCTGCTCTCAGCCGGCAGGAGCATTTTAAAAGTTCCCATTCACTGGGAGCAGACTTTGCATTTTCTCCAGTTTGGCAGGAGATTTGAAAAAGTTCCCGACAAGTGGGAGCAAACACATGTTCCTGTGTCCCAAGGATGGGCTCCCTGCGACACAGCAAGTGAGCCGGCCCCGGAGCATGGGGTCCCCGGGGCCATTAAAGGCCCCTGTCCCTTTTTTTGAAGTGACAGCCCTGGGGGATGGGGTCCCCATGGCCTTATTAAGGCTGAGGGAGGGGGCTGTGCAGCACCCCACCCCTTTTTAAATACATTGGGCCCCAGGTGATGGGATCCCCGGGGCTGAATATGGCTGGGAAGGGGGCTGCGGCCCAACTCCCCATTATAATTTCATGGGGCCCTGGGGATGGAGTTCCTGGGGTCGAAAATGGCTTGAGAAAGGGGACAAGCACCCCCTCTCCTAATGGACAGATTGGGCCCCAGGGGATGGGATCCCTGGGGCAAAAACATCTCTGGGAGGGGGACCATGCACCCCCTCCTCGAAATATGCCTGGCCCCAGGGGATGCAGTCCCTGGGGCTCTAAATGGGTAGGGGAGGAGGATCCTACTGATGCCCCCTCCCCATATATATTTTAATTAATGGCGGCTGCTATTTTCTTTTTTTGCCATGATTCCAAGGGATTGCGGCAAAATGTGCCCATTTTCTTTTTATTTTGGCCTGGGGACCCTCCCATTGGGCTTGCCCTCTACATTGTTTATTTTTTACAAGTTCAGAACAGGGGACTAAGTCCCTGAGTCATATAATGCCTGGCAGCAAATTTTTTTTCATGTTGCTGGTGCGATTCAGAGTGCTCGCTTCCGCAGGAGTCTGACTCCCACGCGAGCGAATTGGCCCAAGGGGTCCCTGGGCCAATCAGAACCCTCTATTTTGAAATTGGTGCTCATGCAAGACTCTTGCAAGCCTCTCACAGACCCAAAGGTCCACTTATACAAATGTTTTTAAATCTTGAGTTTTTCAAAAATGACTGAACAGATTTACATCAAATCCCAAACAGTACAATCAGCGGACCAAGATCTAGTTTCCTGCCAAATTTGGTGTCATTTAGTTCAGCAGTTTTTGCTGTAGCCCTGTCTAACGAAGTCTGTGGAAAATTCATGGGGAAATTTGTTCTTTTGACTTCCCTTTTTTCTCAGTCCCCGCTTAACGGATCTCCCCGAAACTTTCCAGGAAGTAGCTAAACTAAATTTGCTTTTTTGGGGGAAAGTTTCATGAAGATTCATCAAACGATGCCAAAGTTATTAGCAACCAAAAAACGCCTTGTATATGGAAAAGCAATCCTAACTATAACTACCCAGTGGCAACCACTACTAGGTAATATATACATATACATTGTTTTTTCTTTTTTTTACATATATCTTCTACACAATGGTATCGTCACTGTGTACTTATGGTACAGATGCATGCGCTTTCCATTAAAAAAGGCATTAATTGATTTGCTCATAACTTTTCACCCTGTAGACGCATTTGCATGAAACTACAAAACCTGCCAATCTGCTAACTCATTCAGATGAGTTTTGACATTCTTATTTTTGTGAATATCTGTTCGTGGGAAAAAAAGTTAAATGGGTCTGAAAAGTGTATAATTTCCCATTTTAGCAGGACATTTTGCTGAAAGATAGAGCAAAATACAATTGAACAGATTTACACCAAACTTGACAAGGAAGTAAGGGCCAGATGTACGACCAAGAAAATTGCGTATCGCAAATTGCGACTCGTTTGCGAGACGCAATTTGCGAGGCGCAATTTCCGATGTACAACAGTGTTTTTCACATTATTAGCGATTCCCAATGGGGTCGCAAATAGAGAGGCTCATGAATATTAATGAGCCTCTCGCAATTTGCGACCCCATTGGGAATGGCAGGCCCTCCCAGGTATGGTGGCCTGCTGGGCTCAGCAGACCACCATGTCTGGGACTGCTTTTAAATAAAGCAGTTTTTTTTTTTAAATGCAGCCCGTTCTCCTTAAAGAAAAATGGTATGCATTTAAAAAAGAAAAAAATGAAACGTTTTCGTTTCATTTTTTAAGGGCAGGTAGTGGTCCCTGGGACCACTGCCTGCCCTTAAAAATAATTTCCCCCTGCATTTGCAAAGGAGAAGGGGTCCCCTGGGGACCCCTTCCCTTTTGCAACCCTATTACCACCCTCTTGAAGAGGGTGGTAATTTGCAAGTGTTTTGAGCCCGCAATTGCGGATGCAAAACATTCTTACATAGGGTTGCGCTCGCTATTAGGAAGGGAACGCCCCTTCCTAATAGCGAGTCGCAAAACCCTATTTTGCGAGTCTCAAAAAATTGCGAGTCGCAAAATAGGGTTTGTACATTCCCCATGCTGTTTTTGCATGTGCAAACGGGTTTGCAAACCCGTTTGCGCATGCAAAAATGGTCGTACATCTGGCCCTAAAACATTACTCAAATAGCATTGCATTTTTTGATTTGGGATTAATCCATTCAGTAGTTTTGAAATATTCACATTTAAAAAAGATGCTTGGTAGGATTGAAAGAGTTAACATTATTGTGTGTATACTATCAATTGAAAGGCCACTGTTTATGTGCATAAATTTGGCACCATTTGACGAATGTGCCTGAGATTTAGCTGAAACTTAGTATATTCAGATCACTATTGGTATTTTCAAATTTTGTGCATATCCTTAAAAGAGTGGGGCAATTAAAAAAAAGGTTGCAAAAAGTGTTCATTTGCTAATATGTTTGTCACTGTGTGAAGAATCTGCACCAAATTTGCCAGAAGGTAGAAAGGGGTAGATTTTTATTGGTATGTTATGTCAAGTTTTGTGCCATTCCTTAAATGGGTGCATAGTTAAAGGGGGAGTCAATAAAATTTTCATTCTCCGTGCCAATGATTGATCAATCTGTGTCAAGTGTGCCAAATAGAGAGGGGGGGGGGGCGTGGCCTGATGCCGATGGAGTAGGGAGCTTTAGCCAGCGTTCCCATCGGCGATCCCCCATCCAGTGCCATCCTGACACAATCGAGGGGCCCGAGGCTTCCACGAAGGGGGACCCAACCCCTGCTAAGGAGTAGACATTAATAGACCAACTGAGGGGACTGTCAGGGCAGAGAGAGATGCTCACCGCGACCAGACAGGGGATCTGAATGTAGAGGCAAGATGGCGCCCACGGAGGTCAGATAGCCTAAACCGGGAGATCCTGGGATTGTGCAGACACCTGCTCGGGACCTGAAGAAGTAGTGTACCAGATGAGCCGGACGAACAGAGGGAGTGCCTCGACAACCGGACATCCCCCTCTGAACAATGGCGGCCGAATTGAAAATGGCGTCTGTGGCCTAGATCTGAGCCGCGAGTGCAGCCGACACACAGCTGCACAGTAAAGAGAGGAGGGAGACCTCCTCCGGACCCTGTGGAGCCACAAGAGACTGAAGCGGCTTCCTGCGAGGAGCAACCAGGTACAAAGGAGGAGCGGCCGGGGAGACCCAGGGGGAAATAGACACTGCCGGCGGCCCTCGTCCGGGGAGGGAAACCTCGAGCCGCGAGTGCAGCTGACATCGAGTCGCGCAGCAAAAGGGAGGAGGGAGACTACTGCCAAACCCTGCAGAGCCGTGAGAGACTGAAGCGGCTTCCCGAGAGGAACAAACAAGTACACAGGAGGAGCGGCCGGGGTGACCTAGTGGGAAATAGACACCGCTGGTGGCCTACGACAGGGGTGGGGAACCCCGAGGAAAATGGCGCACTACAGTCACCCCGAGCAACAGAGGGGATGATGGTCTCTGACGGCAGGAGACTGACCCCTGCGAGGAAAAGAAAATATTAAAAAAATACAAAGTATCCAAAATGAAAACCCTAACAGGAACAAAAAGACGCCATAGTAAAGATTAGACGTGGAAGGCCTTGGTCTCAGGGAATAAAGCACATATAAAGAGGGCTCTGGTCGCGGCCCAGACCCTGAAACACTGCCACGAAGAGGAGGGAAGCGAAGAGAGGCCCACCTGCGAGGAACTGGCGGAGGAAGAGGGGAGCCACAAAATCAAGGTCCTGACCCCCCACGGGGACCTTGGGGTGACGCAGCCCAACAAGAATTGGGGAAGATCAAATCAAAAACAAAGAGGAGAGGAACCAGCGGACTCCTGCACTCCCTGGATATAAAGGAGGTCCCTGGAGCGCTCCAATTTACTGGCGAGTCCCCCGGGACAGCGGCAGACGTTGTAGCAGTAGGACCACCTGGAGCCTCGACCCCAAACCGGCTTGGTTCTGAGTGCTAGGAGCACAGAGCGAGAAGAGATAGTGGACTTAGAGGGAGGAGACTGCACACACAGAGAGGAGCCATTATGGGGAAGGTATCCAGGAGAAAAGACCCGGAGCAGCAGGAACAGGCAAACGATGACCCGGGGGCCCAGGATCGAGGGATGACAGTCGCAATGTTGGGCGATAACCCCCAGATGGGCCTACCCTCCAAGACATACTTCAAGCTATTGAGACCTCAAGGGTGGCGGTGGAAACAAAATAGACACCCTCAGAGAAGACCTGGGACTGCTGAGAGCGGATCATAGGCGGCTGGCGGAACTGGTCTCCACGAATGAGAGTGATATTCACGACACAAAGCCTAAGCTGGCTGCAACTTCAGACAGACTTTCAGACATGGAGAAGCGGTTGCACACTCTGGAACTCAGAGCGGAGGATGTTGAAAATAGGGCACAGCGCAACAACCTGCGAATCATGGGCCTGCCGTAAAAAAACGAGGGGGCTAACCTGGTAGCATACCTAGAAAACTGGATCCACACCAAGGTGGCAGAAGAGGGACTCTCTCCCTACTTACCTTTGGAGATAGCTCACAGAGTGCAAGCGAGAGCCCCCCCCCACCTGGGGGGCCTCCACGACCAGTGGTGGCACGCCTGCTATTCTATAAGGACAGAGACCACGTGCTCGGCCAGGCCTGATTGAAGGGCCAACTTGAAGTGGATAACAGCACCATTAGAATTATTCCAGGACTTCTCACGTGAGGTCCAAAAACAGCAAGCATCCTACGTGCCTGCCCAAGGGAAACTGTGCCAGCAGGGCATACAATATTCGATGATGTTCCCAGCTAAACTGAGAGTGGCAACAACCATTGGGACTCGATTCTTTAATACACCATGGGAGTTGTGGGACTGGATTGACCAACAGGCACCTCATGATCAAGAAAAACCCAGGCAGGACAAGCGGGAAAGAGGAATGGACCGCCAAAGGGAGAGAGGAGGAAAGTCTATAGTTGCCCCTTCCGAAGCGGAGACACAACGAGAAAGGGGCAGGGCGGTGGCGGCGATAGCATCTCTCAGTGCATCCGGGATGGGGGAAACTGCCTCGCTTTCGGGAGAAGAATCTAGAGACTCGGACTCAGACCACAGCTCCAGTACAGTGGGGAGTGCCAGCCAAGAACTCCCGTCAGTGACCCCAGATCAGCAGATGACATTATATGAACAATGCCTGTCATGCAAGTATAGTAGGGGATATCATGAAGGGGGGCGCATCGGAGGGGCACTGGCAAAGCGGGAATGCGTAGGCCCGGGACCCCATCATACTGCCTGAACTATGAGCACACTGGATTGGGGGAGCTTGGGGGGGTGAGAGGGCACTGCTCCTCTTCGAGCTGTGAGCCTGGGCTGACCCCGCTTGAGTTTCATTTTCTAATAGTTGTAGCACACATGTGCAAATTTTGGATGGGGAAGAGTTTCTCACTAGTCCTGGGGTGGGGGAGCTATGGGGGTTACAACGTTTTAAGGTGGAGACACTGCAGGGAGCTCCGGATAGACTATATGGGGCCAAATTCTAATAAAGACTGCATGGCTAGTCTCTTGAAGAGTGCCCGGGAGAAAGGAGAGATTGGCGGAGGGAGAAAAGGAGCAATGGGTAGTGGAATGACATATAACCTCTTGTCCTGGAATGTTAGGGGAATGCATACCATGCAGAAGCGGCATAAAATATTCTACCACCTGAACAGATGGGGGGTTCACATTGCCCTGCTGCAGGAAACCCACACCCTGGCCTCAGAGGGAGCCGTGTTACACCATAGATGGCAAGGACAGGCAGACTGAGTATGAGGACACCTCATACTCAGCATTTGCTAGGGGGGTGTTGTTCTGGATAAGGGAGGGGGTCCCCTTTCAACACACAGTACACAGGGCTGACCTGGAGGGCCGGTACCTAATAGTCACGGGTAGACTGGATGGACACGACGTAACAATAGTTAACATATACGGTCCGAATTCAGATCATGCTGCTTTCTTAGATAAGAGATCTGGCATCCTAGCACCCTACAAGACTGGCTCCATTATCCTGGGGCGAGATTTTAATTGTGTAGCAGACCCAGCCCTAGATTGCTCCCACCCTCACTCAGGGACTCCCCAGTCTATAGGGCGGCGAAGGCCTTCAGAGAGTGGCAATCTCGGTGGGGATTGGTGGACACCTGGAGACGCACACACCCACTAGATAGAGAATATTCTCACCTCTCACATGTACATGAGCTACACGTACGCCTGGACACTTTCATGTGCTCGCCTGACATGCATGCCTTAATGCAGGGGGTGGAATACCTGACCCGCACGATATCGGACAATAATCCGGTCTTGACGAGGCTAAAATGGGGAATGAAACACCAGCCCATCCCTACCTGGCGTGTTAAACCTGAAGCGCTAGAGGACCAGGTCTTCCTTCAGGAGACTAGGGAACACATAACTTCATACTTCTCTGACAATGCTGACTCCACCAACTCTAGGCTGATGGAATGGGAAGCCTTTAAGGCTTTAATCAGGGGAAGGTGCATGGCAACATCCATTGGGGTCCGCCGGACACTAATTGCAGACGTGGAAAGGGCAGACCGGGAGCTACATTACATAGAGAAACAAAGACCAGAATGCCCAGAGCTCCGACAGGAGCTTTTGGACGCGGAGGAGGAAGTATCAGTCCAGGAAGAACGACTGAGATGTTTCGACTATAAAACATATATGGACCACACTCATGCGGAGAGAGAGAAGGCGGGTATACTCCTGGCCTGGCTGGCCAACCCGTCCCGCAGAGGCAATACCATAATGGAAATAGCTGATCAAATGGGGCACCCTCTATACAAACAGACTGAGATAAATTGCAGATTCCTTGAATTTTTTAAACAATTATGCAGAGTTTGGGGACTCAAGAAGGAGGAGCGGCGAGGGAATACCTGGCCCTGCTCCCCATCCCCACCCTGACCGACGATAATGGCAAGACCCCGGGAACAGATGGGCTTCCCACGGATTTTTATGCCACATATGTTGAGGAACTGGCCCCCAGACCAGTAGAGATGTATGCAGCAGCCGGAGAGGAGGGAGTCCTCCCAAAGACCGCACACGAAGCATTAGTGACGAGGCGGGGTTCATCCCGGGAAGGAACACGACCCTCAATATTAGGCGGCTCCTATCCATATTAAAGGCAAGCAGGCGGGAGGGAGGGGAAGAAGCAACATTTGCCATAGATATTGAGAAGGCATTTGATAGCCTGGAATGGGGATTTCTCTAGGCTGTCCTGGAACAGATGGGGGTGGGGCAGGGTTTCATACGAAGGGTGCGCCTGTTGTACTCGGAGCCACTGTCCAGGGTGCGGATGGGCTGCACGATATCGGAGCAGTACGGGGTGGAGAAGGGAACACGACAGGGGTGCCCCCTCTTCCCCCTGCTGTTCACCTTAGCCATGGAATCCTTGGCATGCTTAGCCTGAAAGGGCGGTAGATATCGAGGCTTACGTCTGGGAGGGCATGTACACCACATCGCGCTATATGCCGATGATCTACTCTTACTCCTCAAGGACCCGGAGGGGGAATTGCGAGGGGCCAAAGACATGATGGAGGAGTTCAGGGCCCTGTCGGGGCTTAGAGTCAACTGGAAAAAGTCCTGTCTCTTTCCGTTGGTGGAGGACAGACCCACGCTGGAGGGACTGGGGGATCTGACGTGGGAACCTCACTGCCTTAAATACCTGGGGGAAAAAATATATCATTCACAACTAGACATCCAGGAAGGGAACATAGGAGGAGCGTTAGGATCCTTAAAAGATAGCATGACCTTCTGTGGGGGCCTCCCTCTGTCTGTGGCAGGTAGAATCGCCCTGTTAAAGATGGTGGCTCTCCCCAGACTGCTATATTTCTTCACCACACTACCTATGTGGGTACCAAGGGCATGGTTTGCAGACCTTTACTCATGCCTATCATCTTTCATATGGGGGACTGGCCGACGGAGGGTGGCTCTGGCAACACTTAAACGACCGGCTGCAGTGGGGGGACTGGCTGTCCCTGACTTCGAATCATATTGCTTGGCGGGGCAACTACAGAGGCTTACACAGTGGATAGCCGGGAGACTGACACCAGATAGAGATGAACTCTTATGCACCCTCCTGAGGACTGCGGGAACACCGCAGGAATGCACAAACGAACACAAAGTGATACGCGGGTGCTGGAGTAGGTGTCTTCAGAAGACAGGAACCTGATGACCCTATTCTCCGGACCTCCCACTGATTGTGATCCGAGCGCTGCCACATGGGGGGTCAATGGAGGGGACTAGAGGACTGGGTGCAGGCGGGGGCCACCAAATTGGGAGACCTATATAGCGATGGGGAACTAATACCATTTGAAACATTTAGAACGGACTGGGACATCCCTCAAGGCCAGTTTTTGCACCATAGAGCGATTACGGGGGCTATTCGGTGGGCAACTTAGAACCTGACCATCACTTCACATGTGGATACATGGGAACGGCAGGGGGCACCATAAAGGCCGTCACCTGCCTTTACAGAGTAATATGCAAAGACTCCATCAAACCTTTGGTGACGTTGAGAGACCATTGGACAGTAGACCTAGGTGTGCCCCTGAAAGACAAGGATTGGGAGAACATACAGGATAGATCTCTCAGGGTCTCAAGAAATGCCTGTTTTAGACTTATCAGCTTCTATGTCCTACACCGGGCATACCTCACTCCAAATCGCACCAACCGCTACTTCCACAGGGAGGATGTGGGATGCCTACGGTGTGGGGAGCTGGGAGCAGACCCACTACATATGATTTGGAGTTGCCAGGGTTTGACTACAGATTGGCAGGAAGTGACGACTGAAAAAAGCTCGAATTATCGACCGGGAGGTTCCATGTACACCGGCACACTGCCTTCTTAATCTATTCCCCCATACAGCTAAAACGAAGGTCACTAACAAATTTCAGGACGTGGCCTATATTTTAGCTAAGCGTGAAATTACTAGCCGATGGAAAGCACTGCGGGGACCAAGCATTGTTAGGTGGAAATGGGAACTGGAGAAATGGGCGAGCTGTGAGGGCAGGATTCTCCTTAGGAATGCACAAAGGGGCTAGGTAAAATTGAAAGGGCCAGGGCATGGGAGGCTCTGGTGGAGAGTGTGCAACACAATGGCCTGGGGTCCGGCAATTCAACACCGGGGACACAGTCCCGACCGGGAAGCCCAATACGTCAAAGTCCGGAACGGGACTTTGCGCTGGCGCCGCCATCTGAGGGACCTTAAATTTAGATAAGCCGGGAAGTTCACAGGAGGTTCAAAGGAGAGGACCAGTAACAGGAGAGTTGGGCATTAACACTTTAATTGACAAAAGGCGCCCCATACGCGCATAACAAAACACTAATAGCGACCTGCAGTGGGGATAAGGGAGGGGGGGAGTTGTTGGGGATCATTACCTATGGAACAGATGAATGCTATGCAGTAATGGGACAAACCAACCAGTAAATGTAACTACGAAAGATTGGCAGAGAGCCAAAAAAGAAACTGTATGTAACCTGATACGCGAAATAATAAAAAAAAGGAAACAAAATCAGTTTTAAAAAAAGTGCGCCAAGTAGATAGTATGTGATGCCCACTGCAGGTATAATAGGTTTCATGAAGATCCAACGGGGGCAAAGTTAAGGGGGTGTGGGTGTGTCAAAAATATTTTTGATGAATTAATAACTTTGGCACTGTTTGATAGATCTGCATGAAATTTGGCTGGGGCTTTGCACATTTAACCTTCTTTTAGTACATTAAGGGGGCAATTACGATGTTGAGCGGATGCAAATGTCTCGTAAACAGGACCGACCGACCTCTGGTCGGCGGTCCCGCCCACCTCATTAAGATGCGACCGAACACTGTTCGCTCGCATTCTGACATTTCCCTATGAGAGCATGCATTGCAGCCATAAATCGGCTGTAATACATGCTCCCATAGGAAAATGGTAGGTTTTGTTCATCCCTCCACCTCATGGCAAGCACCTCAACGTGCCTGCCACAGGATGCAGGGATTAACAGGGGCACCGTAGGTGCCCCCCGGCACCCAACCGGAAGCTTTCCGACCTCCATCGTAATAGGCCCCTAAGTATGTGCACATCGACCAAGGGGTGGTGGTGGGGCATCTGAGTTACAAAGAGGGGCAAAAAAATGTTTATTTACTAATAACATCGGCACTGTGTGATGAATCGGAACAAAATTTGGCAGAAGCTTCGGTCACAACAAATATACAAACATACATTCAAATAATCAAACGCAGGAAACATCTTGGCTCAACAGATCATTATGATGTGTGGAACACCACATAAATTTCATGTCAGGCCTATCTGCCCGCTTTAACTAGGTTGTTGTTGCTGACTAACGACATGTTATATTGTATTAAAGTCCTGGAATACATTAGGGTTTGTTGAAACACAAAGGCTCGAACTGGAACTACAGCATTTGATAATGGTATATTCTGCGAGAAGATGAAAAGCTGCAGACTGAAGTACTGGAATGCCAACAGGAATTCATTTGGCAGGTGGTATCTATTTAAAATGCACTTATTTTGGCTAACCCAAAAGGAGTACACACAGAGAAAGCTGTAATCATTATTTTCGTAAGATCTGATCTTGCATCGTAGTGTTTTCCTACGGTGCCCGATTTCATATTTTATTTATTATGCTTTGGAATTTATGTTTCAAAAAATAAGCTACATCTTGAAACGATTTTCTTATGAAAAAGAATAGATTTTCCATAACTTGTATGCAATTATCTACATAGACTTGTGTTCCAGAAAATAATAATTGTTAAAATGCCATGACAAAAGTATCTGTTACATGCTTGGATCCCATTAATGCTAAAACTCAGACCAGCATAGATTTTCCTGCAGTATATTTTATCTTTCTAAGCACAAAGCAAACTGTTAGCAGCAAATGTTGTTTTTTCAGTGAAATATAACACACCGAGGAGAGACAGAGAAAGATGACGGACCTGTATAGCACTCCCGAAGTTTTGACAAAGTCCACGTAAATGTGATAAATTAGAGCCGCGCTTGAAATTAAAGACTGGCAAATTAACAGTTAATTATGAGTTGATAAATGGCAGAACAACACAAGCCCTCTGATTTAGCTGTTTTCAGCGGCTCCCCTCCCCTCGTATCTTGAAATGGCAAGTGTTTATGTGCTTGTAACAAGTATCTGAGTGGACTGTGATGTCTGGGCTTCATCAAGCCAGTGGATTGCTCTCACATGCTGCCCTCTTACCCCTACAAATCTTTTCGACACACTTAGAGTTTTGAAGTCAGTAGAATGTCCCTTTCAGCGCATGTTCTCTTTAGGAAACCACTTTTAGACAAACAGTAACAGGAACGAACAACACTTTCCTTTCAAGTCTTTCTCGTGGCAGTTCCGAACATATTATGAAGTTAATATACGACCATATGCAACTGAGTGACAATACTGTACAGAGGGCTATATCATGGGTACTCGCAAACATTTTCCCAGGGACCAAAAGGTTTGGGCTGTAGTGTGGCGAGGGCAGCGCTGATGTCAGCAGGATATTGCTCGAGGTGGGGGTGAGTAAGGTAGGTGTAGAGGAAGCGAAGCATGTACATCTAGTAGCTGAATTGAATTGCACAATGTGGACTGAGAAAATCTGGGCTCAGTCCTGGCTTCCCCACTTGACCAAATTGTGTGATTCTATGCAACTGTTTTGTTTCACCTTACCTCCTTTTTCTTCATTATCACGTAGAAGAGGACCTCGAAATACAGGACTTAAGGATGTGCACTGTACAAAACCTTTTTCTGTGTTTGAGTTAATAAAGTATGGTGTTGTTCATGTGTAACAGGAACCCTGGTCACCTAAAGGGGCACATAACAATTGACTTGCTTCTTAGTTCGCGATTGGCATTGTTGTCAGGGTGGGGAGGAAACATGAATTTCGAGTCCATGCCGTGCAGGAACCTTGTAGTGTGTTCCCACTGCGGTGCCCACTGTCTTTAAAAGAGTCACCGCCATGAGACCGCCACGCCGCCTGCCTGCCAGACTACTTATAAGTCATAATCTGGCAGACAGGGCAACCTTTGGTTGGCGGAGCAGCGGCTTGGCAGTTTGCATCGCCACCGCTCTGCCGAAAAGTCATAATCGGCCCCTAAGTGTGCTTCTTAAAATGCGGGGCTTGTTTTTATAGTATTTTCTTCATTGTTTCTATAGTGGCCTGAGGTTTATACTATGTGTTTGTTGCACCTTAAAATACAAATTGTTGTTTTAATAACACTTTATTTATGTTATTTATAAACGGCTTCATTTAGATACACTACCATAACTAGTTAAAAGTGCTCTATGTTAGTCATTCAGACGCTTTTTGTTCTTTATATGAACAAACATGTTGATATGATATTGCTTGCTCATTTTATATTTCAATTTTTCATCTACTTATCGTTTTGGTTGGTGATGTTGTGTCATCTTTCAGCCATTTCAAAGTAATGATGAGCAAGTATAATATTAATACCACATCAAGTTGCATTGCTGCAATATGCTATTGCCACTAATTTCATGAGACAACCTATTACACGCATAGAGGCTGATTTAGGGCCTAATTCAGTGTTTGGTGGATGGAGTGATTCTCCGTCACAGAGGGCCTAATCCATCCATCAGGCCAACGGCTACCCATCTATCATATTAAGGGATTTTCTTGATTGACAGCAGTATGTTGCATGTTGATCCCTCAGTGGAACCTCAGGCTCTGATGTGAGTCCCCCTGTCGACAGGTACATCTCCATCAACTTTGGTACGCGGACATCCTTCTGCGAGTTGTCTGCTGTCAGAGTGGAACGAAGGGACCCTCATGATTTAGTGCAGCTTTGGAGGCGTTTTACCAATTTGGGGCAATTGTCCCCACTCCACTGGTGATTGAACAGCTTATGAAGGTGGTAGAAAATAGAATGAAAATCTCCATCAACAAAACATGGATGGAATAGCCAAAAATTAAAAAACTGGATCACTGAGACAATATTGCAGCAAACAATATCGTTTGACAGAAATATTGTGTCAAAAATATTGTTTACAAAAATATTGTTTCCCTATCCTTATAAGTACAAACATATCTGCCTCATTAGGTCCTGGGGATCCCATCTCCCAGGGCCTTAAGTATTTTAAAGAGGAGGGTGGCCACATGACTCTCCTCCCCAAGCCTCATTAAGTCTTGGGGCCCTATCCCTGTGGGCCTTAAGTATTTTAAATGGTACGGGGGCTATGTGGCCCCCTACTGAGCCTCATAAGGCTCTGGAGACCCCATCCACCAAAGGCCTCTTTATAAAGGGGAGGGGAGCCACGTGGCACCCCGCCCGAGCTGTATTTGGCTCTGGGAACCCCATCCCCCAGTGCCATTCTTTTTAAAGGGATACCAAAGGGGATGATGGACGGAGCGCTTGAGCTAATCAAACACTCACCCCCAGTCAACTGATCTGTTGACTGGGGGTGAGTGTTTGATTAGCTCAAACGCTCCGTCCATCATCCCCTTTGGTATCGCTTTGTTCACCCTAAGTTGGCAGGGTATGCCCAGACGTGGGTCCCTTGCTCACTTTGCCACTGGATTCAAGTTAGCCTGGCTGATGACGGCTGAATAGCCAGAAACCGGTCCCAGGATGCTTGTTTCCGGTCCAGGGAAGACATGGCTTGGCAGTTCGGGCTGGACTGTTCCCATGAGGCACAGGGTCAGACTGATTTGCATATGGCCATGTCTGAACTGGGGTGGTGGAGTGAGCTAAAGAATGATGATGGATTAAACCCAGATCAGTTGACTGGGGGTGAGTGTTTGATTAGCTCAAACGCTCCGTCCATCATCCCCTTTGGTATCGCTTTGTTCGCCCTAAGTTGGCAGGGTATGCCCAGACGTGGGTCCCTTGCTCACTTTGCCACTGGATTCAAGCTAGCCTGGCTGATGACAGCTGAATAGCCAGAAACCGGTCCCAGGATGCTTGTTTCCGGTCCAGGGAAGACATGGCTTGGCAGTTCGGGCTGGACTGTTCCCATGAGGCACAGGGTCAGACTGATTTGCATATGGCCATGTCTGAACTGGGGTGGTGGAGTGAGCTAAAGAATGATGATGGATTAAACCCAGATCAGTTGACTGGGGGTGAGTGTTTGATTAGCTCAAACGCTCCGTCCATCATCCCCTTTGGTATCGCTTTGTTCGCCCTAAGTTGGCAGGGTATGCCCAGACGTCGGTCCCTTGCTCACTTTGCCACTGGATTCAAGCTAGCCTGGCTGATGACGGCTGAATAGCCAGAAAACGGTCCCAGGATGCTTGTTTCCGGTCCAGGGAAGACATGGCTTGGCAGTTCGGGCTGGACTGTTCCCATGAGGCACAGGGTCAGACTGATTTGCATATGGCCATGTCTGAACTGGGGTGGTGGAGTGAGCTAAAGAATGATGATGTATTAAACCCAGATCAGTTGACTGGGGGTGAGTGTTTGATTAGCTCAAACGCTCCGTCCATCATCCCCTTTGGTATCGCTTTGTTCGCCCTAAGTTGGCAGGGTATGCCCAGACGTGGGTCCCTTGCTCACTTTGCCACTGGATTCAAGCTAGCCTGGCTGATGACGGCTGAATAGCCAGAAACCGGTCCCAGGATGCTTGTTTCCGGTCCAGGGAAGACATGGCTTGGCAGTTCGGGCTGGACTGTTCCCATGAGGCACAGGGTCAGACTGATTTGCATATGGCCATGTCTGAACTGGGGTGGTGGAGTGAGCTAAAGAATGATGATGGATTAAACCCAGATCAGTTGACTGGGGGTGAGTGTTTGATTAGCTCAAACGCTCTGTCCATCATCCCCTTTGGTATCGCTTTGTTCGCCCTAAGTTGGCAGGGTATGCCCAGACGTGGGTCCCTTGCTCACTTTGCCACTGGATTCAAGCTAGCCTGGCTGATGACGGCTGAATAGCCAGAAACCGGTCCCAGGATGCTTGTTTCCGGTCCAGGGAAGACATGGCTTGGCAGTTCGGGCTGGACTGTTCCCATGAGGCACAGGGTCAGACTGATTTGCATATGGCCATGTCTGAACTGGGGTGGTGGAGTGAGCTAAAGAATGATGATGGATTAAACCCAGATCAGTTGACTGGGGGTGAGTGTTTGATTAGCTCAAACGCTCCGTCCATCATCCCCTTTGGTATCGCTTTGTTCGCCCTAAGTTGGCAGGGTATGCCCAGACGTGGGTCACTTGCTCACTTTGCCACTGGATTCAAGCTAGCCTGGCTGATGACGGCTGAATAGCCAGAAACCGGTCCCAGGATGCTTGTTTCCGGTCCAGGGAAGACATGGCTTGGCAGTTCGGGCTGGACTGTTCCCATGAGGCACAGGGTCAGACTGATTTGCATATGGCCATGTCTGAACTGGGGTGGTGGAGTGAGCTAAAGAATGATGATGGATTAAACCCAGATCAGTTGACTGGGGGTGAGTGTTTGATTAGCTCAAACTCTCCGTCCATCATCCCCTTTGGTATCGCTTTGTTCGCCCTAAGTTGGCAGGGTATGCCCAGACGTGGGTCCCTTGCTCACTTTGCCACTGGATTCAAGCTAGCCTGGCTGATGACGGCTGAATAGCCAGAAACCGGTCCCATGATGCTTGTTTCCGGTCCAGGGAAGACATGGCTTGGCAGTTCGGGCTGGACTGTTCCCATGAGGCACAGGGTCAGACTGATTTGCATATGGCCATGTCTGAACTGGGGTGGTGGAGTGAGCTAAAGAATGATGATGGATTAAACCCAGATCAGTTGACTGGGGGTGAGTGTTTGATTAGCTCAAACGCTGCGTCCATCATCCCCTTTGGTATCGCTTTGTTCGCCCTAAGTTGGCAGGGTATGCCCAGACGTGGGTCCCTTGCTCACTTTGCCACTGGATTCAAGCTAGCCTGGCTGATGACGGCTGAATAGCCAGAAACCGGTCCCAGGATGCTTGTTTCCGGTCCAGGGAAGACATGGCTTGGCAGTTCGGGCTGGACTGTTCCCATGAGGCACAGGGTCAGACTGATTTGCATATGGCCATGTCTGAACTGGGGTGGTGGAGTGAGCTAAAGAATGATGATGTATTAAACCCAGATCAGTTGACTGGGGGTGAGTGTTTGATTAGCTCAAACGCTCCGTCCATCATCCCCTTTGGTATCGCTTTGTTCGCCCTAAGTTGGCAGGGTATGCCCAGACGTGGGTCCCTTGCTCACTTTGCCACTGGATTCAAGCTAGCCTGGCTGATGACGGCTGTATAGCCAGAAACCGGTCCCAGGATGCTTGTTTCCGGTCCAGGGAAGACATGGCTTGGCAGTTCGGGCTGGACTGTTCCCATGAGGCACAGGGTCAGACTGATTTGCATATGGCCATGTCTGAACTGGGGTGGTGGAGTGAGCTAAAGAATGATGATGGATTAAACCCAGATCAGTTGACTGGGGGTGAGTGTTTGATTAGCTCAAACGCTCCGTCCATCATCCCCTTTGGTATCGCTTTGTTCGCCCTAAGTTGGCAGGGTATGCCCAGACGTGGGTCCCTTGCTCACTTTGCCACTGGATTCAAGCTAGCCTGGCTGATGACGGCTGAATAGCCAGAAACCGGTCCCAGGATGCTTGTTTCCGGTCCAGGGAAGACATGGCTTGGCAGTTCGGGCTGGACTGTTCCCATGAGGCACAGGGTCAGACTGATTTGCATATGGCCATGTCTGAACTGGGGTGGTGGAGTGAGCTAAAGAATGATGATGGATTAAACCCAGATCAGTTGACTGGGGGTGAGTGTTTGATTAGCTCAAACGCTCCGTCCATCATCCCCTTTGGTATCGCTTTGTTCGCCCTAAGTTGGCAGGGTATGCCCAGACGTGGGTCCCTTGCTCACTTTGCCACTGGATTCAAGCTAGCCTGGCTGATGACGGCTGATTAGCCAGAAACCGGTCCCAGGATGCTTGTTTCCGGTCCAGGGAAGACATGGCTTGGCAGTTCGGGCTGGACTGTTCCCATGAGGCACAGGGTCAGACTGATTTGCATATGGCCATGTCTGAACTGGGGTGGTGGAGTGAGCTAAAGAATGATGATGGATTAAACCCAGATCAGTTGACTGGGGGTGAGTGTTTGATTAGCTCAAACGCTCCGTCCATCATCCCCTTTGGTATCGCTTTGTTCGTCCTAAGTTGGCAGGGTATGCCCAGACGTGGGTCCCTTGCTCACTTTGCCACTGGATTCAAGCTAGCCTGGCTGATGACAGCTGAATAGCCAGAAACCGGTCCCAGGATGCTTGTTTCCGGTCCAGGGAAGACATGGCTTGGCAGTTCGGGCTGGACTGTTCCCATGAGGCACAGGGTCAGACTGATTTGCATATGGCCATGTCTGAACTGGGGTGGTGGAGTGAGCTAAAGAATGATGATGGATTAAACCCAGATCAGTTGACTGGGGGTGAGTGTTTGATTAGCTCAAACGCTCCGTCCATCATCCCCTTTGGTATCGCTTTGTTCGCCCTAAGTTGGCAGGGTATGCCCAGACGTGGGTCCCTTGCTCACTTTGCCACTGGATTCAAGCTAGCCTGGCTGATGACGGCTGAATAGCCAGAAACCGGTCCCAGGATGCTTGTTTCCGGTCCAGGGAAGACATGGCTTGGCAGTTCGGGCTGGACTGTTCCCATGAGGCACAGGGTCAGACTGATTTGCATATGGCCATGTCTGAACTGGGGTGGTGGAGTGAGCTAAAGAATGATGATGGATTAAACCCAGATCAGTTGACTGGGGGTGAGTGTTTGATTAGCTCAAACGCTCCGTCCATCATCCCCTTTGGTATCGCTTTGTTCATCCTAAGTTGGCAGGGTATGCCCAGACGTGGGTCCCTTGCTCACTTTGCCACTGGATTCAAGCTAGCCTGGCTGATGACGGCTGAATAGCCAGAAACCGGTCCCAGGATGCTTGTTTCCGGTCCAGGGAAGACATGGCTTGGCAGTTCGGGCTGGACTGTTCCCATGAGGCACAGGGTCAGACTGATTTGCATATGGCCATGTCTGAACTGGGGTGGTGGAGTGAGCTAAAGAATGATGATGGATTAAACCCAGATCAGTTGACTGGGGGTGAGTGTTTGATTAGCTCAAACGCTCCGTCCATCATCCCCTTTGGTATCGCTTTGTTCGCCCTAAGTTGGCAGGGTATGCCCAGACGTGGGTCCCTTGCTCACTTTGCCACTGGATTCAAGCTAGCCTGGCTGATGACAGCTGAATAGCCAGAAACCGGTCCCAGGATGCTTGTTTCCGGTCCAGGGAAGACATGGCTTGGCAGTTCGGGCTGGACTGTTCCCATGAGGCACAGGGTCAGACTGATTTGCATATGGCCATGTCTGAACTGGGGTGGTGGAGTGAGCTAAAGAATGATGATGGATTAAACCCAGATCAGTTGACTGGGGGTGAGTGTTTGATTATCTCAAACGCTCCGTCCATCATCCCCTTTGGTATCGCTTTGTTCGCCCTAAGTTGGCAGGGTATGCCCAGACGTGGGTCCCTTGCTCACTTTGCCACTGGATTCAAGCTAGCCTGGCTGATGACGGCTGAATAGCCAGAAACCGGTCCCAGGATGCTTGTTTCCGGTCCAGGGAAGACATGGCTTGGCAGTTCGGGCTGGACTGTTCCCATGAGGCACAGGGTCAGACTGATTTGCATATGGCCATGTCTGAACTGGGGTGGTGGAGTGAGCTAAAGAATGATGATGGATTAAACCCAGATCAGTTGACTGGGGGTGAGTGTTTGATTATCTCAAACGCTCCGTCCATCATCCCCTTTGGTATCGCTTTGTTCGCCCTAAGTTGGCAGGGTATGCCCAGAGCTGGGTCCCTTGCTCACTTTGCCACTGGATTCAAGCTAGCCTGGCTGATGACGGCTGAATAGCCAGAAACCGGTCCCAGGATGCTTGTTTCCGGTCCAGGGAAGACATGGCTTGGCAGTTCGGGCTGGACTGTTCCCATGAGGCACAGGGTCAGACTGATTTGCATATGGCCATGTCTGAACTGGGGTGGTGGAGTGAGCTAAAGAATGATGATGGATTAAACCCAGATCAGTTGACTGGGGGTGAGTGTTTGATTAGCTCAAACGCTCCGTCCATCATCCCCTTTGGTATCGCTTTGTTCGCCCTAAGTTGGCAGGGTATGCCCAGACGTGGGTCCCTTGCTCACTTTGCCACTGGATTCAAGCTAGCCTGGCTGATGACGGCTGAATAGCCAGAAACCGGTCCCAGGATGCTTGTTTCCGGTCCAGGGAAGACATGGCTTGGCAGTTCGGGCTGGACTGTTCCCATGAGGCACAGGGTCAGACTGATTTGCATATGGCCATGTCTGAACTGGGGTGGTGGAGTGAGCTAAAGAATGATGATGGATTAAACCCAGATCAGTTGACTGGGGGTGAGTGTTTGATTAGCTCAAACGCTCCGTCCATCATCCCCTTTGGTATCGCTTTGTTCGCCCTAAGTTGGCAGGGTATGCCCAGACGTGGGTCCCTTGCTCACTTTGCCACTGGATTCAAGCTAGCCTGGCTGATGGCGGCTGATTAGCCAGAAACCGGTCCCAGGATGCTTGTTTCCGGTCCAGGGAAGACATGGCTTGGCAGTTCGGGCTGGACTGTTCCCATGAGGCACAGGGTCAGACTGATTTGCATATGGCCATGTCTGAACTGGGGTGGTGGAGTGAGCTAAAGAATGATGATGGATTAAATGCCAGATCAGTTGACTGGGGGTGAGTGTTTGATTAGCTCAAACGCTCCGTCCATCATCCCCTTTGGTATCGCTTTGTTCGCCCTAAGTTGGCAGGGTATGCCCAGAGGTGGGTCCCTTGCTCACTTTGCCACTGGATTCAAGCTAGCCTGGCTGATGACGGCTGAATAGCCAGAAACCGGTCCCAGGATGCTTGTTTCCGGTCCAGGGAAGACATGGCTTGGCAGTTCGGGCTGGACTGTTCCCATGAGGCACAGGGTCAGACTGATTTGCATATGGCCATGTCTGAACTGGGGTGGTGGAGTGAGCTAAAGAATGATGATGGATTAAACCCAGATCAGTTGACTGGGGGTGAGTGTTTGATTAGCTCAAACGCTCCGTCCATCATCCCCTTTGGTATCGCTTTGTTCGCCCTAAGTTGGCAGGGTATGCCCAGACGTGGGTCCCTTGCTCACTTTGCCACTGGATTCAAGCTAGCCTGGCTGATGACGGCTGAATAGCCAGAAACCGGTCCCAGGATGCTTGTTTCCGGTCCAGGGAAGACATGGCTTGGCAGTTCGGGCTGGACTGTTCCCATGAGGCACAGGGTCAGACTGATTTGCATATGGCCATGTCTGAACTGGGGTGGTGGAGTGAGCTAAAGAATGATGATGGATTAAACCCAGATCAGTTGACTGGGGGTGAGTGTTTGATTATCTCAAACGCTCCGTCCATCATCCCCTTTGGTATCGCTTTGTTCGCCCTAAGTTGGCAGGGTATGCCCAGACGTGGGTCCCTTGCTCACTTTGCCACTGGATTCAAGCTAGCCTGGCTGATGACGGCTGAATAGCCAGAAACCGGTCCCAGGATGCTTGTTTCCGGTCCAGGGAAGACATGGCTTGGCAGTTCGGGCTGGACTGTTCCCATGAGGCACAGGGTCAGACTGATTTGCATATGGCCATGTCTGAACTGGGGTGGTGGAGTGAGCTAAAGAATGATGATGGATTAAACCCAGATCAGTTGACTGGGGGTGAGTGTTTGATTAGCTCAAACGCTCCGTCCATCATCCCCTTTGGTATCGCTTTGTTCGCCCTAAGTTGGCAGGGTATGCCCAGACGTGGGTCCCTTGCTCACTTTGCCACTGGATTCAAGCTAGCCTGGCTGATGACGGCTGATTAGCCAGAAACCGGTCCCAGGATGCTTGTTTCCGGTCCAGGGAAGACATGGCTTGGCAGTTCGGGCTGGACTGTTCCCATGAGGCACAGGGTCAGACTGATTTGCATATGGCCATGTCTGAACTGGGGTGGTGGAGTGAGCTAAAGAATGATGATGGATTAAATGCCAGATCAGTTGACTGGGGGTGAGTGTTTGATTAGCTCAAACGCTCCGTCCATCATCCCCTTTGGTATCGCTTTGTTCGCCCTAAGTTGGCAGGGTATGCCCAGAGGTGGGTCCCTTGCTCACTTTGCCACTGGATTCAAGCTAGCCTGGCTGATGACGGCTGAATAGCCAGAAACCGGTCCCAGGATGCTTGTTTCCGGTCCAGGGAAGACATGGCTTGGCAGTTCGGGCTGGACTGTTCCCATGAGGCACAGGGTCAGACTGATTTGCATATGGCCATGTCTGAACTGGGGTGGTGGAGTGAGCTAAAGAATGATGATGGATTAAACCCAGATCAGTTGACTGGGGGTGAGTGTTTGATTAGCTCAAACGCTCCGTCCATCATCCCCTTTGGTATCGCTTTGTTCGCCCTAAGTTGGCAGGGTATGCCCAGACGTGGGTCCCTTGCTCACTTTGCCACTGGATTCAAGCTAGCCTGGCTGATGACGGCTGAATAGCCAGAAACCGGTCCCAGGATGCTTGTTTCCGGTCCAGGGAAGACATGGCTTGGCAGTTCGGGCTGGACTGTTCCCATGAGGCACAGGGTCAGACTGATTTGCATATGGCCATGTCTGAACTGGGGTGGTGGAGTGAGCTAAAGAATGATGATGGATTAAACCCAGATCAGTTGACTGGGGGTGAGTGTTTGATTATCTCAAACGCTCCGTCCATCATCCCCTTTGGTATCGCTTTGTTCGCCCTAAGTTGGCAGGGTATGCCCAGACGTGGGTCCCTTGCTCACTTTGCCACTGGATTCAAGCTAGCCTGGCTGATGACGGCTGAATAGCCAGAAACCGGTCCCAGGATGCTTGTTTCCGGTCCAGGGAAGACATGGCTTGGCAGTTCGGGCTGGACTGTTCCCATGAGGCACAGGGTCAGACTGATTTGCATATGGCCATGTCTGAACTGGGGTGGTGGAGTGAGCTAAAGAATGATGATGGATTAAACCCAGATCAGTTGACTGGGGTGAGTGTTTGATTAGCTCAAATGCTCCGTCCATCATCCCTTTGGTATCGCTTTGTTCGCCCTAAGTTGGCAGGGTATGCCCAGACGTGGGTCCCTTGCTCACTTTGCCACTGGATTCAAGCTAGCCTGGCTGATGACGGCTGATTAGCCAGAAACCGGTCCCAGGATGCTTGTTTCCGGTCCAGGGAAGACATGGCTTGGCAGTTCGGGCTGGACTGTTCCCATGAGGCACAGGGTCAGACTGATTTGCATATGGCCATGTCTGAACTGGGGTGGTGGAGTGAGCTAAAGAATGATGATGGATTAAACCCAGATCAGTTGACTGGGGGTGAGTGTTTGATTAGCTCAAACGCTCCGTCCATCATCCCCTTTGGTATCGCATTCTTTTTAAATGGGCGTGGGGCTGCACTGCCCCCTCTACCCAAGCCTATTTGTCCCCAGGGACCGCATTACCCGGGGCCCACATTAATTAATGGTGCGTGCCCCGGTGTCCACCGAGGGCACCCGCCATGCACAATGTTGGGGGCTGCAGGCGGAGCCATATGGCCTCCACGTCCCCAGCCGCCTCTCTGAATGCTGTGAGAGCCAGCATTGCTCCCACCCAGAGGGAGTAGCTCTTCAAGCTGCTCACTCAGGCAGGAGCAATCTGTTGATCTGTTTCCCTGCCCGCATTAGTGCAGACAGGGAAACGGATCACAAGTTAATGCTCCTGTCTGCTGGGAGCAAACTTTGTGTTTGTTCCCTTTTGGTGAGAGTTTGAAAAAAATGCTCCCACCATGTGGGAGCAAACACATGTTTTCCTGCCTGTTCTGGTGCGGGCAGAGAAACCACTGTGTCCTGTGGGTGGGCTCCCCGGGACAAAGCATGTGAGCCGGCCCAGGGGATAGGGTCCCTGGGCCATTTAAAGGCTAGGTGAGGCGGACCGTGTGGCCCCCTTCCCATATTTATTAAATCAGCCCCCAGGATGGGGTTCCAGGGGCTCAGGGAGGGGAGCCACATGGTCCCCTCTCTATATTTATTAAATAGGGCCCTGGGGGATGGGGTCCCTGGGGCTAAATGCGGCTTGGGGAGGGGGGCTATGTGCCCCCTCGCCATATTTATGAAATTGGGCTCCAGGGGATAAAGTATCGGGGAAGGGGGCTGCCTGCCCCCTCCCCATATTAATAAATGGATCCCCATGGGGATGGGTTCCCTTGGGCTATGTGCCCTCTCGCCATATTTATGAAATTGGGCTCCAGGGGATAAAGTATCGGGGAAGGGGGCTGCCTGCCCCCTCCCCATATTAATAAATGGATCCCCATGGGGATGGGTTCCCTTGGGCCAAAAATGGCTCAGAGAGGGGAGCTGTGCGCCCCTCCTGTTAATTAAACACTTTGGCCCCCTGCACCATATTTGTTTTTGCCCTAATCCTGTGGGAGTCGGGTCTCGGGTGGTCAGGTTCCTGGGGCTGAAAGCGACCCGGGGAGGGGTTTGTGTTCCCCCTCACCATAAATAATAAGTCGGGCCATGGGGGATAGGGTTCTCATGGCTAAAAGCAGCCCAGGGAGTGGGGCTGCATGACCCCACCTGGGGAGGGGTCCACGTGCCCCCATCTCAAAAAACAAAACAAATCTTCTCCCCAGACCCTGGCCCACCACGGGTGGTAGAAAAGAAGCACAGGAGACCACACTTCTTTTTTTTTTTCAACTTTTGCCATGGATCCTTCGTGAATTCACAGATCCTCCACAAATTCACGGCAACATTTAAAAAAATGTTTATGGCCCCAGGCTTGGTCGCTCTGGGACACTAGGAACAATCTAAATCAGTTCACCTCAAATGTCTGCTTTTCTATCAAAGTCTTTAAGCGTAGGATTAGCACAGTGCCATCCACGCCGAGATAGAAAGGGACAAAGTCTTTCATCATTCCTACAGCAAAGTCTTTAAGCATAGGATTAGCACAGTGCTATCCATGCCGAGCTGTAAAATGGCCAAAGCCTTTTACCACTCCAGGCACAGTATTACAGCTTTGGATTGGTAAAATACCATCCAAGCCAACCTGAAATGAATAAAAGCAACCCCCAACACGTGTTTCGCTCTCATTAGAGCTCTTCAGAGAGGTATAGTTTTGTCCAGACACAAGGGAGCACCCAGTATAAGTCAAAACAAAACCCTTTCAGGCATAGAGGGACGCATAAATTATACAAAAAAGGGAGCAGAGAACTCTGGGTAGTTCTCAAGTTTAGGTGGAAAGCAGCTCCAGTATAGAGCACTCTCAACACCACTGACACTCTAAATTTGCTCACCTCAAATGTCTACTTTTCTGTCAAAGTCCTTAAGCGTAGGATTAGCACAGTGCCATCCACGCCGAGATAGAAAGGGACAAAGCCTTTTACCATTCCTACAGCAAAGTCTTTAAGCATAGGATTAGCACAGTGCTATCCATGCCAAGCTGTTAAATGGCCAAAGCCTTTTTCCATTCCAGGCACAGTATTACAGCTTTGGATTGGCAAAATACCATCCAAGCCAACCTGAAATTTATAAATGCAACGCCTGACACGTGTTTCGCTCTCATTAGAGCTCTTCAGAGAGGTATAGCTTTGTCCACACACAAGGGAGCACCCAGTATAAGTCAAAACAAAACCCTTTCAGGCATAGAGGGACGCATAAATTATACAAAAAAGGGAGCAGAGAACTCTGGGTAGTTCTCAAGTTTAGGTGGAAAGCAGCTCCAGTATAGAGCACTCTCAACACCACTGACACTCTAAATTTGCTCACCTCAAAGGTCTACTTTTCTGTCAAAGTCCTTAAGCGTAGGATTAGCACAGTGTCATCCACGCTGAGATAGAAAGG
This sequence comes from Calotriton arnoldi, assembly GCA_963921515.1. Classification (NCBI taxonomy): domain Eukaryota; kingdom Metazoa; phylum Chordata; class Amphibia; order Caudata; family Salamandridae; genus Calotriton; species Calotriton arnoldi. Next base: position 1,246,219 of record CAWUFW010000384.1, on the reverse strand, counting down.
GACAAAGTCTTTTACCATTCCTACAGCAAAGTCTTTAAGCATAGGATTAGCACAGTGCTATCCATGCCAAGCTGTTAAATGGCCAAAGCCTTTTACCATTCCAGGCACAGTATTACAGCTTTGGATTGGCAAAATACCATCCAAGCCAACCGGAAATTTATAAAAGCGACCCCTGACACGTGTTTCGCTCTCATTAGAGCTCTTCAGAGAGGTATAGCTTTGTCCAGACACAAGGGAGCACCCAGTATAAGTCAAAACAAAACCCTTTCAGGCATAGAGGGACGCATAAATTATACAAAAAAGGGAGCAGGGAACTCTGGGTAGTTCTGAAGTTCAGGTGGAAAGCAGCTCTAGTATAGAGCACTCTCAACACCAGCGACACTCTAAATTTGCTCACCTCAAATGTCTGCTTTTCTATCAAAGTCTTTAAGCTTAGGATGAGCACAGTGCCATCCTCGCCGAGATAGAAAGGGACAAAGTCTTTAAGCATAGGATTAGCACAGTGCTATCCATGCTGAGCTGTAAAATGGCCAAAGCTTTTTACCACTCCAAGCACAGTATTACAGCTTTGGACTGGTAAAATACCATCCAAGCCAACCTGAAATGAATAAAAGCAACCACTGACACGTGTTTCGCTCTCATTAGAGCTCTTCAGAGAGGTATAGCTTTGTCCAGACACAAGGGAGCACCCAGTATAAGTCAAAACAAAACCCTTTCAGGCATAGAGGGACGCATAAATTATACAAAAAAGGGAGCAGAGAACTCTGGGTAGTTCTCAAGTTTAGGTGGAAAGCAGCTCCAGTATAGAGCACTCTCAACACCACTGACACTCTAAATTTTCTCACCTCAAATGTCTACTTTTCTGTCAAAGTCCTTAAGCGTAGGATTAGCACAGTGCCATCCACGCCGAGATAGAAAGGGACAAAGCCTTTTACCATTCCTACAGCAAAGTCTTTAAGCATAGGATTAGCACAGTGCTATCCATGCCAAGCTGTTAAATGGCCAAAGCCTTTTACCATTCCAGGCACAGTATTACAGCTTTGGATTGGCAAAATTCCATCCAAGCCAACCTGAAATTCATAAAAGCAACCCCTGACATGTGTTTTGCTCTCATTAGAGCTCTTCAGAGAGGTATAGCTTTGTCCAGACACAAGGGAGCACCCAGTATATGTCAAAACAAAACCCTTTCAGGCATAGAGTAACGCATAAATTATGCAAAAAAGAAAGCAGAGAACTCTGGGTAGTTCTCAAGTTCAGGTGGAAAGCAGCTCCAGTATAGAGCACTCAGCACCAGCGACACTAAATTTGCTCACCTCAAATGTCTGCTTTTCTATCAAAGTGTTTAAGCGTAGGATTAGCACAGTGCCATCCACGCTGAGATAGAAAGGGACAAAGTGTTTTACCATTCCTACAGCAAAGTCTTTAAACATAGGATTAGCACAGTGCTATCCATGCCGAGCTGTAAAATGGCCAAAGCCTTTTACCACTCCAGGCACAGTATTACAGCTTTGGATTGGTAAAATACCATCCAAGCCAACCTGAAGTGAATAAAAGCAACCCCTGACACGTGTTTCGTTCTCATTACAGCTCTTCAGAGATGTAAAAGACTTTGTTCCTTTCCATCACGGCGTTGATGGCACTGTGTTAATCCTACGCTTAAAGACTTTGATAGAAAAGCAGACATTTGAGGTGAGAACATTTAGAGTGTCGCTGGTGTTGAGAGTGCTCTATACTGGAGCTGCTTTCCACCTAAACTTGAGAACTACCCAGAGTTCTCTGCTTCCTTTTTTGCATATATAATATATATATATGAAATTGGGTTCTTGGTTGACTAGGCTGTGATCCCTAGTCAATCAGCAACCACAGTCCTTGTCAGGGTGAGGCACAAGCTAACCCTAAATTAACCTGTGTTCAACCCTCTGGTAGCTTGGCACAGAGCAGTCAGGCTTAAATGAGAGGCAATGTGTGAAGTATTTGTGCAACACTTCAATCTGTAATAAAGTGAAAAAAGCACACAAAAAGGATCCCACACCAGATTAGAAAAATAGAGTGATTACTAATAAATAAAACAAGACTAAAACGACAGAAATCCAATTAGTAAAACCGGAGATATGCAAGTTTAAAGATGTTGGTGAAAATAGAGCCAAAAAGCACAAAGTGCTAACTGTGGATATCTGGTTGTGCAGGGCCAGGACAAAGTCACAAGTTCAGGCCGACCTGGATGGAGTGCAGGCTGGCTACAGGGGCCCAGTTAGGCCTGCTGAACAAAGTACCTTAAATCCTGGTTTTCGCAGCGTTGTGAGAATCTGCGTCAAAGATGTGTCACACAAGCGAGGCGATGTGTCGGTTCTGAGGTGCAGCAAGGCTGTGATGCGAGAGTCTGTGTCATCATCAAGGATCCCATCGGCAAGGACCAGATTCTCACAACGCTGCGCAAACCAGGATTTAAGGTACTTTGTTCAGCAGGCCTAACTGGGCCCATGTAGCCAGCCTGCACTCCATCCAGGTCGGACTGAACTTGTGACTTTGTCCTGTCCCTGCACGACCAGATATCCACAGTTAGCACTTTGTGCTTTTTGGCTCTATTTTCACCATTAAATTAAATGTAATAAGGTAATACTAGTGTTATCCTATGGGAGAAGGTGGCCATGCAGTCGTGAAAAATGTATTTAAGAGTTTTTCCCTACCAGGACATGTAAAACTAAAACGATCAGGTCCTAATTTTTAAATACATTGCATCCTGCCTTTTGGGCTGTTCAGGGCCTACCCTAGGGGTGATTTGTGTGCATTAAAAAGAAATGTTTGGGCCTGCAAAAGGTTTGTTTTGCCTGGTCAAATTGGCAGGTCTGAGACATTTATCAAATGCTACTTCAGTGGGTGGCACAATCAGTGCTGCAGGCCCACTAGTAGCATGTATTTACAGGCCCTGGGTACCGGCAGTGCCACTGTACTAGGGACTTAAAAGTAAATTAAGTATGCCAATTAGGTAAATGCCAAATCTACCATGCTTTAAGGAGAGAGCACAAGCACTTTAGCACTAGTTAGCAGTGGTAAAGTGTGCAGAGTCCTAAATAAGGCCAGCAAAACCAAGTCACCAAAACAGGAGGTCTGAAGGCAAAACGTTAGGGGGCAAAACCACGCCAAGGATCTTGCAATGTATATATATATATGTATATACAGCCTCCAATCTCCCACTCTTTGCATTGAGGCAAGGACACAGCAGCCCAGCCAGGTATCGCAGAATCCTTATTTTTTATTTCTTTACTTCACCATCGGGTGCAGGACACGAGACCAACGCATTTCAGCCGTAGCCTTCAACAGGGTCATAGAGTTTTACATGTGCAGAGTGTATTTTTAAAGAAACAGTTCCCTTAACTCCACCACCATTAAAAACCAATGCCTAGACTACTGCCTTTTTCTTACTTGTGATACAATCTCTCCACCATATAGTTTGAACTCCATTTCTTCTTGATACTTCCCACAATCTAATATGTACTTAATTCAAAATACAATTGTTCACAATTTTATTTTGTGCTTTTTTTGCATATTTTTTCTTTTTTATGCAAATAAAACTTTTGTACTATTTTCACTTTTTCAGCTTTTTCTGCAATGCCGGTAAAGAACTCGCTTTCTACAGCAAAAGAGAAGGGCGGAGAGAGGGACATAGACACATAAGCAAATAAACAAAGGGAAGAGAGTGGTGTGGTTTATTTACCAAGAAAATGGCAGTATAATATATATATATATATATTACATTACCTACTGGCAGTCGCCAGTTAGGTAGTTATAGTTAGGACCTAGTTTCCGTAGGAAGAGCGTTTTTTCATTTGCCAATAACTTTGGTGTCGTTTGACAAATCTTCGTGAAATTTTCAAAACTAATTTGACACTCACTTTAGCTGGTGTCATGAAACTTTCGGGGTGATCCAGCCAAGCGGGGGCAGAGAAAAATTGGGTGGTCCCAAAACACGTTTTCCCTATGTTAATTTCCTGAACTGCTGAACGGAATTATACCAAATTTGGCAGAAAGGTAGCTGTTGGTCCAGAGAGCGACTTTTTTGCTAAATGGCGTAAATCCGTTCAGTAGTTGTTGCGTTATTTAAAGACATTTCCAGTTGTTTACATAAGGATGCGAAGGATCCGCGACCCGTTCTGATCTCGTGCTGAGATCTGATTGGCTGGCAACACTTCAAACCAGGAATTGTTGAACAAAGTCACAGAAAAAACTTTAAAAAAGGAAAAGGGGCAGGGTAGAAACACCCTGACTCCATAGGCCTCTTGGGGGGGTCCCACAAGGACCCCGCAGGGCCACAAAAGCATTTAAAATAAAATAATTGGGGGGAGTTGCGCTGAATCCGCGAATCCCACAGAAAACGTGTTTTTAAAATGAATCGCGGGCTCCTGTGCTTCTTGATTATCGGCCCCCAGGTGGGCCAGTTTCCAGGGGCATTATGCAAAAAAAGGAGGGGGAGCCCTCCTGGGGCAAATGGGGGGCCTTTTAGACCCCTCAGCCAGGGGACAGCCACCTCCCTGGGGCTTAATGCAAAATCAATGTGGGGGGCCGCAAGGACCCCCCGCAGCCCTAGGGCCCGGCACTGCCCTATGCTGCCCACTCATGGAGCCATAGATGGCCATGGGGACCGCAACCCCCCAGGGCCACCTTCTGCTATGACTTGGCAAGAGCATTACCCCTCCCACCAAGCCATAGCAAATGCTGCTCCACTTTCAGCAAGCAAGAGCATTAAAAATGCTCTTGCTTGCTCAAATCGGAGCAGAATTGCTTTTGAACAGAGGGAGCTGCATGTTCAGCTTCTACCTCTGTACAAAAGCAATGCCGGCTCCCGCAGGATGCGGTGAGTCAGCAGGGACTGCGGGATCCTTCAGGCTCCCCCCGCGGTCCCCAACAAAGTGTCTGGGTGCCCTGGGTGGGAACAGGGCATCCACAACAAAGGCCGGGCCTCAGGAGATGGGGACCCCGGGGGTCAAAATCAGCCCAGGGAAGGGGGAGCCACGCGCCCCCCTGAATGAATGAAAAATACAAATAAAAAAGACCAGCAGTTGCTGGAGGCCCCACCCCCTTTCTCCACCACTCTGCAAACGCACCTCCTGGTGCACATCTGGCTGGGGGATGAAGTCCCCTTGGATGCTAAGCATTCTTGGGGGCCAACAAGCCCTCATGTTACCTCCAGTAAGTACCATAGAGCACATTGCTAGGAGGATTTCGGAGGCCTTGACCACTTTCTCCACCACTCTGCAAACGCACCTCTTGGTGCACTTCTGGTTGGGGGAGGAAGTACCCTTGACTCTAGAGGTTCCATGGGGGACAACCAGCCCTCCTGTTATCTCCAGTAAGTCCCACATAGCGCGATTGCTGAGAGAACTTCAGAGGCCATGCCCTCTTTCTCCACCACTGTGCAAATGCGCCTCTTTGCGCACTTCTGGTTGGTGGATGAAGCCCCCTTGGCTCCAGAGGGCCCTTGGGAGCCAATAAACCCTCCTGTTACCTCTAGTAAGTCGCACAGAGCACGATTGCTGAGAGGACTTCGGAGGCCATGCCCCCGTTCTCCAACACTGTGCAAATGTGCCTCTTGGTGCAATGATGGTTGGGGGATGAAGTCCTTTTGGATGCTGAGGGTTCTTGGGGTCCCAGAAGCCCTCCTGTTACCTCCAGTAAGACCGATACAGCAGAATTCCTGAAAGCTTGTCAGAGGTCCACCCCCTTTCTCCACTACTCTTCAAACGTGACTATTAGTTAAAAAAAGATGGAAATTCACATAAAAAATGAATGGTTAGAGGGACGTTATAGTTAGGAAATATAATTTTAAAAACCTTAGAAATTCACTTAAAAAACCAAAGGGTACAGGGACGTTATAGTTAGGAAATGGAATAAAAAAACCTTAGAAATTCACTGAAAAAAACAAAGGTTAGAGGGACATTATAGTTAGGCTCAGATTTCACTCGTACAAAACCAGTGAAATTAATCAGTTATAGTTACCTGAGCTAACTATAACTTATACCCCCGCAATGCACTGTTTATTAACTCTCATATTAGATTACTCATGACATGGTCATTGATATCACTGATGACATATCAAATGACTTCACTGATGACATCAGCAAGTGGGCGTAAGTGTTTTTAACTGTTTATGAGTGCTAAACATATATACTAACCTAGGTGCACCACTACTCAGTGATACTACTCTTAACATATATTATGTGAGTGGCTGTGTGATTGTATCCTCGTGTGTATGGGTAAACAAATAAAATAAAATTAAAACAAATAATATTAAAAAATCTATTTAGCTGATATTAGAAAAAGTATTCAAGTCTTGGAAAGTTAGATATACTATTCCCACTCCTGTTTATGCAACACTAGAGAAAGTGTAGGACTTCGGAAGTGTTAAATTACCTATACCCACTCAAAACCACACAACAGTAAGGAAAGTGTGAGACTTCGGGGAAAGGGGGGGTTACATTTTGTTATTCCTACTCCAGGTTATGCAACAGTAGAGAAAGCGTTGGACTTCAGAGGGGTTACATTTACTATTCCCATTCCAGTCTAAGCAACAGTAGGGAAAGCATTAGATTCTGGAGTGGTTACATTTACTGTTCCCGCTCCAAACAGCACAACAGTAGGGAAAGTGTTGGACTTCAGAAGGGTTAGATTTGCCATTCCCCTCCAAACAATGCAATAGTAGGAAAAGTGTTTGACTTCGGGGGTGGGGGTAAGATTTACTACTTCCACTCCAGTCTGTGCTACAGTAGGGAAAGAGATGAACTTCAGAGGGGTTAAACTTATTATTCCCACTCCAGTCTAAGTAACTGTAGGGAAGTACTTCACTTCAAACACATTACATAAAATCAATAAAAAAAATTGGATTTCTAACTATAAATATTATGAAATTAAAATGAAATATATATATATAGCATTAAAAAATAAACAACTAATCAACAATTTACATAATTAATAATCTAATTAAATTAATACATATCAATTATTAATTTATTGCCAATTGATAATTTCTTAATTAACATTCCACTGCATAGCCCGACAAACCTAGAAACCCACACCTAAAATATAAGTAAAATAAATCAGTATCACATAATTGTCATAATTAATATCACCCCTTAATTAATCTAAATTTAATAACAATTTGTTACATAATTAACTTTCAACCCTTTCCCCTACAAACCTAAGAACCCGCTACAACACTATAAATTACTATTAACAATTAAATCCACATTTTTAAATCATTTAAAACTATGAACTATTTAAAAAGAAAAATAACAATTATACAAACAATAACAAATTAAAATTAATATATGAACTAAAGCATTAAAAGAATTAGAAACCAATATTTTTGCAACTATATTTGTGAAAACGCCATTCAAACTATGAAATTCTTAAAAATAATATTACTTACTTAATTAAACAACAATCTTGACAATATTTGTGAATCAAGAATTTTTGTATCACAATATGTTTTGCCGATAGTGCTGTCTCTCGATATTTACAACTCTATATTTTGTCCAAACTCCTAAAAAACAATGGCTTTGTTACACAGAGAGCCACAGTAGATGCATGGATTGGAGAATTTGAATACAGCAAGTTTACTTTTTTATTAGAGGTTACATTTATAGTGCTGGTACACAGTTGAGGTGGCTGTCACTTAGGCTAACCAATTTATTCTAAATGCATTGATAGAATCAGCCATTTAAGGTGAAATCCCACTGCAAAGTTATCGCCAATTCACTTCAATGATACACATGTCTAAATTTGATGCAGTTTCCTCCTCCCAGAAGAACAAACTTCGCACAGGGTGGACTGTTGTTGAATGCCTTTTGCAAATTATTTTCCACACCTTATTCCATCTAAGCTGTTTTTTTTTCGCAACTAGTGACTTTTTTAGCTACATAGTTTTTGGGGCTGTGAAAATGTTAAATTTGCAACCACAATTGCACACATTCACTACTTTTTGAAATTATTGTGGGCTGATTCTCAAAGGTAACTTACCTTTTTGAATAATTGACACTTTAGAGTAAATTTGAGTAAATATATACCAACCTCCACTTTTGGCAGTGAAATATGGGGTTACACGAACCTAGATCCTCTTGTGAAAGCGGAAAATAAATATCTTAGATGGCTTTTGGGTATGGGACAATATAGTCCCATCGAAATTCTACATGAGGAACTAGGTATAAGTTATATTAAAGATTATATTTGGTTACGTCCCCTTTTGCTCTGGTGTAGTGTTTGGTTAAAAGAAGTTTTAAGCCTGAATAGATTAATCATACTGGTTTGCTTGAAATTAGATAATGTTTACAACATACCATGGCTGGTTTACATCAGAGATAATTTTACAAATTTTGGAAGACCACAGTTAATTTTTAATCCATCTAATATTACTAAATAGGATGTGGCCTGGCTAAAGGAGTCTTTTATCGTAAGGATGGCAGCTGAGAGAAAGAAGCTTTATCACTGACCAAACCATTATTTCGAAAATTCATTATGATTGAGACGGTTCCAGGGATGGAGCTATATCTACTGTATAAGATGTCTGTTCATTAACATCGTCTTTTAATTATTTTTAGGTTAGGTTTGTTTCACCAGCTGTTGTATCCGGAGGGAACCTGGTATAAGTACACTGATCTTCCATATTGTTCCTGTAACTTGTCTTTCAAATGTGATACTTTGCACACTGTGATGATATGTCCCATGTTTGCATAGCTCTGTCATAAATTTTTAAAAATATTTTTTTGACCCATGTTTTTAAATAGGTCAGGCCAGCTTTCTTGTTTTTACAACTCTTAAACTCACAGTTGATATGTTATAATGTATCAATGTTTCTTGTGAGGGTTAACAAAGAGGCACGATAGAGGATACCTCCAGTGGCACTGTATGCTGTAAAACAGTTTTATGTGTATTTTTTATGAGGATCTTTTATGTACTAGTATGATTTTATTGTAAAATCGAATAAATGTTTTATGATGATGATGAGTACATTTACTATTTTGTATTATTCACAAAATCTGAGTGTAAATACTCAAAAAGTGTAACTTGCATGTGTCTACCCCATGAAAAAGGGTTGGAGACAAATTTACAAGTCTATGTTACTACTACCAAAGTAGTAACAAAGCACCCCACATGGCCAGACACTGGTATTGCAACACCATCCCAAAGAAAAAGATGGAGGTAGGGACTTTAAATAAAACTCCCTAGGAAATAAAGTTAAATTAAATTATATTATTTCAAATAACTAAAAATATAAATACATTTAATATAAAGTTCAAAAATATAAAAAAATAGTACATATGCGTTATTTCATTTAACAATGTTTGAAAGAAAAAATATAACTTTTTAAATATAACTAAGACATCATAATTAATTCTGTAAAGCAAGTTACATTCAACTATTTTGGTTCACTCTGTTTAGGCAGTGCTGGTGTCAGTCATAGCTCACGTCAATACAGTGACCGCTTAACTAATAATCCATCAACTTCACTATCATTGTCATTCACTAATCACCTATTTGCTGGTCTATATGCTAAACCTAGTTATTTCTCTAAATAGAACAGAAGGCAAACCCAATCAGAATAGATGCTACAGCAACAGTAGAAATTACATTTTCCAAATCCTATACAGCATATTTAGGTCTGCTGGCATAATTCCTCAGACCACAGTAGTATTGCTGCGCACAATATCACTAATACCTTAAACATCAAAATCACACCCTCCTTCTTTGATTTACTGTAAATTGGCCAGATAGAAACAAGAATGGTGGAGCCAGGAACACCAGCATTTGCATTTTTATGTGAAATCCATTTTCAACAGAGGGCAAGGTATGCTGCAAGACACATGGGAGAGGCTAACATGTAGCAATAAAATATCCTAAAAGGCTTACATCGCAAAGTCCTTCAACCAGGCACCTAAACAGACAAAACACATTTTCATCCTTTGCCAGCAATAGAGAAACTCAGCACTCTTAATGACTCCTTCCTTTTTTTCAGTGAACGATTAAGTCATTCTGACAGTGATATATTAAACATCCTGAACTCTATGGGGCTGATTATGACGGCAGTCGGACTGCACAATGACAGGCCATTGGTGGCGGTCTGACTGCTGACAGCCCTTCGGTCCGATCGCCGCATTTTAATGCTGGCGGTTGGACCCACAGTGGGCGGAGTCTAGACCGCTGCCTCCGCCAGGATCTCAGATCCCAACGGGGCGGCAGTCGGAGTCGGGCCCAGAATGGCAGCGGTGCCGATCCAGGCACCGCTGCCGGGATTTGGATATCCCTTTCCGACAGCCTGTTTATGGCAGGATCACCGCCATGTACAGGCTGTCAGAAAAGGATATTGGGGCCCAAACAGGGCCCTTGTCCCTTGTGGGCCCCTGCAAAGTGTCCCTGGAGGCACATGGAGTGCCCCTACTCACCTCTATGCACCGTGTGCGATGCTCCACATGGTGCTTAGCACATGGTCCATGGATGTGTAGGAAATGCTCCTTTTCACGGCGGCTTGTGCTGCAGCCCTTTTCATGGGCCATAGCAGAAGCCGCTGTGAAAAGGAGCACTTTGCGACCGCCAGCCCAGCGGTCGCATCCTAATGCGGCAGTCAGACCGCTGACTACTTGTCGGGCGGTCTCCTGACTGCCGCGATAGCGGTCGGCGGTCGGCGGTCTGACCGACTGCTATTGCAATCACCCCCTATCTCTCTCATTCAAGAACAATCATCATTGCCTTATTGCCCCAGTAGGTACAAAGGAAATAGTGAGCACTTTCCCAAAAATAGTGAGTAGATTAAAAATATAAACTGAGCAATTAAGTGTCCTACTAATACTCACTGATGACTTTGACTTAAATCTTTTATTCAGTGAAGAGAATGAAGAATGTCTCTCAAGATAATGTATCCTGGAACATCCCAATGATTTCCATCCTGAGCCAGCAAAGGGACAAACTTGGTGTACAGTTGACAACTCTCTACACCGTTTATGGTGACGGCTCCCAAATGGCCTTTTTTCTGTTGATGACGCCCCGCTACACACCTCTCGGGTTGTGCCTTGCTTGATTACACACTCACAACAGTATAATTCTACACTTCAGATGTTGAATTCAAAATCCTACCAACAATGGGCAGTGATCAAAACTCAACATTGTAACTTTGTACTCGATCCTTTTCCCATATAGTATTACAACAATTCAACCATGATGCAATGAGAGGTTTCAGATTTATTAAGGAAATAAAAGACCTTAAGGAGAAAATAAATAAAGTACCAATTCCAAAGAACAATCTGTCATTGACCAAGGAGGTAACTTGTAGAAAATTAATTTGGCAGTGGAAATGAAGGGCAGAGGAAACAAGGTGGCTGAAACTCCTCAGACAGAGTCTGTCAAGCCAAGGACCACTATCAGCTTTGGAACTATGTCAATGGACTAGCCTTGGAGAGGGAAATAGGTGTGGTGTGAGCTGCCTCCCTCCAGTGAAATGGAACATCTACATAAAAATGTTTTCTATGTATCTTTCAACAGTATGCCTGCCGCCAACCCTACATGTAGCTCTAACAACATTCAGGTATAGGTCACTACAAAGGAGGTCAAGAAGCATTGAAGACCACTTGCAATGACGGAGCACCAGGCCCAAAAGGTCTGCATGGGACCCTTTTCAAATTCAACATTTCCACCTGATTGAAAGTTTTAACCCCTATATTTTCACACTGCTTGAAAACAAACATTGTTCCTGGCAGCTGGTGGGATCCCAATTCCTCCTAATACATAATAAGGATCAAAGGTTCTCTCCTGCCAATTATCACCACATAATAGTGTTTGATGTTAATGCTTCTCTAAATTGTAACTATATGGATCTGAAACATGCTCTGCCAACATCAAATTATTACCTTTGTAGCAAAGTAGTTTCCAGCAGGGGCGCGTCATAAAGAATAATCTATTAACATTATCGATTTTGGTGCAGCTCACTTCTCTGCAACAGTTGTTTTGTTCAATACAGCTAGCATTGACTTTAGGACAGCCTACATTTGCACTGATTGTGGTAGACTGTGGACCAAACTATCACATTGGTGCATATCAAAGGCCCTTTTGAGAGACATTATTGGCCTTTATTAAAAAACGTGGGTAAATGTCAGACTTGGTCCTGTCATAGTCACCGCTGCCAAGATATTGAAAAACAGACCTGTGAGGCAGGAATGTGTGCTAGCCCCATTACTGTTTAACCTTTATATCACAGTTCTTGAGGCAATATTTTGTAAAAGTAACACAGTTCTTCCTAAATTTGGTGGCAGTCCATTAAATATGTCGCAATGTGCAGGTGATTCTTTAATCTTAGATCTGATAGCAATTGGATTTCAAAGGGAGCTGAACAAATTAGACAATTGCTGCACAAGTAACAACTTTATGATCAAAAGAGAAAAAAATTAAAATAATAGTTTTTGGCCGGATGGTGAACAAAAAAATGGCAACTACACAACACCAACATTGAACAGGTCAATGGCTATAAAGACTTGGATCTTTGCCTGGAGGAACAATGAAGTGCCAAAATACAATATACAGGAATGTGCTCAACAGCACTAGCCTGCAACATCTCTTTACTCCAATTAAATAATAAGGTACCAAAGCCCTCTTTCCCCAAATCCTGCAAGTCATTTTCAAGTAAGCTGATGCCTTCCTTAACTTTTGTATTGTTGGTCTTTCGTGGGCGACATCGGACATTTCATATTTGGTGCCTGAGAAATTGAAATTAGAAATCCTCTTTAATGGTAGTATTTAAAATTTCAATTTTGAAAATGCCACCTTTAGAAAGTTGGCATTTTCCTGCCCTAAACTATTTGGTGCTTGCAGCCTCTCCTGGGTCACATGACTGGGTGTAGGTGGCAGTTGGCCTTTGATTATTCCTCCCAGACAGCTACATAAGAGAGAGATTAGATGTGCCTGGATGGGACATCAACTGGCAGGATGTGGGTGTGGAGCTGGGCACAGCCCCACTTGCAACTGAATAGGCTGTGCTCTGCCTTCACACAAAGGACTGACTTGCCACCCCTGCATTGTTCATGCAGCCAGCTTGGAGCCAGGGTAGGGGAGTCAGGAAACTTCAAGCACTTCAAAGAAAATTCTCTAGAAACTTCTCCTACTCCAAAGCAGGCACCATGTATAGAAATAGGACCCTCAGACACACTCTTCAGTTCACTTTCTGGACGTGTGGGGACTCTCAGAGGACTGCCTGCAGCTGCGGCCTGCTGGGTGCTCCACAAGACTGCATTGTTGCACCTGGAAGGACTGTTTTGCTGCTTGGATCTTGTTTTGAACCCTCAGAGGCCTGCCCCGCTGCTTGAGCCCTGATTCATCTCCTGGCCCTGGACTGCCAGAGTGACTCCAAGGGCTAGTTTGGTAGTCTCCTGTTCAGAGCCTCAGGGACAGAAAAGGCTCCCTTCATCTTGAACCCGCACCTGAGCCCAGCATGAGTGAGTCCTAAACCCCCAAGTGGTGTCCCTCCATCCTGGACCCTTGATGGTGATGCTAAAGTTGCCCAGATAGCTAAAATCCAAAATGTGGGACTTCTGGCTAAAAAATAATCTGAGAACCGAGAGAAGACCGGGACCAACCTGCTCGTCTATTTACCCAAGGTGCATCGCCGATCGGCCTGACTTCACGGCAGCTCCCGCCATGCTCTTCTCCACAGCAGCAAATCCTGTTCAGAGGCCCTTCGGCAAAGGCGTACCCACCTGCTGGAACTCTCATTGGCTACTGCCTCCAGCTTTGTCACACTGGAGATTTTCGACTTCTAAAAAAGAAACTTAGGACCTGATTACGATCTTGTCTGATAGGATATTCAGTCACAAATGTGACGGATTTCCCGTCTGCCGTCTTACAAGTTCCATAGGATATAATGGAAATGTAATGCAGTGGGCGGCATATCCGTCACATTTGTAATGGAGCAACCTTCTCCGCCAAGATAGTAATCAGGCCCTAAGTCCCAACTCTCCCCGACGACAACGCTTCCTCCTCAGACACCCCCTTCAGCTTTGCCTCACAAAACTTTACCTTCTCAGAACATTTTTCTTGAAAAATCATCTAAGTCGAAGGTAAGTGCTGACTTGGCCCAATCCACTTTTTGTATCTGATTCGTGCTCTATTGCAATTGTGCTCCATGGTCCAGTATCATGTCAATTAACTCGCTTTTGTACAGTGGTTTTTAAGTTGGTGTGGAAAGTTCTGGAAGGTAGGCACCTAATTCCACCCTTGTCTCAACCGTCCTGTACAGCTTTCTGGGACATTTTGACATGGAGACTTCAAACGGTCTATGGTAAGACCTTCCCTGTGAGCTTCAGCCCTGCCTGCAACTAACACAGCTGCCGGATCTCTTCCAACCAAAACTCTAAAGGGGACACTCTCCTGTGTTTGGCTCCAGAGGCCTGACCTTCTCCTATTGTTTTTATATGCTTGGGCTTGCACAGGCCAGGTGCAGTCTGAATTGTTAATGCGCACATGCAGATTTCCTCCTCACACATTCCTTTCAGCACTGTCAATGGCTCTAATGTGTAGAGAGGCCTTTGATCCTCCTGCTGTCCAGCAGAGTAGTTAATGTGGCCCAGTAGGGGGGACTCAGGTCTGGAAACTGATTATGGTGGTGTCAATGAAATATGGCAATACTTTAAGTGCCATAAGGAGTACAGTTATCACGAACTTAGCATTGGCTCTGCAATGGGGTACCTGTTTATTCTAAAATTGATACCAGTCTGGTATCTCTTGGTCTAGGTATTGTGAAACTGGTCAGTGATGCAGCTTTCTGATAAGGTGTAATGCAATGACTACACAATCTTTCAGTAAGCACTTTAGTCCAACGCTAAAAAGTCATATCATAAGGCCTACACCAGGTCAGCACCAATCCCTTTAATGGTCACTACTTGAAAAGTTACCTGTGTGCAGAGATCTGGCTGAGCTAGACAGTAGACTCACACACTCAGTCCACACACGTGTGCACATGCCTGTGCTCAAATGTTTGCATGTAACCAGTCCAGATCTTCTTACCCTAGCTGCACAGCAGTAGCCTTATATTAAAAGGCAGGCACAGGTGGTTAGCACTCTCAGTCCATTTCTGCAGAGTTTTACTCTTTTGATGAAACTTACTCACCATAAAAGTCCCAAGGTACCCAAGAGCAAAGTAATTTCTACCCCTCAGTCCACATCAGAAAATACAAAACATGTACCAGAGGAAATCTCTACTGCTCAACAATGGCAGAGGCCACACTGAAAATGTACAGTAGTTAAAATCTCCCACTGTTTAAGCAACATTGCAAACAGAAGTAAATCATCTTACATTAGAGTTTACATTAACCAATACAACATCATGAAACCTGGCTCAAGCTATCTTTTTTGTTTCAGATGTCATATGTATCTTCTACACTGGGAGAGAATAATGACAATATTGTCTTAATACTGTCTTAAAACTGTCCTCCGTCCTAGAAAATAATGCTGAGATACAATAGTTTTCCAGTCCAAAACAACAGAAAGGTTCTGTCTTAAATCTCATTATTACTAAAGGCAGCTTTCCCTAGACTCAAAACCTGATCCCAGTTGACTGCCAGACTCAATCCAAATACTGTTCTCATTTGTAATCTTCAAAATCTTGACTAATGGACAACCAAAAAGGCTTGTGATATGGATAAGAGAAACCAAACACAATAGTCTTTGCAGACACAACTTGCCTCTTCTCCAAATTCAGACTTTCTTTTCATTATCATGAAATCAGTTCAAAAACATCATTAATGACATTGTTTGCTGCGTGAAGAACCTGAAACAAATGGTCTTTGTTTTTCTAAATTAATAAATGAGGAAAGGAAATTACAATGGGCTAGGAATTGAAAATATTGACTATATCCTCTCATTTTCAATTGATAAAACTATGCATGAATATAAACGTTTATGAGACATATATTTAAAGGTCACTCCTCTTACATTAGAAAACAAAATGACTCAATTAACAACTGCAATAAACAATTTTTGGGTTGTTAAAATGGTGACAAATCCTGCTCTTGACCCTAAAGAGAAATGCATGTACTTTCCATAGAACATTGACAGCAAAATCAGAAATATTGAGCTTATAAATCAAGTTCAAGTGTATTATTGTTGCGCTGTTAATTAAAACATTTGCAAACAATTAAAACCCTAGAAAGCATAAATAGTAGTACAATTCCAAGTACAGTTAAAACACCAAAAAACACGAATAGCAGTACAGTGTCAAATAAACCATAGTCACAATCTGCTGTATGTGCTGCCAAGTCATCATTCTTATAAAGCATGCCCTGCACAGATGAGCTTTTGACACCTTTTGAAATTGTGACACCATTTTTTAGGTGGGATTCCTAGTATGCATAATTACGTCCAGTTGGAGCTCAGCCATCACCAGATAGTGCTCTATGTGTCAAGCTGCATTGAAATGTTGCCAGCTCCTTGCCAATATGGAAGAAGTTTTTTATTTTTAAAATTAACATGCAAAAAATGCAGTGAAGCTTTGGTGCAAGGAGTGCAAGAGCGGTTGCCACAGTCCAATGAAGTGCATACTAGGAATGGTCACCATAGCTTACGTACCCCCTGCAGCAATAAATTCTTTACCCAAAGTGTCTAAGTTCAGGGGGATTAGCAGGGCTCATGTCTGGTCTTTCTGGGGGCCAAATTAAATGCTTATTAGCAGCGAGGTAAAGTCTGGGCAGTATATTCAGTGTATGCCAGCCCTTTGTCTGTACATACCTTTAGACACTGTTGTGGTGCAAATTCGCAAGGATTGACAGGTAGGGATAAGTTGGATATGCGATTGTTGCCTATCAGACAAGAAGTGCAAGAAGAGCGAGGAGTAAGCAAAGATCCTCCGGGCAGATTCCTGCTAGTGCAATCTTAGATGCAGAAGACAGCTATATTTAAATTAATTAAAGAGCTAGTCGTATGCAATCTTCTATGTGGGCAAAGGGGTCTAAGAGTGTCAGGACGTGCTGTCTGGCGGGGCAGTGTTGGTAATGCCGCCATTTTCCTTTGCACCCTTTTGAGGAACTTCACTAAACTGCAGTGGGGTGAAGCAGGCCAGCACGGTCTGCCTTCGCGTGCGAATTCCTCTCTGATTAAAAGAGTAGTCTACGGTCCCATATTAGTTCTTTGCAGGTGCATATTAGTTGTGACAGGTCCTCTGCTTCTTCGTTGCATAAATGGCATCTGTTCTGGCCTGTGTTCCTCTGCCATGGAGGTAAGTGTAATTGTGATGGGAGCAGTCCAAAGCAATATTTTAAGAATTTATATTTTACACTATTACTGTACCCTACGTGAAGATATGGTTGGAGCTTGGGCATTCTGTAGTTATTCAAGACTAGCCATGCCCAGGATCTTTTGCATAGATTAGCCTTGTTCTCTAGCATGGAGAGCGACTTGATGGTGTTTCTCACCGGTTTTTTAAAGCACAGTTCGCTGGTGGGAGCCTCCCATAGTTGGCCTAATTCGGTTTTAGTTAGGGACTCCTTAAGGTATTCTCTGGCAGTGCAAGAGTCTCTGATCTGTAGTTCTTTCCATAGATGGAAGTTCAAAGTGTTAGAGACTCCCTCCCTGATTCTATTCCAACAGTTAATATAGGCTCCACTCCTTGCCAAGGTTTGCCTGTGGAGACTACATTCCAGCCTTATCTGTGCCGGAGAGGTGTAGGAGGGAAGATTGAAGATCATTCTATATGGTCTGGTCAAAATGTTATCCAAGTTCTTTGCATCCATCCCTCTCATAGCTTGGCTCCCGTAAGCTATGGTAGGCATACATTTTTCTTGAACTATGCAAAGGAGTGGCGTCATAGTTGGGCCAGACAGTTTCTTCCTCAGTTTTTTAAAAGCAACGGCTAATGCGATTCCTTTTCTTCTCATCGCCTCCTTCTGTGGGGTGAAGGACCCAGCTTTATCAATAATAACTCCAAATATTTATATTCTTCAGGGTTGCACTGCTTCATGTCCAGGAACCAGCGCAGGGTCCTTCTCTTTGTGCCGTTGACTGACATAGATTTTGTGTATTCTGAATTGATGGCTACGCCATTTTCTGCATGATGCTGAGTAGGCACTGTAGCCCCACCTGGATGCGGCTTATTAGAACCAGATCGTCAGCATATAAAAGGTTGGAGAGTACATTCTGCTTAGTTTGGGAACATTTGAGATCGCTGATGTTTAGCTTTGGTGTTAGGTCTGCAAGGAAAAGGTTGAACAAGGTGGGTGCCAGCATGCACCCCTGCTTCAGTACTTTGGTAGTTGGGATGTTTCTGCATAGATGAGATCCTGTGCCCAGCTTGATCCGTTCCCATGTGTCAGTGTGTAGAAGGATTAGTAGGCCCAAAAGGGCTAATGGAATGTTTCAGACTGCCAGTTTCTGCCGTAATATCTCCTGGTCAACGTGGTCGAAGGCTGAATCGATGAAACACTGATGCAGTGGATGCCTCGTTTTTTGCTTTCATCGATCAGAAGTGATAGGGCCATTATGTTTGATATGGTACCAGTTAGCTTTGAGAAGCCTGTTTGATTGAGTCGTATAATGGCATTCTCTGAGGCCCAGGTTACTAACTCCTCCAGAATTGCACCTGCAAAGTATTTTACTTCATTGTCAATGAGAGCTACAAGATGGTAGCATTTGGCAGATGTTTCATTTCCCCCCTTGAAGATAGGCATTATTATCGACCGTCTCCACGAGGCTGGCAATGATCCTTCTGTGTTAACTTGGTTAAAAACTGGTGTGAGCTTTTCCGCTCAATAAATTGTATTGAGTTTAAAGAGGGCCAGAGAAATTCTATTTGGGCCGGGGGCCCCTTCACTTCTGTCCTTTGTTATCTGCCTTTTGAATAGCTCAACACTTAGCAGGAGAGAACTTGTGAGCGGATCTGTTTTTGGCTATAGAGAGGAAGATGGTATGTAGATTCTTTCTGATGTATAGCAATCTTTTCTTGCTTGTCAGGCCGGATGCTCCCCAGAGGCTAACTGATTAAAGTGGTCAGTCAAGAAGTTGGCCCAGGTTTCCTCTGTTAAGTGCGAGCTGATCCCTCCCTGGTAAGAATGAAGCAGTCTGTTCATTGTGTTCCAAAAGCGAGTGCTATTGTTCTTTACATCGTAAAGTAATTTAGCCCATAATGTTTCATCCTGCTGCCTTTTTATGGCCCATTTCAGTTTCTATAATGAATTTTTGTTCACCCTTAGAATTGATTGTTGTTGGGCATCCCCTGGTCTTTGGTGGAGGCTTCTTATTGCCTTATTTACAGCACTTTTAGTGATTTTGTACTAAAGGGATAAACCCATGTTGTCAGCTGCTTCGTCTTTGGACGACTGAGCTTACTTGAGTTGCAATTTCTCAGCAAGCCCTTTTGTGAAATGCCCCCTGTTTGTTATGATGTTATCTTATCAGAGGTTGTCAACATTTGGTAGAGTAATGCCTTTGTTAAATCAAGTAGGCTGTTTATGGTTGAGGAGGAAGCTTTGATCCTTTTGTTTTTGATGGTAAAAGTTGGACCATTCACTTTCTTAGACCACTGGAATTCTCCAGTGGCTTCCTGGGAGAGATGGTCACTATCCTCCCTCTTGCCAAGATGGAATGTAGATACACGAGCTAGATCTGTTGTGGAGCTGGCGG
This sequence comes from Calotriton arnoldi, assembly GCA_963921515.1. NCBI lineage: Eukaryota > Metazoa > Chordata > Amphibia > Caudata > Salamandridae > Calotriton > Calotriton arnoldi. The sequence continues at coordinate 1,226,578 of CAWUFW010000384.1, read as the reverse complement.
AGATTGAGTGGCACGAAGGGGCTGGTGGGTTGTCCCGTAGAAAAAACGTCCATGATGTGCATGCATATTTAGATGTTCTAAGTCACCCAAAAGTGATTTGCCAGTCTGCTTAGTTTACCAGTCCCATTCATTCATTGAGTTGCTATTTTCCAGTGCGAGAATTGCACTGATGTGAGTTTATCTCCAGAGGAGGAGTCCAGAAGATGAAGATTGAAATCGCCTGAAATCACAAGCTCTGTAATCTGCTCTTCTTGCTGGAACCGTATTTCCTCCACCAGCACTCTGGAGTCCCTTAGCTTGCCTTTGGGATTTATGTAGATATTGATGACTGTGACCTGGGTTTTAGCTTTCTGGCAGTTAATTGGAATTCAAATTGTGTTTCTGTCCAGTGAGTTGGAATGTAATACCCTGCCTGTGCCTATCCTTGTTATAGAGAAGTATATCGCTAGGCCACCCCTTGGATGGCCATATTTTGCTTCATGACAGGCCGGCACAGGGAAAGTTATAAACCCATGTTGGTTGAAAGGGTCTTCAAGCCATGTCTCCTGTCAGAGGATGATATCAAAGGATTGCAGGTATGTTAAGACTTCAAAGTCCAATGCTTTGCTTGCAAAGCCATTTATGTTCCAAGAGCACAGGCAGAGGGATTGAGGTATTGTCTTGGTGCGGTTGTCCAGATTTTGTCACAGATAGCACAAAGTGCTGCTTATCGCCCGTGGGAGCCATCGCCAGTCTCGATCACAGGACCCAAATGTGTGCATTCGTGGATCTGTCAGGTTGCTAGGGAAGGTGTTGGGGGTGGAGATTAACCCAGGGCTCCCTTGAGAACTGAATATGTAGCAGCAGGTGCTCGAGCATTATTCTTTGTTGGGCCCTCGGGTAGTAAAGGCAATGGGTACCCTGGTTCAAAGAATGGCCTCAGCCTTATTCCCCATTTCCGGAGAGTTGACAACTTGTTTGAGACTTTCTGAACAATATTGACCGTTCTCCAAGTTTTTTTAGTTGCTTCATTCTCTGAAGGGCTTTCGATCATGATAAATGCTATTGAGGCCAAGTCAGTTAACTTTAAGAACGCCAGGTTGGGAATCAAGGCTAGTAGCCTTAAGATGTTACCTCTGTTCAGCATGTTTCCCTTTGGATTTCTAGATAGGTGAGAATGTTGCAACATTTGTGGCTGTTTGGACAGTTGTCTCTCTCTTTATGTAGGTCACCTTGTGTTGTGCTGGGCTCTTGTTCTCTAGGAGGGGAGGTATCTTGCAGATTAAAATAATGGAGCCAGCATACTGGTTGTTTTTCTGTCAGGGCATTAACTTTGGGGGCTGCTGTGGGGATTTGTTCGTGCTTTACATGAGGCTCTTCCATTCTTGCATCTGCCCATGCTGGTAATTGCATGTTTCCTTCGTGTACACTACCCAATAAGGTTCTTAGTGAGTTTTTAGTTTCCATAGCAGTCACTGTTGTTGTGCTCTATGTGCCACCAGGCTGTGGTACCTCTCCTCTTGCCAGTAAATTAGTCCCAACTCCTGAGCTCTGAGAATTCTTGCTCAATCAGAGCTGTTCATCTCCCTTGCGTTGGGGCTTCTACAGCTCTATCTGAACGATGGTTCTCCATTTTTTTTTGGCCAGATTTTCAAGGTGACTGCCCTCTGATCTCTTGCTTTCTGGGTTGTCACCTTGTGGTAATGCTTGTGGTTTGTGAGGTGTAACATAATCCCTATCCCTATGGTGCCTTGTGGCTGCACTGAAGATGGGTAATTCCGCAAGCCTGTTGGTCACGTTATGTTTTTTTTTACCTTTCTCTGTTGTTTTCAATGAGCTTAGGCTTTGTTTTTTTGCCCTGAAACCTCATGAGTGTTTAGCAAATGTATATTTATACTGGATGGGTTGTCCTCCTGCGTATTTGGGGAGTTTGAGTCAGCTTTGCAAGGTTGAATATAGTTGCATCTTGAATTGTTTTACCGGGCCTCCCGCAGGAAGTGGCTTGTGCAGAACAGTGTGTGTTGTCTGTCCCCTGAGGTTCCTGATTGTAGTCAGGAACCACTGCTCATGTTGTTGGATTGGTAGTTTGCTTTATGTCCATGAGTAGGTCTTTCAGCATGGCGGGCAGGGAGGCTAGCTTGCCTAGGACCGGCGCACAGAAGCAATTTTGTTGTGATAAGTGTGCTTCAGACTGTGCACATTTGATGAGGTTGTTGAGATCACCCAGTTTCCCGTCTACGCCCGCGATGTAGGTCGCAAGTGTGTCGAGCAATGAGATATGAATGTCCATTTTATTCAACTGATATTGTAGGGCATCCACAGCTAGCTGCATGGTGGTTAATAAGGATGACCAGGCGAGTGATTGTTTCCTTGTGCTCCTCTGTCCCTGCTTTACAATTGGTGCCTTGTGTGCTGCTTGTAAGGAAGATGCCCTGCGCATACAAATTCTTGAGTTGTGAGTTAGGAGATGTCATTCGATGTCGTGTGAGAATCCTCTGGGTTTTGTTGATCAGGGTGCTCTTGCTTGAGTAATTACCTCAGGAAGCATATGAATTTTATTGGGGTTGGTAATGTGGAGGGTGGGCTGGCTTTGTGCCATTAGGTTTAACTCATCCTGCTGTTTTGACTGGTTTGATACTAGTGCTACACAGGGCGAGGCCTTGCCTAGGACCATGGTGGCAATAAGGTTTGTGTGAAGGCTTTGCAGTTCTCCTTCTACTAGATTTTGAGGGCCAAACGTTTTTCCCTCAGGGTCAGTGGGAGAGTTTGTGTCCGTGTAAGTGGTTGGCTCACATGTTGTGCTTCCTATAAAGGCAAACCAGGAGTTGGAGTTGCCATCTGATTTTTGTGGTAGAAGCATCTGAGTAAGAAGGCTGGAGCTTGAAAATCTTGTTTAGCTTAAGTCAGTTATGTCTTTGCACCCTTCCATGTTTTTTCCTTCCTTTGAGTCGATGGTTCTCCATCCGCTGTGGTTATTGCCCTCTTCGCCTACTTTCTGTCCATGAACTGAGTTGCTGGTTGAAGGTAGAACCCCTGGCTGGATTAGAGCCAGCTCTTCGAAGTAAGTATTAATTTCTGGTTGTAGCGGGGTCTTCAGCCCTATTAAGCCCTCATTACTAGAATAGAGTGCAGATCCTGCGTCCTTCAGTGTATTTAGTGTTGATTTTTAGCATGAAGCTACGAAATGGAGGGGTAGGGGTGAAGAAGCTCTCCTGGAAATTGTAGGTCCTGGTTAGTAAGCCTCCTCCAGGCTGCTCGTTGGGCCCCTTTTCTGTAGGGGTCAGAGAGTCCCCAGTCGTGCAGGTAGAAAGCATTGGTATGAGAGATTGTACAGTGCGGTCTTTTCTGGCAGGCCTGCTGGGAATGGACCCTCTGACCTTCCCTGATCTCATTAGAATTAGAGGCCTATGGGGCTCTTGCTCAGACGTTAGTGAGGGGGTGCTTGGCAAGTGAGATTTCTTCTCAGAAGGCTGCCCTCTGCAGATATGAATGTCAGCTCTTAGGTGCAAAGTCTTACTGCGAGGTGCTGTGCCTTTAAGAAAGAAAATGCCTGGCTCCCTAGAAACAGATAAGTTTGTGGCTTCCAGTGAAGTGGTGGTACGGCAGTGCCCCCAGAAAGGAGTGAGGTTCCAAGCTACCCTGGGACCTGGAATGTCCGCTTCCGCAGCTCCTGCACCCCTCCCCTAGTTCGGTTGCCCTAGTGACGTCTGCGCCACTTGGGTGCTGTGCACTCACCTCGAGTCCAGCTAGTGCCTACTTGCTTGCTTGTTGCCGGAGGGAGCTTGAAGATGTGAGGCAGTGTACTCAGGCATTTAAAAGAAGAGCTTTCCATTACCTGCTTTCATTACAGACCGTCACACCGAGCACTCTCCTGCAATGCTCCCCTGCGGTCACATGGTTTGCGTCTCACTCTACGTTACGCTCCAGTCCAGACGCTGGGCAAATAAGCCTTGCCTCTGCTCCAATGGGAACAGTCCAGCCTGAACTGCGGAGCCCCGGTACCCCTAAACCCGAAGACAACCAACCCAAGACCAATTTTGCCCTGATTGTGGTGGGGCTCTGCAGTCGTGTGTGGCTTGGTTCCAATGGTACAGTGAGCATGGACACACATCTGGGCATAACCATTGCTTTAGGGTGTTGCACAGAACTATGTAAAAAAGAGATGGGTGGAATGCTTGAATTAATCTCAGCCACTGGTAATTACTCATCTCCAGCTGTCCCTGTGACCTAACAGCCTCTGACAGATTAGCGCCAGGTCAGAGGCTTTGTTGGCGGTGTAGCAGAGGTTCTGCTGTCAGAAACCAAGTGCTTCTCTTGTCTCTAAGTAAAGTGTGAGAGCATCACCAAACTATAAATAACGCCTATGGTCTATATTGCATAAAATGCACAGGTAGTGCTAGTTTATTGGTGAGTATTACTACGAAAGGTATTACATGCTGTAAGGTCCTGCCATTTGATTCCATTTTGTAAACAGAGGTCTGTCAGCAGCAAAAATAATTTTTTGTATTTTGGCAACAAAGATTAAACAAACATGAAGTTTTGCGGCAGTAAAATAGCACTGACCATTCAAAAAAGGAATGGTGCTAAGCAGCACACCCTTACCTTATCCTTTATGGTGCTGAATAGAGCTTCAATGCCAATTAACACCTCTTGCACTGTCGATAATCCGGCACAAAGTCGATAAAAAATAATCTGATTTCATTAAAAAAAAGGAAACCACATCATTACATGTTTTGAAGAGTTATTGAACCTCATTAATGTATACAATAGTTACTGGTGCTGGTAGCACTCAGAGACTCCATATTCCACAAAATTAGCTCGAGAGTAAAAACGTACATTTCTTTTCAAATATATTTCTATAGAGCAGGCCATTCAGCATTATTATAATTACTGTTTTCAGACCATGTTAACATGTGAACATAACTTTGATTTCTGACCTCATGGATAAAAGTGGTTCTAAAGAAAATAGCAGAGTCTGACTCTGAGAAAGCGATTAAATATGAATTTAACCACAACTCCTCAAAACTAATTTGATTCATTGCAAATTGAAAACATTTCCTTGGAAAAATTATGTCATTTTTAACACTTTTCTCATTAATAGCTTTCTTCAATGAAATATTTGCCAGTGTAATTTACCTCAGTTGCAGTAATGGCTTTGTAAGTGTAGTCTACTAAATGAACCATGTATATAATGGAAAACCTACATCAGCGAAGTGGCTGGATGTCCAGGTCTGTCTAACGAAAAACAGCGACAATATAGCCACATTTTGGAGTCATGCATCTATGCTTATGGGACACCTTTTCCTAAAATAAGGCTATCTGCTTTTAACCAAACAGTTCAATTTCTCGTTTGCGGAATCGTGTTGATCTATCATAACCACTAGTCAAGTGTTTACTATTGTACGATTTGAAAATTAATGCAAAAATAGATTTTGCCAGGGAAGAATAAAGAGTACTGCAACGTATTTATCATGATTATGAAAACTGAAATCACAAAAATGTAAACTAAAGGTGATGTTAACACACAATTTGGGCTGTATCACATACAGTGAGCATTGGCATCGTTTGGCGGCAGTTCTGGGTCACAGGTTTGATTGGTTGAAACGCTGGAGCAGCACTATTTTATCACCTTAGAAAGTGGTAAATGGTTGCTTGTCACAGGAACTTTTAAGGAATTTGGAAATGTAGCAGTATTTCTTGACTTAAGCAACAGAACACAATACCAGCCACAAAGCAATATCACACTACAGTAAAACAAAACATCATAACACACGAAGAAACAGTCAAAGCAGAACACAAGACAAAAACTGCAGTACAACAAAACAAAATAACGTTTAAAAGATTCAGCACAACCAGACAGAAGCACAAAAGACAACAGAAGACCAGCACAACAATATGCCACACAGAAAACGTGGATAAATAACGCAGCACAACGAGACAGAAGCAGAAAAAACGACAGAACACCAGCACAATATGCCACATAGAAAATGAGCATAAAGGTTGTTGTCAGACCTTGTCACTGCCAGAATTCTGTTGTCACAATATGGTCATAAAGGGTGTTTAAAGAAAACACTGCCATAATTGTACCAGTCAATTTTTGTTTGTGATCTTACCCACTTCTCTTGCATAATACATACGTGAAATGACCTGCTTGTCTTATGAGACGGGAGCTATTTATATGTTGCACCTTCTTTAAGAAGTTTCAACAACCATTTTATTTTTTACAATATTTCAATATAAATAAATTAAAATAAATGGCATCTAAAAAACGTTTAGCACGGGCACTAGAAAGGCTACTCCAACCATATCTGGAATTGTGATTCAACAATTCCCAAAAGCAAAGACTGATGCTTCAGCGTCTTCCAGAACTCAGCAATCATGGAAACAGCCCAAATATCAAAGAGCTGGGGGCACATTGGTGTTTGAGGACTGTGAACAAGTCATAGGGCCGATTAAAAAAAAAACATTTTTGAGTACAGGAAGTAGAACTACAGGAATAGTCTTTCATAAACTTCTTCACGCCTTTGTGAATCAGCCCTTAAACATCCAACTCCGTATTAGTAAAGGTTCAAATAGGACACAATCCTTTTTATTTGTACCAAATTATACTAATTGTATATGGCTATTCACTGAATATTCATATTTCTTCCTATTTTTGTGGCCAATTAACAAAGGCATGGAGGAGTATGTAAAAGAGCACTACCGGAGTACTACTTTACATTCTCCAAAATTCCTTTTTGAGAAGGCCCCTAAATTGCTAAAAGGCATTAAGACACAGGTTAAATGTCTAAAGACCACAGAATATGAGAATGATCATTGAGGCAATAGGAGATCTAGAAGACGCTAAGTAATTTCTTTTGAAGGGATGGTGGGAGCTACTAGGGCATGCATTTCATTCTTTTTTCTTTCTTTCCCCATCCTTAGATATCTTATTTAGTATTTGTTATGGGTTGTAGTCCCTCTGCATTCACCACAGTGCATTGGCTGGGAATGCACGGAAGGGAGGAAATCCTTTGTCCACTGAAAAAGGAGATCCCTATCATGGAGGAGGCGCAGCTGCGGCGACTTCACAGTGTGATGGGGTTGGAGAACCTATTTGGGGGCTGAAATAAATGGAGTACTGTGGGCGAAACTTGTAAAACTGATACATAGACAATTCTAAACAAGTAGATCATCATGCAGTCTCTGGCGAAATAGTCCTCCTACTAACAACAATGGCCTGCTAGAGGAACGGGGTAAGAAGCAAAGTGATGCCGTTCCAGTTTTGAACATGTTGTAGGAGAGCACCTTCAACTACCAGTACTGTGGATTCTGGACTACGAGGGAAAATAGGGTCTCAAAGTTTGTTACACCCTCCTCTTCCATGGGAACTAAAGAAAAAAATCCCCTGCATCAAATGCTGAAACTGTTTCTTGAAAAAGGAAGGGGGGGGGCAACTTCTTTCATGATAAGCAACCCCTTTCACAACCACTCCCCTACCTTTGAGCTCTATGTCGACCGCTCGAAAATGCCACAATCTGCTTTCTTGCTCTGCAGCACAGCCAATTGAACACTACCAGAATGTAAACCACTACCAGACTTAAGAATGTCTCTGCTGCATTGTGTCCATACTGTGCACCCACATATGTCCCACAGTTGCATCGAGCTCTTCTCAGGCATGCACAGGCCTCTGGGTTCTTTCTTTCCCTGTAAGCTGCTGTACAGCAGGTCAGATCTCCCTGAAGAATGTCAAAGGGAGTGTATCTATGTCCCTGTGACTGGGAAACCTTAATGATCATTTGGAAGGACTCTTGATTGTTGGTGGCACAGACTATGCACACCTCACTCACCGGTCTGACGCTCTTATCGGTTCTCTCCCCATCACTGTTTAACATCTGCATGGAACCCCTCACCTCCATACTCAAAAAAGCCAACATCCCCTTCCACCTCTATGCAGATGATACCCAGATCTACCTAGAAACATCGTCACTAGGAGACATACAGAAAATAAACAACACCCTACGAGAAGTTCAACACTGGTTATCCCATAACCACCTTAAACTCAACCAAGACAAAACTGAAATCCTTTTCATTTCTAACAAGGAGCCACAGAATGGCTAAAATCCATCGACGCTCTTAATTGCAAACTCACCCTGGCAGACTCTGTAAAATCCCTGGGTATCACCCTGTACGCAAGCCTAAACATGGACAAACATATCAAGAACTCAGCAAAGAGCGCATTCTTGAACCTAAAATTACTCAACAAAATAAAACCCTTCATCCCCCCCAAAGACCTTAAACTGGCCACTCAATCCCTGGTGCTGTCCAGATTGGACTACGGGAACGCAACTCTCACGGGCACGCCAAATTCTCACCTAGCTCCCCTCCGAGTAACCCTAAATACAACTGCCAGGATGATCACAGGAGCAAAGAAATACGACGACATCTCTCCCTCCCTAAGAGAACTAAAATGGCTACCAATCGAAATGCGTGCCAACTTCAGAACTGCCTGCCTCACACACAAAGCTTTTCACACCGGAAAACCGGCCTACCTGGCTTCCAAACTCAATAAGGCAGGACAAACGAGGAACCTCAGGAGCACCAACACCCTTCTTCTCATTCCACCGAAAGCCCGCAAACAAAAAACCCTGTCTCGCTCCTTTTCGGGAAATGCACCCAAAATCTGGAACTCCATACCAGTTCACATCAGGACCAACCCCTCCTTCATAAACTTCAAAAGCCAGCTCAAAGACCTCTTCCTCAACAGATCACACCTGAAGGGAGAGATGCCGCACATTGTGACAGCCCCTTCAACTAAGGAATCCTGCTAAGCGCAGAACCTAGACTCCTCAACAAGAAGACTTTCCATCGCCTGTTCCCCTTCCCTTTTAGCCTCGTTCCCAAGACCGCCCGAACAAGATTCGACACAAGACAATGCTGTCTATCATAACACTATATAAATATTTGCTTCACTATATATGTTGTAAAGCGCTCTGATACCTCCGGGTCTAGCTAGCGCTATATAAAACTCTTAAATAAATCTTACAGCAACAGAGCCAGGCAGATGGTCCCCCAAATGAAATATAGAGCACCTGTCTAAAGTAGGAAGGAGGAAAAACACAGCCCCTATGATTCTGCTGCTTTAGTGGGTGGGGCTGATCCTGAAACAGTTTAAAATGAAAGCAACATTGTTGCATGTCCCAGTGGTGGGTCCACCTCCCTGTGGAAGGATAGTGGCAAGGCTGTTTGGGAAGTGGAGCTAATGTTTCTTTTGTGATGTATACAACTGCAGACAGTTTTTGCTCATATTTTACTCACCTCTACGTTGACAATCATTCTGATTTCTATTTCAAAGCCTACTGTACGCCCCCACATATTGTACGTGAGAACGCGTGTGGTCTACCGAATAGTAAAGAAGTCAGAAGCAAACGTATTTCAGAGCTAATCTTTTAAACTTCTCCTACAAGAAGATTACACCAGTAATGGGGCACTGTGTTCTCAAGGCTGTGCTGCAGCTTGAGCCCCAGTGTGTGGGGAACACCGGGTGGTTGTATTTAAGTCAAGTAATTTGGCCCCTAATTTAAGTAAAGGAAACAATAATGGTGGCCTTAATTGCTGAAATTACCACTGCTACTTTGAGTCTGACATGTGTCTAATGACCTGGAGGATGGAAATACAAGCCCTAATGCTGCTTGGCAGACGAGTGTAACCGATAATCACCCTCGTAAGGCTATTGATAGTAATAGATTTTGAAGATCTGCTGTTAACTCCCAGCAGGACTGGTGTATTGCTCAGCTTTAAGATCGGGCCCACAGCAGCAAAATAGAAATGGATACGGGATTTAAAATCCAGCCCAAGTTCATATACATTTCAAGGAAACAAAAAGAAAACACGACTGCCATTCCAATAGGCAGTTATACTTGTAATGCTGGGATTATTCATATATTTTGCAGAAACAGCAGATGTTTCAATTTAAAGGGACCCATCGGTGAATGATGTCACAAAAACCCTCAGAAACCAATCCGAGATCATCAGACAAAGGACCGTTCTTGAATGTCTGTTGCTGGTGATTGTTAGCCAGGCAGGATTAGGTAAAAAGAATTGTTTTTCTGTCCCCTTTAAAAACATTCCCGATTAAAAAAATATCTCCGCCACGCACACTTATTTGTTTTCCTCTTTTTAGGCAGTGCATGTTTATTTCAGTTTCACAAACTTCTCTGTTTTACTATTTAATGATTGAGCGGTTGATTGATTGTTTGATTTCTAAATTTTATGTTATGTCCAGCCAGTCTTAGCCAGTTCAGAGCACTAGCTTGAGTAACAGAAAGAAGAGTGAGCTTCAGGGGCTAAAAATCCAATCGAAAGTGAGGACTGAGCCAAGATCCCAGATTCTTCGCTCGAACCCTCCTCCCGAAAAGAAGTCAATCGCAACTGATTCTTTGTGGTTGACAATAGTCAATGTATCAAGCTCTGTAGCAACTATAAACAGAATGAAATCTGATTTCGCACAAAGCACTTGAATGGACAATGTACCCTTGATTAGCATCTTCATATCCATTGCGAGGTCCAAATCTTGAAATGGTGATGAAATTGCATACTGGTAATTGTCACAGCCCATGGTATCTACATTGATCTGTATTTAATTTTACACAATTACCACCTAGGATTGCTCTCATCTTTGAATGAGCACTTATTATGTGGATTATTTAGAGTTTGGTGGACAGGGGGCTCCACCAAAAATGTGGCAGAGGACCCTGTCCGGATAACTTATGGTCTGCGCGCTCTATTTAGGCCTTGCTCATGGTAAGAGGCCATTCTTTTTACAAACAATTTATAGAGTATCTTGTGATCACTTCACATGTTGTTTAAAAAACATGAAAAACAGACTACCATCCCGTGTATCGCACTAACATTACTGTTCACAATTATATATGGCTACAGGAAACCAGGATATTAGACTGATAACAACTTACAATATACAACATAATAGACTAAGAAGAACATGTAACGTACTGGTCATTTATAAATCAATGTCATTGATGGAGCAAGGACTCAAAAATGAGACTTGCTCGAATGCAATCACCTCATAGTATTAATTTATTAATCTTGTATTGTTTATACTAACGTTGCATACATTACACGAATAGCAAGGAAGCTTGCCTATGTGTTCTAACTAACAAGTAACGCTTGTCTTTTTCTAAAATGGCTGGAAAAGAGCGGGAACCTTACTGCGCATGTCTCATCCATATCACATGGTGTGACGTCTATCTTTCCTTGGTGGGAAATTTCTGCTTCTGCGCAGTGTGCATTAAAATGGCTGCTTGATGTTTTCACATGCTTCAGCTTGCTCTTGTGTTATTATTAATTTGTCGTTTTCTTAACGCTACTAACGCGGGATAGATTTATAAGTAAATGGGGATAGAGTAGAAAGAGTGGGTATACAGTGAAACATATTATTTTGTGATTTTAATATTCTCTTCTTTGACTTTTATTAGTTCGTAAACTTGGGCCTGGGGTTGGTGATCTGAAACTCGAGAGACAGTGATTCTGCGCATGTGTCCTCCTTGGCTGCCAAAGAATGAAGTCAACTTGGACGTCGTCCAAGGCCACGACCTAATGGCCGATATTGATATACTTATGTGTTCTTGCCAAACTTGCAACTATGTATTTGGAAATGAATAAACTTTGTCGTGAGACGGGTGGGAAATAAAACCAATGTATTAAAATTGATGGGCGGAAGTTTAAAGACAAAGGTCTTCAGAAATGCGTACCAAATCAATATGGTGTGAGGATCAACCCCCTGTCCCTGTCCAATCAGAAGTAGTGGTCCCATATTTTAGCAACATTAAGGGGAGGTACATGGGCGTAGAAGGGTATAATAGATATAGTATTAGCAAATTAGCTGAGGCATTGCATTAGCATTAGGACGCTGACCGAGTGCATGCTGAATCGCTGTCCAGAGAGGCCCTGAGGAGGGGGCGGCGGAGTCCATTAGAAGGAAGGCACGGGAGAATCGATGAGAAGCCGAGTATCAGAGAGGGGAACGACGCAGGCGTCGTTGTAGAGAGGTCACCGGTCCTGTCCTGATCCTGGAGGAGGTCTTTGCTCTTCATCCTTCCTGGGTCCTAATCTTTTCAACTCCTTGGCCAAGGGTTTGGTTCTCGCACTTAGGTAAATATAAATGCAACCTTTAGTTGCGCTGCTGTCTCTATCTTCTCCTTTCTGAGGGACCGTCATTAATCAATAATTATTATTCTATGCTTCACCCGTGATATGCGATTAAGTACCATGTGGTTATGTAATTTACTCTGCTAAATCTTTAGATAAAACAATTTAAAACTTCCTGACTCAGTGGTTATTTCAGGATTATGTACTATAATTGATGTCATTCATTTTAAACTTCCCAATTAGCAAAGGATTCATTGGTAAGTCATTACTCTTCAATCGGAAGGTAATTGGTAGCAGGGATTTTGATAAAAAGTACAACTGGTAAGTATTAGCGTAGTATGAATGTATGGGCCCAAGTGAGTATCTGGTGTATGAATGCTGTTTGCTAATATCGCGCTGGATCAGTTTTCTGGTAATCAGAGGATGGTTACTCTTTGTTAATTGGGTAATGAGAATTTATTTTTATGAACTAACATCTGTGTAATCAAAGTTTGTTTTATGTTGTCTAGAATCCCCGGGGAAAATTGAACAGCGGTTGGTAAGTGGAAGCCATACTGCAGTGAGGTTATCTGTCAGGCAGAAATAGTACTGAAAAGTTAAGCAGGACTATCAGTACTGGTTAGGGAATCTATGTGTGAGTAATAGCAATAGAGTATGCTGGTGAAAATTTGATGTTATATCACCTAGAAAGGGTAACATTGAAGAAGTAACAGGTACTTCTGGAGCTTGTGTGAAGAGTAAACGGAAGGGTTTTACTTGTAGTGTATGTTTAGTAAACAGAAAGGTTTTACTAAGTGTGGGAGAAAACTATCTTTTCTATTTTAGAGAAACTGGCACGATAGCGAATGTTTTATGTTGTTACTGAAATTTAATTAAAGATTTATAGAGAAAATAAACTTTGCGTAAGATTTTGTAAAGGGAGGGTCAGCTACCGGAGAGGGAGCTGACGTCACAAACGCCGCGCTGGGATTGATTGAATCAGCGGGTGTGGAACGACTCTTGTAAAGGAGGGGTCAGTAGTCAGGAGTAGTACTGACGTCACAGGTGCCGCGCTGGGATTGGTTGAAACAGCGAGGGACAGAGAAGCGCAGATTGTAAAGGAGGGGTTGACAGACAAAACGTCACAGAAAAGCCGCGCTAGGATTGGCGCAAAGACAGAAGTTAGACGAAATTTGATTGGTTGAGATTCTAGAAGCTAAAATCTTAGTGGATAGAGATTGCATGTTAAAACACGATCCGACTTTAACAGGAACTCGTCTGGATAGGAGATTCCTAGGTTTTGCAGAATATAATTTTATACATCGAGATTTGCTCAAGATGTATGGAGAGAAGAGAAAAATGTCATTTCTACAAAAGATTAAGAATTATTTTAAAAAGGATAAGCCAATCAAAACTAGGGAAGGAATTATCATTCCACCAGCTAAAACGCCCGCTTCATTTATGATGATGGAGAGAGGTTATCATACTTGTGTATGGATAGAAAATTGGATAGAATATACCAAAAATGATGGAATATTAGCATTTCCCGAGAATGGTACCTTTAATGGAAGAATTCTTCAAAATTTGAGATTGAGGATGAATGACCTAGAACCCAGACCTAGATTACCTCAATACGAAGCCTTAGAGGAATGGGAAACCGAGGCATTTGAACGTGACCGATCCAGGAGTAATAGGGGTTATCGAGGATTTTTCCCAAGAAACAACATGAGAATAGGGACGGTCAGATGAAACAGTGGAGTAGAGCAATGCTTACAGAAGGATTATATCCAATATTTACAGAAGAAGAACTGTTAGGGAAGAAATGCACAGAAAAGACAAAACATTTAATGAGAAATGGAGATTCGGAAGATGAATTTATAGAAGAAATATTAAGGAACCCCCCACCATATCAGGAAGGGACAAGTGGGTGCACCCCAAGTGCCCCACTGTTAAAAACTCCATTAGTACCACAGGTAGTGCATGATTTCACCCCCAGTAGGATACTTCATGATAAAGAGAAAGAAGCCCTAGAGAAAACCAGAGCAGAATTAATACCGAAGATAACACAGATAAAGGTACATCCTGATTCTTTGACCATACCTGTAACAATTGGTCCAGTAGTTCCATTATATGGTGGTCAGGGAAATTGTCCTCCACCGTTAGTTATGCCTACTCCTGTGAATATTCCTAAACCTGAAGCAACAGTAATGGTTGAGGATCATTTTAGTGATTGTGAATCAACAATATCATTAATGGATTTACCAATTCGAGATTCTGTCAATAGTACTCCCAGAAGAACTACACCTGGGTGCTCGAAAGAGATAAACTTGATAACTTCATCAGGAGCAAAAAGTGTCACTGTAGTTAGTCCAGAAGACTTAGAAAGGTGGGCACAAGGATCAGAACAGCAGTGTACACCTCCAAAAATTTTGGATATTTATAAATTAAAAGTCGAATAGAAGAAATAATAGCAGGAAATGTAGGGTTAGATCGCCTAAACGCTTTCAATGAAGAAGAATTATTGTTCGTATGCAGAAGTATCACCAGAAATGTAAAAATATTTCATGAAAAATTATCAGATTTGGCTCTGCAGATGGGAATTGAAATAGGGAGATCAAAGGTGTTGCAGAAACCCTATAGAGCAGATTTCTCAGACAAAGATTTAGAAAATATGAATGCCTCTGGAAGAAAATTACAAGTAAAAGAGTTAATGACAGTCTTGCAAAAATGGGGAGACCTAGATAAATGGAGAGTTCGATGGGCAAAGAAAAAGGAAGAGGCAAGATCCAGTAGAACAGCCTCTGAATATGTGATGAAAGAAACAGGGAAGACAGATCAAATGTACTCGATGCAAGAAGTTCCCAGAGGGGGATATGTACATGTCCCATGGAGTAGACAGGATATTTTGTCATTTACGAACGATTTTCCAAAGTTGAGAGAAAAACCAATTGAATGGTACAAACAGGTTGAGAGGTTTGTGAAGGTGTCAAAGGTATTGTTGAAAGATTTAGATGGTCTGTTTGACATAGTGGTACCTGCCGATTTGTGGACAGATTGTAAAATTACAGTTGATTGGCCTAGTGACGAGTATCCTAGGGATCCAAAGACAGGTGCCCCGTCAAATGATGTAATGAAAAAGTATCAGCAGGTGATAACTTACCTGAAAGGCAAAATACCTCCGAAAGAAACAGATTGGGTGAAAATAGACCGAACCACCCAAGAAGCTAGTGAATCGGTACACGCCTATTATGAGCGTTTATTACAGGTGTTTAAGCAGTATAGTGGATTTGAGGACATTGGAGACAAGAACATGAGTCAGTTTGTGTATCGATTTATTTATGGTCTGAAGCCAGAAATTTGTCAGATGATTAAGCAGCACATGTTGTGTTGGCAAGGGAAACCCATAGATGAAATTTTGAAATATGCAAAATACTGTGGAGACGATATTGAGGATAGGCACAAGAAATTGCAGGAAAAAGTGATGTGGGCACAGGTGAAAATGGCTGAGAAACAGGGGATTAATTTGGATAATCCGAGTGAAAATCAAGGAAAGGGTTCTGGAACGAATGGCGATACTGGCAATGGTGGAAAAGTGAGAGGACGAATGAGTAGAGAAGAAGCTAAAAGAAATTTCCTTGTCATGGATGCGGAAAATTGGGGCATTGGAAGGATGAATGTAAAAAGATTCGGAATAATAATGGCCCAAATCAAAATTTAAATCCACAGACGCAGAATGACTCACAGCAGGGTGTAAATCCTCAGAGTCAGTTGACACCTGCACCTATTCAGGGTAATGTAAGCAGAGCAAACCACGGTACAGACGTCGGATATCAAGGAGGAAGTGGTAAGACTAATTATGTAACATCACAATTTCTTTTACAGGACGATTTCTGTCAATATAGTTCATGACGGTGCCTG
Organism: Calotriton arnoldi; assembly: GCA_963921515.1. Classification (NCBI taxonomy): domain Eukaryota; kingdom Metazoa; phylum Chordata; class Amphibia; order Caudata; family Salamandridae; genus Calotriton; species Calotriton arnoldi. The sequence goes on along the minus strand of CAWUFW010000384.1, from coordinate 1,210,555 downwards.
GGAGAGGGGGAGAAGGAGTGCGTACTTGGCGCATCCTTATCGGTAGATCAGTCAGGTCCATATGTTGAAGGGAGTGTAAAAGGTAATGATATTATTTTTCTTTTGGACACTGGTGCTACCCGGTCTACTGTGAGAACAGCAGACATTCCAGACCTTCCTCTCTCTGGAGAAGCTATCCAAGTAGTGGGAGTAGCTAATAGAAAGATTAGAACACCTCTTACCGAACCAATGGAAGTTAAAATTGGAAATTTCAGAGAAATGCATCAATTTGTAGTGTGTGATTCTAGTCCAGTAAATTTATTAGGTCGTGATTTATTGTGCAAAATGAATTGTACAATTTTCTGCACACCGGATGGTGTGGCAGTTCAGACCCCAGATGAAGATCATGTATATAAGTTTATGATTGCAAAACAAGGTACAGAGGTAGATGAGATGTTTTCTTTGATAACAAAGGATGAGTTGCCAGAAGAATTAAAAACTACAGTAAACCCCATAGTATGGGATTTCACAGGAAAAGAAGTAGGACTTATGGCCAAAATAGACCCAGTTAAAATTACTGTAAAAGAAGGTGCGATTTTCCCAAATACCAGACAGTACAAAATGAGTGCAGAAGTAAAAGCAGGAGTAATTGAAGAAATCAACCGAATGGTAGAACAAAACATACTAAGAGAAGTGATGAGTAGCCCATGTAATTCACCAATAATGGGTTTAAAGAAACCTAGCGGAAAATATAGGATTGCTCAGGACCTGCGAAAAATAAATAAGATTATGGAACCTTGTTGTCCTATAGTACCCAATCCTGCAGTAATCCTATACCAGATTCCTTGGAGTGCAGGATGGTTCACAGTGATTGATTTATGCCAAGCGTTCTTCTCAATACCATTGCATCCAGACAGCCAGTATCTTTTTTTCATTTAAATTTGAGAACAAAGTCTATGTATGGAATCGTGTTCCTCAGGGGTACACGGAAAGTCCTTCTATTTTCAATCAGTTATTGAAAAAGTGCTTAGAGAAACTAGTGATGCCAGGAAGCTCAGTCCTAGTGCAATATATCGACGACTTACTGGTGGCCTCGAACACCAGAGAGGATTGTATTATTGATTCCATAGCACTATTAAATCATTTGGCTGAAGAAGGGCATAAAGTCTCACCAGAAAAATTGCATTTCTGTACAACAGCTGTTAAATATCTGGGACACCAAATTGAGAGGGGAAAAAGAAGAATAACCTCGGAAAGAGTACAATTGATTAAGAAAATGCAAATGCCTGTAACCCAAAGAGAAGTGAGAATGTTCCTAGGAATAGTAGGTTACTGTCGACAATGGATACTAGGATTTTCCTTGTTAGTGAAGCCCCTAATTCAAATGACAAGAAAGAAAGCAAAAGACCCAGTTGATTGGGATGATGAGAGTGTAGGAGCTTTTGTAAAATTGAGAAATGCTTTGTGCTCAGCACCAGCCCTAGGCATGCCCGACTATAAGAGAAGCTTCGCATTGTTCTGTCATGAGAGAGAAAATTGTGCACTTTCAGTCCTAACCCAGAGACATGGTTTGGACAGACGTCCTATAGCATATTTTTCTGCTACATTGGATCCAGTGGCAGCCGCATTGCCAGGCTGCTTAAAAGCAGTAGCGGCTACCTGTTTAAGCATTGAACAAAGTGAGTCAATTGTGATGGGACACCCAGTAAAGGTGTTTGTTCCACATGCGGTTGTGATTCTGTTGACAAGAACTCGAACTCAGCATCTTACTCCTAGTCGGCTGACTAAATATGAGAGAATAATAATGGGTGCTGAAAATGTGAACATAGTGAGGGGTACAATAGTAAATCCTGCAACCTTACTACCAGACCCGTATCATGAGGAAATTAAAAATGACGAAGAAGAAGAACATGATTGTTTACAAGTCACAGAGTTATGCACGAAACCACGTCCGGACATTGAAGAACAGCCCCTTAGAAAGCCAGACAGGGAGCTGTTTGTTGATGGTTCATGCCAGAGGCATGAAGATGGTAAACTGACTGCAGCATATGCAGTATGTGAATTAACTGGAATAGTCGAAGCATCCTATTTACCAGGAGTAAAATCTGCACAAGTAGCTGAATTGATTGCTTTGATAAAAGCGTGCAAAATTGGGAGGAATCAAAAAGTGACTATATTTACAGATAGCCAATATGGTTACGGGGTTGTGCATGATTTTGGCCAACTATGGATGCAGAGGGATTTCATGACTTCTTCAGGATCCCCCATTAAAAATGGAAAATTTGTAAGGGAATTGCTGGAGGCAATACAATCACCAAAAGAATTGGCTGTGGTGAAATGTGCCGCACACCAGTCAGGAGATGACTGGGTGGTAGTCGGCAACAGATACGCAGATCTTGTGGCTCAACATTGTGCCAGAAATAGATTGTCAGTCAATAAAAGGGTGGAAATAATGGGAATCAGCTGCCAACTTATGCTGTATATGCCACCTGAAACATGGAATGAAGTTAGAAGATTGCAAGATGGTGCTGATGAAAATGAGAAGAAAACATGGGTCAAAGTGGGTTGTTCCCAAAGGGGAGATGATGAAGTGTGGATTTGTGCTGATGGCAGACCAGTCATGCCTGACTGTCTGCTCTCTCAAATGGCCAGGATGTATCATGGAGACACACACATAGGGAGAGATGCAATGATAAGCTTTTCAGACAGAACTGGTACAATCCCAAGTTCAGGGCTGTAGCAGAGAGCCTTTGCCAGAGTTGTTTGACTTGCCAGATGCATAATCCAGGAAGAAAAACAATAATTGGGTTTGGGAAAATTGGAAAGGCAGAAGGTCCATTTATAAGACTACAGTTTGACTTTATACAGTTACCACCATGCAGAGGGTTGAAATATGTACTAGTCATAGTATGTCTGTTTTCAAAGTGGGTGGAGGCTTACCCTACCAGGAGGAGTGACAGCATTACAGTCACAAAGTTGTTACTACGAGAACTCATTCCTAGGTTTGGTTTCCCAGTAACTTTGGAATCAGATAGAGGAAAACATTTTAACAGTGAAGTGATTCAAATAATCTGTGAAGCATTCCAAATTGAACAAAAATTGCACTATGCATATCGCCCAGAGGCTTCTGGAGTGGTTGAACAATTGAATGGCACGATAAAATCCAGACTGGGAAAAATGTGTGCATCAACATCATTGGAGTGGCCAGATGCATTGCCACTTGTCTTAATGGGACTAAGAAGCATTCCTGATAGAAATACGGGATTAAGCCCACACGAGATAATGATGGGAAGAGCAATGAGACAAGCACATGTTCCCATAAACAAACTGCTGAATATATCTGATGATATGCTACTGGATTATTGCAAAGGATTGGCTGACCTAGTTCGTTCTGTCTCTCATCAGGTCGGAGAAGACGCAGTTTCGAGGCAGCCTGAACAAGAACATGATCTGAATCCTGGTGACTGGGTGGTAGTGAAGAATCACACCAGAGAGACGTGTCTTTCACCTAGATGGGGAAAACCTTGTCAAGTCATACTGACTACCAACACAGCAGTGAAGTGTGCAGGATTTCCTAATTGGATTCATGTAAGCCACACCAAAAGAGTACCAGACCCTGAAGAAGAAAATCCTCAGTCAGCATCAATCACTGCGGAAGCTGAAGGTTGCCCAGCTGAAGAATCTCAGGCTCGAGATTCCAGAGAAGCTGCAGGAGAACAACCGAGCACAAGTCAGGACTGGATACCGGTGGTAGAAATTCCTGAAGTTTACAACAGAACAAGAAGTCAAGCAAGATTGGAAAAAATTGAAGAAGATCAGATAGGTGAAGAAGAAGCAGCTCAGGGAAAAGAAGAACATACAATAAAAGAACATGAGCAGGACCAGATAGGGAAAGGAAACTGGACTCAAAATAATGAAGAACCAACAAGTTTTGAGCAGGGAAAGACAGGTTTAGAAGAATCCGGTCAGGCTGCAGAAGTACAAAGTGCAATAAGCCCTGATCAGAACCAGTTAGATCCAGAAAATCATACAGAAGAAAAAGATCTCGAGAAGCATGAGCATGAAGAATTAAACAAAGAACAAAGTCAATTATTGGAAACTAACGGAGGAGCTGCAGAAGAAAAACAAATAAAGCCTGGAAAAGAGCAAGAAAGAAAAACAGTAATTACAGAAAACGAAAAGGTGTCAAACAGTGAAAATAAAGAGATTGCTGAAGACAAAAATAAAGAAACAGTGCAAACAAAGAAAACAAGAAATGGTGATCATTGGCCTAGTGTCATTAAAAGAGTAAAATACCACATAACAACCAGAAGTGAAGATCCAGATCAAGTAAATGAAGTAACAAGTCAAACCGAACAAGAAAACAGAGATAAGAAAAGAAGAAGCAAGAGACTGAAACTTGTAAATAACAAATTCAAGGGTCCTGATTGGACTTACATTATTCTTGAAGATTACGAGAGCTCAGAGTCAAGTGAAAGTGGTGACGAAGGAACAAGTGCAGAACTGACGTACGAGAAAGAAACAAGACCACCTTGACTACGCAAAAGAGTCATATAAAGAAAAACGAAAAATAGATAAGAAGAGCAATCTTCCTTGATGAAATGTCTGATGATAGAGTTGCTGGGAGACCAAAACAGAGATGTTGTAGAAGATGCTGTGCAATATGCATATGTAGTCTAGTAATGGTGCTTATAGTATGGTTAGTTCTGATCGTAGCAGTCCCTTACCTTATGATAATGGATAAAAAGATTAATAACGAAACTAAAGGAAAGACAGCACACATGAAGGGAAATAGAGTAGAACTAATGGCAGAAAATGAACCAGAGTTTCATCATGAAATAACTGATAATGACACTAGTTTAAATGTTTTCACAAAGTTATTATTTCAATATGTAGATACCATGGAAATTAGTAATTGTTATGTCTGTATGAAGTTACCCGAATCAGTAGCAGAAGGATTAACATAGCATCACTTACCATTGACATATGGCATATCATGTAGTGTATTAGCTAGTTTATTTTATAGAACAGGGAGACTTCAATATTATTATTCAAACATAGATGTGATATTTTCGGAGGTTCCGATTCGCAAGAGTATGAACCCAGTGCTTAGTAGTAAAGACGCACAGTTTATGGGAGAATTTTTCTTAACAATGAAATCGATAGACATAACACATGCACATAGACACAATCTAACATGTTCTTTATACGAAGAAGAAAATATATTTTTGAATTTAGTAGAAGATAGAAGACAAGATTTTCAAAAGAAAGCTTCTGAGCATAAGGCTCATTTACCACCTTGGGCTGAGAAAGAAGGGAGTTACACACCTGGCAAGGCTCAAGCTGCTATGGCTCTGGATTTTGTAAAGACGAGGAAAATTTGTCTACATAGATTAAGGACTGATTATAACAATGTTTTCATCGGTACCAGTGAATGTGAACACAATTTCTTAATTCTTGGAGGTTGGGGAATAAAAGGAGGAACAGATTCAGTTTTTCCTGGAATCTATTATGTATGCGGGAATAAGGCTTACTTTAGGCTTCCTGCACGGTGGTATGGAAGTTGTTATTTTGGAATAGTATTTCCAAAAATATGCCACGTAAAAAGAAACACTGGGAACAATGAAAACAATGGGGAATTAACACGTAGTAAGAGAGCTAGTTTTTCTGAAATTGTAGGTGATATATTTGGTGCATTGATACCTTCGGTGGGAATAATTCTGAACTCAAGGAAAATATGTAAATTGTCTACAGTGGTTGATCGTTTATCAACTGACACTGCTGGAGGATTTCTAATGATTAATGCAGAAATGGTTGCTATTAGATCTATGGTTATGCAAAATCGACTTGCTCTTGATATTCTATTGGCAAACGAGGGCGGAGTCTGTAAATTACTGAAGACGAAACATTGTTGCACTTACATTCCTGATAAAAGTGCAGAAATTGGAACGTATATACAGAATATAACTAAACTTGAGAAGGAACTTAAACCACTGGAAGTTGATAGTGTATGGGAAAGATTGACAAGTAGTATTGCGTCAATTGGTACCTGGTTTTCTAATATAGGAAAAGGCCTTATAGGTCAAATACTAGTACCTTTAGCAGGAATAGCAATAATAGTACTGACGATAATAATATGGTGCAAGTGTTGTAGAAAGAATGAATCGTATACTGTGACAGGAAGAGGAAAGAAGAGAAAGGTCGATGAAATTGAACTTGAGGATGTGAGAAGTGAATTATGCAAGAAATTAAAAGGGGACGTTAAAAATAGAAAATGTAAAAATGAGAATGAAACTATTTTCTAGAAGTTGGCATCTGATTGAGGGTAGTATTTTGATGGCTCTTAAACGCCATCAGAGAGGGGATTGATGGAGCAAGGACTCAAAAATGAGACTTGCTCGAATGCAATCACCTCATAGTATTAATTTATTAATCTTGTATTGTTTATACTAACGTTGCATACATTACACGAATAGCAAGGAAGCATGCCTATGTGTTCTAACTAACAAGTAACGCTTGTCTTTTTCTAAAATGGCTGCAAAAGAGCGGGAACCTTACTGCGCATGTCTCATCCATATCACATGGTGTGACGTCTTTCTTTGCTTGGTGGGAAATTTCTGCTTCTGCGCAGTGTGCATTAAAATGGCTGCTTGATGTTTTCACATGCTTCAGCTTGCTCTTGTGTTATTATTAATTTGTCGCTTTCTTAACGCTACTAATGCGGGATAGATTTATAAGTAAATGGGGATAGAGTAGAAAGAGTGGGTATACAGTGAAACATATTATTTTGTGATTTTAATATTCTCTTCTTTGACTTTTATTAGTTCGTAAACTTGGGCCTGGGGTTGGTGATCTGAAACTCGAGAGACAGTGATTCTGCGCATGTGTCCTCCTTGGCTGCCAAAGAATGAAGTCAACTTGGACGTCGTCCAAGGCCACGACCTAATGGCCGATATTGATATACTTATGTGTTCTTGCCAAACTTGCAACTATGTATATGGAAATGAATAAACTTTGTCGTGAGACGGGTGGGAAATAAAGCCAATGTATTAAAATTGATGGGCGGAAGTTTAAAGACAAAGGTCTTCAGAAATGCGTACCAAATCAATATGGTGTGAGGATCAACCCCCTGTCCCTGTCTAATCAGAAGTAGTGGTCCCATATTTTAGCAACATTAAGGGGAGGTACATGGGCGTAGAAGGGTATAATAGATATAGTATTAGCAAATTAGCTGAGGCATTGCATTAGCATTAGGACGCTGACCGAGTGCATGCTGAATCGCTGTCCAGAGAGGTCCTGAGGAGGGGGCGGCGGAGTCCATTAGAAGGAAGGCACGGGAGAATCGATGAGAAGCCGAGTATCAGAGAGGGGAACGACGCAGGCGCCGTTGTAGAGAGGTCACCGGTCCTGTCCTGATCCTGGAGGAGGTCTTTGCTCTTCATCCTTCCTGGGTCCTAATCTTTCCAACTCCTTGGCTAAGGGTTTGGTTCTCGCACTTAGGTAAATATAAATGCAACCTTTAGTTGCGCTGCTGTCTCTATCTTCTCCTTTCTGAGGGACCGTCATTAATCAATAATTATTATTCTATGCTTCACCCATGATATGCGATTAAGTACCATGTGGTTATGTAATTTACTCTGCTAAATCTTTAGATAAAACAATTTAAAACTTCCTGACTCAGTGGTTATTTCAGGATTATGTACTATAATGAATGTCACTCATTTTAAACTTCCCAATTAGCAAAGGATTCATTGGTAAGTCATTACTCTTCAATCGGAAGGTAATTGGTAGCAGGGATTTTAATAAAAAGTACAACTGATAAAACCCAGCGTAAGTATTAGCGTAGTATGAATGTATGGGCCCAAGTGAGTATCTGGTGTATGAATGCTGTTTGCTAATATCGCGCTGGATCATCATGAATAATCATATATGGCATGGTGTTGCTGGTTACCACGTAAGGGTCGCACCAACCCCCATAAGAAGCCTGACGCAAGCCGCAGTGACTATTTTGAGCTGGTAGATAGGTAGATAGATAGATAGATAGCAGTGAATGTTAAAAAATTAAATATTATTATGAACTATTTTTATTATGTTAAAATCTGATAATAATCTTGATTTTAAAATAAAATAAAATTATTTTGATGCTTTAACTTGATTCCATGCTTACCTGTTAACCACGTTTAATACATATTAAATGCAAATTAAAACAGTGAATGGATTTATTTGAATTTTTCTTTAAGCAATATTATTTATAAATTAAATAATATATGTGAATTAGTTATTTAATACAATATTTAGTTAATGATGTGCTGTAACATGTTCTTCTTAGCTTTTTGTTAATAATAAATATTGTGCGTTCTTTTTCAAATACATTTGAAATATGATAAATATTTTTACAAAGAATAATACATTTTGATAATTTTTCCTATAATTTCCCATAGGGAAATCTCTACCAGAAAAGTAGCAATCTCCTCCTATGTGTGAAAAGCTACTATAATTAGCTTTACATTCTAACATTTACTCTTACATGCCTCCATGCCCTGCTTTCATGGGTGGAACCATGTAAGTTTACACTTAGGTGTAAATCTATACTCGGAAGTGGTGAATAGTACAAAGTTGGAGATTTTCACTGTGGAGTAAATTCACACATGAGTAAAAATTTACATGTGTGAATTTACCTTTGTGATTTTGGCCCAGTAGGTGCTGCCATTATATTTTTGTAGTCACAACATTTTGTACGAAATATTATGGGCAGATGATATTTTGGAGTCAGAGTTTAAGTGGGATACCTTGGCAGGTTGGAAGGTACAGGCAAGTTATGAGCCACGCAGCTCCTTCAACATGCCTAGAGATAATGCATACTGGGCATATATGAAACCTTGCCAGAGACTTTGAAGCATCTTAGAACATTGGAATGTTGAGAGCTCCATTGAAAACAATGTATTGCTCCGGGCTTCTAATGGCCGGTAGAATCCCGGAGCTCCAACATTCCAATGTTTGTCATTCACAGCTGTTGCTGTGAACAAAGGCCTCATGGAGCCCAAGGGGATTTCCACCCCCTTGTGCACCGTGAGGCCTTTGTTTTACAAATAAGAACACTCTGCCCTCTAGGGGCAGAATGATCTAATAGCCTTAGAGCCCTCTGTAGCAGGCTCTACTAGCCATTAAAGACCCACTCCCTTGTTAAAGTCCCTCGCCGCTTTAATGCTGGAGCAGGCCTTTAATGGCCAGAAGAGAACGCTACGGCGGGCTCTAAGCCTATATTAGATTCATGATTGTTACAGGTTGCGGCAACCTTGTGGTACAAGTGTGCACACACAGGAAATGCACTGAAATAATTTATTTCAAGTCAGAGGGGCAGTATGGGAACGATGAAGAGAGTGATGCTGGTGAGACGAGTGGCACTGCAACTGGAGGTCGATTGAATTAACACATGTCACTTGTTGAGATGCAGGGTGTGGTTGGAGTGGAGACTGTCGGTGGCCTCACACTTATCTAACTGTGAGAGTGGATTACATGCGGATAGTGACCCCCCTTTGTCCTGCACATGCATCACTGTACGGGAGATTACGGTGTGAGAAGGGGGGAGGGATGGGCAGCCTATGCTCTCTTTTCCAAGTACGAAACTGTATGCTGCTCCCCTGTTCTGCTCGGGACTTGCCTCCCCCCCTACCCACGATATGGAGCTATGGCTTTCCTTGTAACAAATGTGTAACAAAACTCCTATGTTGTCTTCTGTATTTTGTGGATGAAAATTTGAATAAACACATTTTTTAATTTTTTATTTCAAGTCAATTTTAGTGTAGAGTAAATTAAACAAAATAATTGCAGAAATCAAAACTAACATGAGGAGGATGTAAGCATAGAATATACACTTTATGAAATCAGGTAACAAATTAAACAATGTATTTTTAAGGATCTATCCCTACATGTCTGATTTTTAAACATCCAAGATTTTTTTGTAAAAAGGACTCAGTATTTCAACAGACTTAACACATATTCATACCTGAAATGCAAAAGTTTTAAAGTCTGCGCATCAGCTCCATATTGCCTAAAGAACTGAGAAAATGTGTTATTAAAGGAGGCTTCGAAAAGACATATAAGGACAAATATGTGCCAGGCACAGAGAACACTTAGGACACAAAGAAATGCCACATATGATCAGCACTTCAGTTCAGAATATCTGGGTCCCCACTTGACAGATTTCAGCAGGGTTTTGAACATTCTTCTCCAAAGGGCCAGCATCCAGTGCCAGAAGCTACGTGTTACCTGGTCCAAAAGAGTTTCTTGTGGATGTCTTCAGTCTCAGGTACCACTGATTCCTCCTCCTGGAAAAATAGCAGCTCTGTTGTAAGCACTGTTGCTCTGGGCTTGCCTTCCTTTTAAGCTCTTGTGATCTCATGCCCTGGAGCTCTTTTTGAGCAGTTACTCTAACAACCTCCATGGCAGATCACACTTTTTGACTGCACTCTTAAATCACACAGCCCATAAGGCTCTTGCAATGTGATTACGGGCAAATGCTACAGTAAACAATGATCAATCCAAATCCTTCAGGGCCCTTAGCAGGTCCATTCTCCACTAGATCTCGATGAGAGTCTGGAGCAAGTTTAAAAAAATTAAGGGACTGGGAGCTAGGTTTGAATGAGGTCCTGCACACAGGCTCCCGAACGGGACTGAGAATCAGCAGGGTGTGCAGTTCCTAACTGGACGTGAGGGGAAAGGGAGGTCTTTCTTCGTGATGCCCTCACACACCCCAGAGGATGTCATGCTTCATCATTGGGCCTTGCTCCTCGTCGGGCCGGTGCTGCAATGCCTGACGGGCTCCCGTAAATGGGGCTCTTTGTCGGAGATCTTTTGAAGAAGCCGTTGGGTGCGTGCTGGTGTGAGGGCTGGGTAGTGCACGGGTAGGTGAGATAAAATAGGTCAGGAGCAGTCCTACTCTGGTCTGGTTTATTGGCTTAGGTAGCTCGAGCCTGATTAAAAGACAGTGTGTGGGCCCTTACGTGGATTTAATTTTCCTCAAGGGCTGCCAAAGTGAAGTGGGTCAACATGTTTCGTGCCTCTTTAGCCCCTAACGGGTCTAGTGGCACTTCATCAGGACCGGAAAAAACTAAAATGTGAGTGGTGCACTACCGTCTGGTTCTGCTATTATTATGGCTAGTACCCAGAGACGGCAGGGAATACCCTAGTAGGCTTGTACTGGGGTAATAAGTAGACCTGGTTAGAAGGGGAGAAAGGGAAAAGACGGGACAACCAAGCAATAATTAAAAACAAACTTGCAAACAAGGAGACCATCAATGGATACAAGCAATGGTTAAAACAGTTGGAATAGACATATGGTCGGACAGGCTTGTGCAGTTTGTGCAGATTGGTTGGTATTGTGCACTTGTAGTGTATCTTAGTGCCTGCCAGGAGGAGTGAAAATGCTCATAAATTATCATGTGTACTATTAACACTGGCAGCTAAATAATAGCAGGCTAAGTTCCCTGGTTAGCGAGTACAAGGGGCTGCATTTACTGAACCCGCGGTGGGACCTCTTATGCCCCGTGGTGATTCACGTCGTGTAATAGGTGACTCGGGGCGTGTTGCTAGAACTCACAGATACTCACAGGTAATAGCATGCGGACGCCAAAACAGAAGTCAAAAACGTCTTAAAGAAATATGGTGGAAGCGTGCGACCATTACATTAGTCAGTGCACAGAGTTATCAAATGCCATTGATGGCAAAGGCGCCAATAACGCCGTGCTATATATCCACAGACCACAAGATAATGCTCGGCAATCTGTGCATGTGTAATAGGTGGTAGTGCCAAATGGTAAGCTGGCGGTACCCACGCTATTTGTGAAAAGTTGCCGCCGTGGCATAGTACGCCAGTAGCGTCGTAGTGTGAGCTCATAGTTTAAGAAGAAGTTGTTCGGCAACGTTAGCAAGTGGTGCTAGGTGGTGGTGCCAGATAGGCCCGCAATACTGTGATCAGATGCTGTTGTAGCTGCGAATGCCAGTAACGTCGTGGTGTGTGCTTATCTTAAAAAGGCGTTCGGTACAATGTGCACGTGGCCTAGACGGTAATGCCGGCTATTGAGCGAGCGGAGCAACATGCGCCGTTGTAACAGTAGAAATAAATTACAAACAAGACATCAACTATTTGCAAGAAATCATGCCTGAAGGTACTCACCCCTAGAACCCAAGCCTAGGGCTGGCGGGGGAGGCAGAGCACGTTGTTGCTCTGTAGAGTGGGATGCTGGCGACTTGCTTTTCTCCTACCCTGTGCTCTGGGCCCCATAACGCTCGCTTCCGGGTACCGGCTATTTATAGGAACGTCAGGAGTGTGGAAAGGCTAGAGAGGTAACTCCGGTGGCCATCTTGGGTGTGAGAATCGAGTCGACTTTATTGAGACACTCGTAAAGGGCCCTGGACTCATGTGTAGCGCTACACTGTGGGTGCGCATAACAGATGTTGGATTGTGATTAAAGCCAAATGGATTGTTGGGCAGAGTTGCTCATGAGGTGGATTGCTCAATACTTAGTGGTGCGTCAGATTGTAGACAACCCATGATCAGTAATTACGTTTGGAGAGGTAACTTAGGGTGTTGTCACATTTGGCAGGGATATTAGTGGTGCTAGTAGCTAGCTACTGAAGCAGTTATATTAAGGTTCGTGCTAATTACTTGTCTAGGTGGAAGGGCGGGGTAAAGGAGTGGCGGGGTTAAACCACCCCAGAGGGCTATAGGTGGGATAATAGACCTTAGTGGTTCAGTTGAGCCCATGGAATGTCATTGTTGAGACCCCTGGTATGTCCCCCCAGTTTGAAAACCCAACATTGTTCCTTCCTAAACAATGCTTCTTTTGTGATGTTTGTGAAAGCTTCTAGGACGGTCCATTGCAGATCGTTGGGTGTATGATTCTGTTCTACGTAGTGAGCGCACATTTTGGTATTGGTCTTCTTACATCGGAAATTACTCCTGTGTTCGGTGATTCTCGTTTTCACGGGGCGGGTAGTCATACCTATGTACTGCAGGTGACAGGGACACGTGATAAGATAGACACAGTTGCGCGTGTTGCAGTTAGTGTGTTTGTTCTGCGTCCATGTCCAATTGTTGGTGAGTTGGATGGACTTGGTAGCTCATGTAAGGGGGAAAACTATACATTTTCCACAAGGGTAGTGGCCTGTTACTGGTGGAAGGCCCCATAATGTGTTAGAGGCTGATCGGGTAATCTGTTTTGGTCTGGTATTAATGAGTAGTTCTTTGATGTTGGAGGTGCGTTTGAATGCGAACCTCGGTTTGTTCAAGGAGAGTTCTCCCGTCTGAAGTATTTTCCAGTGTTTGTTAATCAACCTTTTCAACATGTTGGATTCTGAGGTGTAAGTAGTAACACATGTGATGAGGTCATTTTCAGGTTTAGCATGTGTTTCCAAAAGGGTCAGCCTATGGGTATTGCGGGCTCGTTTCTGGGCATTGTTTATGGTGCGAAGTGGGTATTGTCTTTTGGCTAGGTGTGTACTTAATTCTGACGCTTGTCTTTTGTAGTCCTCCACATTGCTGCAATTTCTGCGAATGCGCAAGAACTGGCCATAAGGCAGATTTTCTCTCAGAGCCTTTGGGTGGAAACTATGGTAGAGTAGTGGACAATGGCTGTCAGTAGGTTTTTTATAGGTAATGGTCTCAAGTCTGTCAGGTTTTTTGATGATCATTAAGTCAAGGAAAGGGAGTTCCTGTTCCGAGCTGTTGGCAGTAAACTTCAGATAGGGGTTGAGGCTATTGATCCATGTAAGGAAGGCGGGAATCTCATTGATCTGGCCCTTCCAGAAGACCAAAATGTCGTCGATATAGCGTCGCCATAATTGGACGTTGTCTGAAAAGGGGTTGGAGTCTGTGAGCACGTGCCTCACCTCAAAGTCCGACATATAGAGACATGCCAGACTTGGGGCGAAGGTACTACCCATGGACGTGCCCTGGATCTGGTGGAAGAGGAGGTCCTCAAACTGAAAGAAGTTCTCAGTTAGTGTGATATGCGCGGATTCCATGATGAAACTAATGGGGGTTGGGGAGGACCAAGGGTTGTTGTGAAGTATCTCTTCCACAACCTCAAGGGTGTTCTGTTGAGGAATGTTGGTGTAGAGGGCCTCTACGTCTAGTGTCAGCAGGACATCGGGTTGGGTGCCCTCTTGGTTGGTCGCCTCAATTAGTCTGAGGACATCTCTGGTGTCTTGTAGAAAGGTGGGTGTGGTGCGGACCAATGGTTGAAAGAAATGGTCACAAAATTTGGACAGGGGTTCAAAGACTGACCCTATGCCCGAGACAATTGGTCTCCCAGGGGGAGGTGTGACCCCTTTGTGAATTTTGGGCAGCGTGTAGAAATAGGGCAGTCTTGGATTCTGGTTAGTCAGGAAATCGGCCTCATTTTTGGTTATCCAACCTTGATTGAGTGCCGCTGTAACCATGGAATTGATGCGTGTTAGTAGGCGGGGGTGGGGTCTTCTCTTAGAGGGGTATAGTACCTGTGGTTATCAAGCTGACGTAAGCATTCCGTGCGATAGTCAGTGGTGGCCATAATTACAATTGCTCCACCTTTATCAGCCTCCTTGATGGTAATGGTTGGATCGTTAGCTAAGGTTTTAATAGCTTCAGCTTCTATTTTAGAAGTGTTAGAGAACTTGAGGTATGAGCGTTTGTCAGATATTTCTTTCAGGACAGCTCTTTCAAACGTGAGCACCTCTGGTGGAACCATGCTAGTGTTGGGCGTGAAGGTAGATGGCTTGCGTAAGCCGGAATCCGTTGGTGTGGATTCAGGTTGATTGCCAAAGTAAGCTTTTAGGCGAATTTTCCTGAATAGGTTTTGTAGTTCGCAATTAATGCGGAAGTGGTCTACTTTGGGAGTAGGGACAAAGCCCAAGCCTCGTTTGAGTACGGTGGTTTCTGCGGTAGATAGAGGACGATCAGAGAGGTTCACAATCAGTCTTTCTTCTCCTGGTGGCTCCTCAGTTCCATGTGCATTTGCTGTGTCTGGTCTTGCCATTGCACTTGTTTGGGTTGGTTCTGCATTCCTCTTCTTTTTCTGCCGCGCCCTCTACCCCAGCCTCTGCCTAAAAAAGGTTGTGGTTGGAAGGGGGCAAAAAGGGGAGGTGGTCCCTGTTAATAATTGGGGTATTGCCACATCTGGGGTCCTTGGAACGGTATGGGACCTTGGTAGGGTGGTGGACCATAGCCATACATTGTGTTCGATGGTGGTCTTTGTTGTTGGTTGGATTGGCGTCCCCCTCGGCTATCGGTGCTGGAGTTGCTTCCTGAGGAGAAAGTTCTTCTGCGGGAATTTGTGCTGTCATCAGAGGAGTTGTCATCTCCCGGGGTTTGTAGTCCTCCTTGAGGTAAGGGTAGATCTTTTCCTTACTAAACCGTGTGATATCCTTTTGGAGTTTGGCAACTTTTTGCAGCATCAGGTAGTCCTTGTTGTCGTTAATTTCTCTTGTGATCTCTGCCAATTTTGCTTTAAAGGCTGTGTTGGCAATGCTCGCTTTTAAAGCCCCTTCTGCAATGGTGATCTTCATTATAAGTTCATCGGCCAGCCGTTTGGCGGTCTTGATAATAAGGACCAGGAGATCCCTGGTACACTTCCAAGCCACCAGCGACCATTCTTCCTTGAACTGTTTATCTTCGAGAAATATCCTCGGTGTGTTGGTGACGATTAGTCCATTGGGGGCTATGTTTGCGCGTAGATATTCCGTCATTATGGCAAGATGATCTTCATTAATTGACGTTTCATGTTTGTGATTGAGGTCCAATCCTCGTTGGAGCTGCTGTTGGCTGCTCCTCCCTCATGGTCGAGTATTGATGGTGCTCTCAGTATTTCGGAGACACAGTCGTCTCCGAAAGACAATCCTTGGTTGCGCTCCATAGTGGAAAGGGAGGGGTTGCCGCTGTAGGGTTATGGGCAGGAGTAAGTCTCACGGCTGAGCCGCCGTGCTTAGCGTTTCAAAAAATTAAGGGACTGGGAGCTAGGTTTGAATGAGGTCCTGCACACAGGCTCCCGAACGGGACTGAGAATCAGCAGGGTGTGCAGTTCCTAACTGGACGTGAGGGGAAAGGGAGGTCTTTCTTCGTGATGCCCTCACACACCCCGGAGGATGTCATGCTTCATCATTGGGCCTTGCTCCACGTCGGGCCGGCGCTGCAATGCCTGACGGGCTCCCGTAAACGGGGCTCTTTATCGGAGATCTTTTGAAGAAGCTGTTGGGTGCGTGCGGGTGTGAGGGCTGGGTAGTGCACAGGTAGGTGAGATAAAATAGGTTAGAAGCAGTCCTTCTCTGGTCTGGTTTATTGGCTTAGGTAGCTCGAGCCTGATTAAAAGACAGTGTGTGGGCCCTTACGTGGATTTAATGTTCCTCAAGGGCTGCCAAAGTGAAGTGGGTCAACATGTTTCGTGCCTCTTTAGCCCCTAACGGGTCTAGTGGCACTTCATCAGGACCGGAAAAACTAAAATGTGAGTGGTGCACTACCGTCTGGTTCTGCTATTATTATGGCTAGTACCCAGAGACGGCAGGGAATACCCTAGTAGGCTTGTACTGGGGTAATAAGTAGACCTGGTTAGAAGGGGAAAAAGGGAAAAGACGGGACAACCAAACAATAATTAAAAACAAACTTGCAAACAAGGAGAACATCAATGGATACAAGCAATGGTTAAAACAGTTGAAATAGACCTATGGTCGGACATGCTTGTGCAGTTTGTGCAGATTGGTTGGTATCGTGCACTTGTAGTGAATCTTAGTGCCTGCCAGGAGGAGTGAAGATGCTCATAAATTATTGCGTGTACTATTAACACTGGCAGCTAAATAATAGCAGGCTAAGTTCCCTGGTTAGCGAGTACAAGGGGCTGCATTTACTAAACCCGTGGTGGGACCTCTTATGCCCCGTGGTGATTCACGTTGTGTAATAGGTGACTCGGGGTGTGTTGCTAGAACTCACAGATACTCACAGGTAATAGCATGCGGACGCCAAAACAGAAGTCAAAAACGTCTTAAAGAAACAGGGTTGGCATATGGTGGAAGCGTGCGACCATTACATTAGTCAGTGCACAGAGTTATCAAATGCCATTGATGGCAAAGGCGCCAATAACGCTGTGCTATATATCCACAGACCACAAGATAATGCTCGGCAATCTGTGCATGTGTAATAGGTGGTAGTGCCAAATGGTAAGCCGGCGGTACCCACTCTATTTGTGAAAAGTTGCCGCCGTGGCATAGTACGCCAGTAGCGTCGTAGTGTGAGCTCATAGTTTAAGAAGAAGTTGTTCGGCAACGTTAGCAAGTGGTGCTAGGTGGTGGTTCCAGATAGGCCCGCAATACTGTGATCAGATGCTGTTGTAGCTGCGAATGCCAGTAACGTCGTGGTGTGTGCTTATCTTAAAAAGGCGTTCGGTACAATGTGCATGTGGCGTAGACGGTAATGCCGGCTATTGAGCGAGCGGAGCAACGTGCGCCGTTGTGACAGTAGAAATAAATTACAAACAAGACATCAACTATTTGCAAGAAATCATGCCTGAAGGTACTCACCCCTAGAACCCAAGCCTAGGGCTGGCGGGGGAGGCAGAGCACGTCGTTGCTCCGTAGAGTGGGATGCTGGCGACTTGCTTTTCTCCTACCCTGTGCTCCGGGCCCCATAACGCTCGCTTCCGGGTACCGGCTATTTATAGGAACGTCAGGAGCGTGGAAAGGCTAGAGAGTTAACTCCGGTGGCCATCTTGGGTGTGAGAATCGAGTCGACTTTATTGAGACACTCGTAAAGGGCCCTGGACTCATGTGTAGCGCTACACTGTGGGTGCGCATAACAGATGTTGGATTGTGATTAAAGCCAAATGGATTGTTGGGCAGAGTTGCTCATGAGGTGGATTGCTCAATACTTAGTGGTGCGTCAGATTGTAGACAACCCATGATCAGTAATTAAGTTTGGAGAGGTAACTTAGGGTGTTGTCACATTTGGCAGGGATATTAGTGGTGCTAGTAGGTAGCTACTGAAGCAGGTATGTTAAGGTCCGTGCTAATTACTTGTCTAGGTGGAAGGGCGGGGTAAAGGAGTGGCGGGGTTAAACCACCCCAGAGGGCTATAGGTGGGATAATAGACCCTAGTGGAACAGTTCAACCCATGGCATTTGATAACTCTGTGCACTGACTAATGTAATGGTCGCACGCTTCCACCATATTCCAACCCTGTTTCTTTAAGACGTTTTTGACTTCTGTTTTGGCGTCCGCATGCTATTACCTGTGAGTATCTGTGAGTTCTAGCAACATGCCCCGAGTCACCTATTACACGACGCAAATCACCACGGGGCATAAGAGGTCCCACCACGGGTTCAGTAAATACAGCCCCTTGTACTCGCTAACCAGGGAACTTAGCCTGCTATTATTTAGCTGCCAGTGTTAATAGTACACGCAATAATTTATGAGCATCTTCACTCCTCCTGGCAGGCACTAAGATTCACTACAAGTGCACAATACCAACCAATCTGCACAAACTGCACAAGCATGTCCGACCATAGGTCTATTTCAACTGTTTTAACCATTGCTTGTATCCATTGATGCTCTCCTTGTTTGCAAGTTTGTTTTTAATTATTGCTTGGTTGTCCCGTCTTTTCCCTTTCTCCCCTTCTAACCAGGTGTACTTATTACCCCAGTACAAGCCTACTAGGGTATTCCCTGCCGTCTCTGGGTACTAGCCATAATAATAGCAGAACCAGACGGTAGTGCACCACTCACATTTTAGTTTTTTCCGGTCCTGATGAAGTGCCACTAGACCCGTTAGGGGCTAAAGAGGCACGAAACATGTTGACCCACTTCACTTTGGCAGCCCTTGAGGAACATTAAATCCACGTAAGGGCCCACACACTGTCTTTTAATCAGGCTCGAGCTATGTAAGCCAATAAACCAGACCAGAGTAGGACTGCTCCTGACCTATTTTATCTCACCTACTCGTGCACTACCCAGCCCTCACACCCGCACGCACCCAACGGCTTCTTCAAAAGATCTCCGACAAAGAGCCCCGTTTACGGGAGCCCGTCAGGCATTGCAGCGCCGGCCCGACAAGGAGCAAGGCCCAATGATGAAGCATGACATCCTCCGGGGTGTGTGAGGGCATCACGAAGAAAGACCTCCCTTTCCCCTCACGTTCAGTTAGGAACTGCACACCCTGCTGATTCTCAGTCTGGAGCAAGTACCACCAGCTCTGGAGAGAACCAAAAAGACTTCAAAAGTATAGGCCAAGAGTGATTCTACACCTAAGGATACTGACAGACATCCCCGTGTCACTGGTCCATCCATAATAGTCTCCTTCTCATTTCTCACTGCCTGTGCAAGAGCTTAACAAGGACGGTAGAGCATTCTGCTATTGGGGAAGAATTCATCTGATCTTGTTGTGCCAGATCATCCATTTGCTTCTAATTGACTCTCAAGTAATCAAACCATTGCCTGTCCTAACATGCACTGAATTCTGTGTAATTTAATAAAATAGCACTCTCTCACATTATTCTCTGAGGTTGTCTTTGCCCACTCAATCAATCAATCAATCAATCAGGGAATTGTAAGCGCGCTACTCACCCGTGAGGGTCTCAAGGCGCTGGGGGGAGGGGAGTGGAGAGGGGGGAGTAGCTCCGCTCAGTCGAAGAGCCAGGTCTTGAGTGTCTCCCTGAAGATGTTCAGGGAGGGGGCGCGTCTGATGTCGATCGGGAGCTCGTTCCAGGTCTTGGCCACGATGTAGGAGAAGGCTCTTCCACCTGTTCTGGCCCTACAGATGCGTGGGGTTTTGGCGAGGGTGAGGTCGGCGGATCGGAGGTTTCTCTTGGGTGCGTGTAAGGAGATTCTCTCGTTGAGGTATCAGGGTCCGGTGTTGTGGAGGCATTTGTAGGTGTGGGTGAGTATCTTGAAGGTGACTCTCTTCTCGACGGGGATCCAGTGGAGGTTACGCAGGTGTTGGGTGATGTGTTCGTGTCGAGGGATGCCGAGGACGAGTCTGGCTGCTGTGTTCTGTATGGTCTGGAGTTTGTGGAGCAGAGACTTGTTGATCCCGGCGTAGAGGGCGTTTCCGTAGTCCAGTCTGCTGGTTATGAGTGCGTGGGTGACGTTCTTCCTTGATTCAGGGGCGATCCATTTGAAGGTCTTTCGGAGGATGCGGAGGGTGTGGAAGCAGCTGGAGGCGACGGCGTTGACCTGTCGGGTCATGGAGAGGGAGGAGTCGAGCATGATGCCGAGGTTTCGGGCATGGTTCGTGGGGGTGAGAGGGCTGCTGAGGGCGGTGGGCCACCAGGTGTTGTCCCATGCAGAGGGGTAGGGTCCGAGGACGAGGACCTCTGTCTTCTCCGAGTTGAGCTTCAGGCAGCTGTTGCTCATCCAGGAAGCGACGTCCTTCATTCCTTCCTGGAAGTTGAGTCCAGTGGTGATGGGGTCCATGGTGAGGGAGAGGATGAGCTGGGTGTCGTCGGCGTAGGATACTATGCTGAGTCCGTGCTGTCTGACGATGGTGGCGAGGGGGGCCATGTAGATGTTGAAGAGCGTGGGGCTGAGCGACGATCCTTGGGGTACTCCACAGTTGATTTCCGTGGGTTCGGAGAGGAAGGGTGGTAGACTGATCTTTTGGGTTCTGCCAGTGAGGAAGGAGCAGATCCAGTCGAGGGCGGTTCCCTGTATGCCGGCCTCGTGGAGTCTGGCGGAGAGTATGCGGTGGGAGACGGTGTCGAAAACTGCGGAGAGGTTGAGTAGGATCAGGGCCGTGGTGTGTCCTTGGTCGAGGAGGGAGCGGATGTCATCTGTGGCGGCGAGTAGGGCGGTCTCGGTGCTGTGGTTGCTGCGGAATCCGGATTGGGAGGGGTCGAGGATGGAATTTTCTTAGATGAATTTTGTTAGCTGGGCGTTGACGATCCTCTCAGTGACTTTGGCTGCGAAGGGGAGGAGGGAGATGGGTCGATAGTTCTTGAGGTCCGTGGGGTCTGCCGAGGGTTTCTTGAGTAGGGGTCTGACTTCTGCGCGTTTCCAGTCATTGGACTCCAGTCCACTCAGGACTGTTACCATACCTAGAAAATCTTCAAAGGAATTAACTGCTGGGTAGCACACACAGGCGTCTTCCATTCAGGGCACTCCACATTTGAGGCCAGCAGAACAGAAAATAATTCAGTTCATTAAACTTTATTTTAGATTAATCCATTTTACAAGGTCAGACCATGTTGGTTAGAAACAAGAATGATAAAGAGCCAATAGATGGAATGCTTCAATTAATCTCAGCCACTTGCAATTTCTCTGCACTGTATTCCAAACCATCTTTTTTTCATCACTGTGGTACTACAACAGGGACAGGGCCGGACTGGGAACAGAAACCGGCCCTGGCAAACTGCTCAGCCGGCCCCCCCTGGGGTGAGGGGGAGTGCGGCCGAGCAGTTTGCAAGGGCCGGTTTCGGCCGATTTTGTTACCAGGGGCCGATATTGCCAACCCCTGGTAACAAAAGCGGCCCTCCAGGGGCCCAAAACCGGCCCCCACCCTAGCGGCCTACCGGGGAAACGCCCGGTGCCCGCTATGGCCAGTCCGGCCCTGAACAGGGACCAGTCATATGCAAAATAGTCTTGACTATGGCTCAGTTGTAACAGTTCACCACAAAATGCTAGCCGATAATGCCTCCGCTTGGGACCACAAACATATTTGAAAGCCATTCCGTCACAGCTGCAATTGAGTTAAGTCCAGCCCAGGAAGACGATGTGTTAAACTACATCAACATGTGCTGAGAGATCAGACAGGATCAGGTCACAAGATTTCACTTAGTCCATGGAAGTGAGTTTTTTTTCCATGGATGTTGATATTGTTGAACTCAGTTCCAATAGAAGGATGGATGCGGATTGGAAGGCACTTAGGAAGTTGTGTTGCTTTGAGTGGATTACACGTTGTGCATTAGCAATGGACTCCAGGATATCAGATAGATAGAAAAGACCACAGATTAGATAAGTATTGGCCAGTGGCTATGTGTCTTTCTTTGGGTTTATTTGTTGTGGAGTAATCATAGTGTATTTGTGTAGGTGTTGGTCCTATTAATCCTGAAGAGAGGCAGCAAAGAATTGGTGAGTTCTAGTTCAGAGAGTTTTATGACCTGAACATTACAAGGTTTTGAGGCAGTTCTCTCAGCTTTAGATACTTAGGGCCCTGATGTACTATTCACATACCTGGGCTGTGCAATTTCCACACCAACTGGTTTGTGACGAATGCAATTTGCGATGCAAATTATGTACTAATAGGTCACATCACAAATTGTGCATTCACATGGGCAGGGGATTGCAAGAGCAGCAAACCTTTTTCTAAGCAGCCCATGTTCATTAAGCGAAGCAATGCTGCTTTAAAAAAGGTTTCCTGCTTGGGAAGGCATTGAGAACAGCAAGCTGCTCCCCCGAGGCTGCATTCATAATTCACAAAGAGAAAGATGCCCCTCAATGACAGCTTCCTTTTTGCAAATTAGATACCACCCTGTTTATGGTGTCAGTATTTGATCAATAGTTTGTGACCATAATTTAAAACACAAACCTTTCATACATTGCTCTCGGAATCGCGAATAGGAGGGGGACATCCCTTTCAAGCCCACTCCCATTTGCGATGTGGGCAGGATTGCAAAAACACTTTTAGGAGTTGGAAAGACTTTTCGGTTTCAATGAACCCACTAAACCTTTTTCAAGTTGAACCATGTCTCTCGCAAGCAAATATTATACAATTAGCTCAAACAAACGACAAACAGAAATTATACAAAATTTGAGTAACCTAATAATCGTGATGTACACAAGTTCATGCTCCTATAATATAAAATCACATCACCTTAATCAAGAGGTGATATTTTAAATCATGTTTCCCATCCTGATAATTATTAACCAGCGATTAATTTGAATGGGTCATTTTGCTTTTGCAGATTTGAGCTACATATCACACAATCATCACCCATGGTGGTTTGGGTCGCTAAGCTCACTTCACTTCTGGCCACTATCTCATTACTTTGCCAGAAATTCTGCCAATTGCAATTCTTTTAGTATTTCAAAATGTTGCATTTATTTTTTTACTTTATTTATCAACATCTTCAGTTTTATACATTTGAACGTTTTCTTGTCCTGTGACACACTTGGAAGGGCAGTGTATCCAAATTTCACATACACATGTCCTCTCAAACAATTACGTTTTCTTCTACGTGTTTTCATTTCATTATCATATGAAGAACAAGCAGATTAACTTAGCTTTAGTTTTTCATCATCATATTAACTTTATTTTGGTTGGAAAAACCATAAAAGTGCAATGCAAGAGACATTATTCATGCATAAAAAAGAACATGAAAGCAGATCGTATCCAAATACCAGTGTACAGATATTAGAAAAAGCCAGTCATTAGACAGCAATTGGCAGATGCTGCCCACCAAGTAATACCAAAACCAAGAGACAAAACCTCAAAAAGAGAAACCTTAAAAAGTGCTCCAAAAGGGTCCGCTATGTCACCAGGTTTGTATGTATTATTAACATTCATTGATACATTTAGTCTTTAATTCGGCTTTCAAAAATTATGAAAGTTCATCAATGCATTAAAAACACATAAGTCAAATAAGTATACATTAATATCCATCTTAAATTAAGACGTTATATGATCAACATTTGTTATTCATTACCAGAGTAATAACACGTTTTTGAGTAGTCTTATCATTTCAAGTCAAGTTCTTTAGGTTGTCATAGAGTGTAACTAATTTCTTTTTTCTGATAGGCCTAGGTTTCAGCAACTCCCTGCTCAATCTTCAATTTCCATTTAATCTACTGATTATCACTGATAGCCTGTAGCTGAACCTCTAATAGGTGGAAGCATTCCTAAGTGATCATGAATTATGAAAGCCAAATGGGTGATAAAGTGGGTAGCGCAGGCTCGTCGTCTACTTCTTTTCTCCCAAATATTATGACTATTTAAAACTCTTATGGGCCGATTTAGCAACACTTTGTGCCTCAGCAAAATCACGCAAAGTGAGGCAAAGTACTGCAAGGAGTTGATAATGTATTTACTCTCTAGTGTAAAACTTTATTTACTCTAAAACATAGCTATAAAGTAGCACAAATAGCTCTATATGGAACTTTGTGCAACTTAGTGTCGATGAGGCATCCCACGGATGGTACATGGTCATTCCCATGGTACCACTCATAGTTTTTTACGCAAATCCCTCTTTGCTAACTATGCTAGACTTGGCTTTGCACCAAAAAAATAATGGCTCACGGAGGAGGGTCTAACAAGGAGAAAGGTTTTTTTTTTCTCATAACTTTTCACACATTGCATGTCATGCTCAGTACAGCACAAACACATTGTGGGAAAAGTTTGAGTGTATGTCTAAGCATAGTATTTTGCACTGGAAGCGTATCCTTTCAGTACAAATCCTTCTAGAAATCATGCACTCGCCTTTCCATTATGGTACAAAGATGTGTCTGTGGTCCCAGGCAGCCTGTTTGTGTGACTGTGCTGGGGAAGTGAGCAGCAGTGTCATATCTTAGTAGATATTGATTGCAATGCTGTCTCCCCAGCGCAAATGCAATGCAGCAACTTTGCTGTGCTACCTCGGGAAGCTTTTTAGTAAATCTGCCCCTTATTCTACAAAGCTATTTCTCATTTCCATTATTGTTTCTTGTCTGAGAACAACATGGCAGGGAATACTCACTAGTTCACTGAAATCTGTGGCCTCAATTGTGAGTTATCCAGTTTCAGATACAGTAATTATTGCATCTGGTAAAATATAAGATTAAGGTTTATTGAGTATGATAGTTATCACCTATTCCAAGTTTTACTAAAATAATGGGGCATAATATGCAGATTGTAGGGCCTACAGCAGCAACCTGTGCATGTTCCTGCATTTATCAGGCAATATTCCCGTGATAAATAGCGGAAGATTTAACCTAATAAAATTTACACAGGGAAGATTATGGGGACACCATGTTTACCTTAAAATTTGTAATTCCGATATGTGCGCTAACGGTGGTTACTGCACATATTTGAATTAACAAGGTAATTCGTAATAAAGGCCTATATATTCTGTGTTATAATCCTAAAGAAACTGTACTACAGCATTAATGCCTCCAGCAAAGCTTGATGCAGGCAGGTAATGATCTGGATTGTAAAGAGTCCACTTTATATTTTAGAATATCCAACAGTTTATCAGTACCTTGTCTTGATGAGATGTTCAAAGGTAATTAATTCGTTTCTTCCTTTCATGATTATCTAATCTCAATCTATGCTCATAAAATGGCGTAATCATTACGTAACATTGATTATCGCAAATTATTGTACAATGTATAGATTTTATAGTAAGTAGAAATCAAAAATGAAACACTTGTATCTTGAAAACTGGTTACACCCATGTAATTAAATAGCGATTAAGGATCCAAACTCGAAAGGCCTTTTAAAACCTAAGGAACTACATCCTACCGTTCACAAGTGATTATTAGGTATTTGTCATAAGTATCTCTGTCAATTTTGACCATACAATTGATGTAAACCATAACTAGATCTTTAACTTTTCCAATTGATCTTACTGATTAGTGAACTCGTTGAAACGTCTATTGCTAAACATTTTAGTAGCATTTCTCACCTTCAGTGCAATTTCTCATGTCCTTTTCAGCATCTTTGGTGCTAAAGTATATTCATGCACTGGTTGAAACTTCGTTACTTGCATGTTACTTACACTGCTTTGAAATTCTTTTTCCAAAATATTTTACCGGAAATACAATACAAATAGGCTGTTTAGACATAAATCTCTGTTGTTTTATTTCAACAAAATATAATAATGTATTTTTATATAGTAATTTATCATGTACCATTCCCACGTGCTGCAGAATAGTAATTGCTACTAGTAACTAATTTAATGGCACTCAATTTCATGATCTCCTGATAATGAAACGCTGAGTCGGCCTAACTGTAAATGTCTATGGTGAAACTTGACTCAAATTTTAGTTTCATACAGGGAACAAAAAAGGTCACAAAATTTGACATTCATTTTGATACTTCTAAAACCTTTGGGTTTCAACAATTTCAACTATGGTAATATTTGGCGTTACATATTTAATATATCTGATCTTTTCCTAAAGTGAGGATATTTACCAGTATCAACATTATTATGGGAAAGAATTTCCAATTTTCAAGAAAACATCATCCCTTTTAGGGCACTTTTGCTCATAGAAATTAATGACATAATTGGTACTTCATTGAGGATGAACTTCAATCCCTTCTGTTTGAGGGCACCCAAGCTCCTGTTCTCATCTCATGCCTTTGCAAAATAAGACTCAAATCAGAGTTCCATTCTCGCACCCAGAGGTGCAGCTATAATTTCCAGGATAATGGTTGCACTGGTGGAAGACATTTCAAAGTTGGAGTGTGCGCATCTTCAGCACAGATGGGGATTGACTGTTGGAAGATACATGTTAAAACAAGCTATGAAAGAATTAACTGATGGTATGGGAGAGAGACTGGGGAAAAGACACTGGGAGAAAAAGAGAAATAAAGATCAAAGAGAGACGTGCAGAGAAAAGACAGGGGACAAGACAGAGAGAGAGAGACGAAAAATGAAGATTGAAGGCAAAAGGTGCAAGACAGGAAGGGAGTTAGTGAGGGAGTGGAAGAGAGAGAGTAGGAGGGAGGCAGAGGCAGTAGCGGCCCGTGGTGGGAGTGCTTCCGGGCGGTGACGTGGGGGCGGGGAGGGGCAGGGTGGGGGTAGTAAACTACGGAATACGGCCGAATAGAGGTAAGGAAACATATAAATAAATAAAATGAATTCTGTTGCGCGCGCTGCATCGCATTTGGCGATGCAGCGCGCGCAACGACATTCGTTTTATTTATTTATATGTTTACTTACCTCTATTTGCCGTATTCCGTAGTTTACTACCCCCCCTGCCCCTCCCCCGCCCCACGTCACCGCCCGGCAGCACTCCCACCACGGGCCGCTATTGGGCCTGATTCACAAAGGTAACTTACGAGTAGTAAAGTTACGAGTGCGGAATCTCCACCCTCGAGCGGAAACTCTGCCTTCGGGTGGAATCGCTGCACTGCGCACAGCAGTGCAGAGACTCCGCCCTGAGTGCAGAGATTCTGCACTCAGGGCCCGATTCACAAAAGTAAACTGAGAAAAAATCCTAACTTTTCGACTTTCGGTATTTGAAAAGGCATTTAGGAGTAGTAAAGTTAGGATTTTGTCTTAAGTTTGTCTTAAGTTTTGGTCTTAAGACAAAATCCTAACTTAAATTAAACTTAAGTTAAACTTAAGTTAAACTTAAGTTAGGATTTTGTCTTAAGTTGGTCTTAAGTTTTGGTCTTAAGACAAAATCCTAACTTAAGTTAAACTTAAGTTAAACTTAAGTAGACCAAAACTTAAGACAAACTTAAGACAAAATCCTAACTTAAGTTTAACTTAAGTTTAACTTAAGTTAGGATTTCGTCTTAAGACCAAAACTTAAGACAAACTTAAGACAAAATCCTAACTTTACTACTCCTAAATGCCTTTTGTGAATACCGAAAGTAGTAAAGTTAGGATTTTGTCTCAGATGGGGCATATTATCAACGGCCAGCGATAATTATCGCTGGCCGTGCTTAGCGATAATAGTCCTATCGCAGGCTATCTCTGGAAATTATCGCCCTGGTAGCGCGTTATTAACAACGCGTTTCTCCAGGGCGATAAAAATTCCAGAGATAGCGAGGTTATCGCCGTTTGCAGGGAACATCGCTGGTTTTCCAGCGATGTTCCCTGCAAACGGCGATGACCTTGCTGATACGACCCTGTGGTCGTATCAGCAGAATCCACCCCCTATGTTAGGGATGGCTAAGTCAGGATTTTAGCAGACGTTAGATTTTGCCAAAATCTAACCTCTGCTAAAATCATGTGGGCTGCCTTGTAAATATCGCGATGTGAACATCAGCGATATTTGCAACGTAGTCCATCCAGGGTACGCCCAGTAACGCCCACTCTGCATCTCATTAGAGATGCAAAGATGGGCGTTGGGGGAAAGGGCGATAATGCAAGGATTCACGCGATAGCGTGACCTTGCTGATTAGGCGATAAAATTATCGCCGCTTTTCGTCCGAAAACGGACGCAAATGCGGCGATAATTGTTTATAGCCTCGTTGATAATATGCCCCAGATGACTTTTGTGAATCAGGCTCTCAGAACTTTACTACGCGTAAGTTACCTTCGTGAATCAGGCCCAGAGAGTTGGATTGAGAAAGAAAAAGGTAGGGAAGCAGAGAGACAAAATAGTAACACAAACAAGGCAAGAGAGATGGAAAGCAATAAGGAAGAGTGGAGGTAGAGAGGGGAGGAGGGAAGAGATGAAAGATAGAGACAAACTGAGAGCTGTAACACATTGTGCTACTAAATATTAGATAGGTTAACATGAAGTGCATTATAAAAGAGAGGTAGCACCTTTCCTTTAAAATAATTCAATTACGAGACACATAAAACTACTTTAATCTCTGCACCTAATACTATCTCAATGTTCATAATCTCTATTATATCCCGCACAGAAATATAATTTATAATGTACAAAGGAACCCAATTTATTCAAGCAGAGTCACTCCTTTCAGACTCAGCCAATAGATACACATTTGCTGTTTGCTCAATTCTTGATTTGCCAGACATTTGTGTGCACATTTTACAGCGCAAGTTTGAAATACGATTTTTGGTCCACCTAGACACCCGGATTAAGCCCAGACATACTATCCAGGAGTCGCTGTATCTGCATGCAAAGGGAAGTTTTAAAGAAAGCACTGGAGGATGACTCGGAATGAGAAATACCAGCTGCTCACACACACAACTGCTGCAACACAGCTACAATCTTTGGCAACAGTCAACAATCCATAATTTAAGGCATACACTCTCCGGTTTAAAATGCAATCATTCACAACATAATAGCAACTTTTAATCCTCCTAAATGCAAAAAACGCAAGTAGTTCCAGCATTATCTGCTCCAAGACAGAAGT
Source organism: Calotriton arnoldi (assembly GCA_963921515.1). NCBI lineage: Eukaryota > Metazoa > Chordata > Amphibia > Caudata > Salamandridae > Calotriton > Calotriton arnoldi. Next base: position 1,181,586 of record CAWUFW010000384.1, on the reverse strand, counting down.
GCACCAATTTAGAAGATAACACTCTGATGGACCGAGCATCTTGCGTCTTGCCCTTTGCCCAGCCCCTGACAGTTACACTGTAGATGTCAGGGACCTTTGCTACACGCTAAATAACAAAGTTGAAGAACATGTCCCTGAAAGTGCTCAGCCCGATACCTCGAGCATAAATACAGATTACACTCAAAGCATGGAAGTGTACGGCTGACATTCTTTACACGTTTATTATACACAGATTGCCAGTCTCTATAATGTTTTTAAGAGCCAACGTACACCAAAGTCTGGTATGATTTATTTAGTTATTACAATAACATTTTAGTGCCATTTTATCTGAGAGTTTCTGGAATGTTTTAAATCCACGGCTAATGGAAGGCAATCAGTCATCACGTTTTCAAAGCCCAAATTATTTAAATTTCTGTTCTACATGGGGCTAATCGCTGAGTGGAGATATGTGTATCCTCTTGTTTTGACTGATGCCGCTCAATTTTCCCGAGGTTGGCCTGATGGATGTCCTAAGTGCTGAAATGTACCAGACAAATGGATGTGCACCACTGGGCCGCTTCCAGCGCAGCTGTCCTCTCAGCACTAAAAACTTCACGTGGTTGATAGCTGCCAGCAGCTGCTCTCGCTCACGCAGTTGGAATGAAAAGTCGAGAAATGGACAGAAGGTACTTTTTTTTCATACATTTGCAGAATTCATCCTTTGAATTTCGGAATACTAATCAGCGTGGGCTGCCTGTTCATGTATTTGGAAATGATGCATTTCTTTTCAACCTTCTCTTTTGCAATTGTCAGTTAGCCACATTGTGTACAGTTTTTCGTCTGGCTGGTGTAAACTGTTTAGAGAATCCTGGATTGGTGATGGCTGGAGAGGAGAGGAGCTATTTTATTGTCCTAAGCCCTTAATTGTGGTACTCAAAACTTTTTGATATTACATGGGACTCAAGCCTAAGTAGGCATGTGCAAAGACGCAATTTTGTATCTCTTGTGAACTTTCCGTAATTCTTGATATATGTGCATTTGTACATTGCAAATTTTTAGAAATGGGGGTCTCTAGTTGGCAGAGATAGGTACCTTTGTCCAAATAGGGACCTTTGCTTCTAGTCAGGGTAAGGGGGATACACTTCTAAAATAACCCCTGCTCGTCCCCTTGGTAGCTTGGCACGAGCAGACAGGCTTATCTCAGAGGCAGTGTGTGAAGCATTTGTGAACACATACAGTAATACAGTGAAAACACTACAAATGGACACAACACCAGTTTAGAAAACAAGCATTTGCAATGCAATAGGTCTCGCACTTGCGAGAGTTTGAGCTATTGGCATTGTAAATGACAATGCCTTTTATTTATGTGTTGGTTTTTAAAACAGATAAATAAAAGGCATTGTCATTTACAATGTCAATAGCTTAAACTCTCGCAAATGTGAGACCTGTTGCATTGCAAATGCTTGTTTGTAAAAGCGCCCCATGCCGTGCTTTCACTTTAATGGCAGCCACACCCCTTTCTATAGACGCGGCTTGTCTAAAGAAAGGTGTGCGGCCACCATCAAAGTGAAAGTGTGGTATGGGGCGCTTTTACAAAAAAGAAGCATTTGTTTGTCAAGTTGGCCCTATTGTTAATTAAAATGAAAAAGCGGGAGCCGTGCTGAAACCTTAGCGCAGTGCCCGGAGGCAAAATGGGCACCCTTGCAGGAAAAGTACTTCGTGCCTGCAACAGGAGAAAATCATTAAAGAAAATAGTGCTTACAGACTGTAGATAAAACAGACCGTGTAACAACACAAGTAAAAAGTCCAGTCCTCATGTGAGGTTACAAATGCAGACAAGGCAGTACTAAGGAGGGACTACTAAGCCAATTCATGAATCAAAAGCAACCAATTTGAAACAACAGCTACAGAAGCCAATTGAAAAAATGGGCTGAAAATGGGCGGAGCTTCAAGTCCATACCTGAATACAGCATGCCTCGCAGAGCAGCGCATACACTGCCCAGGCTCGACCTAAAAATTGGACTGGGCGAGCTACTCGCAAATAAAAGTGGGAGATATGAGGGCTCTGGAGCAGCCAGGCAGCTGGCAAGGGAGTTCTGCCGATTTCAAGTTCAACCAGTGAGTCGTAATATAGGTATGTGTAAAGCAGACATCCACCACAGGTATCCTGAAGCTGAATAACAGATGTTTATTGTTACCCAGATGTTATTCATCTTGGCGCTGAATTACAGATGTGTATTGTTACCCAGATGTTATTCACCTTGGCGCTGAATTACAGACGTTTATTGTTACCCTGACGTTGTACATCCTGGCGCTGTATTACAGATGTTTATTTTTGCCCAAATGTTTTATTTTATCAACCTCAGAATGATGAAAGGCTGAGAGGATCATTTGAGTTGAACCTTTTACTATGAAGTCATGCGCAGACTCCTGGGACGGATGAATTAATAAACTTAGTCACCAGCTGCAGATCAGTGAGCAAGTCACTCACTGCTGAATATGTGGACATAATCTGCACACCTGAGGATTTGAATCACTGCTAGGTTAACTCAGCCTTTCAACTTTCGGAGGTGGAGAAAAAGCTAATTAAACCGAGTAAATACTTAGCACTGCTCGGTGGTGCCATGCTCTGGTGACCTTGTTTCACTTTCTGTGTCATATGTATGAGCTGATAAGTCCTGGCATGAGAAGAGTTTATGTCACAACCAGCTCAAGGCTTGACACGATAGGCAGTCACTCAGCAGAAAGAGAGAGAGAGAAAGAAAACATGCAAGAGAGAAAGAAACGTACAGGAAATGATAGGTGGTCTAAGAAAGAGGTTGCAATTGGAATCAAGAGTTAGTGCTCCAGTCCAGGGCCTTAATTTTGATTCGACGGCCCATTGCGTGCCAGGAAGTAGAAACCCCTGGCCAAAATGGGCTAGCGAACACTGCATGTCCCAGAATGCCAAGGTCGGAAGCTTAAAAGGAAGGTTGGACTGACAGCATTGCATAAAATCAACCAACAGTTGTGTGAGCACAACACAAAATATGGCATAGTCCACACACGAACCGGAAGTCACACTTACCATGTCATACACGTTTAAAATCACCGGTTCATTGGCCATGGTGAGTCTCGGCAGCACCTAAATTCCACGTCAGCTGGGTAGGGGGGGCCCCGGAGTAGTTGCACCCCCAGCTGCATAGAAGAAATGTTTCTGTTCGGTCCCAGGAGGCGGCGAGGACATGTACGGCCGCACGCCCCTCCCATCCAAAGTAAAAGCAGGGTTCAAGGCTGCAGCTTCCACGCTTGCGTGCTTGGCTCCAGAGCAGCCATCACCCCCAACCCCGAGTCCAGCCTTGAGGCAATGTGGAAGGCACGGAGGGCCACTTGCCTAGAGACGAGAGAGTGCGGGAAGGACACACACGGGACGGGGCATGGAAGAGAGACAGGTCATGTGTGAGCGGGCACAGGCTTCAATGCTGCGTCTCCTCTGCGGCGCGGGGTTTACCTCCGGGCACCGCTTCAATCAGCAGCTCCTATTAACCAGCTTCAACCACTTCCGGCGTGGACAGGTTTTGCAGTCTTGAAAAATTCCGCCTCTAAACTCCGTCCGGGCACGCCAGGCCCCAGCTGTTCTTCCGAAGGTGAATGTTGGCATCAAAGGTCACCCGTGCAGCCGACTGTCCGTGGCTGCCCTGGTGAGCGCAGGTTGTTGATGGCAGGAACTGGTCGGACTGGTGTCCGCTGGAAGTCCCTCACGATCCAGAAAATCATTGGGTTAAAATACAGAGCGACACTCGGGCTCCTGCTTGACGGTGGCCCGGGCCTGCGGTGCCGCGCCGCAGCTCGTCAGCAGAGTGGAGAGCGTGCTCATGTACGAGTCCGGATGGGCGGGGCCTAAAGGAGACAGGGAGGGAACAAAAAAGACTCACTTTCAATAGAAAGCGAGCCTTTAGCATAAAGTGTGACGCGCGCCAATGAAAAGCATGGGCGGAGCTTCCACCCCACTTCCGAAGTCGACTTGACGACAATAGATCTTGCAGAGCGAGCAGCGCATGCGCTGCGACGCTAGGCGAGACCTAAATAAGTAATCATTATCTAAACCAAACAAGACCAAACAACAAAAGTCCACAATACAGTAAAAAAATTATGACTTTCAAATGATAGAAACAGTTCAGTCCAAAGCAAATTGCAGATGCAACACTTTTCACACAAAGTTCCTTGGATGTGTTGCGCACACAAACACAAAAAGGCCTGCAGGGAAGGTGATGCTTTGGTTCCTTACACTCAGGGAAGGTGATGCATCGGTTCCTTGCTCTGGGGGAGGTGATGCGTCGGTTCCTTACTGCTGCGCAGGAGAGGTGATGCGTCGGTTCCTTACTGGAGAGGAGGTGATGCGTCGATTTCTTACTGCGTGGAGAGGTGATGTGTCTGTTTCTTACTGCGTCCCCCAACGATGCGACAGACCTGGCACCTCGATGCGATGTGATGATCTGGGACGATGCATGGGTTCTTGCAGCCGCACAGCAGGGCTTGCCTTGGAATCGGTGCAGTGATCTCGGACTTCGGAGATCAGTGCACTCGATGCGACGTGCAGCGATTTCTCAAGCCGCGGGCAAGCGCTGCGATGATTTCTTCGGCGATGCATCAGAAACAGGTGCGGATGCGTCACGCTTTTTGTTGTTGAGTTGCTTTTCCAGCTCCCAACAGCCAGAATAACCTCCAGAGGCCCAGAACAGCTACAGGCACCTCTTGGCAGGTCAGAACTCCCAGCAAGGAAGTTCAGGGGAGCTGGGGGTGAAGTCTTTGTGTCCCTGAGACTTCAGAACAGGAGGCAAGCTCTTCTTCAAGCCATTGGAGATCTTCCTCAAGCAGGGGACACAGCAAACAGCAAAGTCATTTTTCCCTTTCCTTGGCAGAAAGTAGCGCCTGCAGGTCAACCCCAGACAGCAAACAGCACAGGGGCAGTATTCCTCTTCAGTTTCTCCAGTCTTCTCCTTGGCAGAGGTTCCTCTTGATTTCCCAGAAGTGATCTAAAAGTCTGGGGTCTGGGCCTCTCTTTTTATACAGTAAATCTCTTTGTTCTCTCCTGGCCCAGGGCTTTGAGCCCAGTCCAAACTAGTTCTGGGGGGCACTTTGCAAGTGCACAACAACCTCCATTGTCAGTGTGAGCCCTGGCTCCAGACACACCACAGGGGGGCGGAGCCATCATCGTAGAAGGCAGACACAGCCCTATTCAGCTGCAGGTGATACTCCTCCCTCCACTCCAAATGCAGACCAGGCCTATTCAGCCTAGCGCTGACTCATCCAGACTCTCTGGAGCCACTGCACATCCCCAGCCCCTGTCACTCCAAAGCCAGACAGTCAATACACATCCTAGCAGAGGCACACTGGATGGCTAAGCAAGAAAATACCTACTTTCTGAAAGTGGTATTTTCAAACACAGAATGTAAAAATCACCCTCATTAAAAGATGCATTTTAACATTCTGAGTTCAGGCATACTAAACTTTATTTTCCCACCTTGTTCACAGTGGTAGTTAGGCTTATAAGATGTTATAAGCAAACTCCCCATTCTTTCCTATGGGAACAGATAGCCTTGCGGGTAGTGAAAAACGAAATTGGCAGTATTTCACTATCAGGACATGCCACACACACCAGGACATGTCCTACCTTTCACATACACTGCACCCTGCCCACAGGGTTACCTTGGGCCTACCTTAGGGGTGACTAACATTTAAGAAAAGGGAAGGTTAGGGCCTGGCAAGTGGGTGCACTTGCCAAGTTGACATGGCAGTATTAAACTGCACACAGACACTGCAGTGGCAGGCCTGAGTTACATTTAGAGGCTGCTTATGTGGGTTGCACAATGAATGCTGCAAGCCCACTAGCAGCATTTGATTTACAGGCCCTGGGCACACGCAATGCTCTGTACTAGGGACTGACTAGTAAATCAAATATGCCAATCATGGAATCACCAATCCATAACAACAATTTACAAAGGGAGCACTTGCCCTTTGGCACTGAACAGCTGTGGCAAAGTGCCCAAAGCACCTAGAACAGCAAAAGGAAGTCCAACACACAGCAAAAACACAGGTGGCACAGGCAACAAGCATTTGCAATGCAATCAGTCTCGCCTTTGAGACCTTATATGTATTTAGCTATGCAGCACATTAGCCTGGGTGCTGAAACATCTACTGTTCTTTAACATGGAGGGAAAGTAAGCACCAAACTACGTGACACAGCAGGTATGGGAACACATGGAGAGAAATATTGCCTTTCAGCGGGAAACGGTATAGTCCAAAGCTCTGTTTTTAATTTAAAATCAGGGCCTTTGGTGGTCATATCACTAAAAATACAAGATTTGAAAAAATATTATTGTCTACGGGTGCTGGTGGAAGACAATTTCTATGGACTGGAATCTAGAGAATGCTAAAGTGATTCTGGTATTTTACTGACCTCTGCTGGTCGTTTTCTATCAAGAAAGTTAAATAGAGGCAGGTGCCAGAAAAACTTAAAAAGAAAGTACCTCAGCAGAAAGCAATTCTGGTATTTTACTGACCTCTGCTGGTCGTTTCTATCAAGACAGTTAAATAGAGGCAGTTGAACAGAAAAAAAGTCCCTAAGCGGAAGCAGACAAGTCCTAGGGCTGATCTCCAGAACCCACAAAGTACACACACATATAAGTATATACTAAAGTATATACAAGAGGTCTCGAATGCTCGACCTAAAAATACAGGGGAAACCCACACCAATGATGCCAGGTCTAACACGAATATTATGATTACAAATCGTAGAATAGAAAGTTTTCTGCTGGTGGGTTTCACAATAAAATCACGAGTCTCGCCCCCCTTTTAAATTGTTTTGAGATTAAAAAAATCACCAACATCTGGACAGTCTCTGACGGTAGGTGTGGAGCGGTTAGACGATATCCTGATGCATGTCAAACTTGGTTAATGGAAACTGTATTCTCTAAAAGTGGCTATGTGTAAGACGTTAGGTGGTCATATGTGGTGAATGCATGCAATTTGTGGGGATGGATGAGAGTGTAGTTAACAGAGTTGAAATAGCAGGGGTAATTCACAGACGCAGGTGGGAGGGGTCCCGAGCTCTTACTAAAGGCAAACATAGGTAGGAAAATGAGATTGGGTGAGGAGGAAAGGTCTTATTTATGCCACTGCTTTCGTCTGACTTTGCTTCCTACATTGCCACTTTCATTGCATACTAGGACGGCTGCAGTGAAAGTAGCTGTGTCCTTAACAGGTCATCCAGCTGGGGCACTCTCAGTTATATACCAGACACACTGATTTTGGTAGGTACCTGGCACTGCTTCAGAACAGCCCATCATTTGTGGGAACTGAATTTTAGTTATTTACTGAATTTACAGTGGACCAGTCCACCTCTCAAAAGATGAGCAAATACCAAATTGTGAAACGTCATTGACATCCTCCATTGTTTGCGAACTGTGAAGTGTTACGCCTGCCAATGACTGCAATGCAATAAAGAATGGAGATTGATACAACACCATTCCTTGACATTATACATATAATAAGGATAAGTAGATGTGGAGTTAAGGACAGTAAATGTATACTTACCTAAATATATGTACACTGACAATATAGTGGTAGTCAATGTTCTGGATGCAATATTTTTGTAGGTTTAGTAAAACACTCGATAATGTGGTAGCACATAATAGAGGCAGCCAGGGCTTTATTTGATGTGAGTTCCTGTGGATTTCTGTCGGTTTTTTGTTGAATTTACATGTAGTGCAGAAAATCACCCCCTAGAGAAAATACTGTAACTGTGGTTGTGTGCTAAATAAAGTAAAAGTGCCAGTCTCAGAGGTGGACTATCATTTTCTAGCTATTTTGGGAAAATAGCAACAAGTTGGCCTGGCAGTTCTGCCTCCTTACACCCACACATTTACCATATTCACTTTTTGTAATGTTTGAGTAACTAGAAAATATCAAATAAGTATGTGTGTGGGAATTCTATTTCATAGCCTGTGCAAATCACCCATGACATTGATATACTTGTTTTTCTAAAATGCTTTTACTTATGCTTATGAAAATGATTTATGCAGTGAAATTGGACAATAAAAGATTTAGTGTAAAATAAATCTGATCTCTAGGCTGGTAATATGTGTATGAGTTCAACCTCATGCAGGAGTGTTGACACCCAGCATTACTTACAAGTGCTGGTACAGTCAAATATGCAGATTGTGGGTGTGCTGCCTCTAGGGCCACTTAACAGGCATCAGCAAGTGCCATGTGCATGTTCTTCATATGATAAAGGTTGGGAAATAGGAAGTGTGTGCGGTATCACAAAGCACCAAAGAACCTATTCATTCCGCTCATTGTTAGATCATATGTGCTAAGGCACCCCACATCATGCCAGGTAAGAAGGGAAAGCATGGAACATTAAGAGAGGTGTTTTATTGGTCTAAAGATGCTTTTTTGAGTCTTTGTTGACTTTGACCAGTACTAGCTTACTAGTTTTCATCAGCTCCTGCCAGTCTTTAAGAGTATTTGCTTGCTCCCACATGCAGTTCCCCTGGTACGTTGCTCAGAGGCTGGTCAGGTTTTTGTAATATTGTTTCCAATGAATCGCAGAAATAAGTTGAAAATCTTGATATCCCCCCAGTGATGTTTCAATCCGTGATTCAATCAGTGTGAGAAAGGATGTGTACATGCAGAGATGTGTACTCCACCTACTGTATTACGCAAAGGCCCGCCAGATGCAAACTGTAGCAAATCCTCCTTTTCTGCATAGTCATCCCAGAATTGACACTTTTTTCTGGACCCTATTTTTGCGTGTTTTAGGACTCTAAACAGTAGTAAAGTGCCCTTGCTTCCCCTCTAAAACATGTGCTGTACATGGAACTCCCTATTTGGCCTATTTAACTTCCCTATAAGTCCATTGTGAATGATGCCTAAAGTACACCTATGGCAGGAAAAGGTCATATATGAGCTGCAGTGTGTGTTTACACCACCCACATATATGACAAAACTATATGTGTGCCAACAGCACCACTTGCCCTGGGTAGACTGCAGTTTAAATGTGCTGCAGTGACACATGGCAGTAAAAATGTATTTGCCATGCATGAAAAATCAATTTTTATAAATTCATAAATCACTCCTAAAGTGTGCCTTGTAAGTCCATAGGGAAGGGTCCTAACATATACAAAATGTCACACTACAGAATAGGGTTAGTGTGTCCTCATAGTGAAATAAAAGTCAAAAGCTAATCATTGTTTACCCCTCCTAGACTTTACCTAAATAAGCTTAGATGGGATCAAATCTTAATTCCCTATATTATCATAGAATAAGGCTAGAAAAATGGTTCAAAGTTATTTCCTACTTGTTTTTTTAAATCTGATTTAATGGTGAAATCAGATTTCTGATAATTTAGGCAGGAAAGTAACTTTATAAAAAGGTACCTGAGCAAGAACTGGCTAAAACCAGCGGTGCCACTAACCACACCTTCAGAGCTTGAATTCACATCATTCACTGGGAAAGTTAACAACCCTGGCAAAGAGGACACTAGCCTACCTCTGAGCCCAGGAAGGGGCAATGAGGGTTATCTCCTGACCACTGGGAAGATATCTGGGAATGGACAGGATCAGTTGACAGAATAGATGGTATATATCACACTGAATGTGGCAGTCAATAAGGACTATATCATACCTTTGGTTTTAGCATCAGCTTCAAAAGGTATGGATCAGGACACCTCACCCATGTTTTTTGTGTCATGCCTCATCTCTTGTGTCCTTCTTCCTTCCTGGTGGGTAAATACTTCCAGGATGGACTTAACTTTAGTTTGAGGAATTTTTACATAATAATAAGCTGGATAGTCGCAGGGATCCAGATATACTAAATTTGACTTGGAGTAAACCCAAAAGAAATCTCTTTAAAGTCTGGGTCCCCCGCACAAGATTAAAAATTAAATTATGAAGGATGTCTTTGAAATAAATGGTTTATTGATCCGCCATCTAGTTTCAGCTGTACTTCTTGCACATTTGGGTCAATGGCTTTTGTTATGGCTGAGTAGATCTCTACCTAAAGGGCATACACAATAATGCACTTGTAATGTACTTAGCCCCAAAGGTCTCATACATCCATTAGCAGCAATGAGTGATAGTGTAAGATGAAAAACAGAGAAAAAGGGATTAAAATCTTGTTCAAAAACAACAATTGATGGACAGAATGCAGAAGAATGTCATACATTCACACCAGTACAGAGATCTGGGCCTAAATCCATCGTTTTTTTGCTCGCTATTCCAGTTTGGACCCAGCCATACACAAATCAGTCTTGACCCTGCGCCCAATGGGAACAGTCCAGCCCGAACTGCCAGGCCAGGTCCTCCCTGGACTGGAAACAAGCATCCTAGAACCGGTTTCGAGCTTTCAGCCCTCATCAGCCAGGATAGCTTGACTCCAGTGGCTTGGAGAGCACAGGACCCAAGTCTGGGCATACCCGTCCCACTCGGGGTGACAAATGCAAAAACAACAATTGATGGACAGAATGCAGAACAATGTCATACATTCACCCCAGTACAGAGATCTGGGCCTAAATCCATCGTTTTTTTGCTCACCATGCCATTCCAGTTTGTACCCAGCCATATGCAAATCAGTCTTGACCCTGCGCCCAATGGGAACAGTCCAGCCCGAACTGCCAGGCCAGGTCCTCCCTGGACTGGAAACAAGCATCCTAGGACCGGTTTCGGGCTTTTAGCCCTCATCAGCCAGGATAGCTTGACTCCAGTGGCATGGAGAGCACAGGACCCACGTCTGGGCAAACCCGTCCCACTCGGGGTGACAAATGCAAAAACAACAATTGATGGACAGAATGCAGAACAATGTCATACATTCACCCCAGTACAGAGATCTGGGCCTAAATCCATCGTTTTTTTGCTAACCATGCCATTCCAGTTTGGACCCAGCCATATGCAAATCAGTCTTGACCCTGCGCCCAATGGGAACAGTCCAGCCCTAACTGCCAGGCCAGGTCCTCCCTGGACTGGAAACAAGCTTCCTAGGACCGGTTTCGGGCTTTCAGCCCTCATCAGCCAGGATAGCTTGACTCCAGTTGCATGGAGAGCACGGGACCCACGTCTGGGCATACCCGTCCCACTCGGGGTGACAAATGCAAAAACAACAATTGATGGACAAAATGCAGAACAATGTCATACATTCACCCCAGTACAGAGTTCTGGGCCTAAATCCATCGTTTATCCTGCTCAAAAACAGAGTACACAGTGGTTTCCCACAGTGCTATATAATGCAGTCACTGTAAAGCAAAACAAAACACGGCACACATGGGGAAACAGCAAACACACTCTCTCAGACACATCACTTACCCTATCATGGGTTCAGATAAGCTTTATGGTTTTGAAGAGGGGGTACTCTCTGTAGTCACACTCTAATATATAAAGACAAATATTTTATGCATACGTAGAGCATGACAGTGAATACATTAAAACCTGGACTGGGGATCAACAGGTGTACCTCCTGGACTAATAGTCAAGAACATTATAAACAGATTTAAAGACAATACGATTGTGAAGATCTTTGCCATGATTCTGAAGGAGTATAGTCAAAGGCAGTCTGAGCAGTGTACTTTCTAGCCCAATCATGCAATGCATTATTACATTTTGCCCATGAAAAAGACATCTGAGGCCTGTTGTGTCGTTCAGGGGTATGTTGAATATCATCCCCTCCACCTCAGTGTTTCTCAAACAACCCTTTCACTTAGCCACATATGGCACATATAAAAATACAGAAAATATGGTGGCTGCCTAGATATGCCCAGAGCCACTCAAATGATGTGATTTGGCAGCCATGGATTTTTTCATATAATTATGGACTTGCTGCATTTGCTACATAATCCACCATCTGTCGCATAATCTGCAGATTTGTTTCGAGTTTAACCGGATTAAAAATTACTAAAATGTGGCAACATGTTCGTGGGCAGTGGAAGGCCCTTTGCAAAGGTTAACTGGTCATCTTTCGGGTGCTAGTTTGTGTATTTGATTAATAAACTGGTACTAATGAGGTGAAATCTTTGCTCAAACAATATTACCAGGAGTTAAAATTACAAAATAATGAAGTAATACTATCAAAAATGCAATGCCTTATGCTGCATAGTTTGCCTTGTGTTGTCGCATAATTTAGTCAACCCTGCCACATAATTTGGTGCTCCCCTGCTGCATAATTCCAGTGGCCCCAGGTGGTTATTGTCAACTTACTTTGTCAAGAGAATGTGCTGGCCAAGTCAGCTGTAGTTTGCAAATTAACTGTGTTTGGAAAGCCTCTTTTAAATGATTTTCTCCTGTTGCTGCTCTCAGAAGTAGTTGAGCATCCCTGGGCCTTGGTATGTCATGTGGTTGAGCACATAGGTAGTACCACCCCGTGGGATTTGTAGTTCAACATCGCCTCTGTCCCTCAATGCGAAGTTCTCCTCAGCAGTTGTAAATGATAAGTACAATTGAATATGCCTTAGGAATCGATAGTGTATGTTGAATCTCCCATTGTGTTGTTTGAACAATTAACCACATTTGTTGTTATTTTTGTGTTTTCTTATCAAGTGAGAAAAAATAGATCAGAAAGAGTCTGTAACTATGACTCTTTATTCAGATCAAGTGCAAAGAGTGATGTTAGCTGTTCAGATCAAAGAAGTACAATATACACCATAATAGAAAATGTATGGCGTTTCCTTATCAAGTGACGGATGACAGATCAGGAACTGGTCTCTGTAGTCAGTTCAAGTTAACTTGATGGTATTAGTTGTTCAGATTCGAGGGTAGAAAATGAACTGCAATAGATTGCAGGAACTGTTTGTAAGTCATTACATAGTCAACCAGGAACCACTAGGGCATCCTCAAGACCGCAGACAATCATCATTTCAAAAACATATCTGTGAAAGAGGTATTAATATATGTTTTTTATTTTGAATGAGACAAGGGAATATCATTATTAAGGCCATGTTGATATGCACCTATGCAATATATCCGATGCTGTTCATACCATGGCAGTTTAGAGCTTATATCACTCCAATGAGCTGGTAGTTTCTCAATGTCAAACCATTCCTGTTGGTTTTCGGTAGGCCAGAGTGAAATTTTAATTACACCGGTGTAATTTTGGTAATTTCATGTATCAGAACTTCTACAAAATTACAGAGATTATGCCATTATGTCACATTGCATAATTTTTAGAAGACATTTTAATACAAGATATACCATTTGGTTATTTTTTTAATGCAAGTGGCATTTCAGGTAGATTTTTTACCTGTGCGGACAATACTGGTAATTTTTTAGCATGAAACTACAAATCTGAATGCGAGAGGAGTGTTTTGGATGCAAGAGGAAGTTTCTTTAATGTGGGCGTCCAACAGATATTGCTGGTAGATTTTACCTGAGCGGATCGTTCGGGTAATTTTTGTTTATAACAACGATAGCAAAGCGATAGGGACTATATTCTCCATAAGCTGTTGGTTGTTTCAAATAAGATTTTTAAATGCCAATATTAAAGCCATTGGTTGTAATAAATGTGGAGTTATTCCACTTCAAAGGCAAACTGTAATTTTACTGCAAATGTGTTTGCATGAGTGTTCAAATGGAGAGCCAGACATTCACCTTCTTCCTCTGTGAGACTGTAGAGAGACTGTTTGCAGTAGTTGATTCGATTGTTTTTTGATTTATCTAAGGGCTTTTTGGTGGAACACTGTGATGCAATGATGGCATTGCTTTTGATAACAGATTTCTCTAGCTTTTTCCTAGGGTACAATTAAGGGAGCACTCCTCTTTCTGTGACTTCAACTCTTGTAGTGCACTGTTGGCCATTGGGCAGTGTAGTTCACACTATGGTTTCAGCACCAATCTTTCCATACAGGGCAGGCATTGCTGCATGGCTACCAGATTCCCCAGTAACTGTTCCCAAAACTACAAGTGATGTCTGTCTTCTGCCAGGACACCATGGTGCAAGAAAGAGATTGCTCTTGTTCACAGCCCTCTCCTGCTTCAATCAATCAATCAATCAATCATTCAATCAAGTGGATTTATATAGCTCGGCTAATCACCCGAGAGGGTATCCAGGCTCTTGAGGATCATAATAGTTCAGATGACTCAGTCGAACAGCCAGGTCTTGAGTGCACGCCAGAATTCCAGTAGAGAGGTGGAGGTCCGTAGCTGCAGAGGCAGTTTATTCCAGGTTTTCACCATGAGGTAGGAGAAGGAGTGTCCTCCACTGTTGTCCATTCGGCGGATGCGGGGGTTGTGGGCGAGTGAGAGGGAGGCAGATTCTTGTGGTCTGGTAGGGTGGTGAAAATTCAGGTGATGGTTGATGTAGGCTGGCCCTTGGTTGTGCAGGGCTTTGTAGGCATGGATCATCAGCTTGAAGTGGCATCTCTTCTGTATGGGGAGCCAGTGGAGTTTTGTGAGGTGTGGAGTGATGTGTGTCCATCTGAGGAGGTCGAGGATGAGTCTGGCAGGGGAGTTCTGTATGGTCTGGAGTCTCTGCAGAAGTGTGTGATGATCCCAGCGTAACATGCTAAGTTTATTCGGCTGGTGAATAGGGCCTGAGTGACGGTACGCCTGGTGTTCAGGAGGAGCCATTTGAAGACTTCACGTAACATGCAAAGTGTGTGAAAGAAGGCAGAGGCAACTGCGTTGATCTGGGACTTTACGGTTAATTTGCTGTCCAGGATTATGCCGAGGTTTCTGGCATGGTCGGTCGGTTTGGGTGATGGTCCTGGTTCCAAGGGCCACCATGAGTTGTTCCAAGGGGTAGTGTTGTTGCCGAAAATCGAAACTTCCGTGTTGTCCATGTTGAGCTTCAGGCAATTGTCCTTCAACCAGTTGCGATGCTCGTCATGAACCTGTGGAAGATGGTTCTTGTGTTGGCTGGATCTTCTGAGAGTGACAGAATGAGCTGGGTGTCGTCTGCATAGGATATGATGTTTAGTCCATGGGATCTGATGATATTGGCCAAGGTTGTCATGTAGGTGTTGAAGAGGGTGGGGCTGAAGAAGGATCCCTGAGGCACACAGCAGATTATGTCCTTGGATTCGGAAGTGAATGGAGATAGGTGGACCTTTTGCAATCTTCCGGTGAGGAAGGTGGCGATCCACTGAGGCCGTTTCCTTGGATACCAATGTGATGAAGTATTCTGATCAGGGTGTGATGAAATATTGTGTCAAAGGCTGCTGAGAGGTCGAGGAGGATCAGAGCCGCTGTTTCTCCCCGGTCGATGAGGGCTCTGATATCATTGGTGGCTGCGATCAGAGCTGTCTCGGTGAAGTGGTTGTTGTGGAATCCAGATTGGGAGGTGTGTAGGAGAAGGTTCTGCTCCAGATATTTTGTAAGTTGGTTGATGGCTTTTTCCATGACTTTGGCGGGGAACGGGAGATGGGGCAGTAGTTTTTGACTTTGCACAGGTCGACGGGTGGTATCATGAGGAGTGGTTTGATTTCTGCATGTTTCCAGTCCTCAGGAAAGGTGGCAGTGGCAAGTGAGGAGTTGAAGAGGATGGTGAGCGTGTTGCTGATCCTGTGGCTTCTGAGGTTGAAAATGTTGTGTGGGCAGGGGTCTGTGGGGGCTCCTGAGTGAACGGGGTTCATAATGGTGGTGGTGTCTGCGTGGTGAGCTGGTCCCTTTGATGAAGCAAGGTTTCGGACATGAGACTTGCTCGGAACCAATCCTCTCGTTTAAACTTACTAGCGAATTACTAACAACGTGTTTCGTGATTAATAATACGCATTTCCATCATACGCGGGAAAAGAATGAAGCTTGCCTATGTGTTTACTAACTGTAATAACACGGACGTAGGACTAGAATGCATTCTAACACGGAATCTTTACTGCGCATGCGTCTACTACATCTACGTAGTATGACGTATTAACGCTTGGAGAGAAATTTCTGGCGCTTGCGCAAATAGCTCTAAAATGGCCGCTTGAAGCTCACATGCATGGCACCTGCTTGCTGAAATTTAGAAATGGAGTTTACATTTACGCAAATGCAGAAAGAGAAATAATAAATGGTATGGTCTAGAGTAGAGGTTGGTGGTATACAGTGAAATCATTTATTTTTGAGAATAACATTTCTCCTTTTGACTTTATTATTAGTGCGTATTTGGACCTGTTAAAGTTGTCTGAGCCGAGCAGACCGACGTGGTGCAACGCATGCGCCCTGGTGTGGATGCTTGAAAGGATGACTAAGGACTTGTCACGCGTCCAAGGTCTGCGGAGATGTGCCCGGGGAACATGAGGGTGAAGAGTTCATATGAAGGAACTTATTCGAGAAAACTGTTACAATTGTATTAATAAAGTTTAAAGATGTATGGGAAAGGAAGGGCGGAATAAAAGTTTGAGGGGAGGAGTTTGTAAACAATGGTCTAAAGAAATAAATGAAGTATAAGCATGGTGTGATGATCATCCCCCCTTGCCTGTCCAATCAGAAGTTAGTATTTTTGTAACATTGAAACATTAATGGGTGGTACATGGTAAGAAAAAGGTATAATTGAGGTAGTTTAGTTAGTTAAAGGAGGTGCTTTTTGGGGAGAGTGCTTTTTGGAGGATGCTGTCGATGCTGAGGGTGGTGCCGATGCAGTGAGACGCTGAAGAAGAATTCGAATGCAGAATCATCTACTTAATTTGGGTGGGTTAGAAAGAAGATTGCGGAAGAACCACGAGGAGGAAGAGAGTGTCAGAGAGGGGTGCGACGTAGTCGTCGGTATCTAGAGAGGTGAATATCCTGTCCTGATTCCTGTCCTGAAGTCTTTGTCTCCTGATCTGTCCTGGGGACCCCTTACCAGCCCTTTGCCTAGGGCGTTGGTTTTCAGACCATACTTTGGTAATTATGAAATTCATCGTTTGATAAATGCTCTTCTCTCTCTATCCTTTTCTTTCTGAGCATAGTTATTGTGTGGATCTGAATTGTTTAAACGTTTATTGAAATGATTGATTTGGCACACTCATGAATGAGGGTGTTTGTACTGAAACGCTTTGAGATGGTTCAAAACCCCTTAATTTAGATAAAGATTTAAAACTTACCGAGTCTGTCATTATTTTATTCATCTATTAAATAATGTATAATAAGTTATGTTAATTATCGCCATCAACTAGATTCACCTAACTGGTCCATTGACCAGAGGAAAAGAACTGTTTAATCAGCAAAGGTTTAGTTAAAGAAATAATAACTAGATCTTGAGGTATGAAGATTATTAAAACTAAAGTTCCAGTGGTTTACTTAGCGGTATCGGAAGCGAGTTGTATGGGCCCAGGTGAGTATATGGTGGTAGAGTATCTGTTGCTAGTAAGCCGCTGGATCAGTTTTCTGGTAGCAGAGCTATGGTTGTTAGTGACTAGTTTGGTGATAAGTATAGATTATTGATTTTTGGTTTATGTTTTAACAAAAGAGTTAGTATCCTGTTTTATGTCGTCTGGAAAAGTCCCGGGAATGAATAGCAGGTGGCGATAGAAACCACACTGCAGTGAGGTTACTCTGTCTGTTGGAATAACACTGAGAAGCTAGGTAGGGCTGGCAGTGTTAAACTAGGGACTATTTTCTGTATAAAAGTGAGAGTGGTTGAAAGCAAAGAGTTCGCTGGTGAAACTTTAGGTGTTATATCACCTAGTAAGGGTAACCCTGAAGGAGTAGCAGGTTCTTCTAAGCTAGATTGGCAGCAAAAGGAGTTCGCTGGTGAAACATCGGTCTCAAAATTCCCTAACGGGTGATACCAGAAGAGTAGCAGGTTCTCTGGAGCTTGGGTGAAGAGTAAGCGGAAGGTTTTACTTGTAGTGAAAAGATATAAACTATCCTTTTGATTTAGAGGAACAGACAGAGTAGCAAATGTTTTTACGTTGTTAATAACAAAGAAATGTAAAGAATTTTCGAAGAAATAATAGTTTTTGTATTACCTTGCAAAGGGAGGGTCAGTTGCCGGAGTGGTACTGACGTCACAGAGAGCCGCGCTGGGATTGGTAGATACAGCGGGCGTGTGACAGGAGGAGCTTGGTAAAGGAGGGGTGAGAAATCGCCTGAGTAGGACCGACGTCACAGAGAGCCGCGCTGGGATTGGTAGAAGCAGCGGGCGCGGGTCAGGAGCAGCATTGTAAAGGAGGGGTCAGTAGTGAGGAGCAGAACTGACGTCAGGAAAAGGCCGCGCTGACATTGGTCAGAGTACGGGTGTGAGCCAGATTTGATTGGACATTTAGTTAGAAGCCGCGCTAGGATTGGTGGAAAGAAGGATTGTATGCGGGATTTTGATTTGACTGTCAGTGCAAGACGTACAAGTAGAATATTTCAAGGGTTTGCGGAATACAATTTCCTACACCGTTCTTCAAGAATGTATGGAGAGAAAAGAAAGATGTCAATATTTAAGAAAATAAAGAACTTCTTTGTAAAGGATAAGCCTGTATTGACTAGAGAGGGAATTCCTATTCTGCCACCGAAGATGCCAGCATCTTTTATGATGATGGAAAGAGGATATCATACCTGCGTGTGGTTGGAAAACTGCGTAGAGTACACGAAGGATGATGGTGTGTTAGCGTTTCCTAAGTATGGTACGTTTAATGGGAGAATTCTTCAGAATTTGAGATTGAAAATGAATGATTTAGAACCTAGACCTAGGTTAACTCAATATGAGGCTTTGGAAGAATGGGAGACTGAGTCATATGAACGAGAAAAATGCAGAGGTGGAAGATATAGAGGATTCTTTCTGAGACATTTGCATGAGTCACGCGAAGGGCAGATGAAACAGTGGAGGAGAGCTATGGTATCAGAAGGATTATATCCAGTGTTGATGGTTGAGGAACAATCTGGAGGAAAGTGTAAGGAGAAAACGAAACATATGAATTCGACAGGATATGGTGAATCAGATGATGAGTTGTTAGAAGATATTTTAATTAAAAATCCACCACCGTATCAAGAAGCAGCTAGTAAGGTTGTCCCAAGTGCGCCAGTAATGGGAATACCATTAACTCCACAGATTTTACATGTAACATCTTATAGCAGAGTGTTACAAGATAATGAAAGAGAAGCTTTGAATAAAACTAGGGAAGAATTAGTTCAAAGAATAGGTCAATTGAATTTAAATACCGAAGCCTTGACAGTGCCAGTAACCATTGGTCCAGTAATCCCATTATATGGGGATAATAAGATTTGTCAGAAACCACAACTCGTAACAGTTCCATTAAATAATCCTAGAAAAGAGGTGATAATCCCAGATGACCAGGTTAGTGAAAGTGAGTCAGTTATTTCATTGATGGATCTCCCTATTGTGGAACCTCAAACGGAAACTCCACAGAGAGTTACGCCTATGAATTTGAGAGAAAGAAGACCTTTGGTTCCGGCTGGAACTTCAGGTACAACAGTAGTTACTTCTGAAGAAATAGAGAGGTGGGCTCAGGAAAGAGATAATCAGAACCCAATACCGAAGATTTTAGATATCAGTAGGTTGAAAGTGGAATTGGAAGAGATGATGACAGGATGTGTAGGTACAGAAAGATTAAATGGTTACAATGATGAAGAATTATTGTTTCTATGTAAGAGTATAACTAGGAGAGCAAGAGTATTTCATGAGAGACTAACTGACGTTGCTTCAGAGATTGGAATAGACATAGGGAAATCAAAGTTGTTGCAGAAACCATATCGAGTGGACTTTACTGATAAAGATTTAGAAAGTGTAAATGCTTCTGGAAAGAGGTTACAGATAAAAGAATTAATGAACATTTTGCGAAAATGGGGAGACATTGATAAATGGAGAATTAGATGGATAAGAAAGAAAGAAGAAGTGCAAGCGAGAGAGGCAGCAGCTGCATTTCCAGTAAGAGAATCAGGAAAGGTGGAAAAATTGTGTCCAATGAGAGAGGTTCCTGGAGGTGGATATGTTCATGTTCCTTGGAGTAGACAAGATATTTTATCATTTACAAATGATTTTCCAAAGCTGAGAGAGAAACCAGTTGAATGGTACAAACAGGTAGAGAGATTTGTGAAAGTTTCAAAGGAGTTATTGAAGGATTTGGATGGTCTATTTGATATAGTGGTACCTTCTGATTTATGGACAGAATGTAAGATCACAATTGATTGGCCTAATGAGGAGTATCCTAGAGATGCAAAAACAGGAGCACCTTCGGAGGAGGTGATGAAAAAGTACCATCAAGTGATTACGTATTTGAAAGGGAAAATTCCTCCAAAAGAAACAGATTGGGTAAAAATAGATAGAACGACACAGGAACCAAATGAATCTGTACATGCGTATTATGAACGGTTTTTGCAGGTGTTTAAGCAGTATAGTGGTTTTGAGAATATCGGTGACAAAGATATGGGACATTTTGTGTATCGGTTTGTATATGGCTTGAAATCAGAAATCAGTCAGATGATACAGCAACACATATTGTGTTGGCAAAGTAAGACAGTGGATGAGATTGTAAAGTACGCGAAATATTGTGGAGATGACATTGAGGCTAGACGTTGGAAGCTAAAAGAGAAAATGATGTGGGCTCAAGTTAAATTGGCAGAGTAGCAAGAAGAGAAAGCAAATGAGCAAAATAATAATCAAGTGAAAGAACAGAGTCAGAATAATCAAGGAGCGAATGGTAATAAATTTAAGGGGCGAATGGACAGAGAAGAAGCAAAAAAGAAGTTTCCTTGTCATGCATGTGGAAAGCTTGGACATTGGAAGAATGAGTGTAAGAGTACTCAGAATAATAAGAATAATAATGGGCCAAATCAAAATTTAATCCCACAGATGCAGAATGAAGAACTTATGAATCAGCAGCAACAGGTAGTCACACCACAATATCAGGTGCCACCAGCTCCTATGCCAAATTTTGTGAACCATCAAAGTTTCAGTGCGAACACCGGATTTCAAGGAGAAAGTGGTAAGAATAAAAGAACAATTGCACAATATTTTTTTACAGAATGATGAAGAACGTTCAGATGCCGCACAATGACGGTGCCTGAGGGGGGAGGAAGAGGAGTGCGTGCTTGGCGCATCCTTGCCGGTAGATCAGTCAGGTCCATTTGTTGACGGGAAAGTAGAAGGTAAAGACATTACTTTCCTATTGGATACTGGTGCTACCAGGTCTACTGTGAGAACAGCAGACATCCCAAACCTACCCCTCTCGGGAGACTCTATCCAAGTTGTAGGCTTGTCTAACCAACAGATTAGAACCCCAATCACAAAACCAATGGAGGTGCACATTGGGAACTTCAAAGAAATGCATCGATTTGTAGGTTGCGATTCCAGTCCAGTAAATCTGTTGGGAAGAGATCTTTTGTGCAAGATGAACTGCACGATCTATTGTACACCGGCTGGTGTTGCTTTCCAAACCCCAGATGAGGACATTGTCTATAAAATGATGTTGGCCAAACAGGGAACAGAAGTAGATGAAATGTTTTCATTAATAACAGAGAATGAATTGCCAGAAGAGTTAAGAACGACAGTCAATCCAGAAGTGTGGGATTTTACAGGAAAAGACATTGGGCTAATGAAGAATATAGACCCAGTTAAAGTGACAGTGAAAGAAGGTGCAGTGTATCCAAATACCTGACGGAACAAAATGAGTCCAGAAGTGAAAGCAGGAATTATTCCAGAGATTGAACGAATGGTTAAACAAGGCATTTTAAAAGAAGTAATGGGCAGTCCCTGTAATTCGCCAATAATGGGGCTGAAAAAGCCTAGTGGAAAATACAGAATAGTGCAAGACCTACGGAAAATAAATAAAATTGTAATTCCCTGTTGCCCAATTGTGCCAAATCCGGCAGTGATCCTTTATCAGATACCGTGGAATGCAGGATGGTTCACAGTAATTGATTTATGCCAAGCGTTCTTTTCTATTCCTTTACACCCAGACAGCCAGTATCTTTTTACGTTTAAGTTTGAAGATCATATTTACGCATGGTGTCGTGTTCCTCAGGGGTACACAGAAAGTCCTTCAATATTTAATCAGATTTTGAAAAAGTGGCTAGAATCGTTGATTATGCCTGGAAATTCTGTTCTGGTTCAGTACATTGCTGACCTGTTAGTGGCATCATAAACGCGAGAAGATTGTGTCACCGATACAATTGCATTACTGAACCATTTGGCTGAAGGAGGACACAAGGTGTCTCCAGAAAAATTACAGTTCTGTCGACAAGAAGTAAGATATTTAGGGCATAAAATAGAAAAAGAAGTTAGAAAAGTTACACCGGAAAGAATAAAAATAATCAAAGAAATGCAATTACCACAGACTCAGAGAGAAATGAGAATGTTGCTAGGAGTGGTTGGATACTGCAGACAATGGATAAATGGATTTTCTATGTTAGCAAAACCATTAATACAGATGATTCGGAAACGAGCAAAAGATCTGATTGATTGGAATGATGACTGCCTAGAAGCATTTGTGAAATTGCGAAATTATTTGTGTGAGGCTCCTGCTTTGGGTATGCCTGATTATACAAATGATTTTGCTTTGTTTTGTTGCGAAAGAGAAAATTGTGCACTTTCAGTCTTAACACAGAGACATGGATTGAGTCGACGTCCAGTGGCATATTTTTCAGCTACATTGGACCCAGCAGCTTCAGCATTGCCTGGCTGCTTAAAAGCAGTAGCTGCTACTTGTATGAGTCTGGAGCAAAGTGAGTCGATAGTGATGGGACATCCTGTAAAGGTATTCGTTCCACACTCGGTTGAAATTCTTTTGACAAGAACAAGAACGCAGCACCTCACTCCTAGCCGTTTGACAAAGTATGAAAGAGTGATATTGGGAGCTGAAAACGTGACTGTGATAAGGTGTATGATCCTGAACCCAGCCACTCTATTGCCAGACCCCTGTGATGAGGAAGTAAAAGATGAAAGTGATCATGATTGCTTGGACGTGACTGAGTTATGCACGAAGCCCCGCCCAGACATAAGAGAGACACCTTTAAAAGAAGCAGATCATGAGTTATTTGTAGAAGGCTCTTGCCTTAGGACACAAGAAGGAGGTCTAAGTGCTGCATACGCTGTTTGCAAAATTTCGGGGGTGATTGAAGCATCCTGTTTACCTGGGGTCAAGTCTGCACAAGTAGCTGAATTGGTTGCCTTGACAATGGCATGTAAAAAGAGGAAAAATTGGAGAGTAACCATATTTATGGATAGTCAATATGGTTTCGGGATTGTGCATGACTTCGGCCAGCTTTGGATGCAAAGGGGATTTCTGACTTCCTCAGGATCTCCTATCAGAAACAGCAAAAATGTAAAAGATTTGTTGGAAGCATTGCAGTTGCCAAAAGAAATAGCAGTTGTAAAATGCGCTGCACATCAGTCAGGAAATGACTATGTGACTGCTGGCAATAATTATGCTGACCAAGTGGCGAAATACTGCGCTAAAAATGCAGTAGCCATAAACAGAAAAATTGAAACGGGTGAAACCAGATGCCAACTTATGTACTTCTCAGTTCCAGAGACATGGGATGAGATTAGACAATTGCAGGAAGAAGTTGAGGAAAAGGAAAAAGAAATCTGGATAAAGGCAGCTTGTACCAAAAGACCACATGATGAAGTATGGGTGTATCTAGATGGAAGACCAGTCATGCCAGATTGTTTGCTTTCAAAAATGGCGAGAGTATACCATGGAGCAACACACATAGGAAGAGATTCAATGATCAGGCTATTCAGACAGAGTTGGTACAATCCGAAGTTCAAGGTAGTCGCAGAGAGCTTGTGCCAAAGATGCTTGACCTGTCAACAGCAGAACCCAGGTAGAAAGACAGTGGTAAGCTGGGGAAAAATTGGAAAGGCAGAAGGACCCTTCATCAGATTGCAGTTAGATTTCATTGAATTACCTCCCTGCAATGGATTGAAATATGTACTTGTCATAGTATGCCTTTTCTCAAGATGGGTGGAAGCCTACCCTACTAGAAGAAATGACAGTCTTACAGTTGCAAAATTGTTGTTAAGAGAGTTGGTGCCACGATTTGGTTTCCCGGTCACTTTGGAATCAGATAGAGGCCCTCATTTTAATAATGAGATAATTAGGTTAATCTGTGCTGCATTTAACATTGAACAAAAACTACATTGTGCTTATCGTCCAGAGGCTTCTGGAGTTGTCGAACAAATGAATGGCACAATCAAGTCCAGATTGGGAAAGGTGTGTGCATCCACAAAACTGAAATGGCCAGATGCATTGCCTCTTGTCTTGATCGGTCTCAGAAGCATTCCAGGCAGAAAAACAGGAATGAGTCCACATGAGGTTCTCATGGGAAGAGCCATGAGACAATCGTTTATTCCTGGAAATAAACTAATGAGTATAACTGATGATCTGGTATTGGACTATTGCAAAGGATTGGCTGAAATGATGCGTTCTATCTCTCACCAGGTTGAAGAAGACGCAGTTGAAAGACAGCCAGATCAAGCGCATGATTTGAATCCTGGAGATTGGGTGCTAGTGAAGAAACACGCAAGGAAATTGTGTCTAGCACCAAGGTGGGACAAACCAAGGCAAGTCATACTAGTCACTACCACAGCAGTGAAGTGTGCAGGTTTGCCCAATTGGATTCACGCCAGCCATACCAGAAGAGTACCGAGCCCATCAGATCAACAAGAACCATCACTGACTGAGCAGGCTGAAGAGTCAAGAGTTGTAAACTGTGAAGTTGAAGAATCTAGAGTGATAGATTCCGTAAGACAACCATATGATGAACAGCCCGAGATAAGTCAGGAAGAATGGATCCCAGTGATTGAAATAATTGATGATGCCATTGAAACCAGAAGAAGAACAGAACTAAAAAGACAGGAAAGTAGTCAGGAAGAGACAGGGGAAGAAGAACACGCTCAGGTAAAAACAGAAAGTGACACAAATAAACCTGAGGAGGGAAAAGGAGAAGAACAAGTTCAGGCAGAAGAAGAAAGATTTGAAGTAAGACCTGAATAGAATCAGATAGAATTAGAAGAACAAGTTCAGGCAGAAGAAGAAAGATTTGAAGTAAGACCTGAACAGGGTCAGATAGAATTAGAAGAACAAGCTCAGGAAGAACTAGAACAAAATACAGAAGAACCTGAGCAGGAAGAAGCAAGAGAAGGTACAAGCACAGAAAACAGAGAAACAAAACAGATCGTGCCTAAAAGAAATGAAATAAAAAGAACTTTACAAAAAGACAAGGAAGGTGAAAAGGCAGTACAAATCAAAAGAGTCAGGAGAGGAGATAATTGGCCCACTGGAGTAAAGAAACTGAAATATCATTTGAGAAAATCTGAAATGAGACCAGAACAAGTGAACGAAGTCAGTAGTCAAACAAGACCTAAACAAACCTTGGCAAAAATAACTCGAAGAAGTCCAAGACTGAGAAATTTAAATAGAAGATATAAGGCTCCTGAGTGGACATACGTTATCGAGGAATTTGAGTCTCTGTATCTGTCTGATGAGACTGAAGAGGTCCATATTGCACAGATTGATGAAAGAAAATTGAGGCCTCCTTAAAACAAAAAACAAAAAAAACAATTCAAACTGACAAAGAAAAGATAAGAGAAAAGGAATATTCTCAGAAATTAAAATGGCAGAAACTGGAGTTATCGAGAAGCCAAAGTGTGGACTAAAAAGAAAGTGTTTTAGATTTTGTTTTTGCAGTATTTTATTAGCAACATTAGGATGGTTATTCCTAACAGTAGGAGTACCTTTGATAATGAAAACTAGGGACAAGAATAACACAGATACTAAAGCTAAGGTGGATAGATTAAGAGAAACTGAAATAGAAATAGGGGTAGAAGACGAAGCAAACTATCATAATGAATCAGTTTATAATACGTCCTATTATGTGTTTATTAAGTTGTTATTTCAATATGTTAGTACTATGGAAATTAATAACTGCTACGTATGTTTGAAGTTACCCTCATCAGTATCGGAAGGAATGACGTATCACCATATACCCTTAACCTATGGTGTGTCATGTAGTGTTTTGTCAAGTTTATTTTATGCTACAGGGAGACTTCAATATTTTTATTCAGATATAGATGTAGTATTTTCTGAATTGCCTATTAGAAAGAATATGAATCCAGTAGCTAGTAGTAAAAATGCAGTTTATGGGTGAATTTTTCATAACGATGAGTTCAATAGATTTAGTTCAGGCACATAAAGATAATCTAACATGTACATTAAGGAAAGAAGAAAAATATTTTTGAATTTAGTAGAAGAAAGGAGACAGGATTTGATGAGGAAGGCAATTACACAGAAAACCCATGTACCTCCATGGGTTGGGAAGGAGGGAATCGATGCAAGTGGCAAGGCTCATGCTGCGATGTCCCTGGACTTTGTGAAAAGGGGAAAATTCTGCCTCTTTGATTAAAGACAGATTATAACAATAATTACATTGGTTCCAGTGAATGTGAACATAACTTCCTAATTTTAGGAGGGTGGGGACTAAAAGGGGGAACTGATCCTGTGTTTCCAGGAGTTTATTATGTTTGTGGGAGCAATGCCTATTATAGGTTACCTGCAAGATGGTACGGGAGCTGCTACTTTGGAATAGTGTTTCCAAAAATTTATCATGTAGATAAAATCAGTGGAACCAATGGAAATTCTAATGGACTAACACGTAGAAGAAGAGCTAGTTTTTCTGAAATTGTAGGAGACATCTTTAGTGCATTGATACCCTCAGTTGGAGTCAACCTAAATTCACAGAAAATTTGTAAGTTATCAACCATAGTTGATCGTCTTTCTAGAGACGCTACAGGAGGATTTTTAATGATTAACACAGAAATGGTTGCAATTAGATCAATGGTCTTACAGAACCGTCTTGCTCTTGATATATTGTTAGCAAAAGAAGGTGGAGTCTGTGGCATGTTGAAAATTCAACACTTCTGCACTTATATTCCGGACAAGAGCAGAGAAATTAAAGGATATATTGAAAACATTACAGGAATGCATAAAGATTTGACCCAACTGGAGGTTGACAATGTGTGGGGAAGACTAACAAAAAGTATAACATCCATAGGGAAATGGATTGTTGATTTTGGGAAAAGTTTTCTAGGTCAAATAATTATACCATTAGTTATGATAATAACGATAGTGATGTTAATAATGATTACATATAAATGTTGTAGAAAAGGTACGAAAGAATAGGTACACTTGAATAGAAAAGGAAAAGGACAGACACGAAAGAGAAAGTATGATGAAATACGCTTGGAAGAATTGAAAGGCAGGTTATATAGGAAGATGCGAGATTTAGAAGGAAAAGAAATAATTGATGAAAAGTTGGGAGGACAAATAGAGAAAACTGAGAAGTGCTAAAGTTGATATCTGGGATGGATGGGAAATTTTGTGATGGCTTAATAGGCCATCAGAGAGGGGATTGATGGAGCAAGGTTTCGGACATGAGACTTGCTCGGAAGCAATCCTCTCGTTTAAACTTACTAGCGAATTATTAACAACGTGTGTCGTGATTAATAATACGCATTTCCATCATACGCGGGAAAAGAATGAAGCTTGCCTATGTGTTTACTAACTGTAATAACACAGACGTAGGACTAGAATGCATTCTAACACGGAATCTTTACTGCGCATGCGTCTACTACATCTACGTAGTATGATGTATTAACGCTTGGAGGGAAATTTCTGGCGCTTGCGCAAATAGCTCTAAAATGGCCGCTTGAAGCTCACATGCATGGCACCTGCTTGCTGAAATTTAGAAATGGAGTTTACATTTACGCAAATGCAGAAAGAGAAATAATAAATGGTATGGGCTAGAGTAGAGGTTGGTGGTATACAGTGAAATCATTTATTTTTGAGAATAACATTTCTCCTTTTGACTTTATTATTAGTGCGTATTTGGGCCTGTTAAAGTTGTCTGAGCCGAGCAGACCGACGTGGTGCAACGCATGCGCCCTGGTGTGGATGCTTGAAAGGATGACTAAGGATTTGTCACGCGTCCAAGGTCGGCGGAGATGTGCCTTGGGAACATGAGGGTGAAGAGTTCATATGAAGGAACTTATTCGATAAAACTGTTACAATTGTATTAATAAAGTTTAAAGATGTATGGGAAAGGAAGGGCTGAATAAAAGTTTGAGGGGAGGAGTTTGGAAACAATGGTCTAAAGAAATAAATGAAGTATAAGCATGGTGTGATGATTAAGCCTGGGCGTAGTTCGCGAAGTAGCGCTACGCGAAGCTACGCAAAGTGCAGTTCGCACTACGCGAGCTACGCGTAGCACTACGCGAACTGCGTAGTGCGCTGTTCGCAATGATTGCACAGTGCCGGATGCTTGTCCGCACTGTGCAATCATTGAAAACGGCATCTTGCACAGTGCGAGCTGTCCTTACTGCCGCTCGAGTAGATTTTTACTCGAGCGGCAGCTTTCTCAACGCGGACTGGTAGTTTCTCATCGCGAGCGGTCGCGAGCATACGCGACCACTCGCAATGAGAAACCTGACCTCCCCGCGTTGAGAATCTCGCCGGGAGGTTTATTTTCCACGCTCGCGATCGGCAACTTGATGTTGCTGATCGCGAACGAGGAAAAAGTCTCGCCGGGATGTCATTTTGCTTGCTCGCGGTCGCCAACTTGACGTTGAGGACCGCGAGCAAGCAAAAAATGACCGCTGCACTACGCTACGCTACGCGTGTTTGCACTGTGCTACGTGCAATTCGCGTTGTGCGAAGTAGCGCAAACTTCGCAAACTACGCGAGCGTAGCGTAGTGCTTTGCCCAGGGTTAGTGATGATCATCCCCCCCTTGCCTGTCCAATCAGAAGTTAGTATTTTTGTAAAATTGAAACATTAATGGGTGGTACATGGTAAGAAAAAGGTATAATTGAGGTAGTTTAGTTAGTTAAAGGAGGTGCTTTTTGAGGAGAGTGCTTTTTGGAGGATGCTGTCGATGCTGAGGGTGGTGCCGATGCAGTGAGACGCTGAAGAAGAATTCGAATGCAGAATCATCTACTTAATTTGGGTGGGCTAGAAAGAAGATCGCGGAAGAACCACGAGGAGGAAGAGAGTGTCAGAGAGGGGTGCGACGTAGTCGTCGGTATCTAGAGAGGTGAATATCCTGTCCTGATTCCTGTCTTGAAGTCTTTGTCTCCTGATCTGTCCAGGGGACCCCTTACCAGCCCTTTTGCCAGGGGGTTGATTTTCACACCATATTTTGGTAATTATGAAATTCATCGTTTGATAAATGCTCTTCTCTCTCTATCCTTTTCTTTCTGAGCATAGTTATTGTGTGGATCTGAATTGTTTAAACGTTTATTGAAATGATTGATTTGGCACACTCATGAATGAGGGTGTTTGTACTGAAACGCTTTGAGATGGTTCAAAACCCTTAATTTAGATAAAGATTTAAAACTTACCGAGTCTGTCATCATTTTATTCATTTATTAAATAATGTATAATAAGTTATGTTAATTATCGCCATCAACTAGATTCACCTAACTGGTCCATTGACCAGAGGAAAAGAACTGTTTAATCAGCAAAGGTTTAGTTAAAGAAGTAATAACTTGATCTTGAGGTATGAAGATTATTAAAAAACGAAAGTTCCAGTGATTTACTCAGCGGTATCGGAAGCGAGTTGTATGGGCCCAGGTGAGTATATGGTAGTAGAGTATCTGTTGCTAGTAAGCCGCTGGATCACCTTGAGGTAAGTCGGTGGTTCATGTTGATTTCGGTGAGTGCGTGAATGTTGCAAGGTGGAAATATCATGTGGTATGGCTGGCGCCTTACCATGCAATATTGCCACAATCTACAAAGATGATCCATGGATTCAACAACAATAATCCTTAGCTCAGTCCTGGTAGTGTCGCAAAGAGCAGTCAGGCATTACTGGAGGAACATGTGTAAGATATTTTACAGTAACATTATGGTGCATAAGTAATTGAGATGACTCGAAAGATATCCGACACCAATTTATAAAAATAGAGCTTATTTTTATATAAATTTAAACACCAAAACTAACTTTTTATCAAATATATTACCGGAGTTTTGAATTTTCAAAGCATTAGAAAATAAATGCATTAAATACGTCAAACATTTAACATTGCGGTCACTGGGAAATGCAGCTAGTGACAAATGGTCACTTAGGGGTCGAGTTACTTTCTACCCTCTCGAGGTAGATGTCTTTGGGGGCCCAGGATCACGTTTCTCTTGTCAGATTACTTGTACTATATTCGGGGACCCCGGGTGCAGAGGTAACTTCCGAACTGTCAGTGGGCTTAAAATCGGGGCTTTTAACATTCCAGTCAATGGGAAAAAGTGTTCTCGTGACAAACGGTCACTTCTCGGTTGAAATAATTGTAATTGTAATTGCATTTATATAGCGCTTACTGCCCCTGTTACATCTCACCCTTGCAGAGTAGAGGTCTTTGGGGTCCTAGGACCAGGTTTCATCTGCCAGATCACTTTTACCTTGCTCGGTGAGTCCGGGTGCAGAGGTAGCTTCGAGCTGTCAATCACTTTGAACGGGAGCCACAGGAGCTGTCAAAAATGCAGCACTTGACAATCGGTCACTTGGGGATTGAATTACGGCCTACCCTTGCAGAATAGAGGTCTTCGGTGTCCCAGGACACAGGCTCAACAGCTGGATTGCTTATACCTTGCTAAGTGACTCCGGGTGTAGCGGTAGCTTCAGCTGTCAATCACTGGAGATTGGTCGCGCCAAAGATGCTTTTACCATAATGTCGAACGTACCAGTTTGAGGATGCAGAAACACAGGAGCGGAGTCGCTGCCGACGTCAGTCTCAGGTGCTGTGTAGTGCCCTCTTGCTGTAGATGTCACTTAGGTTACTAGACTGGCAACCAACAAGTCTTGGTTGCGGCTCCAGTGGATGGCAATTCTTCTGGATCAGCACGTCGATTTACCTACAGTTTGCAGGGGACTAGTTCCACCAGTACGGAGGAGTTTGACTTGATTTCTAGCATCCACAGGAGTCCCTCTTGCAGGGAGAGTTGAATTTCAGCCACGGACCCAAGTCATTCACAAAGTTCCAGTATATGGTGCCATTGGGACTTAAGTACCCCTTCTCGAACTTTGCGGCAGAGTCCAAATCTTGGTGTCGGTGACCACTTGCTTCTTGGCATCCTTCTTTGTACTCTTGTGCAGAACTGAGGGTCTGGTGTCAAGGGAGTCCCTTAAACCATAGATTAGTTAAGGGTGTGAGGGACAGTGGCCAATGGGCTACTAGTCCCTGTGGCTAATCCGCCCCTGAGGTGATAACATCCTGTGGGTGTACATCACCTTTCTACCCAGTACTCTCTACTTTCAGGCTTTATCAAAATGGCAAAACCCTTCCATGGTTGTACAGACCTGCTAACCGAAAGGTGTGGCTAGCCTTTTGGGGGTGTATGCCTCCTGTCTGGCTACTTTTCCATCCTGCCTGCATGCTAATCTGCCTGAGACACGGGAAGGGCTTTGTCCTCCACTGGGGGACAAGTTAATTACATATTAAGGGCGGTGAAGCCTTTGAGGCTCACCGACTTGATTATTGATTACTGTAAACACTAGCCATCCTGGGAGGGAGGAGGTGTGACCTCCTCCCTGCCCAGGCCTTTATTTACATCCTGGAGAAGTGTCAGCACAACACACCAGGAGGACAAACTCTCGTCTTGGTGGCAAACGGCTCTGGGACGCCCACCAAGGCACTGGGATACTATTTCCTAGGGGGGTACCCCTGTGCATGACAACTCACCCTTGACATGAGAATCGTGCCAGGTGTGAAAAAGCACAGTGTTTGAGGTCAAACACGACACAATTCGATGGTACCATAATGGAGCTGGCTATTTCGAGTTTGCTCAGTCGCTAGCCCATGTTATCCTATGGACTGCTGGTTACTTACAGTAGCCTTGCTTTACAGGGTTACTGTAGGGATATATATGTCTGAACATATATATGCACACCTTTAATAAAATGCACCCTGCCTTGCTAATTGGGCGTACCAATTTTCATTACTTTAGGGAAAAGAGCACTGGCGCCTGGTTGGCAGGTCCCACTAAAAACCAGTATCTAGCAGTTCAAATGGGGGCAAAAAGTGGGGGGCATCCGCACAGAAGCCCAGTTTGCTACAGTGAACATGAAAGAAATCTGAGGACTTGGGTTGGGGTTTGAAGTTCTTATAGTTGGTGGTGATCTTGTCGTGGAAAAAGTCGACGAGTCTGTCACATAGTTCTTGGTAAGGGGTGATGCTGTATTCTGTGGCTGCAGGGTTGGCGAACTCTCTGACGATGTTCAAGAGCTCTTTGGTGGAACTGGACTCGATGGGGTTGGCTAGGGCTTTCCTCTTTGTCTCGCTCAGTAGCTGGTGGTGCAGCCGCGGTCCGTGCAGGTAACAGCGGTGGGGCGGTGGGGCCATGTAAGGGGGATTTCAAGGGACAATGCAGAGGGGAAATTAAATAAATAAATAATTTTCCCTCGGCATCGTCCCTCGAAATCCCCCCTTACATTGCCCCACCGCCCCACCACTGTTACCTGCACAGACCGCGGCTGCAGTGGTGGAGGTTGAGGGAGACCTTGAAGATGGTCCTGTCTGAAGTGTCCTTGCTTGTGCGCCATCTTATTTCTAGTTGCTTGCAGTAGCGTTTTGATGTTCTCAGCACCTTGATGTACCATCTTGCTTGCTTGATTGATCTCACGTGTCTGCTGGTCTTGATGGGAGCGATGATGTCAGCACAGTTGGTGATCCAAGAGTTGACATTTTTGACAGCTTGGTCCAGGTTAGATGCAATGATAGGGCATGATGTGTTGAGGGCGCTGGTCCATTGGCTCTCTGATACTTTGCTCCAAATGCTGTGGGGGGTGCTGGGTGGTCAGGTGTGGAGGTACGGGGGCTGGAGATGTTGAAGTGTACGATGGAGGGATCAGTCCAGGTGAGCTCGGTGATGTGGTTCTACTTGACCCTGCTGCTGGAGCTGAAGATGGGGTCCAGAGTTGGGTGAGTCTGGTGTCATTCATGCTGTTGAGTAGGCTGGTGGTGTTGGTGTCATTGAGGTCATCAAGATGGGAATGCAGATCTCCAAGGAAGATGTAGTCTTTGGAGTCAATGGCGAGAGGGCCGATGAAGTTGGGATGATGATGCAGATGCTGGTGGGTGGTCCAAGTGGTCTGTAAGCGAGGGTGCCTCTGTAGGTGGTTTTTCCATCTGTTTGGAGTTTGAAGTTGTGGTGTTCCATGATCTGGATGTTGTCTTCTGTGTTGCGGTGCTGTGGATGTTTTCTGTGTGGATGATGATGATCCCTCCCCAGCATTGTTGGTGTGGTCTCGGTGTGTGATCTTGTATCTGTCTGGTGTTGCTGTTGCCATGTTGGAGTGGACGCAGGTGTGAGCAAGGTCTTGGTGAGGAAAATAACGTTTGGGTGAGGGTGGGGATGAGATCCTAGTTCTCAGTGGCATGTTTGCAAACTGAGCGTGTGTTGGGTAGGAGGCAGGCAAGTTGTTGTGAAGTAGGAGCCTTGTGTTGCTAGGTTTGTATGGTGGTGGATGGCATGTTGGTGGGTGATCTAATAATACAGGAGAAGGAGCAGTGGATGCAGGAGAAAGGTCCTACCTTACATTGTGGGGAGGTGCAGCAGCAGTGGTTGGTGTAGAGTCCATGGCTCAGGTCTCGAAGTTTGGTGGTGGTGTAGCTGCAGTGAGTAGGAGAACCAGGGTTCTTGGCAATGGGCATGGACTAGGCGTGGACGGGCACTGATGGGCTTGCATTTGGTACTCCTTCGGCTGGCCACTGGCACTCCCGCGCTACGGCCTCCATTAAGTAGGTCCTTGGAGGAAGGAGGAGCACTGGGTGGCAGTGGGCAGGGCTGGCAGGAGGTGGGAAATGGGTGGCGAAAAAACAAGTGGGAGAAATACGAGGGAACAAAACAAGCAGGAGAAAAAGGAGGGAAAAAACTAGGCACAGGCAGGCACAAAAGAGAAAGTCATGAAGGAAAAGGCACAAAATGAAAAGACCAGAAGAAGGAAAAACAACTCGGAAAGCTCTCCAACCAGTCGCGGTCCGTGTAGGAGTGCCGGCCGGGCGGTGACGTGGGGCGGGGGAGGGGCAGGGTGGGGGGTAGCAAAGTACGGATTACGGACCAATACAGGTAAGTAAACATTTAAATCAATAAAACGAATTTCGTTGTGAGCGCTGCATCACCAAATGTTGGGGTCGTTGTTTCCCGCGATGGTTGGGGTGGAGTTGCTGAGTGAGGAGGTGAGCTGGTCGTCGGTGATTCTGGTCCAGTTTCTTCATGGGAGCAGGTGCTGGTGTCTGTGGATGGTGGGTGTTCTGAAGGTGAAGTGGACGCATCGGTGGTCAGTCCACGGGAGTTCGGTGGTGTGGCTGAAGGTGATGGAGTTTCCTGTTGTGAAGAGGGGGTCGAGGGTGTGTCCTGCTGAGTGCATTGGTTCAGTCACGATTTGGCGGAGTCCAATGTTGTGGAGGTTGTCCAGGAGGGATGTGGTGTTGGGGTCCAGTTAGTTGTCGAGGTGGAAGTTGAGGTCTCCCAGCAGGGTGTAGTTGGTGGATGCGATGGCATGCGGGGAGATGATGTCCGTGATGGAGTTAGTGAACGGTCCGCGTGGTCCAGGGGGTCGGTAGATGAGGGTTTCTCGGAGGGTGGTGGTAGGGCTGGTCAGTATCTTGAAGTGAAGGTGTTCCATCAGGTCTGTGGTTTCGTCGGGGAGTGTGCTCAGGCAGAGGGTGGATTTGTGGACAATGGCTATTCCTCCTCCTGGGCGGGTGGGGCGGTCCTTCCTGGAGATCTTGTATCCTTGGGGAATGGCGATGGCGATGTCTGGCCCCGTGGTGGTGTTGGTCCAGGTTTCGGTGAAGAACGCTATGTCCGGGGTGGTGCTTTCGAGGAGGTCCTAGATTTCGGTGGCGTGTTTGTGGAGGGATAGGGGTTCCTGGCGCTGGACACGGTCGGGTCACGGACGGGCGCCGACGGGCTTGCCTTTGGCATGCCATCGGCGCGCCAGCAGCGCACCCGCTGCGTGGCCACGCAGCAGCCGCCATTAAGTAGGGGTCGGGGAGGGCTGGACAGCTGGGAGGCGGGAGGCGGGAGGCAGGAGCGGGGAGGGGAGCTGGATTGGGCCGGTCGCGCTGGTCATGCTGGGGGGAGGGGCCACGGGGGCAGCAGCGGCAGGGAGAGCATGCAGGAAAGGAGGGAAAAGGAGGAGTAAAGGAAAAAGGAAATAGAGCAGAAAGGAGCAGAAGTGCCGAAAAGTGCAGAAAGGAGAAGAAAAAGAGGGTAGAAAAACGAGTGAAAAACTGAGTTAGAGAAAGGAGATAGAGGTCCACTGGACCACTAGGGATGAGGCGCAGGGAAACCTGCGGGTGGAGGAGGGCCTTGAGCACCAAACACTTGAGAGTGCAGGGGCAGGCCTCACTTAATGGTGGAGCTGCGAGGGAGGGGGAGCAATTTCACTGACAATGGGTCAGTGGTCTTGCTTGCCTGTCCCCGCAGCGGCCGCCATTAAGTAGGGGTCAGGGAGGGCTGGACAGCTGGGAGGCGGGAGCGGGGAGGGGAACTGGATTGGGCCGGTCGCGCTGGTCGTGCTGGGGGGGAGGGGCCATGGGGCAGCAGCGGCAGGGAAAGCGGGCAGGAAAGGAGGGAAAAGGAGGGGTAAAGGAAAAAGGAAATAGTGCAGAAAGGAGCAGAAATGCAGAAAAGTGCAGAAAGGAGAAGAAAAAGAGGGTAGAAAAACGAGTGAAAAACGAGTGAAAATCAAGTGAAAAACGAGTGAAAAACGGAGCTAGAGAAAGGAGATAGAGGTCCACTGGACCACCAGGGATGAGGCACAGGGAAACCTGCGGGTGGAGGAGGGCCTCGAGCACCAAACACTCGAGAGTGCTGGGGCAGGCCTCACTTAATGGTGGAGCTGCGAGGGAGGGGGAGCAATTTCACTGACAATGGGTAAATGTTTATGCAGCACCAAGACAGTAATAAGATCAAAACACCAAACAATAGAAATCCTGAATCAATTTAGAAACATAGAGTAAAATCTAATAAACAAAATGACATCAAAAATTACAAACATCTAATCAGGGGAACTGGAGGTATGAATTTTAAAAGTTTTAAGATTAATTGCACCAAAAAGTTCTAAGTGGATATAAAATTAATGGTAGCAGTAGGCCCGGACCTCAGTGATATTTCAGGCCAACTGCAATGTCGCACATATCAGATACACCAAGATGGTTTGTCCCGGTCAAAAATCTTACCTTCTTTTTCATGGAACCCAAAATCTTCCAGCTGGGCAAGCCTGAAAAGGAGCATCAAATTCAGATACCTTTCCAAGAAGTTTCACTGATGCTTTCAGAGTCCTTGGGAATCCAAAACCTTTCCAAGCCCCAAATCTTCAGGGTTTCTTTAGTAGCTCCTCTGGGTGTCTTTTAAAGCTTTTTGGACCACAGGGACACCACTGAGGGTCCAGGTGTCACTGCTGCTGAGACCACAAGCAAAGTATAGTCCTGGTCCAGATAGCACTGGTAAACTGGCCACTTCCTGATAAAAGGCCTTTTGATGCTTGTTGTGACCCTGTTGCCACACAGGAGATGAGCCACTTCTTTGCCCTGGGTATAAGAGGGAGCAGGTCCAGTCCTTCACTACGCCTCTCAACTAACTGACAGCAGGACCCTTCCCATTCTGATCTTCTGTAGGTTCAGAAAGTATTCTGAGGAGGTTGGCTTGGGGTGCCAAATTTATGGTTGTCACAAGCTAGTGGGTGGGGTGATTCTTGGCTCCTCACTACCCAATGGGATAAAAGTTCCCAGGGGCAAACCTACCCTCTTTGGAAGCAGTTCCCATTTGCCCTAGTGCAAATGATCCCACAGTGCCCCACACTCCTAAAATCCAAAATGAGGAAACCTTGTCTCTATTGTAGAGCTCTTGTGTCCAGCCAGTGGTGTGACCAGGGAAATGAGCAACCTGCTCCCCTGTCTCTACTCCAAACCAGTTCTGATGGTAGCTTCCCGCCCACTGGGTTGGTGCCAGCCCGGATAGTGTTGGCCTTGGAGACAAAGGCTATTTTTTCTTCAGGTCTCCTCTTACACTAAACTTTGAATGGGCAGGCTTCACCTCTGTTCCTTTCAAGTTAATGTTGTTCCCGGGCCACCCTGCCGTTCCTGAGCTCATAGGGGTCAAATGCCCCATCCCAGTCCATCCTGTAACCTGGTTTATGCCATTAGTTTATTCTGGGGGCAGCTTTCACACCTCATTAAGGTCAGGCACTGACTGGGTACCTGGTAGAAGACTAAAGCATATTAGTCTCTAGAAGCTTCAGGTAGGGAAAATGTATCTGTCTAAAAGCTACTTTTCCTAAATATTTATTTGAAAAATCTAACTTTTCTAATGAATTGGACTTTTGATAATATGAAACATAGTCCTTGAATGCCCATTTTAGCTGTTTCCTGTCAAAAGTTACAAATTAAAGTTTATAATCTGTAGTTTAATATTTTCTAGGATTCAACTACAACCCTGCTATTAAAAATAGCTTTTGGAGACTAGTCACTACAGGAACATGCCAATTTTAATTTCACACATGTTCCACTTATAAATGTCAGGTGCCCTACCTTATTGGCATCAAGGTTTACGAAGGATTGAATTATTAATATTTAAAAGCAGGGTTTCCCACTTGCCAAACAGAGTTATTTTGATAGGTGTGACTGCAGGTTTTTAGGCTGCTGGAGTCAGTCTGCACATGGTAGACCTGAGCCGTGTTTTACGGCCCACTCTGTGGATGGCACAAGTGGTACTGCAGTTCACAGGTGGCATTTACTTCCAGACCCTGGGTTCATTTTCTTCAACATCTACAAGGGACTTATATAAGAAAGTTAAAAACGTCAATCAAGGGTAAGCCAATATAACCATTTTAAAGGGGAGCACAGTGGATTTTACTACTGTGTAGCACAGAGCTCCAGCTCCAGAAAAAAATGGGTCCAGAAAAAGGCAACAAAAACTGGAGTGACCATGGAGAAAAGGTGGATTTACTATATCAATCATTCAAAATCAGTCACTGGGTGTGCTTCATAATCTGTGCCTGTCTTCCCACAACTATTTCCCCCGTATATTTCCATTGCTTTCTGCTGACTTCCAACTCACCAAGTATTTGCTTCTGGCTGTATCAGCACGTCACCAATGCCTCACAGACCATCACAACCACACACAGAGCACCATTGCCACAGACAAGCTTGCACCATGCACTACTGTTCCAACAAGCAACTCAAATATTTAAATTCCTCATACACAATGAACTCCCTATTCCAATTCTTGAGTCCCCTAACCTCTCAATACCAGAATACACCTATTAGGATCGATATGATGTAGTGCCAGAATCATAATCTATGTATGTTTAGGGATATTGTAATGCTTACAATGATGACATTTTACAGACCCACTGCTATGGAATAATGTCAATATATGAAAAACTAGAATAAAACTATTAATACATTTTTTTCAGAAAAGTAATAATTTACTGTACCATGGTTTAAAAGTGTATTTTCTTGTAAAATATGTTGCAACTTGAATCCCAAACTACATGCAACTTATTTTAACGATTCTTTATAGATCTCGAAACATGCTGCCATGTAAATGTAAACAATGTTCTGCACTTTACTGCATGTAATCCTTGATTTACCACAAACTTCCTCTCGGCTGGCTAAGTGCAGCACTGTGAAATAAAATTAATTAAGTAGGTGCTTTGTAAAGCCTATCACTAAACAAGGGTGCAATAAAAGAACGTGTAGAAAAGCAAATAGGTTTTATGTGTGAATAAGGAAGACTTCTGCGCAATTGAGAGCTGAAAGTAGCACAGACCTTAATAGTCTTAATTCAGATTTTGCATATAGCACACAAATGTATTAACTTATTAACTTCAGAGGGTCTGTCTCTGCTTATAAACCTTGTGTTTATCATGTAAGGAGCCCTGGCTTTGAGATAATCTGTCTTTTTCTTCGGAAATTCAGGGACAGCTCTTTTATTTTTAACATCTGAGAACACTCTTTACATAAGGCTTTAAAACAAATGAAGATATTTTTATGAGAAATCGTTCTTGGGGACTTTGTCAAGTTATTGGATATTTTAGGATCCGAACGTCATTGAAAATATTCGCAAAATAAGGTATCTCAATTTAGCTATACAGTGTCCTGAAAAAGATTGTAAAACGCCACAGATACCCCAGCCCTGCTCCTTTTCCATCACATAATTCTATTCTATATTTTTTGTATTTCTAATTTCTTGTGTATCTTCTAGAGAATATCATGTTGTGCCTCCTTCCCACCAAACAGTTCTTTCTCATTGCTTCAAAATACCATCAAATCTCACTTCGTCAAACTGCAGATGCCCCCTTTGCAACCTGTGTAAGATGTTGTGAAAAGAATACATCTGGATCTCTTCTTCTGCACTTACTACAAGTTTGGGATATTTACTACGTGTGGTAAATACCATTACCCCAGGGTGAGGTATTTAACAAATGTGTTAAATCCATCCTGTTCCGAGTTTTCAACAGGAAAAGGAGGAATAGCGTGAAGAATCGATTTTAACACTCTGAATTCTGCATGTTTTGCCTTTATTCAGGGAATTTTCATCAGTGCTTAATTTCAGCCTGTAGTTTTCAGTGCTCAGCGCCGGTACTTATGACAGTCTGTCACATGGTGGTGCAATCTGCCTGATTTAGGTATGAGCACATCAACAGTTATATAATAATTCTATATACATTAACAATGACTAATACTTGCCACCCAAGCCATTTTTATAGCTTTAGGAGCCTAGAATAGTAAGAATTGTCACACTGTAAAAGTGTGATGGTTAGTAGTTGTGTTGGTACGGTCATTGACAGCGCTGGCAGGGGCAATGGATGGTGCAAGATGCAGTGTCTTCCTGACAAGGGCCCTGGCACTTATTTTTTTGTTTTCAAATTAAGCACTGAATTTTTCCCAGGGATGAATTTTGGAAGGTTTGACCTGCCAGAATTTATCAGGGGAAAACTTCGAGGGTGTTCTAATTATCACACAACTCCTAAATCCGAACCCTGTGTAAACGCATATTTGCACAGGGATTGGAATTTAGCCCTGAACACATAATGAGCGCCTTGGACTTTAATATCTAGTTATCAGCTGTAAATCCTATTTGATTTTGAATCGTCACACTCACCACATTAATGTCTCAGTTTCAAATTGCAAGGCCCCAGGTGCGATAATTAGCTCACCTGTTAAAATGCGGTCCCGCAGGGTGCCAAATTTGTGATAATTATCTCCTAATATACCTTAAACCCTTTGAAATTGTTTATAATATTGAGATTGTTGTGCTTCCCCGTCAATCTGCATGTCCCAGAATTTTCTAGACGTTATCCACTAGTAATTAGTCGCAAGTTTGACCAGATGATATATACCTGGTGAAAACAGCAGGGGTGCGGATTTTATCTCACCCAGTATTTACTTAGTGTGGTAAAATCTGCAATGCCCATAATTGCTGTAGATTGCAGAAGAGGCAACATTATCCTCCCTACTTGGCTTTGCTGTTGAAAGTGATATTTTTCAGATGGCAAGTTGTGAAAAATGCCGTCATACTTTTGCCGTCCATGGTCGTTCTTGTGTAAACCTTGGGTGTCCATAGGTGGGGGGGAAGATAAAAACGGGACCTGTAACTTCTTGGGTACCATTTCGTGCAACATCTGAAGACTTAGGTGCGTATTTTCTAACATTAGCATTGGAGCTCGAGCAGATCAGAGCAGCCCAAGAGATACAAAACACGCAGCGATTTACTTACCTTTAAAAAGGTCCAGGGGTGCAGCACAGAAGCTGTGCGCCGCACAGACATGAAATGAAATGAAATGAAATGAAATGAAAAGGACATTTATAGAGCGCATGGCTACCAGAAGGCCTCCCAGCACTTGGCATGACTAGTAGACGGGGGGAGGGACAGAACGATTAGTTTAAGGGAATAAAAGGGTTTTGAGTTGTTTCCTGAAGGCAAGATGGCTAGACTCTTTTCGGAGGTGGAGGGGGAGAGCGTTCCAGAGTCTGCCTGCATTCAGAGAGAAGAGCCTGCCGCCACTTCTGGCTCTGATTCTGGGGATGTCTGTGACCCTTAATGAATCTCGGCGTTTGTGTTTGAGATACAAAGTAGGATGACGTATTTTGTTATAGCCCAAATAGCATTTTTAGCAGGACACAGATAAAGCGTGCTATCAAAGATACGGTGGTTAATAGCACGTCCTATCGACTAACAGTTAAAGTGCATGGTCGGTGTGATTGCAGTGACGGACTTCAGTGGAAAACATTCATACATCTGCGCGTTCTGCCAGGATCTTGTCAAATCATAACTTGGTGTTCGAGTCAAAGTAAATGCTATAAATACGGGGGCAGATTTACGAGCCCCTTGCGCCACTTTTGTGCCACCGTTGCGTCACTTATGTGACGCAGCGGCGACGCAAAACATGCGCCACGTTGCGCAATATTTACAACGTGACGCATCTAGGGAGATGCGTCACGTTGTAAACCCCTGCGCCACATGAAACCTGCGTCAGGTTTCATGTGGGCGTTCCGGTGCAGGGTGGGCGTTCCCTCGCAGGTACGCCTCGTAAAGTGACGCAGTGAAATCTACGAGATTTCACTGAGTCACTTTTACGCCCATGCTGCGTCAAACCCTGCGCCTGCTTGAAGCAGGCGTAAGGATTGACGGAGCATGTTAGGCATAGGGCACCCCCGAGCCTTGCTGGAGCCGCGTCGCGCTTGCGACGCGACTCCAGCAATGCGCCGCCTTTCTGTCGGGGGATGAGACACGCATCTGCCCATCCGTGCGCCACGGCGCGCCACATTGTAAATGCGGCGCATTGGCGGTGGCGCAAGGGCAAACTTGCGTGACGCATCTTCCCTGGCGCATCCCTGCTGATTTGCAGGGATGCGCCAGGGAACGTAAATATGCCCCACACTGTATACCAGAAGGGGTAAGCCACCTATGCTCTTCGCTGTCTGACATTCTTAGAAATGTATGCAGACTGATTAACTATGGAAGCATCTCAATTTTCGCTTGTTTCTTTTTTATGGCTCAGATGGAGTTTGAAGTCTATTTAAGGTTTTATCTTTTTCTTCTCAGTTTTGGCATCGCTTTCCTTCATCCACAGCCCTTCAGAAATTCTAAGATGTGCATGCTTATTTATTTATATGGATGATGTTTGTTGATTAATGTGTTAACTGCTGTTACAAGGTTTCATTTAGCTGTTACGTGCATGTCTTCGTTTTTTAAATAACATGAATGAATACAAAAATGAAACAGAAATATGATTTTCTTGCAAACTGCTAATTTCATTGTGTACTCTGCTCTGGA
The DNA here is from genome assembly GCA_963921515.1 of Calotriton arnoldi. Taxonomy (NCBI): domain Eukaryota; kingdom Metazoa; phylum Chordata; class Amphibia; order Caudata; family Salamandridae; genus Calotriton; species Calotriton arnoldi. The sequence goes on along the minus strand of CAWUFW010000384.1, from coordinate 1,139,397 downwards.
TGACTCTGGAGTATTGCAGAATAGACATTTTAGGACAGTACCACAGGTCTCTTTGCAATGCATTTTCCCTGCTGCTAGTGGTATTTCAAAAATACAATTTTGCACAACAACTTAAAATACCATTGCAGGGTTTGAAAAGGAATGTGTGGAATTGCTTAATTTTTTCCAAATGTGATATGTATAATTTGCAAAACAATTACAGGTTTTACGCAAATAACTTGTGGGCAAATTGTATCTGAGTTAGGTCATCTTGTTAAAGCTGCACAAGATTCCAACTCAATATATAGTTCATACAGTTCCTAAAACAAGAGCAGCTTATGCTTTGCTCGAGTCAGGTCTCCAGCAATCGAAAAGGCAGTAAAGACAAAAACGACTTGTGATACACCCAATACTGCCTACAAATTCAAACACTCAGGGGCGGTGCGTCCATTGGGGCGTTGGGGCGTTGCCCCCCCCGCCCGCAGCTGCTCCCTCGGCGTCTCTGAACTTCAGTAAACTCTCAGTTTACTGAAGTTCAGAGACGCCGAGGGAGAACTGACAATCATGTCAGTCAGCATGACGTCGGACCGCCCACCCCCTTCAGAGTCTGAAGGGGGTGGGCGGTCCGGTGTCATGTTGACTGACATGATTGTCAGACCAGGGGCAGCAGCACAAGTGGGCATGAGTGGGGAAGGTGAGCGAATTTTTCGCCCGTGCCCACTCATGCGCACTGGTGTCTGCTGTGGCTGGCGCATGCCCATTAGGAGAGCGAGGGTTGAGCAAAGGCTCAAACCTCGCTCTCCTAATGGGCAGGCGGGCGGAGAGTAACCATGCCCTCAGTCAATCCTGGCGCTGCCACCAGCGCCAGGATTGGCTGACGGGGAGGAGGGAGGTGGGCGTTCGACTACGGAGAGGATTTAGTTAAAAATGCCCGTGCAGTCTGTACATCCGAGTGGCTGCAAGCACGTCTGATCTGGTGCTTCGTTCTCGGTAATGGTAAGTGATTGCAAACTAATGCTGTGTTCTGTATATTGTGCCGAGACCCCTCATCCCTCTAACCGCCCCCACTGACACCCCAGGCCCTTGCTGAAGATTACTGCCTGGCTCCATTAGAAGTGGAGCTGCGGCATTTGCTCCCTTGTGAAATGGATCCAAATATCCGAGTCAGGCCCGAAACGAGAGATATGTGCTTTCTGTGTAACATGTGCTTACAGTGGCCAGTTCTCTGATGTATGGCATTAACACTGGCCCTGTGTACATGCCCCTGAGTTAACAGTGATGCCAAAAAACATCGATTGACTTGCAAACAATGAATGTTAAAAACGTCAAGGGAATACATTTCAGCGATTTAGTTCCTCTCTTATCTTACATGCTTTACTTAATCTTGCATTCCCCACGAGTTAGCTATTTTATAATTTTGTTGTTTATCTGTATTTTTTTCTGTGTATGCTTTGAAGCTTGAGCCATGCCAGGTGTTGATGAGGGGCTTTGATTGAGCGCTAAGGCTGAAGCCAAACAAAGTGCCGGTCACTGGGTTGGCCTCTCGGCCCATACACAGCCTTTTGTGAGAACCCTTGGCGGCACGGACGTTATTTTTAGCGCAACATATTTACAACAATCGTACGGAGGCCATGGGGGTTCATGTTATGACCTCATGCGGTCCCTCCTGCACGCATCGCCCAAGCAGCAAAATACAGCTTGTGCTCTGATAATAATGTCGCATTTGCTGACATTTTGGCGCCAGAGGCACGTTAGATGCATTTTTTGTATTTACAAGAATGTTCAATCCGACGACACGCGCGCTGCAGTACATTCCTCACATATTCGTCTTCCTCAATACACGTCGAAAGCACAGACTTGCACAGACAGAAGAGAAAACTTGTAAACTGCACACTGTTATTTCCCGAGTCGAGGAGCACCCTAACCTGACGGATCGTGAAGCAGACTGGAGAACACACAGAAGGAACAATGTTTGTGTATTCCATTTGCAACTGAAATTCTGTGGATGTGTGTGTGTGTGTGTGAAGGGGGTACACTGATGTCAAAATATTTGCAAGGCAAAAGTAAGAGAAATTAAAGTGCTTAAATTTGAGGGAGTGCAGTGCATCTTGGGGGGTGAAGTGACAGATGCGAGGAAGGACATTCGGGGAAGAGTGTAAAGAGGATGTTGAAGAGGAAAGAGAGGTGGTTGAAGAAGTTCAGATGGACAAGATATGCAGAGAAAAAGAGGATACATATCTAACATAAAGCACACATAACTGAAGTCCAAAACTCCTTCCACGGGCATCAATGCTATTTAATTCACAGACTCACTATTTCAGAATTTCAGAATTTAAACATTTCCAATGTTAATTATTTATAAGAAATCATTGTTGTTACTCATTTATGTTAAACAGCTAACACCCAGTGACAAAGCCAATCATACTGACAGGCATTAGGCGTATTTCAGTTGCTGTGCCATTTCTCTGGATAAAATTACTTCTCAGCGAGAAACCAAAATACAGGTCTGATGGCACACTATGGGAATCACAGAAATGTATTTGGCATGTTCCTTTATAGGGAGCACCCAATTTGTTCATCTCACTTAAAGACCTGTCTGCACATATTTCTATATGACTGGTTACAGCCAGCAGCTGTGGGTGCTTCCCGAAGTCTGGTTAGAGCATATTTTTCCAACGTTAATGCTGCATGCAGTGCAAGACACTGGGCAAGCATACATTTTAAAGGGCTAAGGTTGTCATGCAGAACAATTTACATATTCCAGTAACTGTTGAACAAATTAACGCAAGAAGATACGGGGCAGTTTTTAATGTGTTTAATATTTCAAGACTATACGTTCCCACTGCTTAATAAGCCTTGCTTTATCGCTGCATTCATTTGCTTTAAAATGCACCATTTGCCAATCTTTTTAAATTTCTTTCTCAGGAGAGGGACTTTCCCTAGACCCCAGGTTTGTCCATTGAACTTGTTCACATCGCTAACTAGTGTTTTCTATTGGAAAGGGTAGAGCCAAAGCAGTCTTGCTTAGTACCCTAGCCTTCTTCAGAAGTCAGACTTGCTTGGTAACCCAGAAATTCTCTGAAATAATGTATGAGTTTTCTTTTATGAATGCCTAGAAGAACTGAATTTTTAGTCCATTTATCACAGAAATAGTGCTGAAAATCACACCAAAAAGATGCCAATTTTTAAAAATTTCTTCGCGGGGGAGAACCCCCGCACCCTCCTGATTGCCGTCGCGCTCGCTCGCATACGTTGATTCGTTCTCCATACGCCCCACCAGTTTCAAATTCCACCAGCCGCCGCTGCAAACACTGCTGTCAAAAAGCTGTTCATTTGATACGGCCGGCATAAAATGTTTTGCCCGAAACACTTCATGATATTTCCCATGAAAAGTTTATAGTAAACTGGTGTTGTCATGGTGCGATTTCTTGTCTTTCGGTAAACATCTGCGGCCAGACCACAACACATTTTTGGCTGGCGCTATTTCATGTCCTTCCCTGTAAGTTAAGGCAGTGCATGCTCCAGACATCTTTTACCACAATATTATTAAAACAGGATTCTGGAGCTCGTAATATGTGACAAGAACATTTTTGCATATTTGTCATATGGGATTTTGTTGTGATGATTAGGCCTGGGGGGTAAATTCTGTTCCGCTCGCGGAATTTGCGAAATTTTGGCAATTCCGCGTTCCGCGGAGAACGCGGAATTGCCGAAAATTCCGCGATCCGCGGCATAGCGGAATTTTTTCCTTCGCGCTTTCAAAATGCGTGTTCGCGCGCGCGGTAGCGACTTACCGGGATCCCTGCTGTCGTGTTCTTCTTTGCAAGGACCACGCCGGAGACCAGGTATGCTTTGTAACTTCTTTATTGCATATCGTGTGTGCGCTGCCCACATGCACGTCTGCTCTTCTTCCGTGCTCCTACCGGACTGCCCTTCCACCCCTTGACCGGAAGTGGTGTCCAGTTGCCTCCCTGCCCTCTTGCCCAGTGCAGGGTCCTAGTGCCTTCCACCCAGGCCACTACATCTCCCCCTTTTGTCACAAAGGAAATCAGTAGAGGGAAGAGAGGGAAAATAGAACTTGTAGAGATAGTAAACACAGAAAAGAAAGAAAGAAAATTGCTCCCAAGGGGAAGCGACACGTGTGCACTCCTCACTACATTTCTTCAATGAGTCTCTATGGCCTTCTGCTCGCTCTCTTTGGACAAGTCTCTTCCTGTTGTTCTTCTGCTCTCCCTTCACCCTTGTCCTTTCCTTTCCCGTTGTGACCTATCGCTCTGTCTTCTCCACTTGCAGTATCTTGGCCATCTTCGTTTACCGTCTTCAGTCCTTTGAAGTGAGAACTGTTCCGTGTTACTTGGTGGTGTTCTGACGCCGCTGTAATCATCGAGCCCTTCACTTTTATGATCGTGAGAGGTTCCTTTGAGAACACGCTGTCAGACTTTCGTTGTTGTCGCTGACGTACTACCACAGCGTCTCCTTCTTTGAGGTGTGACGGGGTGGCATGACGCCTTGCATCAGCATATGTTTTCATTTTTTCCTTTGCTTCCTTATCTTTGGCAGCAATGTCGCTGTGCTCTGACGGCCCTTTTGCTTCGATCTGTGGTAGTCTTGTTCTGCTGGTTCTCCCCAGTAACCAGCTCAGCCGGACACTTTCCCGTGGAGCCATGTGGTGTGTTTCTGTAGTCTCGCAGAACCTGGCATAGCGCTTGTCCAATGGAGATCTGGGCCAGTTTTGCTCGCTGAACCGCTTTCTTGATGTTCCCCATGAAACGCTCCACCATGCCGTTCGCTTGTGGCCACAGCGGTGTCACCTTCCGGTGATGAATGCCCAGGTAAGACATAAACCTTCTGAATTCTTCTCCTGAAAATGGAGGACCATTATCCGTTTTCAGTGTTTCTGGGGAGCCCCATGCTGCAAATATGTCGTCCATGATTGGTAGCGTCGCTGTTGCTGACATTGAGGACACTGGTCTCACTATGGGGAATCGTGAGTATTCATCAATGATCACGAGTAGGTAGGTGCCCGTCTCTAGTGGCCCGAAGAAGTCAGCCGCTAGCGTTGTCCACACTGCTCTTGGAAGTTCTGACATTTGTAGCGGTTCTAGGCTAGCTGGCTGTCCCGTTACCTGACAGAGGTGACACGTCGCGATGGTGTCTTCCACCATTTTGTCCAGGCCAGGGAACCATACTTTTTCCCTTAGCATCTTTTTCGTCACCACCATTCCACGGTGTGACTCGTGTGCCACGTTGACAGTCATTCTCCTTAACGAACTTGGTACCACTATCCTTGTTCCTCTCATCATTATTCCTGTTTCTGTCTCTGAGAGTTACTCGTGTATTTTCTTTAACACCAGCATTTCCTCCTTGTTTACTTGTTCTCCCCAGGTGCAGTTATTGTTGATGTGTCTCCATCTCTGCATCCTTGTCGTTTCTTTGGCTAGCTGCAACGTGGCATCCTTGGCTGTTCCTTGCTCCAGTTCCGCTATTGTTATTGGCGCTGGAGTGTTTTGCTTCAAGAAGAAATTTAAATATTCCTCAGCCATTGATGTGATCTCTGGTGACGGTGGCAAAGGGTGTCTCGACATGTAGTCAGCCGGGTTGTGTTCTTTCCCCGGCTTGTGCACAATCTTGAAATCGTAGTCCATCAACCTTATGCCCCAGCGCTCAATGCGCGGCGGCATCTTTGCTGCTGGATTGCCATATATTGTCACCAAAGCTTGATGATCCGTGATGATGGTGAACGACTTCCCGTAAATGAACATGTGATAGTGTTCACACGCCCATACCACTGCCAGGCTTTCTTTCTCTGGTTGAGAGTATGCTCTCTCGATGTCGGACAAGCTTTTGCTTGCATATGCAACAATCCTTCTCGGTGAATCTCTCCCCGGCAGATGTTGCGCTAGTATTGCTCCTAGCCCTACTGGGCTGGCATCTACCGTTAGTTCCGTGCATAGCGACGGGTCAAAGTAGGCAAGGTGATCTACAGTCATTACAGCCTCTCTGATGGCTTCAAATGCCCAGCGGCACTCTTGAGACCACACGAACTTCTGACCTTGATTTGTTAGCTCCCGGAGCGGTGTGCTCACCGTGGCAAAGTCCTTGATGTATTGAGCGCAGTAGCTGGCAAGCCCTAGAAATGACCTCACTTCTGCGACATCTTTGGGAGACTTCGTGTTTTTCAACGTTTCTACTTTGCTGGGATCCGGCCTCATCCCTTTCTTGGAGAAAATGTGACCGAAGAATACCAGTTCGCTTCTCCCCAGTTCACACTTGTCTTCGTTTAGTGTTAGTCCCGCTTGTTCCAGCTGTAGACATACTTGATGCAGTGCTCGGTCATGTTCCTCATCTGACCGCCCAAATACTAAAATGTCATCACTGTAGTTCAGGCTGTTCTTCACCGGCCTTATCACCTGCCTTATTGTTTCTTGAAATATTTCTGCAGCCGACGAAATGCCAAAACTCAGTCTCTTGTAGCGAAATAGCCCCATGTGCGTCGAGAATGTGGTAATGTATCGTGACTGTTGGTCCAGCTCCAGTTGGTGGTACCCTTTGCACAAGTCTAACTTTGAAAATGTACTTGCACCCGTGAGACAGCTGATCATCTCATTTAGGTGGGGCCCTGGGTGCCGTTCTCGCTCGATTGCTGTGTTTGGTACCCTCATGTCCACACAGATGCGAATTTTGGAGGTGTTCTTTTTCGGGACTGCCACTATCGGAGACACCCAAGGCGTCGGCCCTTCCGCAGGCTCAATGATGTCCTGGGCCAGTAAGCTTTTAATTTCCTCCTCTACTTGCGGTTGCAGGTGTATCGGCACCCGCCGATGATGTTGTGCAACTGGTTTGATCGCTTCGTTAATGTGCAATGTTATCTGCTTTCCTTTTAATTTTCCTAGGCCCTTCAGGAGGGCCGGGTGTTTTTGCAAAATGTTCCCTTTTGCCGACATGTGGTATGTCATCGCCGGTAGACCCATCACTTGTGCCGTGACATTGCTGAGTAGGCACGGTGCTGGGACGTCACCTCTCAGCACATGTACCTCTTCTTGGCAGGATCTTTCCTTGTACGTTAGTGTCTCCGTAAACTTCCCCATGTTCTCTACCGGCTTCTTGGATCCCCACGTGAACACATCAACCGTGGACGGTGATAGCGGCGGCCTCACTTTCATTTTCACATATTCTGACATGCACATGATGTTGCACGTGGCCCCGCTGTCAAGCACGAACTGAGTGCTGTGCTGTCCCACTGCGATGTCCACTGTTGCGGTTTTCTTTATTTTCTCTTTTTCCATGAGGTGAATGTGCTCTTGTTCTTGGTCCTGCTTGGGGGCGTCAGCCATGAGATACAGTCGTGCTACACTCACAGGTGCTGCTGTTTCTTCTGACTCATCAGAGAAACTGCGGTTTGCCGTTTCCATGTGTAGGGTGTATCGATTGTTGGTCGTCCGTGGTCTCGTTGCTCTGCCCCGCTCGTTCCTGAACTGCCTGCTCATGCAGGCGCTTGCAAAATGATTTTCCTTGTTGCATTTTCTGCATCTCTGGCCCATCGCAGGGCACGCACCAACATGCGGAAAGTCAAGTCCACATCTGTAGCATGTGGTTTTCTTTTCGAGTATTCTTTCTTTTTGATATTTCCCGTGACACGATTCGCCTGTTCTCCTCTTTTCTACTTTCCCAGCTGCATCTCTTTGGCGTGTGCTGTTGCTCTTGCTTCCGCACGAGCCATGTTCAATATCTTTTCCAGTGTTGTCGGTTCTTTCAGGACCCGTGCACGGAATTCTACAGACTGACAGCCTTCAATGATGCGCAGTCGTATGGCTTGCTCATTGTCGAACTTGTCAAACTCGCAGTACGTGACCAGTTTCCTCAGTCGTGTTGCGAAGTCATCAAGGGACTCCTCTGTTCTCTGACACGCTGTATTGAAAGTGTATCTTTTAAAGTCGATGTTCCGTTGCGGGTCAAATTTCTCTGTGAGACACTGTATCACCTTTTTGTATGTCGCCGTCTGCTCGCTGGGAAATGTCATGAGCAAATCTTCCACTTCATCCCCTGCGAGATTAAGAAAAAGGTCTAGGTGTTTGCTGTCTGCCACATCGGTGGCCCGCATGTAGCGTTCGAACTGCCTAATCCATCTCTCCCACCTGATGCCAGCTTGTGGTTCTGACAAGCTGAATGGTAGCGGTCGTCTGAATATTGCTTGTGGATTCTTCTTCTCGCTTTCGGTGTCGACCATTTTTATTTATTTTTTCTCTGGGGCGTAGCTCCTGTGCAGGCCTTTCTTGTAGCCTTTCCCTGTCTTGTGGCGACCGCAGTACTTTATTCTCTGTTTTTTTTTTTTGTTTTTTTTTTTACTTTACATGCACTTTATTTAATCCACTGTCTGTCCTTAATGTGTCTATCTGTAAGTCTCTTCCTGTTTCTTTCATGCACCCTTGTGCTGTTTGTGTCCACTTGGTTTACTTAGAATTGGCCTACTGGCCTTTTTTTTCGGCTCTTTTCCTATTTGCCTGACTTAAAAATGGCCTCCCGGCTTTCCTCTTTCCTCATTGGCTTGTGTGCTTGTCCTTAAAATGGCCGCCAGATCTCGCGAGACCGAGATTTCTGGTGCCTGTCCTTAAGATGGCCTCCCGGCCTTCCTCCGCTCTGATTGGTGGTCCTGCCTGACCCCAAGATGGCCGCCGCGTTCGCGCGAGATTTGGCTTGAAATCTACGCGCGAACCGGGCTCTCCTCAGTGCGGCGGCGGCAGGGACGCGGTCGGGTGCACCGTGATGCCCTTGCTTGCTGGAGTGCTTCTGCTGCACTGCAGTCGCTTGAGCGCTTCTTACCGCACTTTCTCGTCGCTGGGCGAGTTTCTTTCTTCCGGCTCTCGGACCAGGGTGGGCTCCTGGCTCCGTTGTCCTGCGACTGGGTGGGCTCCGGCCGTCGCAGCTGATCCTTCTCTTCTCCCGACTCTCCTGCAGCGGGCGGACCAGGGTGGGCTCCTGGTTCCGGTCTTCCGTTCTTCGGTGGTTGCGAGGGACAGCGGTTCACTCGTTTCGATGGCGCTTCGGCATCCCACCCTCATCACCAGTTGTCGTGTTCTTCTTTGCAAGGACCACGCCGGAGGCCAGGTATGCTTTGTAACTTCTTTATTGCATATTGTGTGTGCGCTGCCCACATGCACGTCTGCTCTTCTTCCGTGCTCCTACCGGACTGCCCTTCCACCCCTTGACCGGAAGTGGTGTCCAGTTGCCTCCCTGCCCTCTTGCCCAGTGCAGGGTCCTAGTGCCTTCCACCCAGGCCACTACACCTGCGTTCGGCGACGAGTTTTCCTATCCGTTCGCGCGATCCAGCGAGAGTGTGCGATCGCGAACACGTCATTCGGACGCGCCATCGGACATCTGCGTTCGTGAACAGGAAACACGCATCGCGAGCGAGCGGGACAAGTGAAACAAGATGGCCGCGCCAATTGGCGACTGCACGGGCAAGTTTGCGAGATATTTCCCCCCGAGCACGCAAACAGCGTCCCCGAACAGGAAAAACGCATCGCAAACGGGCGGAACAAGCAATTTCGCGTGCACGCGGAATTCTGCGTGCTCGCAGACATTTTTTACCGTTTCGCAGAATTTTGCGTAACGCGACTACGCAAATTCCGCCCACCCTTAGTGATGATTAAGTGTTCTGTTATTTTTGGGCCGTGTTTTTGTTCCATATTACTGCAATGTCATTTTATTATGTTGTACTGTGGTTCCTGTGTGGTGGTCTCTTTTCTTTTGTTGTCATGTGCCCTGTTTTGTTTAAATTGTGTTGTTATGTTTCTTTGTGCATTTTATTAAGTTATTTTCTGTTCACTTTAGACATCTCAAACAATTATGCTACATTTCTAGCGGAAAGCAGAGCATGCATTGAAACTACCTATGATAAGCAAATATTAACCACTGTCTAAGGCGGTAAAAAATCTCTGCTCCGGCTCTTCAGCTACTTGATACACCAGTCAGCCCAAAAATGTGGCAGAGAATGAGTTTAAATCAGTGCTCACTTTACAGGGGACAGCCCTGATTTCTAGGCCCAAAGGCCAGGCACGTAAGGGTATACTGAGCAATGATTGATTGGTTTATTGATGTTCAATTAATTAAAATCATAACATCCCGACACAAAAAAATAAAAAAAATACGATAGAACATAGTAAAAACAATATTTAGTGAAAAGGAAAATGTCAAGTTTTTGATCCCCTTAGGCTCCCCATTCCCGGAAAGCCAGCATCGCACATATGCTTTTGCCTAATATGGCCTAAGTTATTGGAGCCGCGGGCCATTCACAGTAACTTAGTTTTCACCTCACTCGGGCCCTGAGAGCCAATCATGAAAGCCACATAGCAATGTACATACAGTTCTAAGGTGCTAGAGGCTGAAAGTGCTTCATCATTCCATGCAGTTAAAGAGCGGTCCAGTAAAGTGCAATCCAGAGAGATCAAAGACTGCTCAGTCTCAACTAAGAGATAGCTGGGCTTTGGCAGAAGTCCAGTGGCGGTGTGTGTCAACGGTAATTAAGGATGAAGCTCGTTGCCTAAAGGTAATAGAGATAAGTCATTGGCCTGGAATTATATCAATTGGGCGGCGGAAGGGACGTGCAGGGGGTGGAAACTTACCGCAATTGTGTTGGCGGTGGGAGCAGGGTAGCCGGTGATTATGGTATAGGGAAACGATTCCCGGCATGTGGGGGGAGTGGTTTCCTGAATGATGATCTGCGACGGAGGTCCGGAGGAATTAGCCAGAATGTTTAAGGAAGGAGGGAATGGGCTCCTGGAAAAGAGACCGGGAATGAGTAAGAATTTGCGTGGTGGGGTAGGGGGGCCGCGAACGGCAGAGGCGGGCGGCTATGTAGCAGGGAGGCTTACCTGATTTGGCAGGAATAGATAAGAAAGATGCGGTCCGCAGTGGCGTGACCGGGAGGTGCTGAGTAGCCTGAAATGGAGGAGCGGTCCAGTTAGGGCGAGCATAAGGGACGGATGAGGCTAGATCAGGGGAGTAGGGCTGGTGACGCTTACCTGCGGTGCGGTGCCGTGCTCAACAGCTCAGTGGCCAGTGTGTTCAGAGTGAATGTGGCAATGGCAGATGGGTTTATACCACGTGAACGGCGTGCTCATGCCGGACGACTGGAGCGGCATGTGGGCATAATGTTCGCCATGTTGGGTAAGTCAGGATCCGGACTTACTAGTGTGTGCGCGGTGGACGCTGCGGGGTGCGAATGCCATGCCGGGGCAGAGTACCCAGGAATGCGGCAGAGGTGTCATAAAACGGGGTATAAGAGCTAAGGTGAAGGGTATAAGGGAGAGTAGTCTGTACATGCAGTGAAGACTTAAGGATGGCAGACATCTTGGAGCGGGTAGGGAGAGCCGTGTGTGCATGCAATGAAGACATGAAAATGGCAGACATCTTGGAACGGGTAGGGGTTTAGAAGGCGGTAGAGGTGGGGAAAAGCATGGAATGCAAGAACAGAAACACAGTGAGTTATGCATGTGGTATACATATGGAGAGATTTCAAAGAAACCGCAGTATATTACAGAATAAATTATTTACAGTGAGAACCATTGAAATTCCTGCGGAAGAGCGGATTTTAACAACAGACATGACAATTGAAAAGGCAATTGTGGCCGCGGCAGATTTTATAGTAGAGATGTCCAGTCCTCATTTCTGTTAAGGCCATTTTTGAAGCTCCCAGTACGCAGGATCCATTTAAGTTCTTCCTTGTTTAGGAGTTGTCCAATGTCTGCCCCTCTTGGAGGAGGTTTGACCACACTAATCACTGTTTAATGTCTGTTTCACTATGTCCAGCAGTGGAAAAATGTTCAACAAGGGGAGCGTTGGCGGTTTTGCAGCGGATCCGGCTACGATGTTGACAGATCCGGATTCTCACTTTCTGGGTGGTTTGTCCAATGTAGAGTTTTTGGCACGGACACATAATCACATAAATCACATTACAGGTGTTGCAATTGGAGAAAAATTGTGACTTAACTGTAACATTATTGAAAGTGAATTCTTTGCCTTCAATGATAAACTCACAAACACTGCAATTGCCACATTTAACATGTCCTGTAAGGGGTGGTAGTCCCCAGTGTTCATCTAGCGTAGTTGCCGATCTAAGGCTGGGGAGAGCGGCCCTGACAAGATGGTCCTTTATATTACGACTTTTGCGGAAGGCGAAAAGTGGTTGGTCGAGTTCCATAGTGCCTGCGCTAAGGACATTCCAATGTTTAAGGATGCATTTTCGGACGGTATGTGAGACAGGTGAGAACGTCGTTACACATACCATGCGATTTTGATTTGTCCTGGTTTTGGGAGAAAGAAGAACCTCTCTAGGGCAGTACCAGGCTCTTTTGAATGCAGTGCGCACAAGCCTGCGGGGGTAACCGCGAGCTCGAAGCTTGGTGGAGAGAACAGAGGCTTCTTGGAAGTAGTCCTCTTTGAGGAAGCAGTTGCGTCTGATCCTAAGAAATTGTGAATATGGCAGGGAATCACGGAGAGCGCGTGGGTGATTACTTTCATACCTGAGGAGAGTGTTGCGCTCAGTGGGTTTCCTGTTTAGGCTTGTGATTAACTCTCCGTTGGAATTTTGGATAATGAGATCAAGAAATGATATCGAGGTTCTGTCACAAGTAAGGGTAAAGTTGAGTCCTTGGCAGTTGTTATTGAGCCAATGTAAAAACTATCTAAGGGTGTCTCACTTTCATGCCAAATCAAAAAAAATTCGTCAATGTATCGTCTCCACAAGGTAATCCCTGAATAAAAGGGGTTGCTTGTGGAGAGGATTTTGGTCATTTCTAAATGATCCATGAAGAGTATTGCCTGATTGGGAGCAAAAACTGCTCCCATCGATGTGCCCTTGACCTGTTGGTAGTATTGGTCATTAAAAGCGAAAAAGTTTCTGGTCAGACATACTTCGAGAAGTTGCAAAATAAAGAGAGTGGGTACAGCATGAGGGCGTGGTCTTGAGTTAAGTGTTTGTTCAATAACTAGTAGTGCGTTGACCTGTGGGATGTTAGTATAGAGGGATTCGACATCCATGGTGCAGAGGATGTCTGAATCGGTGTTGAATGGGTGATGTTTGACTAAGTTAATCATGGCCATACTATCTCTAACATAGCATTCTGTGTTAGGGACAAAGTCCTTTATGAAGTAGTCTACGTATTGACCCAAGGGCTCCAAGATGGAGCCACAGCCAGAAACGATGGGGCGTCCTGGGGGGGCTGTGAGATTTTTATGGATTTTGGGAAGTGTATATATCACTGGGGTGCGTGGTGATTTAACATTGAGAAACAAAAATTCTTTTTGACTAAGGAAGCCTTGTGATTTGGCATCTGTTGTGATCTGAAGGATAAGTTGTTGCAGTTCCTTAGTAGGATTGGTAGGCAATCTCCAATAGTGGTCAGTGTTCGACAATTGGCATAGTATTTCTGACTTATAGGCTTCTCTTCCCTGCAGGACTATGCCTCCGCCTTTATCGGCAGACTTGATGATAAGAGAGTCACTGTTTTTTAGAGTTGTGATTGCCTTTTTCTCTTCTAGAGATAGATTGTAAGCGATAAACCTTCTGGTATTTTCAAGTTGGGCAATGTCTTTTAGGACCATTTTTTCGAAGGTAGCAATTTCGCCAGGGATCATACTTGAAGTTGGGAAAAAGGTAGATGGTGTGCGTAGTGGTGTATTGAAAAAATTAACTGGTGAGGGATTTAGAAGAAAAAAGGCATGTAGACGAATCCGTCTAAAGAACCTGAATAGTTCAGTTTGCAGTTCCAAAAAATTGCGGTGGATGGTGGGAACAAAAGATAAACCTTTGCTGAGGAGTGATAGCTCAGAGTCAGCTAAAGTATGGTTGGAAAGGTTGAAGATGGATATTGACTGGGACTTCTGTGACATATCTGGGCTATGGGTTACCATTGGTAAAACTTCTGACGGGTTTGGCGCTCGCCCGGTGGGTTGTACTAACGTTGTTGTTGCTTCACTCGTCCACGCTTTGGTGGTTCGTTTTGGCCCCTGCCTAAAAAAGAAGGGTTTGGGGCACGATTAGAAGTGCTAGGGCCGTCGCCGTTATCAGAATTGTCCGAAGATTCGGCGGAGGTGTGAGAGAAACTGTGGAGGTGGTGGTCTCCTTGGTGCTCCTAGCTGCAATAGCAGAAGATCCATGGTGTATTTGAGATTGCCAAGGATATTTTGGGGGAGTTCTAATCTTATACAAGTGTGTTAGCATCATTTTTAAGACTAGGTACTTCCTAGCGGTAAGAAACTGCCGCTAATGGGACCTAGCTGCATTTTTCTATTTTAGCGGCGTACAAAGAAATCCTTGTAAATATTGCGTTGTGTGTTTTGCTGGAGTTTTACTGTGGTAACGCCTACCTTGCATCTCATTTTCAGTAAGTTATGCTAATCGAAGTGGCGCTGTGAAAAATTGTTGCTAAGTGTGTGAAAATGTTGCTAAAGGGGCTTTGCAACAATTTGTAAATAGGACAAATAAAAAAGCCGCCGTAGCGTCCAAAAATGACGCCACAGCGGCGTTAAATCCTTGTGAATATGTCCCTGCATTCTCTAGAAACAGCTCCGACTCCAGGCGCCATGTTTCCTGCAAGCAAATTATATAATTCTTGGTAAGTTCCCCCAGCTCCCTTAGTTTGTCTTCATGTTCCGATAGGCCCCTCGCATTCCAATAGCAGATCTTTATCTCCCGTGGAGTGGGGCCAACTTTATTTATCTTACATTGATTAGGAGTGATGATTTAGGCAACCAGCCAACCATTCCCATTTGGAGTGGTAAGAGGGGATCTCCTCCACCTTGTTACTGTTGCGGCCTGAGCAACAATAACCTTCCCCCATTTCTGCAGGCTCTCCTTCTGCCAGTGGATGACTCACTTGTCAATTTTTGGCAGGGCATTTTTGTTGCCATATCCTCATTTTCTCCTATGGCACTCCTCAAGATTGTTATGTGTTTTGGGCCTTCTGCCTTATTTCTAACAGACTGGTGTGTGTTGGAAGCAGGGGAATTCAAAATAGCGGGAAATCTCTCAGGTAGGGTATAGAATAGGTTTATTCCCCACCTAGATAGGTGTTTTTTAGTGGTTTATAAAGCGTGTGGCGAACCTCTCAGCTTAGGAGCCAATCTCAATTTGTCCATTTCTCCCTGGCCCGGAGGTTTAAAAGCCACATACTCCATGTCCTTTGATCTCATATTTTCCAGTCCTGGCAGTTTGACTGCTAATCTTGGAATAGTCTGTCTATTCAGGATGTCCCAAATTGCTTGTGAAACATATTTGGGATTTAATGCAATTCTTTTTAGTCCCATGCTAGGCCCCTCTATTGTTGCCATCTTATCAGGCCCCAGCGATTCCTTATTGAGCCCATGTGTTTTAGGTTCATTTAGAATTAAGGGTGATACGTCTGTGCCCTTGCAAGGCTCAGGTACAGAACTTGTGGATTTCATGTTCCCCTACTGGAGCATTGGGATTGTCCACATGACCAATCATTGTTGTTTTATTTGTTCCCTGTGTCCATTATTAATTTCAATTTTTTTTGTCAGCATTATTGGATGTGGTAATGACGTTAATTGTGCTAGCGACCTTTCATTAACGTGTTTCTGTTTTTGAGGTGGCGAGCTGGCTCGACTGATTGAATCAGGACCTTGGGCTCCCCCATATGCTCTTGTCAATGTCTGTTGGCCATTGCCAACTCCTCTAGTGCCATTTTGCTCTTGCACCTGCCGCCTTATGTTAGGTGAAGTAGATTCAATTATGTCAATTTTCTTTTCAGTTTTCGTTATGATTTTCGCTTGTGAGGCAGACGATTCACTGTTTTTTCTGCAAATATGTTAGTTTTTTGTAAAGATTGGGAATGGCTTGTGGTCCTGGTTTACTTGGGCAGGACCAGAGGTTTCAAGCCTTTTGTTGTTCTTATTTAATTTCGTTAGGCGTTTTAATTGTTTTCTGGACAATGAACACCATTCATTGTCTGTCTTCCCATTTTCCTCTACTTCGGCCAAGGATACGTTTAGGTCAGACTCATCCTCTTTAACTAACTAATCAATGCTATGGGATGGCACCTCAATTGATATTGCCAGTGGGGTGTTATGCACCGGAGAGCCCTTTGCAGTTGTTTCACCCTGCATGCTCACAATTACTTGTAGGTCAGGGTTTGCCATAGGTTCACCATGCTTGTTATTTGGGAGGCCCACCTTCATGTCCTGAATAAGTGTTTGCATTATCCTTGTTAGAGTGTATAACTGGCAGTATACCACTTTGTCCTTCGCAAAGTCCTGCACCCGCCTTATTTGTAAGTTTATGTGCTCCGATTTTGCATCAATTGCCACAGTGAAAGTTGCTAATGTTTGCAGCACATAGATTTGAGTGTCAAATTTGTCAGCGTGGAGACTGCTGGCCTTAGTGATAGCTACCTCTCCTACGCCATCAGTACTGCCAAGTGGACAACTCTATGACATTCGGAACGGTGCTCAGTTGGCTTATCCTTCTCATCTCTCTCCATTTCCTCCATTAACAGGGCTTATGTTTTTCGCGCTGCCTCAGGTTTACAAATCCTTGTAAATCTGGACCAGTGTCAAAAAGCAATGGGTGATGCATAGGAATGCCCACAGCAACACCCATTTCATGCCAAATTTGCCGCAGAAAACTGCCTTGTAAAAATGGAGCAGGGCACAGCGCCACTGGAGCGTCACAAAAAGTGATGCTCTGGTGGTGCAATGCACATGTAAATATGCCCCAAGTTATCGCTATCTAGATATATAGTGTCCTATAGAAGATTGCAAAATGCCAAAATACCCCAGCCCTGCTTCTTTTCCACCACACAATTCTGTTCTCTATTTTTGGATTTCCAATTTCTTGTGTGTCTCCTTTGAAAAGATGCTAATGAAAATATAGAGCATCTAATAGCAGTCATTAAAATAGGGAGTGGTGGTATCATGAAGTACAGTCCAGCTGGTGTCAGAGTTATGTTTTTAAAACAGCATTTACTCATTTGATACCTCAGAAAATATAATCTGCAGATTATTTTTGTTTATTTTTCTTTGCAATTCTGCCATTGTGCCACATGCACACACAACAAGTATAGAAATGCTCATATGCTGTGCAATTGTTTTAAATGGTGAGTGGCAGACTTATTATTGCGAGAGTGTCTACTGTGTAAGTCATAAGTTAAGTTTCGAAAAGGGTTGCGAGAACTTAATCAAACAGAGCAGGTTGATTCCAGGCATTTCTTAGGTAATTGTATTTAAGTAATATTATCCCATGCGGATGGCACTCCCTGGTAGACTCTGACTGGGGAGGATCCCAAATAATGCCCTTAGAATTTGGGCTGAAATTCTCAAAATAATGAATTATTTGGTGTGTTTTTCAAGGGACTTTTGAAGTGTACCTCATCTTATCTATTGGAACTTTTAACCTTTTTTTGTGATATGGTGCCACCTTTTTTTGTGTCAAAATCTGTTTATTGAATTTTATTCAAAGATTACAAACATTTTATAAAAACCATATTGCGTTCAATCTTTCTTCATAGGTGCATAATCCATGCATTAGATAGCTATAGTATAAGCACAGTTTAGTGACATGTTTCGGACTGCCCCTGTGAGCAAAATCTGAGATGAGAATCATGCGCAGATTCCGAATGCGATCATATTAACCTCCATACAGGTGAAGCGCAGGTCCCCAAAGCTAACTGTTTGAACGCCATCGTAGGTAGAACAACAAAAAACCAATGGTTAAGTGAAGAGAAATAATTCAAAAGCAAACAACCATACCCAGGGAGACACATAAGCTTATGTTTTGATATGCGGAGAGGGGCCAAGAAGTAAGCCCCCGCGACCTGTGCGGGAGGGCTCACATGTGGGGGGAGCAACCCGGGGCCCCACCCTCGGGGGAAAGGAGTCCCCTATTAAATCAGGAAGAGATGTAGTGCCTTCAGTCTTGGACTGCATGCAAATAGAGGTAGCCCCTCCGATAGATAGCTTACTAGCGGGCTCCAAACATAATCAAAGCTCTTACGGGAGTCCTCGGCAATGTCTGACAATCGTTCCAGGGCCAATGCGCGCCATAAGCAGGCATGCCATAGTGTAAGTGAGGGAGCCTCCGGCTTCTTCCAGGCTGCCGCCAGAGCCATCTTGGCCGCTCCTAGACACAGCCACATGATGGACCGGTCCCCTTGAGTCTGATACTTGAGAATTGGGTTGCGAACTCCCAGTAGTATATGTTCCATGGAGTCCCCAATCGGGTACCCCAGTATGAGCCTGATTTGGGACAGTATTTCTTTCCAGAAGACCTGTATAGCAGGGCAGTCCCACCATATATCTTTAAAGTCCCCCAGGAGGCCGCAAACTCGCCAAGATCGATCGGGCGTGTCGGGAAAAATTGAGTGTAGTTTTTGTGGGTAGAGGTACCAGTCGTATAAGGTTTTATAGTGGGCTTCCCTCAGGAACATGGATCGATTGTATTTCGCAATATCTTTGTACAGGGAGTCCCATTGCTTTTCTGAAGGCGGTGTCCGTAGAATGCCCTCCCAGAATGTTCTGTGGCGCTGTGATCGCTGTGGGCCCAGTTTAAGCAAGAGTGTGTAGAGGAAGGAGATGCACCCCCTCCCTGTGGTGCCAGTTTGGACGAATCTTTCCAACAGAAGCAGTTCCCTAGTGGCTGCCTTTCGGATCTGCGGCTGCTGGACCCAGTGTACTAACTGCGCATAATGGAAGCCTTCAGTTCATGGGAGCTGGAAACGGGTTATGCAGTCTGTGAAGGAGCGTATCTTCCCTCCGGTGAAAAGGTCTGAAATCATGATGCAACCTCCCTCCCTCCAAAGATCAAAGGGCCCTTCTTGAAGCACTGGGGGGAAGGCAGTGCTAAAGTGGATGGGGGTATACAGGGATGGAAATGTGGTCAATGGTAGGGTTTTGGTCACCGTATCCCATACCTGGAGGGTTGTTGCTGTGAGTATACTCAGATAAGCGTTGGCTGACCTATCCGGTCGCTGTCGCCAGGGCAAGTCCCAGATGGTTCAACCCGTCACCTGTCTGTCTATATAGAGCCACAGTTTTTCCGATTCCCTTAGTGACCATTCACCCAGGACCCGCAGTTGAGCCGCTCTGTAATATATTAAAAAAATCTGGGAGAGCCAGGCCCCCCTTGAATCGTGGCCTCGTCAAGAGGTGATGGGAAAGACGTGCTCGCTGCCCCTGCCATATGAAATTGATAATCATGGTTCTCAGTTCTTTAAGTAACCCCTTCTCAGGTAGGAGAGGTAGCCCTTGGAAGAGATAGAGGAGGCGGGGGAGCACGTTCATCTTTACTGTGTTAATTCGACCTATCCAGGAGATATAGGTTGTGCTCCATTTTTTGAAGTCATTTTTAAGCTGTCTAAGCAACGGGGGGAAATTGGCCCTGTATAAATCGCTCAGTTTGGGGGTAATTTGTACACCTAAGTATGTAATTGTCTTATGTGCCCACTGGAAGGAAGACATACCCTCTACCGTTCTTTGTACCTCTGGGGACAGAGTCAAGTTTAGTTTAAAAGATTTAGAGAGGTTAACCTTAAAGCCTGACACCTTTTCGAACTGCCCTAGTTCCCGGTGTATTTCGGTCAGGGAAGCAACTGGGTTGGTTACTGGCAAGAGCACATCATCAGCAAACAACAAAATTTTGTAATCATCCGATCCAAATCAAATCCCACTAATCTTCGGATTTGCTCTAACCCTCGCTGCGAAAGGCTCGATGCTAAGAGCGAAGAGCATCGGGGACAGGGGGCAGCCCTGTCTAGTACCCCTAGCCAAGTTAAAAAAATCAGAGGCCACCCCATTCACTAAGACCCTAGATCTTGGGGTACTAAAGTTAGCTCGTACCATCCCCACGAAGGTCTCACAGAACCCAAATCGACGCAGAGAAAGCTGTAGGAAAGTCCAGTCAACTCAATCGAAGGCCTTCTCTGCATCGAGCGATAATAGGGCCGCCGGGATCTGTTTCTCCTGGGCCTTATCTACCAGGTGGAATACCCTTCGGAGATTGTCGTGAGTTTGGCGACCTTTAATAAACCCTGATTGGTCGGGGTGTATGAGAGTGGGTAGGATTTTCTCTAGTCTAGTAGCCAAAATTTTTGAGTAAAGTTTGGCATCTAGATTTAACAGAGCGATAGGTCTGTAGGAGGTACATTTTTGAGGGTCCTTACCCGCCTTCAGGATTATCGCGATCAGAGCTTCTCCCATGGAGGGGGACACCGCTTGGTTTGTCGCAATAGCATTAAATAGAGTAGTAAGCTGAGGAGTTGGTTCGGCTGCAAAGGTTTGATAAAACTGCACCGTAAACCCATCTGGGCCTGGGGCTTTATGTCGTTTGAGGGAATCAATGGCTGCCTGCACTTCCTCCCGGGATATAGCGCGGCCCAACTCCTCGTTGGTTGACGCTGGAACCTGGGGCAGTTCCAGAGCATTTAGGTATTGCGTCTGGTCCATCACCCGGGGTGGGTCGGCCTGGTACAGCGTACTGTAGAAATCGTGGAACGCTCCTGCCTTCCC
This sequence comes from Calotriton arnoldi, assembly GCA_963921515.1. Taxonomy (NCBI): domain Eukaryota; kingdom Metazoa; phylum Chordata; class Amphibia; order Caudata; family Salamandridae; genus Calotriton; species Calotriton arnoldi. The sequence continues at coordinate 1,118,898 of CAWUFW010000384.1, read as the reverse complement.
CTCCTCGCTAGTGTGTGCAACCCCATTCCTGTCAGTGATTTGCTTCACATAGTCTTTCTCCTGTTTAACCCTTAGTTGCCTTGCTAAAAGAGAGCCTACCTTATCCTTTCCCTCGCACCCATGGGCCTGTAGTCTCAATATCGTCTTTTCTGCTCTATTAATGTAGATGGCGTTCAGCTTCCCCCTGAGAGCTGTGACCCGTCGAAGGGCTGGTGCCGAAGGTGTGTCCTTATGTCTTTTTTCCGCCTTGAGTACCTCTTGTTCCAACTCTAACCGCTCCTTCGTCTGGAGTCTCCTGAGGGAGGTAACCAGGGAAATGCAGTGGCCCCTTATGTGTGCTTTGAAAGCATCCCAGTGGATTGTTGGGGATGTGTCCGCGGGATCGTTACTTATGAAGAAGTCCCTAATAGTTTGCGGAGGTCATCCCTGTGTAATCTATCCCTGCACAACACCTCTGGGAAATACCATCTGGTCAATTTAGAGCGTGGAGCGGGCCAGTTTAATATGCAAGTCAGGGGAGCATGGTCCGAGATAGCCATGGGAAGGAAGAAGGAAGCTGTGGACGCATGTAAGAGTGATTGACTAACAAAAATGTGGTCTATCCTCGAGTACGTCCTGTGGGCGTGTGAAAAGAAAGAGTAGTCCCGCATGCTGGGATTAAGGGTCTTCCAAATGTCTAATAGACCCAGTTGTTGTATGGATAGTTTCAGTGCTTTGCTAAACACCCCCCCCCCCGGCTCTCTGTGGATGTGTAGTGTCTATCTGTGAGTCCCAGATGAGATTAAAATCTCCCATGAGAATAATTTCCCCTGAAGCGAATCCCGCAAGGGAGGCAAGAAAATCAGAGATAAAATCTGCCTGTCCCACATTAGGTGCGTACACTGCGGCTATCGTGCAGGACCTGCCCAATAACAACCCCCTGTCCAAGATGAATCTCCCCTCCTTGTCGCTTTTCGAAGCCTCCTGGTGAAAATGAGCGGAGGAGTGGAACAACAGGGCAACCCCATTCTGTTTTTTGGGACTGGCGGCCCGAAATATCAGGGGGAAGTGTCTATGCGTAAGCCGTAGCTCTTCTCCCTTTTTAAGATGAGTCTCCTGAACGGCCACCACCTGCGGGCCCTGGTCCCCCAGAAATTTCCAGAAGCGTTGGCTTTTGTTAGGGGGAGTTAAGGCCCGTAACATTCCATGACATTAGTTTAACCCCATCTGCCCCTTCATTTTGTCGTATGCAGTAGCTGGACTCCCCCCGTCCCCCCCCATTACATTTGAGTTCTGATCCCTGGGCGAAACATGTAACAACACAATTAAATGAACAAAAAAACATGAACTGTTCAAGATTCTGCAAAGTCCCGTTGGACTGTATCCTCAGAAGGCTACTGGGGCAAGACTACTCCCCCACCCAGAGCCCCGTGAGAGATCTCTGGAAGACCTTATCCCTGACATAGTTTCATCTCGGTGCCGACCATCTATGCGGCACTTGTCAGCCAATGCGTCCTGGTGTGCGACAATATTAAAAGAAAAAGAAGGAGGGGAGGAGAACCCTCCACCGACACCTTCGCCTTTCTAGGGGGGATCCAAGTGCCTCGTAGGGGGCTCCACAGTGCCCTCAGTCTGCTCAGGGAGGTAGACGTTCCCGTAGCCTGGGCAGCGTATCAGATGCTTATGCCTTCTCATCACGATGACTTCTTGTTTGCTTTTTTGGGTGTCTGCCAGGCTCCAGGAGTTCCCCGGTCCATGGGCCTTCCGGTGGGAGCTTCTGTCGGCGATGTTTCCTTTTGTGGCGATGCTCTCCCCAGACCGAGCAAGGCCGTCGCCCCCTCCACCTCCGCGAAATGCTGCTGCTTGTTATTTAGGGAGAAGGCCAGACCGAATGGGTATGTCCACCTGTATTTAATGTGGTGCTCCCTCAAGGCAGGCGTGATCAGCCGAAATTGTTGGCGCCTCATCATCGTGGCCTGGGCAACATCTTGGAAGAGCGCACAGGTCGCTCCTTGTCAGTCCACCAGATCCCTGTCTCTAGCTTTACGGAGTACCATCTCCTTGACCCTGAAGGAGAAGAATTTGGCCAGGATGTCTCTCAGGCATTGATTTTTCCCTTGCAAAGCCGGGCCCACCCTGTGGACCCATTCCAGAAGACCTTTGTGTGCCCCCTCGCCTACAATGCTAGTAAACAAGCCCACCATGTACGCCACTAGGTCTGTTCCCTCTCTCCCTTCCTCTAGGCCCCGCACCCTTATGTTGTCCCTTCGAGAGCGGTTTTCCAGGTCCTCACACTTGAGAAGCGTAGAGTTCAACTGGGCAGTAAGGGATTCTGAACCTTCTTCTAACGGCTGGAGTCGACCTTCCAGCTCCTGGCATTTCGCTTCTAAGTCGAGGGTGCATGCCCCAATTGAATCCACGTCGGCCTGGAGCGCATTAAGTTTTGTGCCCATTTCTGATTTGAAGGAGTCGAAGGAGGCTCCTATGTCCGCCTTTATGTCCACTCTGAGCTCCCTTTTGAAGTCCTTCAGGGTCGCAAGGAGGTCCTCCCGGGTGAGCGCCATTCCTCCCGTCACCTGGGCGCCCTCTTCCCCCTGCACCTCTCCTGCTTTGGGCACCTTGAAGTAGCTGGAGACCTTGTTGGGCTGCCCTTTTTTGGGTGGCATAGGGGCAGCTCTGTGTCGCACCCCACACCCCTCCGCTCTAGAGCCACAGGTTCAGAGGAGGGAGAGCGGCTCCGTCATGAGGAATCTGTGGTAGCACCAGGGTCTAGGCACACCCCCCACCTCCAAGTGGGCCACGCGGTTTTTGGAGCTTGTTAGAATATGGCTTCCCCAGTGTCATAAGGTGCGTGGATTCTGTTGTCGCTCTCTGTGCTGGGGTCACCGTGATACTGGGAGGGCCATGGGCACCATCCTAGGGTCAGGCAAATGGCCAGGTATCTCCTTCGGGGGTTCTCACCTCCCCCAGCGCGCAATGTGGCCCAGCAGGATCGACCTGAGTAGACCGCCCTCTCCTCCACCCGTCTTCAGTCTGTTTAGCTCCTTGCCTGTCGCACTAGTGGACAACCGTGCTTCGGGGGAGGGGCCACTCTCACCTTCATGTGTGTGTCCGGCCCAGGGGCCCGAACGCCGCCTTGGGTCTCTCCGCACCAGCCACCTTCACTCTGTTGCGAATGCGCATTCAGCGGCCCCCCTCCTGGGTTCCACTGTGACCCGCGCCCCCGGGGGCACTTAATTGCTGCCGGTTGCTTCTGCCGAGTGAGGCCGCCATTTCAGGTGCGCAACATCGCGGCTCCCTATTGCGTATGGACCGCCGCTGCCATCCTGGTGTCCCTGCTCCGCTCTTAGGGTCCCTGGAGTCCTGGATAAACTGCCTCCTTGTCCGCACTCCTTCTGGCCGCCGAGTATTGAGGAGCCTTAGTCGCATCGGGACCCGTCCGCCATTTTGGCTAGGCGGCCGCGATCCCGATCGCCTTTCCAAAAGTCATTTCGGGCCCCTGCTCACCCGCATTAGATGTCCAGGGGAGGTCTCCACCTTTTAAAAAGTCCAGTCCCCGCTATTCTTTTGCCATCAGCCCGGGACTGGATGCTGCAAAGCACTCTTCCACAGGGCTCTTCCACGGAGCCGAGCGAGATCAGGTCTTTGCGGCCAGGGTGGCTGGCCACGCAACCCGTGCCACCTATTTTTATCCTCTTGAAATGCATTGTACGGGATACCTGGTGCTGGGGTGGGGGGGCACAAAAAGGAACATATAGAAGCGTGCTCGCTCTCAGATGGTAGCAGGGGCGGCTCCTCCGCTATGGCGGAGGAGCGTTGCTACACTGCTGAAAGGCAACAAATGAAAAATAAAATGATAATACAACTATTTTATTATCATTTTATTTTTCACTTACTCTGACTCGGCCAAGTCCGCCGAGTGTAGGGAGGGGCAGGACCATGCTCTGCATCAGCAGCAGCCAGGTCCAGTAAGGAGGAGTGGTAGGTGCACTGTAAATGCGCGTAATGGTTTGGCCATCTTTCTTAGGACAGCCAAATCGACATGCACACTTACATTTCTCCAAACCAGCTGACTTGCACAGCCGGGTGGGAGAAAAGGCACCTAACTGAGCAGCATTTCAGCCCACTCATACCAACCCCAGCTCTTCTAATGAGAGCAGCATCTGGATTGGGTGGGGAGGGGAGCAGAGGAGCACCGCGGCGGCTGGAGCAGAGAAGCACCAAGGAGGTGTCCGGGAGTAGCAGGTAAGTTCTCTTCTTTTTATTATTATTTACCCCCCGTTGCCACCCCCACACACCCCCATGCTGCCCCACCAAGGTTTAGTGGTAGCGGCCCCACTGGATGGTAGTCACAATAAAAATCATTTATTGATGGTGTCTTACTAATTTCTAAAATGTTCACCCTGTAAAAAACTACAGGTTTCCTGCTGAGGTTCGATGAACCATCTTTGAGAGAAAAGAGATTTCTCGTATGATTTTCTCTTTAAAATTATGGTTAGTGTTCCAGAAGCTAAAATTCGGATAATATTTCTATAAATTCACAAATAACTTTTTTGTTCACTTGAAAGAAATCTGGCATGCTAAGTAAAACATACTTTTAACAACAGCAGCTGTCTATCAGTCTGCTTTCCAGTTTCTACAGCAGCTTCACCACATAGAACTAATGAGCAACTAGAGTGCTATAATTCCTTGTTCTTGACAAACATGAGGCACTCCTGAATGCCATGTCGCTGGAATTATACTTGAATAATTAAAAGCAATTTGCTGTGAAGGAAAGTGAAGTAAATGAACAAAACAAGGGGTTTGACTTTGGCTTGGAAGTTATGGTTAGTGCTCCAGAATGACAAAATAAGGACACATTTCAATAAATTCCCAAATGTTTTCCTCATCTGTGTGAGACAAAAATAGACAGGCATGCTGATTAAAATGTACTTCCAACAGCAGCTGCAGTCTGTTAGTTGATTCCCCAGTGCTCTACTGCGACTTCACCATAGAGTTCTGATGAACATGGTAACATTTAACATTCATTACAAAGTTGAAACACTCCCTAATGCTATGTTGCTGTTGAATTTATAGCCGTTCATGAGCAGCAGGCTGAATTAAATGATCGCTGAGTAATTAATGCAAATATGAAACCACCTGCTCCAAAAATGTAACGAGAAATATGAGGTTTTAGTCATTTATGGAATAATACATTTTAAATGGTTAAAATATTTAGAGTCACATGTATCAAACAATTTTGCATTCTCAAACGGTGCAAATCGATAATCTCGGCCATTTGCAAATGCAAAATAGCCTTTCAAGAAGAAAAAATAGCAATTACCTAAAATTGTGACTACAAATAGAGAATCGCAATTTGCGATTCCCATAGCACATGTACCAAGCATTTTCTAAATGCAAACTGTGCATTTAGGAAAATGCTATTACTATTGACTCCAAGTCGATGGTAACCATGTGCAAATTTTGAAAAATGCATTTTTCAAAGTGCCATGTAGCGCACACATGTGTGTGCTTTACATGCGCACATTTATTTTTTGGCGGCGCTTCAGGGGGCCTCAGACCCCCGGGCACGCTTAGCTTTGCATTACCTAATTTGCGATTCCTAATTAGGTAATAGCAAATTAGCTAATGCAAAACCATTCGCAACAATGGGCCTTTAGGCCCATAGGAACGAATGGAGTAGTATTACCTAATAGCGATGACCTATTTACTGAATTGCTATTTGGTAATATTAAGGAATCGCTAAATCTTTGGCAATTCCTTACATGCATAGCATGTTGCGATTACCAAATAGCGATTCAGTAAAAATCACTATTTGGTAATCGCAAAATGCTTTTTTGACACATGTGGCCCTTAATGAGAGAGATCCCTACATATGTCCATCATCCCCTTACCACATGTATTTCTCAGATCATCCATCCTCTTGGTGTGCAATACCTCCTTCATTTAGTCATAATTCCTGTGTGTGAAGCAATTTTTGAGACATGGAGAACACATTCAATAAATAATACAAAGACATAGAAATTAATGTTTACTCTAACTGATTTTTTTCATGATCTTGTAACTGCAGAGAAGAGAATCAATTTCATGTACATACCCAGGGGCGAACTTATTATTTTATCATGCAGCACAGTGCAGCGCAGCAAGTCAGCTTGCTGTGCTGCGTGATAGGGAAACGGCAGGAATGCGCAGTACCTATCATACCTGCCTCTTCCCAGTGCTGGTGCACAATGTGCTGCCTAGCGACAATGCAGGCACTCTTGCACTATAGTGAAAGGGTGCCTGCGTTGTTAGCAGGATTGTTTCTGTGCAGAAAGGGGCACGTTCCTCCACAAAAACAATCCCCTGAGACATTTTTCTCTTTCTGTAGCACACATACAAAGAGGATAAAAAATAGAAATAAACATATTTCTCCTAGTTACACCTCACCTGGGCAAGCGTAGCAGTTTTGGCGCATTCCCAGGACTACCACTCATGGTAAATCTTGGAATGCATCAAAATCCATTGTTTTTGCATGGGAACACCCACTCACCACCCATAGAACGCCTCCCTGGGACAGAGTAATGCAACGCAGCGATTTGCATTGCATTGCGTTACTCTGGATTTATTAAGCTACTCAGGGCAAAGCAAGGTAGCCTTGTATGGCTTGATAAATTTCGCCTCAAATTTGTGCCGTTGCGTGGTGCAAAAGCTAGGCAACCCTTGATAATTATGGCCCTCAGCCTTTTGCACTGGAAAGCAAATCATTTTAAAGCTGCCTTCTTTACAGTCAACATGTATCTCAATGCAGCTGCATTCTGTGAACTAGTTAAACACTATAGTTCTTTATTAGAAATCTGTGCTCTTTACAAGTGGCTGTTAGGGAAAGAAGGCATAGAGATATATGAACTGATACTATAATAAGGCATGTCTTAGGTACCTAGATATGATTCATCTAGGTGATTACATACTAGCTAGGTGTGAATAAAAATGCTGCATTTTTGTAGGTCACAGTTATCTGATTTACAATTAATATTGCTGAATATTGGCACATGTTGTGCAACTCCGCTGAACTACATTACTGTTAATATAAAATAACTTTATCTCATGTGACTATTCCCCCTTGAACATTTGCCTTCTTTCCTTATTACCCTTTTAAAATACATTAGATAAATAGAGCATTGACTTATATCACCACAATTTATCCTAATAGCTCACAACAGTGACTTATTCATGTCCATCCTTCTAGATTATCTCCTGTCTAGGAAACATGTCAAATACAATGTCCTCCTTAATAGGTATGGCAGAGCGAGTATCGCAGGGACAGCAATCACTTAGTTCTTGTATGAAATTGGGTTGTTGGTTGACTGGGGTGTGAGCCCTGGCCAAGAAGCAACATCAATAATTGTCAGGGAGAGGCACAAGCCAATCCTAAATCAGCCTGTGCTCATACCTCTGGTAGCTTGGCACAGAGCAGTCAGGCTTAACTTAGAAGCAATGTGTAAAGTATTTGTGGAACAGTGATAAAGTGAATACACCACACAAAAAAGATCCCCCACCAAGTTAGAAAATAGAAATAGTGCAAAAAAGCACAAAGCGCCACCTCTATATATTTGGTCTCGCAGGACCAGCACAAAGTCAGTCACAAGCTCAGGCTGACCGCAATGGAGCGTGGGCCGGCTAGAAGGACTGTTAGGACCTGCTGAACAGAGTACCCTAAATCCCAGGTTGCATAACGTTGCGAGGATATGCGTTGAAGATGCGTCATGTAGTTAAAGCGATGCGTCGGTTCCGAGAAGCAGCAAGGCTGCAATGCCAGGCCCTGCATCGTCATTGAGGATCCCATCGATGGGGCTTGGAATGGAAATTCCGGCGTCAAGGATGCAGCGCCTTCTTTTCTTTTCAGTCAACATGTATCTCAGTGCAGCTGCATTCTGTGAACTAGTTAAACACTATAGTTCTTTATTAGAAATCTGTGCTCTTTACAAGTGGCTGTTAGGGAAAGAAGGCATAGAGATATATGGACTGATACTATAATGAGGCATGTCTTAGGTACCTAGATATGAATCATCTGGGTGATTACATTCCAGCTAGGTGCGAATATAAATGCTGCATTTTTGTAGGGCACAGTTATCTGATTTACAATTAATATTACTGAATATTGGCACACTTTGTGCAACTCCGCTGAACTACATTACTGTTAATATAAAATAACTTTCACACATGTGATGATTCCCCCTTGAACATTTGCCTTCTTTCCTTATTACCCTTTTAAAATACATTAGATCAATAGAGCATTGGCTTGTATCACCACAATGTATCCTAATAGCTCACAACAGTGAATTATTCATGTCCATCCTTCTAGATTATCTCCTGTCTAGGAAACATGTCAAATACAATGTCCTCCTTAATAGGTATGGCAGAGCGAGTATCACAGGGACAGCAATCACTTAGTTCTTTTATGACATTGGGTTGTTGGTTGACTGGGGTGTGAGCCCTGGCCAAGAAGCAGCCACAATAATTGTCAGGGAAAGGCACAAGCCAATCCTATATCAGCCTGTGCTCAAACCTGTGGTAGCTTGGCACAGAGCAGTCAGGCTTAACTTAGAGGCAATGTGTAAAGTATTTGTGGAACAGTGATAAAGTGAATACAACACACAGAAAAGATCCCACACCAAAGCACAAAGTGCCACCTGTATATATTTGGTCTCACAGGACCAGCACAAAGTCAGTCACAAGTTCAGGCTGACCTCAATGGAGCGTGGGTTGGCTAGAAGGGCTGTTAGGCCCTGCTGAGTACCGTAAATCCCAGGTTGCGGAAAGTTGCGAGGATATGCATTGAAGATGCGTCATGCAGTCAAAGCGATGCGTCGGTTCCGAGAAGCAGCAAGGCTGTAATGCCAGGCCCGCATCATCATTAAGGATTCCATCGATGGGGTTTGGAATGTGAATTCCGGTGTCAAAGATGCAGCGTGCATTTGGGGTGATGAGCTTGTTCCAAAGAGCTGCAGGACTGCCATTGAGCCTGCCATTGGCTTAGGCATGCAAGGGCCTGTACCAAGGATGTGCCACGCAGTGGCGGCTCTTATAGGTTGTGGTGGCGATGAAGGTCTCTGCAACGGGTCCAATCCATGCAGCAGCAGAGATGTATCGGTTCTGCTTGGAGTTGCACAGCACTGGAGGTGCATCAGTTTTGCTGGATCCACAGAGGCTGGCAGAGCACCTTAAGCCCAATTCTAAGGCTCCAGTACTGGCATGGCACCACTTGTCAGGGCAGACTCACAGATGGAAGAGTACAGGTGTAGGTGCAAGGTTGTTGTAAGCCTGTTGTGTCCCTGAGGCTTCAGTTGAGGAGGCCAGCCATCTAGCCCTTGGAGTCACTCTGGCCGTCTGGGTACAAGAGATGCAGGTCCAGTCCTTCTCACCCAGGCAAGCGGGCATAAGGCAGCAGGTCAGCACAGCAGGGTAGCAGTTCTTTTAGTGCAACAGTCCAGCAGAGTGGCAGTCCTTTCAGCAGCACAGCAGTCCTTCTTCGTGACAGAGTATCCACATGTCCAGATGTGTACTGAAGTGGGGTTCTCTGAGGTGCAGTATTTATACCCAGTTGTTCCTTTGACGTATTGAGAAGCTTCTAGAGACATGCCTTTGAAGTGCACAAGGGCCCTGCCTTCTTGGCCCTGACTCCAGACTAACTACAGGAGGTATCTAGCCTTTTGTGTGGAGATAGGACAAAGCCTATTCAAGTGTAAGTGGGGCTGGGCCCAGCTCCTCCCTCCCATCCTGCCAGTCATTGCCCAACCAGGTTCCGATTGTGTGTGGGTGTCTAGGAGGAAAACACAAAGCCCACCTTTCAACCACACCTAGTCATGTGGCACAGAGATAGACTGCAGGCACCAAACGTCTAAGTCAAGAAAATGCAACATTTGTAAAATTGGCGTTTTCAAAATTGTGATTTAAAATTCGACTTCACCATGAGTTAGGGTGTTTCATTACAATTCCAGAGACACCAAACATTAACTGGGTACCTGTTTCCATTTGGAAATTAGACTTATATAATGCAATAAGGCAGCTACAATGTTATCCTATGGGAGAGGTAGGCATTTCAGTAGTAAAAAACAAATGTAACAGTTTTTCACTAGCAGGACAAGTAAAACTTAAAAGTACATGTCCTACTTCTTAAATGTATTACACCCAGCTCTCTGGGCTGTCCAGTGCCTACCTGATGGGTTTCTTGTATGTATTAAAAAGGAAGTTTTGGGTCTTGCAAAAGGTTTACTTTGCCAGGTCGAAATGGCAGTTTAAACTGCCCACACACAGGCTGCAATGGCAGGCCTGAGACATGTTTAAAGTGCAACTTAGGTAGGTGGCACAATCAGTGCTGAAGACCCACTAGTAGCATTTAATTTACATGCCCTGGCACAGGTAGTGCTAATTTACTAGGGTCTTACAAGTAAATTAAACATGCCAGTTGGATATAAGCCAATCTAATATGTTTTAAGAAGGGAGCAGAAGCACTTTAGAACTGATTAGCAGTGGTAAAGTGTGCAGAGTCTGAAAGCCAGAAAAAACAATGTCAGCAAAAACAGGAGGTCTGAAGGCAAAACGTTAAGGGGGAAAACCACACCAAGTATGCCGGGTCTAACAGTTCCCCTCCTACCCAGTGAACAGGTTATTCATAGCATGCTTATGTTCATCTGAATGAACACTCAACTCTCCAAATCTGAAACAAAGTCCATGCTATTCAAAGAGCACTACCTGCTATAGAAACAAACCTAAGTATTAACAGTGAGAAATTGGGATGTTGGTTGACTGGAGTGTGAGCCCTGGTCAAGCAAGAGCCACAATCCGCTTCAGGGTGAGCCACACAAATTCACTAAATTAACCTGTGCTTAACCCTGAGTAGCTTGGCACAAAAAGCAGTCTGGCCTAACATAGGGGGAATGTGTAAACTATGCACGAAACAGGGAAGTGACTTCGCGACCGATTAAAATGATTGCCTGAATGCGCGGTTTGAAGGAAATAAAGAACCGGGAGCTACCACCTGGAGCGAATATCCACCAATAGAGGCACTGACATGGGTAATCCATTGGCACAAGAACTGGGAACCACCACACGGCTGGAGGATTTAACCATAGATGCACCAAACCAGGCAGTCTATGGGCATGAGCAAAATAATTAAAAAGGACCATGATACACTAAGGAGGTCAAGTGCACCCCTCCCTAATCAGCACACAACTGTCACATCCAAGGTGGAGCTTTTTCCTCCTTCTGAAGTTCCCTGAATCCACAAGGACCATGAATGTGTCCCACACAAGTATACACACAGCCCTGACCAAGACCCTCGCTAAAGCTCTGGGCCCATTGAGAAGGTCGACATGTGTAGGCGTACTTAAAACATGGTCAGGGGCAGATATCAATACAAAAACAAAAAGAGGGCCCAGGGATGGTCAAGGAGAACATTTATACCTCTGAGACCTACAAAAGTATAAACAACCAAGTAGCCATGACCACAGCTACTTGGTACCCGTAGGATCAACAATCTGAAGGATAATAATCTATCCCCAGTGATTTTGACTGTAAAACATTTACTGTTTATGTTGGACACATTTTCACAAATGTTGTATTTGTTAAAATAATTTTGTGATTATATATGTTGGACACTTATTTATGTGGGCAAGACTAGCATTTCACACAACCAGTCAATTTACGTATTGTCAAGTAAAGTCGAATTGGCTGTATTTTTAAGTTTCTTTGTTCTTTTTCTCCATAAGTGTCAATATTGTGATTTGTTTGTCTTACACTGTATGATAAATACACCGCATGGTCTGACATAAAGATCCACAGCAATAAATCTCACTTTGCAGAGCTCTTATTATTTATGGCTGTCTCTCTGTCATATATGTGCCAGTATGTATTATGAGTATATATCTATCTATCATATCAGCATCAAAAGCACCTAAAAGTGAGGAGTAACAGGGAGAACATCGCAAGTAAATAATGAGCCTTCATTGGCCAAAAGATACGGAATCCTCATGTGGCCTCATAGTTGTAACACTGAAAGATTTATGGTGTAGGGGGTAGCATTTTGAATATTAGACTTTTAGAAAGTTGGCATTTTCCTGCCATTTGTGTCTGCAGCCTGTTTTGGGTCACATGACTGTGTGTAGCTGACAGATGTTGTGAATTCCTCCCAGACAGTCACACAATAGTGGGATTATCTGAGCCTCAATGGACCATCAATTGGAGGGATGGAGGGCAGAGCTGAGCACAGTCCCACTTGCACCTCACAATAGGCCTAATGATCCTGTATTGTCAATGCAGCCAGCTGGGAGCCGGCAGGGCAGGGGAGTCAGAAAATTCCAAGAATTTCAAAGAACCCTTCTAGAAGCTTCCCCCACCTTCCAGGAGAAGGGCCCCAGGGTATGAAAATAGGGCCTTCAGACCCATTCTTCATTTCACTATGGACCTGCGGAAGGACTTTCAGAGGGCTGCCTGCTGCTGTACCTGGAAGGACTGCTTTTTCACCTGGAGCCTGCCTTGAACCCTCAGTGGTCAGCCCTGCTGTTTAGCCCTGCATCTTCATCTGCACCCAGAATTGCCAGAAGTGACTCCAAGAGCTAGTTTACTGGCATCCTGTTCAGAGCCACAGGGACATAACAGGCTCGCACCATCTTGAACCCGCACCTGGATCCAGCCTGGGTGACTCCTGAACCCCCAAGAGGTCCCCATCCAGTCCTAGACCCTTATTTGTGGTGCTAAAGGTGCCCAGACAGCTATTTTCCAAAACTGAAGACAAAATTTGGCCAAAAAGTGCTATGAGAACCAGGAGTAGACCAGGACCATCCTGCTTACCTATCCGCCCGAGGTACATCTCCGGTCGGATTGACTTCATGTCTTCTCCCACTACGTTCTTCTCCCCAGCAGCAAATCTGTTTCAGTGGTCTTTTGCGATCTCATGGATCTGTCTTCGGCTATCGCCCTGCTGCTTTGTCCCATTGAAGATTTTCGACTTCCATTTCGGCAACTAAGTCAGAAGACAAAAAAACTTCACTGCAGCTTTGCTCCACGGCGATCCAACTACGATGCTTCTTCCTTGGATACTCCTGCAGCCATGCCCGCTTAACTTCTACCTTGTCAGACATTTTTCTCTCAAATTATTTCTACGTCCGAAGGTAAGTGCTGATCGGGCCCAATCCACTTCTTGTTTCTGAACCGCGCTTCATTGCAGATGGCCATAACTTTCAACTTTGACCCAGTCTAGCGAGACTAGATGCCCGCAGTTGGCACTTTGATCTTTTAGATGCTATTTTGAACATTAAACTTTAAAAGTTCATACCTATTGTTCTGGTGATTGGATTTTTATCATTTTGGTGTCAAATACTTTATTAAAATTTCTCTATCTTTCTTGTGTTGTGTTTTCACTTTATTACTGTACCAAACATGCTATAACTTCCTCCTCTCAATTAGGAATTACAGCTTATTAAATGTAATAAGGAACCCCCAATGTTATCATATGGGAGGGTTAGACCTCACAGTAGTGAAAAACAATTTTGGGAGTTTTCGCCTACCAGAACATGTTAAACGTAAAAATACATGTCCTACATTTTATAAAACAGCACCCTGCTCTATGGGCTGCCTAGGGCCTACCATAGGGGTGAGGTTTATGTAATAAAGGGGGAGTTTAAGGCTTGGCTATGGGGTTTAAATGACAAGTCGACATGGCAGTGTGACACCACATTTAGGCTGCAATGGCAGGCCTGGAACATGTTTTAGAGGGCTCTTAAGTGGGTAGCACAATATGTGCTGCAGGCCCACTGGTAGCATTTAAATTACAGGCCCTAGGTATATGGTATTCCACTCTACAAGGTATTTACATGTAAATTAAATGTGTCAAACAGGTAAACCAATTATACCATATTTAGAGGGGAGAGCACAAGCACTTTGGAACTGGTTAGCGGTGGTAAAGTGCACATGGTACTAAGGCCAACTAAACAAATTCAGCAAACAAACAGGAGGAGGAAGGCAAAAAGTTGGGGGTGACCCTACAGAGAGGGCCTGGTCCAACATAACCCTTCTTTTACATAAATACCAATACTATCCCAGGGCTCACACTTTATTTTAATACATATGTGAGCCCTTAACAATAGTGATCCAAAAATTAGGGGTTCATTTGTACATCTATGCAGACGGTATTCCAATTCTGGTTTGTCCAGAGATCAATTCAGCATCCAGTTAATCCTTCTAACAAGCAATGAAGTTGAGATGTAATTGGATGGGAAGAAATTGGGCTGCATTAAATGATGAGAAATCAGCAATATTAATTGGGAAAGGAAAATACAATCTCTGGCTCAACACTTAGGGGCGTACTTATGAATCTTTCACGCAATGCAGGGCAGCAGGCAAAGTTGCTGTATTGCATGAAAGAAAGAGAGCAGAAATGCTCCATATTTGCAAAGATATATAGCATTTCTGCTCTTTTCTTGCTCTGGTGCACTGTATGCAGCCTAGCACCGATTTAGGCACCCTTGCACCACAGAGGAAGCACGCCGTGGAAATGTGAGAGACATGAAGGCATGTTCAGAGGTTGGAAAGGGACCATGATCCCTTGGTTTATTCATACCTGGGGGCAGGTCTACCCTTTGATAATACATCCAATAAATTGGTAAGTTCCATGAATGTTGAGGTGGCTCCCAAGATACCATATTTGAATGTGCCAATCATTTATCATGAGCCAGATGTCCTTTGAAATGGGTAACCTTTTGACCTATTTAAAGGTAACCTAGAATTAGAGACCCCAGTGAGCTTAATTTGTTAGTGTATTATTTTATGATGACATTTCCTAGGGCTGTGTTCTCAGTTGAGTGTAGATTGTGTAAAAGATGTAATAATCAATATGAGACTGTATGGCTCGAGGGGGATGCCTGAAGGGTAGGCCGACATTATCAGTTGGGTTAGCAAAGTGAGGCGCATGGACACCTCAAGGGCAGTAGACATAAGGCAACTGAGAGCTAACAACAAACAAATAATATCTATAGAAGACCTGCCTCTGACCGAGCTTGTGGGTAAGCTTGAGCCATTGTGACATGGAAGGTAATGGTAGTTAATAGATGACTGATAACCTCTTTAGGGAATTTACCTAGCAGGATTATTTTGTCACAGCATACACAGGGAATATTGGTCAGGCATTAAACATTGAGAATCATGGGATGATGTCAATTGCAAATACTTTGGGTATCATTTATGGTTTGGCAGAGTGGGTGTACTGTTGTAAATCAGTAGGGCTCCCACTCCACTAAACCCATGGTTCTACTGCCACATTTAGGGATAGGGAAACCGCCATGCCTCAGACAGCAGAGCCTCTGCTGGCTCTGCTGTCAGAATGTCTTGAATGAGGAATGCAGACAGAACAGGCCTGCTGCCTCACAGTGGCGGAAGCCCATCCTATTTAAGGTCAGGCTTCTGCCACTGATTTTTCCTGCCCTGGATCATCATGCAAAGCATGATGGTCCTGGGTATATTATTTATTTATTTATTAAGGAGTTTTATATAGCGCTAGCCTGACCCGAGGGTATCGGAGCGCTTCACAACAGTTTTTGAGCAAGATTCATACAATAAAGCAGTATTCTACATATAAATTCGCTTCACAGCAGTTTTTGAGCAAGATTCATACAATAAAGCCGTATTCTCCATATAGGTTCGGAAAGTCCGCGTGTGCTGAGCAGCATTGAGGTAGTACGTGAGTCCTGAGATAACCTCATAGAGTGCACGTTGTCTTGGGGTGGATACAGTAAAGCAGTATTCTACATATAGGTTCGGAAGTCCAAGTGTGCTGAGCAGCATTGAGGTAGTCCGTGAGTCCTGGGATAACCTCATAGAGAGCACGTTGTCTTGGGGTTGAACCACTTAGGTGGCGGGGAGGAGCAGATAGGGGTCAAATAGCAGGGAGGAGGTAAGTCTTAGAGCTACAGTGTCTGGGGGAGACGACAAGCAGGGGTTTGCGTTTAGATGGCGGCTATCCATTCTGGAGAGAGCGGTTGAGGAAAAGGACTTTTAGGTGTTTTTTGAATCTTGTGAAGGATGAGATAGTCCTGATACCGACTGGGATAGCGTTCCAGATTTTGGGTGCGTTTCCGGCGAAGGACCGTGCGGCAGTTTTTTGTTTGCGTGTTTTCATAGGGATGAGTAATAGGGTGCTGGAGCTCCTGGGGTTCCTTGTCTGACCAGCCCTCTTGAGCTTAGCAGCCAAATACTCAGGTTTTCCTGTGTGCAGGGCTTTGTGTGTGAGGCAGGCAGTTCTGAAACTGGCACGCAATTCGACTGGGAGCCATTTTAGTTCTCTGAGTGCTGGTGAGATGTGGTCGTATTTCCTGATTCCAGTGACCATTCTAGCTGCTGCGTTGAGGGTAGTTTTGAGGGGAGATAGATGAGATTTAGTTGAACCAGTGAGGGTGGCATTCCCATAGTCGAGTCTGGATAGCACCAGTGATTGGGTGTCTTGTTTGAGGTCGTTGGTTGGGATGAATGGTTTTATTTTGTTAAGTAGCTTCAGGTTGACGAAGGCACTCTTTGCGGAGTTTTTGATGTGTTTGGCCATGTCGAGTTTTGAGTCTAGGGTGATTCCTAGTGATTTAACGGAGTGGGTCAGAGTGTGATTGCCGTTAAGAGCATCCAGAGCTTTTAGCCATTCCGAAATATGAGGGTTCTCTTCTTTGTTGGAGATGAGGAGGATTTCGGTTTTATCTTGGTTGAGTTTTAGGTGGTTAAGCGACAGCCAATGTTGGATTTCTTTTAGAGTGACATTTAGTTTGTGAATGTCATCTATGGAGGAGGTTTCTAGATAGATATGGGTGTCATCTGCATAGAGGTGGAAAGGGATGTTAGCATTTTTGAGTAGGGTGGTGAGGGGTTCCATGTATTTGTTGAACAGTTGAGGTGAGAGCACTGAACCTTGGGGACGCCCCTGTTGACGGGGTGTAGGTCGGAGGTACAATTTTTTATTTTTATCCTTTGTGAGCGGCTGTGTAAGAAGGAGGAGAACCAGCGTAGGACCACCTCATCAGCACCTACCCTTTCTTGCAAAGCCTTGATGAGAAGTTGGTGATCAACCGTGTCAAAGGCTGCCGATAGGTCTAGGAGAATGAGGAGGCAACATTGGTTGGAATCGAGGGATTTGTGGATGTCGTCTGTGATGTTAAGGATCGCGGTCTCGGTGCTATAGCCTTTTCTGAAACCCGATTGATGGGGGTCAAGAAGGTTGATGCTATCCATGTGCTGAGTCAGTTGTTGGAGAACGCATTTTTCAAGGATTTTGGATAGGAGGGGGACATTGGAGACGGGTCTGAAGTTATTCAGTTCCTTGGAGTCAAGGCCTGGTTTTTTTAGTAGTGGCGTGACTTGGCCAACTTTGAGGCATTCAGGTATGCTGCCGGTTCTCAGGGAGCTGTTTATGATCTTGCACCAGAACGGTGCTATGGAGAGTTTCAGTTTTTTGGTCAGTTGGGTGGGTATCTGGTCAAGGACGTGAGAGGCTGGTTTGGAGGTGGAGATCAGTTTGAGGATCTCAGTTTCTGGGATGGGGTTGAAGGACTTCCAGGATTTTTTGGGGTGCTTGGGCGTGTTATCTACTGTCACTGATGGCAGGCTTTTGCAGACGGGGTTGATGTTGATGTCCAGTGAGAGCTCAATCTTGGTGATTTTTTTCTTCGAAGAAGTTGGCAAAGTTTTCACACAAGTCCTTGGAGGCCTGTAGGGAGGATTCCGGGGGCTTGGAGGTTTGTTGCCTGATAATTTTTATCAGTTCGTTGGGTCTCTTTTTTGCGTTGTCCAGGGCTGCGCAGAAGAAGGTGGATTTTTCGCTGCTGATGTGTTTTTTGTATTTCCTTCGGGCTGCTTTGAGTTCTTCGAGTAGGCTTGGGGAGGGTTGCTCCTCCATAGTCTTTCTGTAGCTCTTAACTGTCTTCTTTCATTGTTAATGTCCGTGTTGAACCAAGATCTGGATGGAATGTTCCTGGGTTTTTTTAGTTTCAAGGGGGCTACTTGATCTAGAATGGATGTCATGTTTGTGTTGTAGTCGGAGGTGAGTTCAGTTGTGGATAGATCATCCATGGAGGCCGTGAGGAGAGAGTTAACCCTTCCCTCTAGGTCAGTCATGTTAATCTGAGTGAAGTTTCTAGTCCATTTCGGAGGGTCTTGGGTGAGGGGTTTAAGTGTGATCGGCTGCGTGAGGTGGAAAAGGATTAAGTGGTGGTCAGACCAGTCCACGGGTAGGGTGCGGTCTATCGTGACAGTGTCGTGCTGGGCGATGATGGCGTCTAGGATTGCTCCTTTGTTGTGGGTTTCCTCTAAGCAGTGTTGGCTAAGGTTGTTGCTGTGAAGCAGCTCCTTCAGGTTTTGGATTTGCAGGTTGTTTTCTTCATTCCAGTGTAGATTGAGGTCGCCCAGAATAAGGTTGTTCGTGTCTCGGAGAGAGCAGTGGGCAATCAGGTCGGACAGGTGTTCAGTGAATGTGGTGGTGTTGCCTGGGGGGTGGTAAATAAGGTGGCAGATAAGTGTTTTGTTGTTGCTAGTGTTGATGTTGGCGGTTAGGCACTCAAAGGTGTTTTAGTTGAAGGAGTCTATTTCCGTCACGGAAATATTGTTTTTGTGGATGATTGCTATGCCTCCACCTCTTTTATCTTTTCTATCTTTGTTGGTGATAACAAAGCCAGGGGGGACAAGAGTATCCATGAGTGGAAATGAGGAGTCATTTAGGCATGTCTCGGTGATGAATGCTTTGTCTATGTCGTGGGTGAGGATGGATTCCGCTAGCTCTGTGGCATGCTTGGTGGCTGATGTGCAGTTTATGAGTATGCAGTTTGTGGGGGACGACTCTGTTGTGGGTTTTTTTGTTTGGGGGGCGTGGGGATGATAGTGCGTGTGGCCGGGGGTCTAGGAGATTTTGGAGGGGCCTGTTCTCTTCCCAGTCCGGTGATCACCTGTATTTTGGATAGGAGGGTGGAAGTAATAGGATTGTTGTACGAGGAAGCGAGAGCTGCCGCTTCACTCGCAGATGTTTCATCTCTAGTTCTTTTTGGTCTCTGTGTCTGATTAGAGAGGGGGGTAGAGATCCCTTTCGGTGGGGAGTCTTGGAGAACCTCTGTTGAGAGAGAGAGGGGAAGGAAGGGAAACAGTGAGACTTTAGGGGTGCGGCGAGGTTGGAAAGGATTTCACTAAGACCCTGGATTATGGTTGTTATCTGGTTTTCAAGCAGGATGAGCCGCTGCCCAGTCTCTATTTTGGTGTGGGTGTTCTGGGCGGGTAAGTTAAACCTGGGGGGGAGAGCCTAACGTTGTTGAGTTCCTCATCATAGGGAAGGGGGGCAGGGGTCGGGTGAGGGTGGTTGCCGGAGGGGGGTAGAGGGGTCTTGTTCTCTCTGGTAGTGTTGGGGGTGGTGTTACGCTGCGGGGCCGAGGGTGCGGGGAGGTGGGGCCGTGTTGGGGCGTCAGTGTTAAATTGCATGTGGGTTTGGGGAGGGGGTTGGTAGTCACATGCTGTGTGTTGAAGTCGGTCGAAGTGGGTTGGGAGGGGTGGAGGGCGGGAGGCGGGTGAGGGTGGTTGCCGGAGGAGGGTAGGGGGGTCTTGTTCTTTCTGGTAGTTTTGGGGGTGGTGTCTCGCGGCGGGAGGCGGGTGTTATTCCTAGGGTGCACCGGAATAATGGGTGAGTTCAGTTGGCGGGTCGGGTTCTTCAGGGAGAGGAGGATGGGCGGGCAGGGGAGGAGTGCGTGGGAGGGGGAAGACAAGACAAAAATGTTTTTGATGCACATGGGGAAACACCTTGTGTGTCCGGGATACATTTTTGTTCAGAAATAAATCCCTAATTTAGAGATTGTTTCTGAAAATAAGTTGACTGCAAGAACATGGTGGCAGAATAAAATGCAAACCCTACTTACAGCTATAACAAATATTAACACTTGGCAAATCTTCTACCTCAAAGTTTGTCATATGGGGTAAGCTGTTGCCAATGTGTTAATCTGTGAGAGTCCATACTTGCCTACAGACTTTAATATAGGGTATTCAAATTACGGTAATAAGAAACTACTGCTGTTACTTGCTTCTTACCTTAATCACACACATTTCTACTTAGGTTGACAATAGAGGGCCTGCTGAAATGAGTAAGACCTACTTAAATAAAATAGGGTCTCTTACTAGAATGGCCAACTAATAATCTAACCAGACCAAACCTTAACCATAGGTCTCTTACTAGAGGGAATAACATCAAACTAGCCAGACATCAATGTCTAACATTTTGTCTGTTATAAGACAGCAATGTCATGAAAAGTAAACTAAAGATATTACAAAATAAATATTTCACTAGAGAGATCTCACATAAAACTGGCAAGACTAAAATTCTCTCAACAGAGCTGGTGAGTTCTAACTAGCAGTCCCTACTTTGTTTGTCAGGTTACCAAGCAAGCAATAGTCTTTGTGTTTCACTAATTCCCTATTTATTTGCCAGCTGCCCTGGTGGTTGCTGGGCCTTTGACTTCCCAACTTCCCAACTTCCCTGGATCACCTGGGTTCATCACCCACATACTTCATCAGCCCTCCTGCTGCTCTATGTATGTGTAACCACTCTTTATCTTCAGGTGGCTGCACAGTCATTGAGGGTGGGTATTAAAAATGGACAGGAAGCTTCTTCAGCTGTCTGCGAACAGCCGTTCTTTTATGCCACCTGCCAGATGCCTTGAGGTAGCCTTGAGGTAATTTAATTGATGCCAGCAGTCATGGTATAAGCCTTGCAGCAGCTTTCAGCCTTTCAACTATCCTCAGTAATGCAGGAAGAGATCAAGGGGCATATTATCAAGAGAAATATCGCCGCTTTTTCGGCACATAGCGCCGAAAAAGCGGCGATTTTATTATCTCAATATCATCAAGGACACGCTAACAAGCGTTAGCGCGTGTTTCCTTGCGACTTTGCATGTCAGCGATCAATATCGCTAATGACATGCAAAGTAGGCGTTCCTGAGATAAACAACATGGGAATCCTCACTAACACGGCTTCGCGATATTAGCAAGCCATGCAGCAGACCCGCGAAGAGATAAAAATAACCGCGCTAACCGCGGTTATCGCAGGAATGTAACGCCTGCTTTAAAAGTGACTTAGGCATACTGATAATGGGAGGTGGATTGCCAGGTTAGGTCCACACTCCCCTATCAGCAAGCCTCTCCTTAGCGCTGTGAAATCATCGCTGGATTTCACGCGCTATTCCTATGATTCGGCCTCTATCGCTGGAATTACATCGCCTGTTAGCAAAACGTTGATAATACGTCGCTAACACGGCGATGTAATCCAGCGATAGAGTAAATAGCGCTAAGCTAATTATCGCATCTCATTGATAATATGCCCCCAAGTCCTTTACTTTCTACCATGCCTCAGCAATGAAAGTCGGAGCCCCCATTGAAGAACATACAATCTCAAGAGTCCATAACTTTCAAATTTGCAATTCTGCTCAGGATTTCTTCAGGGGTAAACCCTTTGAAGGGGTTTGTATCACAGAAGGGTGCAGACGTGCTTGATATATTCCAGTGTGGAGGAGTATCCACAAACTCAGGGCACCCCTGTGAAAAGAGACAAAGTTGCCCATGAATGCTACGCTTAAAATTCATTTATTCATCTGCACAGGGATGGAGCATTTTGCTCAAGGTAACCTTGCCAGCACCTGGGTTCTCACAGGAGCAGGGACACAGAGGTTTCATGACAACCAGGAGAACCACAAACACTTCTCTTTTCAGTCATACCGCACTTCGAGTAGATACACAGTCCCGTACAGTCTCAGGGCCAGTGCAGGCAACAGTCGCTCCTCAAGAATGACTTAGATACAGCTTGCAAATCACCACCAGCCATAGAGCAAGTCCATCTCCAGAGGATCACCCTAAAGGTCCTCAGCAGTAGACCACACTCCATGCTATCACACTCCAGCCACCCAGACACAAAGCACATCAGGGTAACTCATTCTGTCAGGGGTCAGTTTTGTGGGGCTGCATCAGAAAAAAAGAATTAGACTTCCCACTAGTTCTAGCTGATGCCACCAGCCCTGGAGAAAATGCAGTTAAAATGCCACGTGTAATTCTGTCTGCCACCTGGCCTATCTGGGTGCAGATGACAAGCTGAGTCACACAACAGTCTTTCTCTCTCAGACTACATGCCAGCACACATGTTCAACTTGTCATGTACAGCCTCCACAGGGCATCTTAATTAGTTGGCTACAGGCAGCTGACCTCATACTAAAAGATGGGCACTGGATGTGGCAACTCTTTGAACAATTTTCATAGGACACTACAATGACAGAAATTCGACTTGTGAGTCTCATGTCACAGCAAAGGTCATGGCACAGCAAAGATAATAAACCTGGGATCCAAAAGACAACGTTTTCACACATTGACCCACATCCCTACATAGAGTTGCTGAACTTTAGGTTACTATGTTAGTGACAATATGTCAATATAAAAATCAATTAATTTTCTTTTTGCCACTATTATCAGGACCTTATATCTATTTGGTTGTTAAGGGATATTGCCTTGGTCAGTGTGAGATAAACATGTGCCCTTGTTTGTGGGACAAGGGAACACTCATTTAGTTGCTACAGGTCAATTTTGTAGAGGTTTTCTTAATGCGGAAATCTTAGAAGAAGAAGCTAGAAGGGATTGTTTTTTGGGGGAAACCTAATCAGAAGTTTAACTTTAATATTTTAAACTTCTTCATTCTCAATTGTCACTTTAGTGCTTCATCTTAGTGTTGGTTTGTAGGAATTTTAAGTGCCTGTGGCTGGTTTTATATTGCCCCAGGAGATGGTCAGTTTATGTTTGCGGCCTATGTCGACGATGAGGTATTAATTGCCAGAACGGTGGTGGCTCTCCAACGCCTGATAGCGGCCTACGTGAACTTCGTGACATCATTGGACCTGATGGTTAATGAATCCAAGGGGGTTTCATTCGACAAAAGCCAGACTTGGTCCAATATGGTGGAAAATAGGACCTTAGTGATGGAGAGCAGTATGGCAGCCATCTCTAGCTTTGCCAAGAAATTAGGTACAAAACATTAAGAACCCATAAAAAAGATTTACAGAGCAAAGACAATACCAGCCGCAACCTATGGGGCAGGGGTGTGGGGTATGACTTCCATAGTTTATCTCCAAAAACTTGAGGACAGATTTTTTAAGAGGCAGGTGTCCCTCCCCACATCATGTTGTAATTTTATCTGTCACTTAGAACGAGGATTCACACATGTAACTGATATAATAAGGCTTGCCTCAATATTGTTATGGCATTCAATATGGCGGGGGATACGGTAAACCTGACCCAAACTATTATAAAAAATTGTTTAAAGCTAGACAACCCACATAAAATTCAATGGCTGCAGTATGTAAGGTCAACTCTGATCGCATTGGGCTTAGAAGAATTATTCAGTAACCAAAGTGCATGCCTTAAAATAACAAAGAAGGAAAAAAAAGCAAGGTTTTTTATCAAAGGCGGCTTATGATAGACAGGAAAAAAATCATGCTAAGCCAACAGTATTGTTATATCATCAGACCTCGCCCATATTAGAGGGAGAGTATTTCTATCTAGAGAAAATTGAGAAACCACAGCACAGATTCATCTTACTGAGGTTCCGTATGAACTTAATCCCTCTGATGCTGGGCTTCCCCGCAAGGAGGTTTAGTTTCTCTGAACTCTCAGTCTGCCCCTGTGATAATAAATCAGAGCAGTCAGATCTTCATCTAGTTTTTTTGTGTGATTTTTATAAGGAGGAATGAGCAAGATATATTTGATCAATGTTAAGACAATATAATTTTAGACAATGTAGACCGGCACTGTACTTTCTTAAAAAACTTAGTAACCCGTTCATATGTTTTTCGTTAGCCACTTTTCTATGGGCGTGCATAAGGAGGAGAAAACGTTGTTGATTTAGCTATTTATTAGCTAATGAAGAAATAACAGTTGAACTAATTGTTTTGTATTACAATGTTTTGTTTTGGATGGTCACTATTGAGGGGCGGTTCTAAATTTAAATAGCGGTGTCATCTTCTTATTACATTTTAACAGCTTTTTTATGATCATGAATTTAACGGAAAGTGTATTACTTATTCTTGACTATTGCAAAGTTTTTCTCTTGTATGCGTGGGTTGGTACGGGCCAGAAGATTCTGTATCATATGAGAGTGTCAGGGGCTCAGGAGGTTAATTAATTTACTTAATCGCATTTTAGTAATGGATAATGTGGTTTATTAACTTGTCATTTTAATCTGATTTGTACTTTTATGATCTATGTTTTAAGTGGATAGAATAAAGTGAAAAATTGAAATTGAATTGAATGTTTGTGGTCATGAGGTACATATAAGCATCTTTCATAGGTTTGGCAGCGTATGTATTTCCACACATCTAAGATGAGGTCTTAGAACTTCATGTTTCCCATGTGCCCAATCCTTCTCAGTTTATCTTTGCCCCTTGTCTGCAGTACATTTGTGAATTATTAATAAAGGATTATTATTATTATAGTTACAGAGCCATGCCTGAAAATGTAGAATGGCTTGAGCAGTATTGGACCAGTGTTGGTACATCCGAAAAAGTGAAACCTAGGTATTAATCAATACATAAGAAAACAAGGGCTGGTGGCAATGTTTCTTGTGTCTTGTTCAGGATAAATGGAGGTTCTATTAGGTCCCAGTGCTGAGAAATCAGGATGATTGTGCCATTTCCACTTGCATTTCCTCATTCTTCTCCAGTGTTTTATCCAGAGGTTTTGGCTAATTTCAGCAGCCTGAGTGCCACGGTGAATCTTGCCAGGGTGATGGGCTGGTACCTCCTTTTTTGCTGGAACCAGTGGAACATTGTTAAGGGAGCCAAAATTGTTGGACAAATAAAGCACTAGAATACTGAGCAATAGATTGCTTTCATTCGATCTCCATCATTTCCTGCAGCTAGATGGAGTTAGGGAGCAGTAGTTGAATTGCAAACTTAATCCAAAATAGAAAAGGAAAAAAGTAGGAAAATCTAATAGCAACCACTCTGACTCAGTCTATTTATTCAGTGTTGTCTCTCACTAAATAAACCTTTGGTTTTCAAAATGTCCCCATGCTCATTTGCACCTCTTAGGGCCTGATTTATAAGTTGGTGGATAGGGTACTCCATCGCAACAGCAACAGATTACACATTCTGCCAAACTGAACATCCACCCGCATCATTTAAAGTCAGGCGGACCTTCAGCGTATAGACAGTGGAGCATATACGTCTCTGCCACCTACACACACCTTTTATAGCCTGATGGAGTAAGGCCTTCAGAAGTTTGGCTATGTGTCTGCACACCATATTTAGATTAAGTGGACATATAGCCAGTTTTCACTGCCCATCACCACCAATACAAAAACGTGGCAGTAAGGGGTAGTGAAACATTTTGAATGCGCCTTACGCAATGGGGGTATACTTTCATGGTGAGGGGGTCATTGTTCTTTTTATTTTCAAAATGAAAATTTGGCTTTGAGATTTCCATTTTGAATTAAAAAAAGTTGTAGGTTTGATGTATGGCTCCGTCATATTGATGGAGCCATCCATCAAACTTGCAATGCATTTCTAGGAACCGCAGTGGCTCCAGGTACTGGAAATGCTAGATATGTTGCAGGGGCAACAGACATCTCTAAATGCGGTGGGTATAGTACCTTCACCATGGCGGGAGTAAGTATATACGCTTATATACATCTGTCAAGCCTACTGCAAATCTTTTATCAAAATGGCTAAACCAGGAAAATCTGATGTAATCTTGGTTGTCAGTCCCACCATATTTAAAATAATTATAACAAAAAACACACTTGTCCCTAGTAACAATACTTTTTTTTTTTTTACTTTTATTTATCCGTTTTTTGAGAGAAACAGTTGATGCAGGCAAACATGGGTACATGTGAACAGTAACAGTACATACAGTCCAGATCGACAGAGTTTACACACAGCTATCAGCACATAGGGGCAGTGACACAGAGGCAAAAAGCAATAACAGTCGACAATTCAGGGAGCATTACAGTAGATCCACACATGGTTCTTGGCTTTCCATATCATGGCAACTCATATACAGTTAAGACCGGTTAGTGCCTTTGCGCAGAGCAAGACCCACAACCAGCGAGATCCCGTTGTGAGTACATCATCCTAGTTGACTGACCCAGAGGGGCATGGCCCTACGGGCCTGGGCGCACCCCCAGCCACCCCTCTATCCCTGGCTCGCAACCAAGCTGTGAAGGGGTCCCAGATATTCCTAGGACGGGATGCTGTTGGCATAAGATCCCAATAATGAGCTAATTGTTCCTGACAGTAGGCTACGTCTCGCAGCCAAGCGTTTATGTGCGGCAAGGCCGGAGATCCCCAGTGTATGGCCAAACGGCGACGAGCAAGAATCAGAAGCATGGCAACTAGGCGGCTGTGCTCTGGTTTAGATTTCTCTACATAGCCCAGCAACATGACCAGCGGGGTACACTCCAGCACCTCACCAGTGATGGCTCCAATAACAGTCGACACCTCCACCCAATACCCAGCGACACCGGGGCACTCCCAAGCGACGTGTAAGAAGGCAGCGCCTTCCCGCCTACATTTCCAGCAATTGGAGGTGGAGCGTACCCCTATGTTGAATAAGTGTTGTGGGGTGCGGTAATACCGATGTAGAAACTTAAAGTGAATTAGGCGCAGCTTATAGTTAGGGGATAGGCATTTTGTTTGTGAGCAGCAATAGGCCCATATGTCATCCGTAAGTAGGTCTGGCAGGTCAGCCTGCCACTGCTCCAGCGCCCCGGGGTCCGTCCATGGCATGTAAGATTGCGTGTAGGTGTAGAGTCGTGTCACCAGTCTCCGTGGCGATGGCGTGGACAGCAAGTTAGCCAAAGCCTGCAGCATGGGGGGGGGGGGCAGGAAAGGAGTCGTGCCGCTTCTTGCAGGCCACTTTTAGTTGATGAAAGAGGAGTCTCTCTGGCACCGGTATAGGGTCACTGGATTGCGTGCCAGGCTCAGGCAGAAACGATTCATCCGGGTATAGATCTCCTAGTGTCCTCAGCCCCATTTTATGTGCCCTAGCCACAGTTCCCTTATCCTGCAAGAAGGGGAAGTGGGGATGGTTCGCAAGCGGTACCAAGGGAGCATACAGTTCTGGCAGCTGAGCTCGACGCCTCAGACCCTCCCAGGCCCATCTGACCGTCTCCACTGTATTA
Organism: Calotriton arnoldi; assembly: GCA_963921515.1. Lineage (NCBI taxonomy): Eukaryota > Metazoa > Chordata > Amphibia > Caudata > Salamandridae > Calotriton > Calotriton arnoldi. The sequence continues at coordinate 1,091,720 of CAWUFW010000384.1, read as the reverse complement.
ATCTCCTTCGGGGACCTGCGATAGGGGTAGTACACCGCTACCTGCAGCGGAATCCGGTCCGCCAGGTCACGCTCCGTTGCTACGTGCGCCTGAAATGGAGTTGGATAAACCCAGTAGTGCAAAAATTGGGCCTGTGCACTTAAAGCATAGAGCTCAAAGTCAGGGGCCCGCAGCCCTCCCTTGGACAACGGACGCGTAAGAATGTCCCAACTGACTCTGGGCTGGCCTCCCGCCCAAACCATAGAAATTGCAGCTGAACGGAGCTGTTTAAAAAACGCCTGCGTGAGAGGTACGAGAATATTCACAAAGAAGTATCAAAATTTGGGGAGGACTATCAGCTTCAGTATTGCTATGCGGCCTGCCAATGACAGAGGAAGCGCTGTCCAGAATTTTATCCTGTCCATGAACCAATCAAACAGTCGCCCAAAGTTAAGATTCCAGATAAGTTGTAGATCCCTACTGAGCCATATTCCCAAATATTTGACTGTTTCCTCTTCCCACTTCAAAGGGAAGTCCACGACTTGTTTAAGGGGGCTGCTGTCAAAGGCAATATGGAAGATTTCCTCCAGTTTACAGTGATTCCAGAGAGGCCACCAAACCGAAGTAGCTCCCTTAGCAGCGGATTCAGATTTTCCTCTGGTATCTAACGTAAAGGGTGATGTCGTCAGCAAACATTGACGTGATTAAATTGCGATCCGTGAAAACCAGTCCCCGCGTCGAGTGGTATTGCCGAATTCTTGCGGCCAATGGTTCCATAGCAATAGGAAAGAGTAAGGGGGAGAGTGGGCACCCCTGGCGGGTACCGCGAGAGATTTCAAACGCGTCTGAGATGAGGCCATTAGCCAGTAGACGGGCCGTAGGTCGTGTATATAGTAATTGAATCAGTTTAATAAATTTAAGACTCAGGCCCAGCCTAGAGAGGATAGAGAAGAGATACGACCACTCTAGCGAGTCAAATGCTTTAGTAGCTTCTAAAAAGACCGCCGCGGCTGGGAGCTTAGGCTCTATCTGATGTAACACCTAGAAGAAAGAACGGAGATTATGGGCTGTTGATCGTCCCGGGATAATGCTGGACTGGTCCGGTCTGGTGATAAGGGGCATCAACGGTTGGAGTCTATTTGCTATGAGTTTAGCCAGGATTTTAGTGTCCACATTTATCAGGGATAAGGGCCTGTATGAGTCGCAGCTCGTGGGCGGCTTATCTGGTTTTAGGAGGGTTATAATAATTGCCTCTCTCAATGTTGGGGGGAGAATCCCTGACTCCAAGGACTCCTGATATACATCTAGAAGGCGGGGGGCCAGCATCTCAACGTAGGTCTTGTAGAAGAGTGTAGTCAGTCCATCTAAACCCGGTGCCTTACCAGCCGGCAGGCTTCTGATGACCAATGTAATGTCTTCTAACGTGAATGGGAGGTCTAAATATTCTCTGTGCTCAGGGCTTAGCCATAGTAGCTGCAGGGAGTCAAGATACTCCGCAAGGTCAGCCGGAGTGGACGTTTGCGTCGTGGTATATAGAGTGGAGTAGTAGGCAGTCAGATGTGCATGTGTGTCCACTTGGCCACGGACAGTCAGGGTGTCCGCCACTGTCAGTTCGGATATAAATGTGGGGGCTGGAGTTTGTTTCAACAGACGCGCGAGTGTTCTACCTGGTCTGTCTCCCTCCCCGTAGCTTCTGGCCTTTGTCTCCTTACCCAAAAATCTAGTCTCCCTCTCTGCTTCCTCCTCAAAGTCCAGAATCACTGACTTTATGGAGGCAAGGACTGTTATGTCATTTGTGGCATAGTAAGCGGTTTCTAGGCTTTTTATTTTGTTTTCTAGTGACGTCAATGTTGTGTGTATGGCCTTCAAGACTCCCGAACCCTTTGAGATACATGTGCCCCGTATAACAACTTTGAAAGCCTCCCAAAGTGTTGCTGCAGAATCCACTGTGCCCTCGTTGGTGCTGAAGTATTGCTCTATGTCAATTGCTATCTCCTCCCTAAAAGCAGTGTCCAGGAGGACATGGGGGGGGGAGCCGACAGCTAAAGGCCCTCAGGAGTGTGTCCGGGGCGCGCCAACTCAGGAGCACTGGGGCATGGTCCGAAAGTGTACGTGGAAGGTGACGCACCGCCACTGTCCACGACAATACCTCTGCAGAAAGTAACCAATAGTCCAGGCGAGACCATGCATGTTGGTGGGCGGTAATATAGGTTCCCTCCCTTAGGTGTGGATTAAATGAACGCCAAGCATCCCGCAGCCCATGGTCTTGTAGTATTGAGTTCAAAAACTGTGTGGCTCTGGGGTGTGGATTTCGCGTCGCACCCTCTCTATCTAGAGTATTATCCAGCACGACGTTAAAATCACCTCCCCAAATAACAGTGTCACAACCCAGTAGCACTATCTTTGCCCAAACATCCAATAAAAACTGTGGGTCATCAGTGTCCGGACCATAAATGGCTGCCAACGTCACACGTGTAGAACATAGGTATCCAGACACTAAGACATAATGCCCATCCACGTCCGCCAGTGTCCCTGCCGTTCTCCAGCTCAGCCCCTGTCTTATCAGTATAGAGACCCCTCTCGCGTAGTTTGAATATGTGGCAGAATGAATCTCACCCCAATACCTGTGTTTAAGCTTGGAATCTTTGTCGCAACGTAGGTGCGTTTCCTGCAGAAAGCAGACATCAACACGATGTCGGCGTAAATACGTGTGTATCAGCCTAGCCTTCTTAAAATCATTGAGCCCACGTATGTTCCATGTTAAAAACTGGACTTCAGTCATACTGCAAGTTGCATATCACCAAGTAGCATATGTTCCCCGTGAAATGCCCCCCACCCCACATACAGCCCCTCAAGCCGATACATCGGGAAAGCCGATCTCGAACTGTCTCCATGTCCCATGTTAAAAAACAAAGAACAATAATGAATTTCTCTCTGCATATGAACACCCCTCCCCCTCCCACTACAACCTCCCAATCAGGTCGAGAACATTCACCCACCCTCCTTCTAGACCCACCCTGGAACAAACTTATAGGGTGCAAACCCATGGGAGATCTCCCTGTGGGGACGGGTAGCAACAGCAATCCCCCGCCAAATGGCAGGGTGGTCGGGCTAAGAGTGAACATATCATCAACTTCCCCGGTCAGCTGGTCCCAGAGCTCTAACACAGATGTAGATATGCGCCAGTGTAAGCAGCGGATCTTCTCTCTCACAGTCCACCACTCATCCAAGTTCGATAATCAAATGCAACAGCAACTATAAGTGGCGTCATCAGATGGTGTATATAGTGTCACAGCCCACAGACAAGAGCCTAATTCGGGGGAATACCAAGATATCAGTCATTGTCGTCAAGTGTCAGCTGCGAGTTTTGTCCCTCTTTGGGTGAGCTTTGCTGCGATTTCCGTGGACAAATATGCTTTGCATATTTGAGAGCAGACTTAACGTCCGTAAAGAAATGCGCCTGGCCGTCGTAGGTGATTTTTAGCTTCGCCGGGTATAACATTGCATACGGAATGGAGGACGCCTGCAACATACGTTTCGTAGAAAGAAATTCCCGGCGTGCCACCTGCACTGCTGGAGTGTAGTCAGGGAAAAAGGACAATGTGTTGCCCTGATAGGTCACAGGACTTTTTGCTCGGGCCTCCCTCAGTATTGCATCTCTGTCCGCATCGTTAAGCACACGCGCAATGATAGGGCGCGGTGGCAGCCCGGGCGCCGGCCTAGGGCCCAACAAGCGGTGAGCACGTTCCACAGCCATCAGTGGAGAGAGGGCTGGACCAAACAGGTCCTGAAGGAGAGTGTTGATGTAGGGCTCCATCCTTGATATGGCTGTTGTCTCTGGAAGGCCAAGAATGCGAATGTTGTTCCATCGAGAACGTGCCTCCAAGTCTCATTTTTCGCCCTAATCACTTCCAACACTTTTTCCATATTTAGCAACTGTGTTTTGGCTTCAGAGTGCGAGTCTTGAGTGTCGGATAGCCTGTTTTCTAGGAGGTCTAATCGCGTCTCATGTGTGTCTACTCTCTTCTTTACGGTTTCCAGACTAGCTGTCAAGGAATCTATTTTCCCATCGATGGTTTTTAAAATCGATCTCATGTCTTGTAGGATAGAGCGCAAGTCCTCCTCTTGATGGTCTTGGTCCTCCGGCATCACCAAGGCCCTCCCCTGGTCCGCCAAGGCCTCCACGGTGCGCGTCTGGCACTTTTTGAAGGGGATTTTCGGTTGCTTAGGGTCTGCCTTGCCCATAGCGTCGCGCAGCCAGGACCCCACGAGACTGCAATTTATGGGCGACTCCGCGCCAGACTCAGAAGCACCCCGGGCTGCAGGTAAGTTCGACAAGAACAGCACCGCAACAGGCTTCCAGGCATAAGCAACAAGATCAAACCTCTGCACAAGTCGCCTCTCAAGCACCAAATGCAACACAGATAGAGAGCAGCCACAAGGTCAGAGTCACAAGGGTCAGCCAGGCACCGGTATGAAGTCACGAAGGGCAGCTCCAGGTCCCAGGGAGCAACAGCCGGGCGTCAGGCACAGCCCACCTGATGGCAGCCAGCTCCGGAATCGGCCCTCCAAGGGCAGCACTGCACGCGGACCTACAGGATCCCCAGACGGCGGGCTGCAGGGGAGCACCCCGTGACCACCAATGCACACAGTTCGGGAGGGCCAGCCGCTCCTCTTTGATTTCGTGCCCGCAGGCTGCCACAATATCGAGGAGCGCTAAGGGTGTGGGCCCCCAAGAGCAAGGGGTGCCAGCCGATCGGAACCAGACCAGCGCTCAAGAGCTGGCAGAGGCCCGGCGACACCGCGCCCAGGCGGAGAAGGCGACACTAGGCCGCGTTCTATAGGCCTCGCTCCAACCGCCAATGCAGAGGAGCGGGCCTCGCCGCTGGCCCAGCTCAGCCACCCTCGACCCCCAGGCCTTGGTGCCCCAGTGCGCCGCCCTATGCTAGAGGCAGTTAGGCACCCCAGCCGCCACCCCCCGGCTCCCGGCACCGGATCACACCCCCCCTGCAGCAGCGGGGTGCAGAGCCGGTACCCCAGCGCCTGGGTGGGCCGCCCCCAGGGCCACAAGAACCCCTCCTACCCCAGCAGCTCTCTGACCTGCCGGATCACTCATGCTGTCCCAGCCTCTCCGCTCGCAGGTCCGCAGGCCTCCAGGCCGGGCGCATCCTCGGGCTCCAGTGCCGCAGCCAGCCGCAGGCTCACCAGAGGGCACCTCTCTCTGCAGTCAGCCACTCGAGGCCCCAAATCAGCACCGCCAGGCGTCCGCTCCAGCAGGTCAGTCTCCAGGCCCCTGCCAAGCCGCGCGTGCAGTCCCGACAGCAGGGCTCGGCACCAGATTCGGGATCAGGGCTCTACGCAGTAGCCTAATATGCGCCGGCGGCCATTTTTCTCCGAGCATCCGTCTCAGCCGCACCACGGTCTTTCAGCCGGTTACAGGTCCCTCACGGTAGCGAAAGTCACCTCAGCAGGTCTATGGGTGTTAATTATCCGGTATCCGCTATTTTTGTCGGCAGCAGCCGAACCGGGCCATGGTATTAATCAAATGTTCAAGCCCGACCTGCAGAGCCCCTTCAACAGGCGGCCATCTTGCAGCGCGTTGCGGCCACGCCCCCCTAGTAACAATACTTTAGATGCAAAGAACCATATCCCAAATAAAATGTATTCAAAGGAGTTCATGAAAAACTATTTCAAGACACATAGCGGCGCAGTACATATTGGTGCAAAATCAACATGCTTGGTGCTTTCTTTAGAGGTGATACACTCTAGTGATGAATTGGGATCAACAAGTGTATCAACAAACACATCAACAGCACGGCCTGGTATAGCAGGTTCTCAACAATCAGATAGGATCCATGTTTTTAAAGCCGACGCAGTTTCAATTTCAATGAAAATGGCAGGATCATCATCATAGCTCAGGAGGATACAACAAGCCCGAGAGAGAGATTATGAAAGGTAATGCAGTTGCTAAAGAAGGGGGACCCTGGTGACAAGCCTCAGGAACAGGGTTGTTAGGAATATCCTGAGCTAGAAATATGCTGGATACCCATTGGGGGCTCCAATCAGCCCGCAGTGTGAAGCACGCGTGTAGCCTGGGTCTCAAGGATGGAGTCCTTTCAGGACAAAGAGTTTCCCCTTTGAGAACTCATTGTCACAAACGGACTCCATGCTGCCAGACAGTGCTAGCAGCGCATCTCCATTTCTGAGCTGATTAGAGCCCGGTGAAGGAATCTGGCACACAACCTTGAAGCCCAGGTTTGTGAATGCTAGAAAACGTTTGTTGGGGAGTAGGCAGTGGTCTAAGGGACCACAGGCAACCCTCAAAATTTGTTTTATTAAGCCATATATTTACAAGGCCCTGTTTCCTTTAATGAAAATGGGCTGTATTTTGAAACAATACTTTATTTAAATGCCATCACAAACAAGGTGGTCTGCTGAACCCAGCAGGCTTCCATCCCTGTGATTGCATCCAATAGGAGTATGTTGCAAATTACGGCCTACCTCATTAATAGTGATGACTAGGTCGGATTGCGACTCACTCTGAATGGGAATTTTATTTACCGGCAAAGTTTCTCTTCCCGTGTAATTGTCAGCAGACTTCACGAGGGACAATGCCCTGGATTTCAAGTAAGGCAACTGTTTGCTGTAGCGCGTTGTGGCCTGCCGGCACAATGTGCGCAACAGAGGGTTCAAGACTACAGACAACTTAATGCTATGCTCAACTGTAATGACAATTTTAATTTCATAGTGCCTTTGACATGTGAATGTTGCTAGAGTGTTATGCCATTGTTCAGGTGCCTCGGAGGGCCGGTGCGTTATGCGGTGCCCTGGTTTTCAAGTAATGCAACTGTTTGCTAGCGCGTTGTGGCCTGCCGGCACAAAGTGAGCAGCAGAGTGTTCAAGAGTATAGTCAACTTAATGCTATGCTTAAATGTAATGACGATTTAGTTTCTTAGTGCCTTTGACATGTGAATGTCGCTAGAGTGTGAAGCCATGTATAATGATTTATATATCCAAGTAGGATACTTGTACTCTTGTAGTGGTTTATGGTGAATTATCCGATTTGATGTGAATAAAATCTACGCCATGGACAGACTTCACGAGGGACGGGCGGTGGGCAACATTATCAGCATACTGCGGGCCCTAGGCAACAAATGCGTTTGAAAACAGCATCCCAGCAACAGGTGGTGGGCTATTTCAGGCATACTCCACAGGCAATAGGGATTGCTACTTAATATTTCAAAAATCGGGTGGCGTTACTAAATGGCCAAGCATTAATATGCAATGTTCTGTAGCGTGGCTGCAGCCCTGCAAATTTATAGGGCCGTATTTTGGCAAACAATTTTCGGCAAAGTTCTCTTTCCTTTTTAAACTCAAATACCTAGAAAGGGTTACGATTTATTGGTGACATAATCCACAGGTGAGTGGGACTACGAGAGATCCATTTACATTTTAACCACTTTATTCTATGGCAAAGGTGGGTGGAAAAGGAGGACTGACCAGCCGGTGGTCCTGGACTCTACTGCCCTAACGTGCAACGTATGGACTGAATAGAACTTGGGGAGGCTGCCTGTGTTCAGGCACCCCGGTGGGCGATGCGGTATGTGGAGTCCTGGATTTCAGTAATGCAACTGTTTGCTGTAGCATGTTGGGGCCTGCCGGAACAATGTGTACAGCAGAGTAAAAAGCTTGGCAGAATGAGTCGGTCATGTTCAATTGTAAGGCCAAGCTCAAGTGCAGGTGTAATGTTGTGCCTAATTTTCTTATTGCCTTCAACATGCTGTTGCCGCTAAAGTTTACGACCAGAACTGAAATTCCAGGGTAATGTCGTGCTTAATTTACTTAATGCCTTCAAAAGGTTGATGCGGCTAAGCATGATGCTACAAATAATTGTTTATATCTAAATAGTAGCGTTTTCTCCTATGGGTCTGTGATTCAGAGAAAATTTAGGGCCAGGGTCCCACTTTTTTGGGCGCCAGAGCCTGGACAAGGGGGAATATAAGGTTTTCTTTGCATACATAAAGCCCCCACAGTAGCGGAAAATAGGTGGCATGTAGTAATTTTTTTAATTTTTTTTTTTAAGTAAGTAATATATTTATTGTACAGTTAGTTAAAACCTTTACAAAAATGACCATCTCTTATAAAACAGTAAAGCTTCAATTTAAAAGGCTGGTAGCCACAATTAAAAACACAGTAAAAATTGCAAAGAGATCGAGTCCCCCGGCCTTGGTGGGCCACATTCCTGATTCTTCATTGTTTTTGTAAGCGGAGATTTAGCAGCAGTTCAGAAGGTAAGATAACCTCTCTGGTCAGAGTCTTAGCAGCAAAATGAGGGAGACGATTGAGTACTGGTTAAAGTGCGTAGTGCAGGAACAACTTTTATGGCTCAGTGCAAAGTGGCCGAGATTAGCTTGATAATATTTTTCTTCAAGGCTTGGATGTACAAGAGTACTTAGTGTGATAAAGGCGCTGTCAGAAACTTTTGCATGGTGGGTCAGCGGGCCGGCTCCAGCCCGGCTCCAATGCCACTTCTCAGCTGATTTGGTTGTTTCTTTTTAGTCTGAGATCAGCAGCAGTCAAGAATTTTACCAGGCAACAGCTTAGTTGAATATCTTCACCAGAGAAACTTGCTAGAACCGCTTGCCTACAGGACCGTATTTGTTTCTTGTTGAAAAATGGTCTAAGTAGTGACCGGCGCTCCTGCATTAATTCCCTGCATATGATTATGATGTGCACTATGTCTTCCTCTCCTTCCCCACAGAGACGACAAATTGCCGGCTTCGGAGGGCGTAACCACGGGGGCAAGTGATATGCAGATGGCAATATGCCTAACCGGAATCTCAGGAACTTCTCTTTTGTCATTTTAGAGAAGTTAGATTGGAGGTATGCTTGGGGGGTTGCTTTGCTGTAGGACTGTACAGTCAGCCAGCCGTGTGTGCGTTCTGACAAAACGGCTTTGTCTTGTATAATAGATTTATTTTTAACAGTGTTATTTACTATTTTTTTGAAGCTTGCCATGCACCCTGATGATTTCCAAAGTTGCCGTATCCCCAGCTGGTCCAGTGCAGTATCCAAGAATTGTCTAGCTGGGCAGGTCTCTGAGGCTTCTAGTTCCTTCCACAAGTAGGAGTTTAGCGTTTCAGGTTGCCCTTTTTTGATTTTGTACCAGATTTTAATGAAAGCTCCTTTGCGGGCCAGCTCTTGTCTTTGCATCCCGAATTCGAGCCTCATTTGTGCCGGAGATGTATATCCTGGCAACCCGTAGATCATTCTCAAGGCTCTTGCAATGGTGCCGTTCAGTGTTTCCGCATCTCTCCCTCTCATGGCTTCACTTCCATAGGTGATTGATGGAATTAGTTTAGCCTGTATCACCCTGGTTAGGGGAGAAAGCTTGGTCCAGCGGTCCTATTTTTCAGATTTCTTAATGCCACTGCCGTCATTAATCCCCTCTTTTATTGCCTCACATTGCGCTTTATAGTTACCCTTGTTATCGATGATAACCCCCAGGTATTTATAGTCTTGTACAACTTCCAGCTTGGATTTTGCCAGGAACCAGTTGTGTTTTATTTTTGTCTTCCGGAAGTTTACACACATGACTTTTGTTTTTTCTTGATTAATGCTTAGTCTATTGGTCTCCGAGTATTGGGATGTAATGTCAAGCAAGCGTTGTAGACCTATAGGTGTCCGACTGATAAACACCAGGTCGTCTGCATATAGGAGGTTGGATAGCTGACGGCTTCCTAACTTGGGGGCATGTGAATTACTTTCGTTGAGTTGGACTGAAAGCTCGGCCATAAAAAGATTGAAGAGTGTTGGGGCAAGAACACAATTTTTGTTTTAATCCTGAGGTTGTGTTTATCTTTTTCGTTAAATGATCTCCTGCCCCCAGCTTTACTTGCACCCAGGTGTTACTATGCAAAAGAATTAGTTGTTTTAGAAGCACTGTTGGAATTCTTAGCCTTTTTAATTTTAGCCACAAAATATTTCTGTTTATATGGTCAAACGCCGAGCTATAGTCGATGAATCACAGGTACAGGGGCTGTTTTACTACAAGTGCAGCATCAATCATTAATGAAAGGGCTGAAATGTTAGTAGCAGTGCCCATGTTCCTGCAGAAACCGGTTTGGTTGTAAGGTATTGCTGTGATTTCTGTGGCCCATGTCGTTAGTTCTTGGAGAAGTACACCTGCATAATATTTGGCTTCATTGTCCAGAAGAGCTACCAACCGATAGCTCTTCGGATCACTCCTGCTGCCTTTTTTGTAGATGGGTGAAATAATCGAGCCCCTCCACGATGATGGTACTGTTGATGTTTGCAAAATTGATTCGAAGATCGGTTTTAGAACTGAAGCCCAGAATTCTGGATCTTGTTTAAATAGTAAGGGCGGGATCCCGTTTGGGCCAGGAGCCCCCTCGCGTCTGCCTTTAAGGATTCTTTTGCAGATTTGTGTAGACGTGATTATAAAATCCTGTCCCGGTATTGCATTGGAGATTAGCTGGGGTGATTGAGTTTCCAGGGTAGGCAGGAGGTTAGTTGAGCAGGTTTGGGGAATCTGTTCTTTATTAAAATGTAATTCAAGGTAGGTTGTCCATGCCTCTTCTGTAACGTGTGAATTGATGCCCTGGCCCCGTGGGTTAGACAGAGCGTTGATCTTCTGCCAAAATTGCGCGCTATTGTTGTTTTTGATGTCGTGCAGGAGTCTGGCCCAAAGAGAATCTTCAGCTTCTTTTTTAATTCGCCAAGTTAGTTTTTTACGGGTGGCTTTTAGCTGCCTCAATTCTTGTAATGCCGTGGGGTCTTTCTTCAGCCTTTGTAGTGTTTGATTTATCAATGCTTTTAGCTTTTTGAATTCGGCATTGTTAGACCTGGCATCCTTGGCGTGGGTCTCCCTTCCACTTTTTCATAATGCCTCCACTGTTGTCGATATGTTTTTGCTGGACTAGATGCTCATGGGCACTTGGCCACTGCTAATCAGTGCCAAAGTGCAAGTGCTCCATATGGTAAATTGTGTTATGAATTAGTGACTCCGACTCCATGTTTGGCTTATTTGATTCACTGTCAGACCCTAGTACAGTGCACTGTGTGTGCCCAGGGCCTGTGAATCAAATGTTGCTGGTGGGCTTGCAGCACTGGTTGTGCCACCCACGGAAGCAGCTTGTAAAGTGTGTCTCAGGCCTGCCATTGCAGAGCCTGTGTGCAGTCTGTGACTGCCATGTCGACTTGGTAAGTGCACCCACCTACCAGTCCCCAAACCTTCCCTTTTCTTCATATCAGACACCTCTATGGTAGGCCTACGGGCAGGGTGCATTGTAAGGATAAGGTGGGACATGCCTGGTGTGTGTGGCATGTCCTAATAGTGAATTACAGCCATTTTCGTTTTTCACTATTGCAAGGCTACCTGTTCCCCATAGGCCAGAATGGGCAGGTTGGTTATAACATCTTATAATCCTAAACTGACTCAGGGAACTAGGTCGAAATTCGAGTTTAGTATGCCTGAACTCAGAATGATAAAATACATCTTTTAGTGAAGTTGGTTTTAACATTCTGTGTTTGAAAATACCACTTTTAGAAAGTGGGTATTTTCTTGCCTAACTATCCAGCCTGCCTCTGCCAGCTTGTGTATTGTGTGTCTGGTTTGTGCATGACAGGGGCTGGGGGTGGCCACAGGAGACAGGGTGAGGCAGCCCAGGGCTGAATAGAGAGATCTGCATCCAGAGTTGAGGGAGGAGTTGCATCTGGGTCTGAATAGGGCTGTGCCTGGCTGCCACAATGCTGGCTCCACCTCCTGCCGGGCGTCTGAGTACCCTGCCCCACATTCTGAAAGGAAAGAAGGAGTCATGTACACAGAGTGCTCCAAAGCTGCACAGAACTGGTTTAAGCTAGGCAAAGGCCTCTCTGCCTCCAGAGAACAAAGAGAATCAGGGTATAAGAGGGGTACCCAGACCCCAGGAAAATTAGATCACTTTTTGGGAACAAGAAGAAACCTTTGCTGAGGAGCGGAACCAAGAAGAAACTGAGGAGAGACTATCCCTAAGCCTGAAGTGCTGCTTGGGGGATTGGCCTGCAGTGGTTTGCCTGACTGCCAAAGAAAGGAGAAAGGAACTTTTGCTTTGCTGTGACTTTCATCAACTTGTGAAGGATCTCCAAGGGCTCGAGAGAGAGAGCTTGCCCCCTGACTGAAGTCCCAGGACCAGTGGACTTCACCAGCCTTGTGAATTGCTGCTGGAAACGCTGTTTCAGTGGCTACAGGGTTAGGGAGCTGTGACCGACTCTGATGACCGGCTCGGTGTCCTGTAAGTACCGCATCGAAGCACCGTCTCGCCCTGCAACGCATGGCCCTGGTCTCACCGACTCCGTCAACGAGCCGCTGCCTGCAACGCATTGAGGGTCTACGCGTCCTGCAACGCTTCGCTACGCCGAAACGAACTGGTCCGACCGACACGGTCACTGCTGCTGAGTTCGAGTCCTGTGACCGCACCGGAGTTGGGCACCGCTCGCACGCTTTGCGACGCACCGCCCGACTCGCACCGCTGTCCGGACTGATCGACGCCAGCTCCCGAATCCGGCTCCGTCGCTGCACCGTAACCTGCCAGCACCGCATCGAAGCACCGTCTCGCCCTGCAACTCACGGCCCTGGTCTCACCGACTCCGTCTCTACGACGTCAACAAGCCGCTGCCTGCACCGCATCGAAGGACAACGCGTCCTGCAACGCTTCCATTTTGCATCGCGACCGCGATGTACAGCCATCCGGCTCGCACGCCCGTGCCTGCCGCTTCAAGTAGAAGGTACTGTGACCGAGTCTGTCTACGCTGTGTTGGCCCGTCTCGACGCGGTCAGCTGGATTTGTTAGACTCTGTGTATTCTTGACATCGCAGTAGCCGGAGGAGGCTACCGACTCATACAGCACCTTGAATTAAGCATTTTTAACAAGAACTCTATCTTTTGAACAGTATTGTGGATTATCTTTGTCGTTTATGGACTTGTGGTAAATCTATATAAAATATTCTTATTTTTATAAATATACAACCTGTGTGGTGTCCATTTGTAGTGTTGTCACTTGATTACTGTATGTGTTCACAAATGCTTTACACACTGCCTCTGAACTAAGCCTGTCTGCTCGTGCCAAGCTACCAAGAGGGTGAGCAGGGGTTTTTTCAGGAGTGTACCTACTTTCCCTGACTAGACTCAAGGGTCCCTATTTGGACAAAGGTACCTACCTCTGCCAACTAGAGACCCCCAAATCTAACAGGCATTATTCCAGAAATTGTGGCCTAAGCGTTGATTTTGAGGGTGAGCTGTTCTCCTGTTTCGAGAGTATCCTTTTATGTCTCTGTAGCTGTTCCATAAGGTTTTTGTAAACACCTCTCAGCTTCCTATTCTGTCAGGGTCGGCTACTTGCGCTTCTTCGAGGAGTTGTTTTGCAAGGGAAAAGAGGCCTTCGGGATCGTTTGTTCTACATTTCACTCTTTCCTCGTTATTGGTAAATTCTGGGCAGAGTGTATTTGCGGGGCGAAGTTTGCATATTGATGGCTCTTCTACCATGATTTCCTGGGGCAGATGATCGCTATAATCTAAGCTTCCAATGCAATAGTCCTTTACTTTTAAGTACATGCAGCGAGAGCAAAATGTATAGTTGATTGTGGACCTTGCTACTGCGTTGTGAAATGTTGCTGTCTGTGGGCGATCACCTGAAAATCTGCCGTTTAATGCACGAAAGCCCAGTTGCTCTAAAAACGGCAGAAGCTTTTGAGAAGTTTTTGTGGATCTTCCATCTGTATTGTTATCCTGAGGCATTTCCTCCCATGCAAACGGATCCTCTTCTGAGTAGTTGTCCTCAGCTCTGTTGTTGAGCATATTTCGGTTAAAGTCCCCTGTGATGATAAAGCTGTTTGCTTTCTCCTCCGTTCCTATTTTCACCAGTTCTTCCTTCAATTGTTGACTACCTCTAATTTTGTCGCGTGGGTGCGGATAAAGATTTACGAGTATTATATACTCTTTTTTTGTCGTCCCCTGTAAGGTGATTCGGAGTGCTTGCATTGCGTTGGGTGGAGCTAGATTGTATGGCATTGATTCCGCTGCGTAGATGCTCTTTATTGAGCTGTATGTCGCAAGGCCTTCCTTGTTCTGGCCGAATTTGGCGCTTTTTGTTGCCGGTAAGTAGAGCAAATTAAAACCATGCAGTGCAATTGGTACTTCACACCATGTTTCTTGGAGCGAAATGATATCAAATTTCTGCAGATAAGATTGCAGTTCTGGGTCCGAGGTCTTATCTCCCAGACCATTGATATTCCAGGAACAGACTTTCAGGGAGTTTTTAGATGCAGATGCGATAAGCTTGGGATGTCACGGACTTTCAGGTTTGGTGTTTATTGTCCTGGATAACCAGCTCCACTCTTGTACGGCTCTGCTTCTAGTTGAGTGTGTCCTTTGTTCATTGCATTCTCAGTTTTCTCTGTACTCAACGCTATTGCTGCGTGCCCCTCGCAGTACTGAGAATAATCGTGTGCTCGGTTGTGCAGAGCTAGGATATTCTTCTTGGCTCTTTGGATCGGCCAATAAAGGGTCTGGATACCTTGGTTTTGCCAAAGGCCGTAATTTAATGCCCCAGGCATTGAGTCGAGCTTGTTCCTTTAAGACTCTCACAGCTAGGTCTGGTGTGGCCCAGACTGTTTTTGTTGCTTCTATTCCAGGTCGTTCTGGTGACTCTACAAACTCGACTGACTCCAGGTCGGTGGTTTTTATGTTCTTTAAACTGTTAGTGGACCTTAGTAGTCGCAGAATGTTGCCCCTGTTTAGTATATCAACCCGTCCCTTCGATGTATACTCTGGGTGAAACACAATTATGGTTGTCGTGCATGGAAGCACTTTTTGTTGGTCCGAGCTACTCTGTGTCTCTGTTAACACCTCTATTGACGCAGGCGGCCCGCATGATGATTTTACCGGGTCGAGGAGCCGGTTATCACTTGCTTGGTCTGTCTCTGTACTTGGGCCTGGTGTTGTAGTTGTCTCCCCATTTGTACATACACTTCCCTGTCTGGCTATTTGTTTACCTACTAATTCCGTAGGTTCTCTTGTTGATAGTATTGCTGAGCCTTGTGTGGCCTTATTGGGTGCCCAGTCTGTCACTGAGAGTGAATTTGTTGTTGTTGATGATTCCGCTATTGAGCACCCTCTTCTGTTCTCCAGTTTGTGCTCGGGACCGTCATTTATGGGTTTATTTGGGGATGTGTGCTCTTTCTTTTCTGTTGCCTTTTCCTGGGTTTGCCTCTTTCTTCTTTCCCGGCCTGGGTCTGTCGCTTCTTCCTCCCTACTTGAGGAGTCTCGTTGAACATCCGTTGGAACTTTCCCGGGGCTTTGGGTTGTGCCCCAGCTGTATAATAAAGCCTGTGTTGGTTGTTGATTTCGCCCCTTCCTCCTTTGTTTTCTCCGCTGTTTGGAGGATAATTGTGCACCTTCGGTCGGGGCATGTTTTTCAGGGGATTTGCATGTGTGTGAGATGTTACTCGTTGGGGGTGCAGTGGCTCTTTGGCTCGGTGAGCTGGTATTTGTCCCTGATGTTGATAGGTCCAAGGCCTCCCAAAGCTGCCTTTCATCTGATGTCTTAGCTGCAGTTTGCTGGGCCTGTGCCTGCGTTCTTGGATTTTTACTTGGATTTTTTGTTGACTGCTCACCGTTGCTCGTATGAGTCAATCCATTGGCTGATTTATCTGACACTGCCTTTCTTATGTCAGCGAGAAGATTGCCCATTGCTAATGGTAGTGTCGCCAGCTTGTCCACAATTGTTATACAGGTGCAGCTAGCCTGAATAAGTTGTGCCTCTGTCTGAGCCCTCTTGATCAGGTTGTTAAGGTCTGCCAGCTTGTTGTCTATGTTGGCGACGAAAATGGAGAGCGAGTTGAGGACTGACAGTTGAAGGTCCATCTTGTCTGATTGGTATTGCATTGCGTTCACAGACATTTGCATTGTGTGCAGCAATGTGGACCAGATGTCGTCTTTATCTTGTGGTTTGTCCTTTTCGGTGTTAGGTTTTGGGGAGCTGTTATTTCTTCCTTGTGGCTCACCTCCGGGGGCGATGGAATATGAAGCGACCAGTTCCTCCCATTCTTCTGGTGTGAGGTATGATGACTCCGGTTCAGTGTCTTGAGACGTTGGTGTTCGTATTGGTGCCCACTGCGTATTTCTGTTAGATTGGGCTAGGGCAGTATCATGACCAAGTTGTGCTTGAATTTGTCCCAAGGTTGGTTGAGCAAACCAATCTTGCACTACTGAATGGGATGTAGATAGTGCTTTCCCAGCTTCATTTTTTGTTGTCATGTTGTGGGAGTCTTTACTACCCACTTTGCCCACGTTGGCCACGATCGCCTCCTTGGGCTCTGGTAAATCATGGTCGAGAGTGCCCAAGGAAATAAAATTCTCTTTGGATTTGTCTTCCGCTTTGGCCTCTGGCAGAGTTTTGGGTCGATGAAGGAATCCAGGCAGAGCTAAACCTCCGTTTGGGAAGGTGTTGGTATTGGTGTTGGGACGATGCTTGTGTACTTCCAGTTCTTCCCCCTCTTCTCCCAAATGATGTGGTGGCGTTTTACCCAAGGATCCTTCCTTAGCACGCCTAGGAGAAATATGGTTGTTGGTGCCTTTCTTTCCATTTTTTCCTTCTTTTCCTTCTTCTTTGATTGTCGTGACCTGTCCAAGAGCGTCATGCCCGCTCCCCTTTGATATGACGATATTTTTGGGCAAATCTGACTCTGATTGGCTCCGAGCGTCATATCTTTGGTGCTCGCTTGCCTCGATTCCTTGAGCCTTTGCCTCTTTGCTTGCATCTGTTGCATCCACTGCATCTGTTGGACTTGCATCGCGGCTTCCGCGGCTTTTGCCAGTGACTGATAAAACTCCGCAGTCCCTGCAATCTGGCGTCAGCTGCTGCTGCTGCCGCAGCTGTTGTACCATCTGGTGTTCCGTCTGGTGTGCCTTGATTGGTTGAGGTGGATCGGGAAGATTGGTTACTTGGTTGCTGTTTAGGCACAATACCGGCCCGGCGTCCTTTATAAATGAAAATTTTGTGTATATTTTAGGTTGGTGACTTGGTTTGGGCAAGATAGACTCACTGCTTGCGCCGCTAGCCATGCTGTTCGGCAAGGACTGTGGGCTGGCGATAAGTTGAGAAATCAGATGGAGGTCTGCCTCCTTAATCCTCGCCTGTGCTTCGTCACTTCCCTTGTTGAGTGTCTTCTTAGTTGTCCTCCTTGTTCTTTTGGCAGGATTTACTACCGTCTGCTGCCTTGAATTCCCTGATCGCATTGTTGTGTGCAGGTTGTTGTGTGCTGACGTAGCTGTTATGGCAGCATTTATGGCAGCTGTTGTGCGTTTCCTAAAGTTGTTATCTCCTTTTGTCTCCTTTTTGTCTCTTTTTGTCTCTTTTTGTCACTTTTATTCCTTTGCCGGTCCTTTAACAGATTCGGTGATAGATTTCGTTGGCAACTTCTGTTCCTTGGTTTATTCCTTGGTTTGTTTTTTAAGGTTTGTTTGTGCCGGGCTCGAATAAGGTAGAGTAGGGTGAGGTCTGCTCAGTACTGTCCAGCTCTGGTTGGGAACTGGTTGGGAGCTACAGAGTCTGTTGAAAGTTTTTCCTGCACAGAGCACCTCTGCCTCTGCGAACCTCTCCTCAACCTTCCCTTAGCCTTCTGCTACCCTCCGACTGCCCGCTATCTGCAGTGCACCTTGCTCCACGCTTCGCGGAACAGGCCTTCCACACCCCCTTGCGACCCCCCTGCAGCTGGGTGGGGGTCCTACCCGGGTTGATGTCACAGGACCTCCCTCACGGCAGCCGCTCCTCCCTAGTGCACCACCTGCACTCTGCTCCTCTGCTGCGTGCGTGCTGCGTGTATCACCGGTAGCCGGTCAAACCTGCTCAATCCTCTGTTGCAGGAAAACGACCACAGGGGTGGGGGGGGCGCAAGGGAACACCACCTTCCAAGCAAGCTCCGCTCCCCTCGTGCTTGCTCCCCTCACCTCGCCCAAGCTGCCTGGCAAGCTGCCTGGCTCTATCTCAGGCTCCGGCTTCGCTCCTCCAGTTCCCCCCACCTCAGGGACCGGCACTCAATTCAGCTCAATCCAGTTCCACGGTCTCAGACGGCTGCAGGCAATCCGCAGCTCGGGATTCGCGGCTCGCGGCACGAGCAGACACAGGTGGCGTAGCTGCGGTAGTGCTGCTGGGCTCGAAGCACGCCTGTCGCAGTTCTTCCTTGCGGCCCACACACACCTCATGCCTGCCTCTCAGCCTCTCAGCCTCGCACCGCACCGCACCGCAGCTCCGTTCACGCCGCTCCCTGGCTCCGCACTCATGTCCAGGCACAACGAAAACACAGCACTGGCTCTAAAAGATTGCAGGTGGCATGTAGGGTTTCTGTCTCCTGCATTCGCACTTCAGCGGTGGCAACAGCACCCCATTAATGGGCGCAGCACGGTCCCCCTGCGTCAAGGTAGGCATTCTTTCGGGGTAGAGCAAAGCAACAAGTCCATTAATTTGGGCGGAGTACAAATGTCGGGATTTTGTCTAGTCCCTTTAGTCATTAACGCTAGTGGGAAGGATCTAATGTCATTAGGAAGGCTTCTGTTGCGGGAGGCCGGGTGCACGCCTGTGGTCAGAAGTAATTCTGCAAGCTGCCACAACAGGTACAAGTTGGCACAACTAGCGCTAGTAGGTGTAAGGGACCAGTTCCGCAGAGCTGGGGTGCATCTCTCAGGAAATGCACATGAGCTCGTTAACCGCATTATTCTGGTGGCTATTAGAGAGCACTGTCAGCGCCGAGGGGGAGGAGGGCGAGTGCACCGGGTAGCTTCTCACCCTGTGGCGGAGCACTGACAGTTAACAACAAAGGGGGATGCACAACAAGGGAAGTTCAGCGTCTGGATGGACCCCAGGAGGGGGTAGGATCCACATCTGCTGAGGGTAGGTGGAAAAGGAGGACCGACCTGCCGGTGGTCCTAGACTCTACTGCCCTAACCCGCAACGTATGGACTGAGTAGAACCTTGGGGAGGCTGCCTGTGTTCAGGCACCCCGGTGGGCCGGTGCGTTATGCGGTGCCCTGGATTTCAAGTAATGCAACTGTTTGCTGTGCGCGTTGGGGCCTGCCGGCACAATGTGCGCAGCTGAGTGGAGAGCTTGGCGGGATGAGTCGGACAAGTTCCATTGTAAGGCCAAGCTCAAGTGCAGGTGTAATGTTGTGCCTAATTTTCTTACTGCCTTTGACATGTTGTTGCCGCTAAAGTGTACGGCCAAAACTGAAGTTCAAGTAATGTCGTGCCTGATGTACTTAATGCCTTTGACAGGTTGATGCGACTAAAGCATGATGCTATGAATAATTGTATATATCCAAACAGGATGGTTTTCTCCTATTGGTCTGTGAAGAATTACCTGGTTTGATGTGAAATAAAAGGCTACGCCCTAGACAACATGTTCTGACTCTGAGAGTTCTTGGGCATAGCGGGGAGAAAAATATCAGAAATGGAGAAGGGTGAATGTCACGTTGTGCGCATACTATGGTATGTGCGTCCCCCACAAGTGTTTCACAACATAATTACTTTCATTCATTTTGTACACAGTATACTGAGCAGCTCACCACCACAGTGTCTCAAGTGTGGGGGATTCCTTCTCCTCTACTACCGTCGATGTTTACCTCTCTAGGCTGGATTCCTCTATGTATATTGTACAAGCCCTACAAACTGTGTTGCGGCTGAGAAGATTGTGATCTATTTGGTTGGAGGCATGAGCACACTAGCTCACCCTCATGTACATGTGCAGCCCAGAAGGAGATTCTGATTATCCTCAGGCTCGCAGGAAACAACAGAAGATGAAAGAGGCTATATCGGGCTAAACCTGAGGCTGAGCGATAGTGATTATGTGAGTCACGCGGTCCAATGGAGGTGCTAACACTGTTGGTGGATGATGCACATGGTCTGAGAGTCTGCAGATTATGACTAACTCCTTGATGCAATGATATTGAAAAATGTTGTCAGAGATAAAGCGGGATCCAAAGGAGAGAGAGAAGGTCACTTAGAAGTCAATAGCAGAAGTAGGAGGCGAATGGATAAAGCGGACATGTATCTGATCAAGTAAGCATCATCACCCTTAGACAGCACAGCACCTCCCTTCCAAACAGCACAGAAATACGAAAACAATTGAAGTCCTACCGGTTTGTCCAAAAGGAAGGGTGCTGGTCATAGTTGGATCCTCTTGGGGAGTGGTTGGAAATTTGCACTCAGGTAAAGCAGTCCACATGAAAGTCCTAGGGATAGGCAACACTCATTACAAAAAGAAATAATCAGCTACAGCCATCTTACCCACTCATCATTACTTCCTCTCCACTACCACAGTTGATGTGTTTTTCATTGCCCATCTGCTGATGATCCTGTACCGGTGAATGGACAGGCAGAAAAGGAGGAGGAACTTTCTGGTCATATCAATAGCAATGTCTAAGGCTACGAAACATGTTACACAGTGTTGGAGACACTGTCATGTTTTGTTAATAGTTATGGAGTCTTCATCAAATTTTTGAAACTTTTTCTTATTCTACAACATTGAAATCCCTCTCCATTCCTCCATCTTTGTGTTTCTTTTTCCGGGTTGCACTAAACTTCTGCCTGCACCCTGTCCATATCCTGCAGACTACGAACAATGGGCTACATGTATCAAAATTGTAAATTGCGAATACCTAATTGCGAATTTCTGAGAATCGCAATTAGGTAATCGCAATTTACAACGTATGAAACTCAAAGAGTTTCAGACAGTGATTCCTAGGGGGTTGCAAATCGCTCTACCTCATTAATATTAATGAGGTAGATCACAATTTGCGACCTCCTAGGAATCGCAAAAATCACGGGGATGGTGGCCTGCTGGGGTCAGCAGACCACCATGTCCGTGATTGCTTTTCAATAAAGCATTCTGTAAAGCAGGTTGTTTCCCGGGATGCTTTACAAAAAGTAAAATGACAAATTTTCTTTAAATTTTTTAAGACCAGGCAGTGGTCCGTGGGACCAATGCCTGCTCTTAAACATGCTTTTACAAACATTCACAAAGGGGAAGGGGTCCCCTTTGTGAATGGGTTACCACCTACTTGAAGTAGGAGGGAATATGCAAATGTTTTGCGATCGCATTCATGGTCACAAAACATTCATACACACCTTTAGGATTGGGTATTTGGAAGGGACGCCCTAAACATGCCCCTTCCAAATACTGAATCGCAAACCCATTTTGCGATTCCGTAACAGGTTACCGAATCGCAAATTAGGGTTTGATACATAGCAAGAGCATTTTTTGCGTTCGCAAATGGGCTGATTCTGAGAATCAGCCTGTTTGCGAATGCAAAAACCCTTGATGCATGTGGCCCAATAAGTGCTGCTAGTATTGCTAGTTTAATGAGATATGGGTACTGGCTGAAGTAATGCTCTTGAAGCTGCCCTAACAGCACCTGAGCGGAGAAGCAGGAATCATCTGTGGAGAGGATATACACCTGCCACCCTCAGGTAGCCTGTCATGTCCCTGCTTTCTCCTACCCGGGTAGATGAAATTCGAGTAAGCTGGCACCGAGTGTGTGCAATGAAAAACATCGGTCCTAATTGGCAATCCATTGGTGAGTGGTGACTGTTCATTATTGGGAGGTCAGAGGGGAGTTAAAAAAAAGGTATGCTTTAATTAATTATCATGTCTCAGATGTCGCCAACAAAGGACAACAGGGGTGGAGGGTGCTTGCGAGTAAAGGATTACATTTAGTTTGTTGACTATGTGAGCAAAATTGTATGGAGGACAATCATTTATTATGACGATTACTTAGAAGGGATGACAACGGATTTACAGTGGTACTCTAAGGAGAAAGTACCTCCTGTGTGGGTGTGCCAATGGTTCTTGTTTAAATGTTAATGGGGATACCCACTCCATATATTTGCAGTTAATTTGTGGAGTGGTATAACATGGCAATGCCAGTGTACATGGCTGTACAAAGAACATAAGCAGAATCCTGTTGAGGAGAAAAATCATTCAGGATCATGTTCCAGTTAGGTGCCAAACACATTTGAGATGAAT
This sequence comes from Calotriton arnoldi, assembly GCA_963921515.1. NCBI lineage: Eukaryota > Metazoa > Chordata > Amphibia > Caudata > Salamandridae > Calotriton > Calotriton arnoldi. The sequence continues at coordinate 1,069,664 of CAWUFW010000384.1, read as the reverse complement.
TCCATTGAGGTGCAAAGCACATTTAATATAAAAAATCAGCAGCCATATGGTATGATATTGGGGTGATCTCTATATACCGTGGAGTTAGTTGTTGGGGCGATAAGTCATGGTGGCTTACTCTTTGGCCCTTCTCAGGCCTGAACAATAGACCAAGGATGCCTTGGGCTAGGCAGATTTAAGGAGGATTCAATGGGGAGAGAGTGGGTAGGGCTTTCTTCTGTTCTTTATACGATCTGATAATGAGACAGCTACCTCTAGGAACAGCCATCTGGCCTCCTTGAAGCAGACAGGCATGATCGACCCATGCTTGAGAATGTTTGTATGATATCAACGTAGATCTATTGTCATCAGTGGCGTCCGGCTCAGGTAAGCGCGGTGGGTGGGGAAGCCGACAGACGACGGAATAGGTATTATTTATTTATTTATTATACCTATTCCATCGTCTGTCCCCCGCCCCGCCCCTCTGCCTCACCATGTTTACGTGTGCCGGCAGCCACTGATTGTCATGCTCAATATGTTTATTCTGTGTTTCTAAATATCGTCTCCTCAAATTATTTTGGTTACAACTTGCTGTCTATTTTTTAGATTACAACACGGAGTCTTTTACATGTATTCTATAAATATATCTGCATATGTTTCCAATTTAGTTATTAACCTATTACGGATTGTTAGTCATGCCAAGACCTCGGGTTTCGAGGACAGTGGACCGACATGTTTTGTTGCAGGCCCTTTTATTGGGGATGTTCCCACTCCCTGGAATCTTCTTTTTAATTGAACAGAGCCTGGAATATGCTTTTCTTTGAGTGATGTATGTTCGCTTAGTCATAAACCATGAACATGTATCTGTGCCAAGAGTCAATTACGGACCGGATTTAGAGTTTGGTGACAGGTTATTCCGTCACGAACATGAAGGATGTCCCAACTGCCTTACTATAAGTAGCTTATGATAGAATGCACTTGAAATAAGGTGGATGGGAAAATGGAACACATTTGTGAGTGGGTTACATGTCAACCAAATTCTAAATGAGGCCCTTTGTTGGCCAAGCCATAGAAATTACAGAATAAAATCAAAATACAAACATTCAAATCAGATTAATATGCCATTTCTTCAGTTTGTTTGAGAAAGATGAGACCCTGCGGCAGCAAACTGTGCACCAATTTTTTTGACATTTTTTTTTAACTGTTTAGAAATTAAAATAATTTTAGATTGTTTGTTGAAAAGTTAAAAATTGCTTTTAAGACGTTTATGAAAGAAAGCCTACACAGCTGAAGCACATTTTCAATACAGATTACTGCTTGGTCTTTCAGTTTGCTATTTTGCCAAATTCTGCTATTGGAAAAGAAGATCCATCAGAACAAGTGCTACCATAATGTTTACATGCTTTGTTAGCCGAATGGAATTCGGTGTCAATGCAGAATTTATCGCAGACGCAGAGGGGCCTATTCAGAAACTGCATTTTATAGTGTGTTTAGTATTACTAAAATAGTACTGCAAAAGTACTTCCAAATGCTATTCTCAAATTTACAACTCTAAATCTCTACCTCCACCTCTCCTATCTGTCATATGTGGATATCCTCACATGTAAATTTTTTTACTTAGTGGTAAATGTGGGAGTAACCAGTGGAAGTGGCTGGAAAAAGGGGCTTACTTACGACAAAATGGGAGGGATTTAGGGAGCAGTAAGGTGGTGTTAGGAAGAGTTAGGCAGGGATTTAGGGAGGGACATGTACCCACCCACAAAACAGTAAGTCAAGTGCTTTTTAGAAACTGCACTTCTAAAGTTCTTGCAGCGAAAAAAGGACCCAAAACAGTAGTAAATTACACCAGCACATAGCTGACGTAAGTCCAGCACCACACAGCACCAACCACTGATTTTTTTTAAGTCCGTATCTCCATTATTTTCTATGGGAGGATGTTGCAATATAGTGGATGTCCATGTGTGGTGCTGGACTTACAAATGTTTCTTTTTGGCAGTAGTAACTTGCACTCCAAAAGTTTGCTCCAACTCCTTTTTCAGAAGGTGGAGATGATTGAGACTACACTTTTAAGTGATTTTACGATTGGATTTTGTGAATAGCCCAAAGTAGTAAAGTTACTCAAAAGTGTAAGTGGAAATTACACATATAAATTACTCACAGGTCTAAGTTACCTTTCTGACTAGCACACTGACTGTCATATTCTAGCAGTGCTGCTTCCTCATAGATAAACAAATACTATTAGCTAGTGTCTCAATCGAGAAAAATAATCTACTCTGCCACCCATTGCAGCAAACTGGTGTGCTGCTTGCTTAGCTGCACAATGAGTTGACTGAAGCCATCAGAAGGAACATAGATCTAATTTCAGCAGCCCATGCTGGTATTTTTGTCCTAAATAAGCAAAAGCAGAGGATTAACCTTCTTAAGCATGGAAGACCCAAACACCAAACACCAACTGCAACTCCACTGTAGCACTTCCATCTCTACAACATTTAGGTCTGCCAGTAAAATCACTACAAGCTTCATGGTGGGAAAACCTGCTTTTGCATAAACACCAAACTTGACAGGGGATAATAGATTGGGTTTATGTAAAACAGAGAATGAATTACATGGGCCTCAGGAATTTCACTAGGCCATTTAAATGAATCTAACAAACAAAACAAGAATTTCTTCTATTCTTTAGGGTCAAGCCTCTTACCCACTTGTGGTGGTTATTTGTGTGTTGTTTATTCGATTAATTTATAGGATACTTTTTGGGGTATAGTGTGTGCGGCAGGACGTATCCGATCCATCTTCTCTCTTACCCACTCCTCGTGGTGATCTTCTGGTCACCCTCTGCGACATCGGTTATTGTGTTCAAATGATCCTGTTTGGTTAGAACTGCCCAGATGTAATCTGTATACCATTTAAAGCAACTACATTCATTGAGACATCTTGGTTCCAATTTTGCCATTGGAATGGGTTTATAGTATTAACAATTATAAACAGATTATTCATTTTCTTTTATTGAAGTGTAGAACCAATTACCCTACCATTATTATATATCATTAAGGCCTCCGACCGACATATAATTCATTGGGGCAATTTAGGATTTTTTTTTATAGAAATAAACAATGCCCAAGAGGCACTTCTTTAATTAAATGTGTGATCACTTAATTTTAGTACTTCTCCATTAGGTAGTTATAATCTAAACATAAGTTCTGACGGCAGCCAGAGGAAAGCCAAGTAATAGCATATTGCTCATAATTGCAGAAAACCACATGTGTAAAACGAGAGGCATTCCTTTTTGATCCCGTCTTTGAAACCTTAAAGGGATAACGTTTCTTTAATGAAAATTCCTGCAAAATTATAAATCATCTGCCACTGGAAGTTGTCTTCATTTAAACAGTTGACACCTGAGATAACATATTACATTCAGTGGAGGCAGGCATTTACTTAGAATCCTGCTTCTCTTTGCCAACAAGCCCACAATCCTTTAGGTGAAGGCTAAGCTGTACAATTATGAAATAAGATTAATGTTGCTCTGTATTGCTCTGTAATTAGACTCTTAGACTTTAACACGGGCCAAAAACGTAGCTCATGATGTTCGGTAAGGTATCTAGGGCCAGCTGAATCAAAAAGTTTTACCAGTTCTGTGTCTGTGGCAAAATGTGTTAGTACACGTGGGCCTAGTCCTTCCTTAGACAACTGGAGGGAAATCACGATTTTAAGATGTCGGAGCTTCCATGAAGCTTTTAGACCACTTATTTACTCCAACAGCAGGATACATTATTGCAAGACCAAACTGCTTGCCTAGGTAATTTAGATACACTGATCATGAAACTCATGAAACCAAGAACCTCCTTTTCATTATCATCAATTCAGCAACACAGCCCATGCCTCATTCTGTGCCACCAGGTAACTCCTCCTTGTCACCTGCTTGTATAACCTTTCCAACCTCTGGCTTGTACTATCGAATATTGAAAGCAACAATATCGTGGTACAAGATTACAGAGGACAGAATAAAGAGGGACAAAATATCGAAAGGTACGTCCATATAGGGAAGTATAGATTTACTATTCCTAACGCCACATCTACAATCCTTGAATATATATTTACAGCATAGGTACATGTATGTTGAGTTAGGCACAGGAATTCTAGACTTGCTTACCTGTCAGTATGTTAATATTTGATATTTTGTCCTCAATATTCTGTCCCGCTGATATTGTGGGTTCGATATTCAGGGTGCACACCAACTCCTGGACATTCAACATGAGATTTCTTTGGCAGTGACTTAACAAGTGTGCTATGGGCCGTAACGCAAGCTGGGAAATCAGGCTCCTCTTCTCAGGCTGGGTACCAAAATACTGGGCTAGTTCGCCCTCTGCACTATTATTAGGTATGCCAATGTTCTTTGGAAACAACTGTCAATGCCTCAAATCTTCTGCTACAACCACTGAGCTCTAAGTGCCGGCCCTTAAGTTTGGTAGTGAAGTAATAGCCACCAATTTCTGAAGGTAGTGCTTAATCTGAAAGAGAATCGACCAGCGTATATCCTCATTATGGCGCTATCAAGCTGAAGGTCCTAATAATGGTGGACTCTACTGCCATGAAATACTCATGGCAGACTGTGAGCTATACAAGTCCTAAATAATAATGGTAATAGTAATAATACATATAATAATGTCAATACTAATAATAATGATAATAATAATAATGATAATAATAATAATAATAATAATAACAATAATAATAGTAATGCTAGTAATAGTAACACAGACATGTTTTATGTCATAATGTTGGTTCGCTACGTCTTTAATAGCATCATGATTTTATTATTTTTCCACATAAAAAATCTATCTTTCTACCAACAGAGGTGCAAAAAATGCATGTTTACAGTGTATCGATTGCATTTACTCACATTCAAAAATAGGCATGCAATAGTTTTAAACTACAAGGTTTTAAGCTTTCATTCTTGTAACCTGGACTGCATAACTCAAAATGTGTTCATAAATGAATATAAATGGTTTAGCATCATAGGGCCAGAAGTACAAAACACTGGTCATAAAATACTGGTTGTGTGGAATTGACCTATGTACAAAAAGGGCGGTTCACAAACTTCAGAAATCTTAGGGCCTGATTATGAGTCCCTCTTAATATTTCGTCCCCTGTGTATACTCCTATTTACGCATAGTTCGGAAATTACAAGTTTGAAAGGTATTTAACATATCTGATATTTATCAGATGTGTTAAATAACACAACCTTTGTAAAATTTCGTCAGTAACAGCGGAAAGCATACAGTATTTACCGTATCATGCCAATTTTTGGTGCGTTAAACACCAAAATCTGCATATTATTTCTCATGAACTTGTAATAGGTGTTATGTATTGCTTCCAATAACTAACTTACCCCATGGTATCATTATGTATCAGTGGCGATAAATAATGCCTCAGCTCATAATCAGGCTCAATATCACCAATATTCATGAGGTGGCTGCAAATTGTGATTCACTATTATTGGTAGCCATCATAGGGATGGTAGCCTGCTGGGGTTGGTAGACCACCATGTTTGTGACTGTTTTTTAAATATATTTGTCATTTTAAATGCACCTTGAATTCCTTATAGAAAGGGCTGCTTTTCAAAAAGAAGTTTTAATAACAACTAAATAGGCTGTGCTCTGCCTTCACACACAGGGCTTGCCACCCCTGCATTGATCATGCAGTCAGCCTGAGAAGGTGAGTCAGGAAACTTCAAGCACTTCAAAGGAAATTCTCTAGAAACTTCAAAGTAGGCATGATGTATAAAAACAGACAGACTGTTCAGTTTACCTTCTGGACCTGCAGAAGGACTTTCAGAGGACTGCCTGCTGCTGTGGCCTGTTGTGTACTCTACAAGACTGCTTTCCTGCACCTGGAAGGGCCACTTTGCTGCCTGATGCCTGCCTTGAACCCTCAGAGGCCTGCTTGAGCCCTGCTTCATCACCTGCGCTCAGGACTAACAGAGTGACTCCATAGGGCTTGTTTGCTGGCCTCCTGTTTTGAGCGTCAGGGAAAGAAAATGTTTCTACAATTTTGAACCCGAATCTGGACCCAGCCTAAGTGAGTCCTAAACCCCCAAGTGGTGCTCCTTCAGTGGATAAAAACTGGTCTGACAACCGGGAGAAGGCCGGGAGCAACCTGCTTATCTATCTGCCCAAGGTGCATTGTCGACCAAAATGAGTTTGCCACAGCTCCTGCTACGTTCTTCTCCTCAGGAGAAAATCCTGTTCAGTGGTTCTTCAGTAAATGGGGTATACTGCCTCCTGGATCATTAATTGGCTACAGCCTCCAGCTTCATACCACTGGAGATTTTCTACTTCCAAATAAGTGACTAAATCCGAACTTAGAAATCTTCATCGCAACTTCATCCAGCACCTCCCCGATGATGACCCTTCCTCCTCGGACCCCACCTGCAGCCTTGGCCCGCTGAATTTTACCTTCTCAGAACATTTTCTTCAAATGTTTTCTAAGTCTGGAGGTAAGTGCCGACTGGGCCCAGCCCAGTTCTTGTATCCAACCCACGTTCCATTGTGGACGGCATATTTTTTTAACCCAGTCTTGCGCAACAAGATGTCCACAGTTGGCGCTTTGTTCATTTAGGCACTAGATTTTTATCCAAACTTTAAAAACTCATAACTCTGGTTTTACTGACTGGATTTTGTCATTTTGGTGTCAAATATGTTATTACAATTCACTCTATTTTTCTAAATTGCGGGCTTTTTTGTTTGTGTTGTGTTTTCACTAATCTACTGTTTGTGTGCTGCATAAATACTTTACACATTGCCTCTAAGTTAAGCCTTAGTGCTTTTATGCCAAGCTACCAGGGGGTTAAGCACAGGTTAATTTAGTGACTTTTGTGGTTCACCTGATGAGGATTGAGGCTGTTGCTTGAACATGGGTCAAATCCCATTGAGGATTGAGGCTGTTGCTTGAACATGGGTCAAATCCCATTGAGGATTGAGGCTGTTGCTTGAACATGGGTCACATCCCATTCACCCAATTTCTCACAATAACTTTAGATCATTATGAAAACATCAATAGCAAACAAAAGAAAAAAATAGGAAGCCCATCTAACAAATTATTAAGGTATGCCCCTTCATGAGTAATTGATGCCCTGGGTTATGAACCACTGTTTACAAGTAGTTGAAAGTATTCATTTCTTGAAACAAACGAAGTATAAAACACTTCACGAACATTTGTGGATTCAAGTTTCAGATGTTCTCTAAGAATCAACCAAATCATGGCTTTCATGCAGACCTGCTAACATTCGCCATCACTAATGATAAGTGCTATCAGATAATCCCTGAACCATGTACCTAAAGCGCTGATATCTTCTAATTAGATGCTCTACAATATCATCACAAAAATCCCTGATGAAGCCAACTACTATAATTAACCTTCTAGTTCATCCACAGCATTTATAACTGCTACAGTAAGGGAAAATCATTGAATACCCAGCACAAGTGGAAACTGTGTCTGAGTCTACCAAGTGGCGCAAGCAGAACAAATAAGTTGTCTCTTGACCTACACAATCACTATGGGTACCAGCACAAACTTGGGAAATGTATTATCTTTCAATCCCTTCTCAACAAAGAGACAGCATGTGCTTCCGAAGGCTCAAGATCAGATCTCCGACGGAAATACCTGAGAACGTTGAAACACATATAGGTTTATGTCCAATAGATGCTCATTTGGTCGCTATCTGCTTGATTCGAAAGATTCCAACGTTTTATCTGTTCCTATTTCTTTAATTATGCATATGTGTTTTTGTTACTTCTGCTGTGGCTAAAGCTTATTTATCCAGCTAGTCCACATATATTGTTTTCAAAATAAGAGTCTCATCTACCAAAATGGCATAACTCTTACACTAGAATAGCAGCAGTCTATTGGCAGTGGTATGAATGAATACAATTCTACCAAATGCTTCCAAAAACATGACATGCAGTTTCAGGCTGCATGTATTTTCTGACTGATATGTTGCACACATCTTAACTTGAGAACAGTGTATGTGAACATGTGTTCAGAACTAGATTTACAGCATAATGGTAATTGATCATGAGCCAGTTAAGACAAGAGGCCCCACACAAAGCCAAGGAGATTATAGGGAGTCTGTCACTAGCTAGTCAGGAGAACACCTGCTTCTGAATAGGATCTAAGACACCCTTTCTCTTTCAGAGAACAGACCGAGGCAGACATTGTGGTTTTTTTCACCACTCGGAGGTCTTGTACAAACACCAGCTGAGGAAGGGGTTTTCCTTAGTAATTCAGGCGGTTTAACTTTATTTCTTCAGCTACACCCTCAGATCACTTGCTACTTCACAAAGCCTTCTAAATTCCTAAAACTATGCATGAAAAATGGACTTAGTCCTGCTTGATGCCTTTCCTGCCTTTCTTCAGAGTGACCCTCTTGTTCCCTTCCATCCTCTGCATGACTTCTATTTCTGAGTACAGCCTCTTCTCAATCCCATGCCTATCAGCTGTAAACAGTGGCAGCCAGCATGGCTCGCAGGTGTTGGGTGGGTGCGGGCACGGGGGAGAGGGCGCACGGGGGGGGACTTGGCAATGTAAAAGAATGAATAAACACTTACCTTGATGCCGGGTCCCGCATCTCTGCTCCTGCTCTCCTCGTCGAACTCGAGGAACAGGAAGCACAGTCAGGCTCCCCTGACCAATCACAATGCTGCAATGCAGCGTTGTGATTGGTCTGAGCATCCTGGATTGATGCTCAGCCAGAGAATTGGGACCTGGGCATGTTCTCCATGCAGGCTGTAATGCAGCCTGCATGGAGAACAGGAAAAGTGTGCATGACTGTTTTGGGCGGCCGGCCAAACAGTCATGGGCACTTAGGAGTGGGCAAACCACTTCTCCCCTGCCCTGCTCCGAGAGCAGTGTAGTCCCGCCCACCCGCAAAGCAGCACGGAAACATAAAATGATAATAACTCAAACTTATTATCATTTTATGTTTCCTTTACTTTGCATTGCTTAAAAACAGTAGGGCGACGCTCCTCCACCAAAGGGGAGGAGCAGCCCCTGGCTGTGAACTCTCTTATTGTAATTCTGCGATTGGCTGACACCTAATTTCATAGATCACTATCACTCCTCTTTAAAATGCTATCCCTGTAACCGAACATTGCCTGATCCCTGTCAGCCATCCAACAATTCACATGAAACCATATAACTCCCACAAATGATCACACCTAACTAGTATTATTATACTTTGTTTTTAGAGTTTTATATAGCGCGAACTAGACCAGGAAGATATCAGGTATCAGAGCACTTTACATGAGCACCAGTTTGGTTACAGATGGACACATTCATTTTTGTTAGGCACGGGGAGATTAAGTGATTTGCCAAGAATCACAGGATGTTGAGCATCATTGCCGAGACTCGAACCCGCTTCCTCAGCTTCGAGGTCGACCGCTCTAGCCATAAGGCTACGTCCTCTTCCCAGTATCATCTATCACAAAGTAACTGGAGTAAATGCATGAATTTTTTCCTTGAGAGCACGTGTATTATCACAATAACCAACAATAACCCACCCGATTAACCTCTAACCTTGCGTTCCAAAGTAGCGTGCTACTCACCGTAAAGCGCTTTAACGCCTCGCCAGGGGTAGAAAGTGCAATATAAATACAATTATAATTACAATTAACTGAGCGGGATATATGTGGATTTGGGAGGCAGGGAGGAGCTTCACGTTGTTTGGAGTACAGTCCACCCATTTCAAATTTGTAGTGTAAGGGACACAATGCATCTTCGAAAATCAGAAAGTGAATCACATATTTATAAAGGTAGGACTAGGGAGAGTTTTATTCTGAATGGTTTCTGGGTGACTATAAATAATAAACTGGATTTTCCATAAAAAATCCATCTGGAAGCTACAGAAAGTAGATAATCTGCTAACAGCTGAAGAAGAAAATAATACTTCCCTGCTTTCTTGATGAAGAAAGAATTAGTAGCTTCAGGCATTTGTGGGTATAGTTGTCCATTGCTATGTCTTGCACTTTGCCTACCATCACTTGGACCCTGATGAGGCCATTGCGATTTTTGAGCCCCTTATCCTTTTTCGTAACTGCTGGAGGGAATTACTCCGATGACTCTGAGGAGCCATACTCTAGAGAGAGCTGTTGCTGAAAGGCACAAAAGATAGTTGTATTTACGTGTAACTCATCTGACGTGATTCACAAACTTCACTAAGGCATTGCATCTTAACGTTTTAATTAAAATCTCTAAATTGCTATTATCCTTCAATCAATCCATCAATCAAGGTTGGTAAAGCGCAGCTACTCACCCGAATGGGTCTCAAGGCGCTGGGGGGTGCGCGCTGCTCCTCGGTATTCAGGGGTAGAGTCGGAGGCCAGGCAGTCGGAGGACTTCCCCTGTCCTATTGGGTACGTGCGGGCCAGGCGCTCATGGTGATTCATCGAATAGCCAGGTCTTGAGGTCCTTCAGGAACTTGGACAGAGTTGGTGTCTGGCGGAGGTGGAGAGGGAGGGAGTTCCATGTTTTAGCCGCAAGGTAGGAGAAGAAGCATCCTCCTGTTCTGGTCTTCTTGCTGCGTGGTACTGTTGCGAGGGAGAGCTGGGCTGAGTGGAGGGATCTTTGGAGAGCGTGCAACGAGAGGCGATGGCTCATGTAGGCAGGGCCAGTGTTGTGGAGGGCTTTGTGGGCGTGGGTGAGAAGCTTGAAGGTAATTTTCTTCTCGATGGGGAGCCAGTGTAGTGCCCGAAGGTGTTGGGTGATGTGGCAGTGGCGCGGTTTAGGACTAGTCTGGCGGGGGCGTTCTGGATGTTCTGGAGTTTGCGGGTGAGGTTCTTGTTGATCCCGGTGTAGGGTGTGTTGCCGCAGTCCAGTCTGCTGCTGATGAGGGTGAGGGTGACGGTTTTCCTGTGTTCGAGGGGGATCCAGTTGAGAGTTTTACGTAGGAGGCGGAGGGTGTGGAAGCAGGAAGAGGTGAAGGCGTTGATCTGGCGGTGCATTTCGGGTTCGGAGTCCAGGATGATTCCGAGGTTGCGTGGATGGTCCTTGGGTGGGGGTGGTTTCCCGAGGGCAGGGGGCCAACAGGTGTCGCTCCAGGCATCGGGATGTGGGCCTATGATGAGGACTTCGGTTTTGTCTGTGTTTAGTTGTAGGCAGCTATTCTTCATCCATCTGGCGACTGCTTCCATTCCTTCTCAAAAGTTGTGTTGCGAGATGTTGGGTTCGTTGGATAGTGAGAGGATGAGTTGCGTGTTGTCTGCGTACGATACAATGTTGAGTCCGTGTGATCTGACAATGGGAGCAAGAGGGGCCATGTAGACGTTGAACAGTGTAGGGCTGATGAATGATCCTTGGGGGACTCCGCAGGTGGTTAGCATGGGCTCCGAGATGAAAGGAGGTAGTCTGACCCACTGCGTTCTGTCAGAGAGGAATGAGCAGATCCAGTCAAGGGCTTTGTTTCGGATTCCTGCATTGTGGAGTCTGCGGGCTAGGGTACAGTGCGAGACTGTGTCGAAGGCCGCAGAGAGGTCCAGGAGGATGAGGGCCACAGTCTCACCTTTGCCGAGGAGGAAGCGGATGTCGTCAGTTGCGGCGATGAGGGCGGTCTCTGTGCTGTGGGTTTTTCTGCAGCCTGATTGGGAGGAGTCGAGGATGTTGTTCTCGTCGATGAAGGAGGCGAGTTGGCTGTTGACCGCTTTTTCGAGGACTTTCGCCGGATAGGGAAGTAGGGAGATCGGTCTGTAGTTCTTGAGGTCAGTGGGGTCCGCCGATGGTTTCTTTAGGAGAGGGTTGACCTCGGCGTGTTTCCAGTCATCAGGGAAAGAGGCGGTATCGAAGGATCGATTGATGATTCTTTGTAGCTCAGGGGTAATGATTTCTGCGGCTCTGTGGTAGATGTGGTGGGGGCAGGGGTCTGTGGGGGCCCCTGAGTGGGTGGTCCTCATGGTCTTTAGGGTGTCTTCGATGCTGAGTGCGGTCCATCTGTCCAGCGTCGGCTGTGCGCTGCTGAAGGTGGTGGGTGTGGGTTCCTCGTGGAGGTTGTTATTCTAGAAGTTGTCGTAGATGGTCTTGATTTTGTGATGGAAGAAGGTGCTGAGTTTGTCGCAGAGGTCCTGGGAGGGTGGAATGTCATTGGATTCGCTGTTGAGTAGGGCAAACTCTTTGATGATGCCGAAGAGTTCCTTGCTGTTGTGTGCGTGGGCAGAGATTCTGCCCTGGAGTGCCTTCTTTCTTGAGTGTCTGATGAGTTTGTGGTGGGCAGTGGTGGCTGCTTTATGGTTGTCGAGGTCCGCCGGGGTTTTGGAGTTCCTCCATATTTTTTCGAGACGTGTGCAGATTTTTCTGGATTCCAGGAGTTCGGTGGAGAACCAGCTGGCCCTCTTGACGCGAGGTTTGGAGGATTTCTTGAGGGGGGTGATGGTGTTTGCGCAGTCGGTGATCCATTTGTGTAGGGTGCGGGCGGCAGTGGTTGGGTCGTTGTCTGAGGTGGTGGGCGCGGAGTCGCTGAGGGTGGTGGTCAGTTGCTCGTTGGAGATTTTGCGCCAATTCCTGCGTTGGAGCTGGGGTGGGCATCTGCGGGGGATCTTTGCTTTGTAGGTGAAGTGGACACAGCGGTGGTCCATCCAGGGGAGTTCAGAGGTGTGGCTGAAGGAGATGGAGTGTCCTGCTGAGAAGATAGGGTCGAGGGTGTGTCCTGCTGAGTGCGTAGGTTCTGGTACGATCTGGTTGAGTCCGATGATGTGGAGGTTGTCCCAGAGGGAGATGGAGTTAGGGTCTTTGCAGTTGTCGAGTTGAAAGTTGAGGTCTCCCAGCAGTATGTAGTCTGTGGAGGTGATGGCATGTGGTGTGATTATGTCGGTGATGGAGTCGGAGAAGGATGCGCGGGGTCCGGGAGGTCGGTAGATGAGGGTGCCTCTTAGGGTGGTGGTCGTGTTGACCTGTATATTGAAGTGGAGGTGTTCCATAAGGCCTGTGGGCCCTTCGGTGTGTGTGCTCAGGCGGAGGTAGGCCTTGTGGGTGAAGGCGATGCCACCTCCGGGGCGGTTAGAGCAGTCCTTCCGGGTGATTTTGTATCCTTCGGGGATGGAAATCATGATGTACGGGCCCGAGGTGTCGCTTGTCCATGTTTCAGTGAGAAAAACAATGTCGGGAGAGTTGCTGTCGAGGAGGACCCAGATTTCCCTGGCGTGTCTGTGGAGGGAGCGTACGTTGAGGAGGATGCATTGCAGGGTTTGGTCTGGGGTGTATATGTTGCTGATCGGTGGCGGAGGGTCCTGGGTTATGGCGGTGTTGAAGGAGTGACGGCAGTTCCGGCAGGTGAAGGGGCCGGGGGTGTCAAGGGGAGAGGAGAGCATGCAGTTGTTGTTCTTCTTGCTGCCGTTGAGTGCGTGGAGATCTGCTGAGCTGTAGCATGGGAAGGTCGAAGGACCAGGGCTCCTGGCGCTAGTCGCGGTCGGGTCGCGGATGGGCGCAGACGGGCTTGCTTTGGCACACCTTCGGCACGCCGGCGGCACGGCCGTGCAGTGGCCTCCATTAAGTAGAGGTCGGGGGAGGGCGGGACAGCTGGGAGGCGGGAATGGTGAAAGACGTGGGAGCGGGAGGGGCCGCAGGGGCAGCAGAGGTGGGAAGCGGAAGAAGGGGGGTTGTGTCAGTGGGAAGACACTAGAGTTGGGGCTGGCTGAAACTAAAACTAGAAGGGAAGCTAAAAATAGAACCGGAATAAAATAAAGGAAAACAAAAGAGGGAATTTAAAGTACAACAGGAATAAAAAAGAAAAATGAAGAAATTAAGGCAGCAGCAGGCGAGGACAGTCCGGTCCAGGGGTGAGAACCGCGGTCTGAGATGAGCAGAAAGCACGGGCAGAGCACTGCCTGAGCTATGGAGCTGCGTGCTGGGAGACTAGGCACCCGAGGGGCTTAGCTCGACTCAGCGTGCAGCGACCTCCATTAAGTAGAGGTCGGGGGAGGGCGGGCCAGCTGGGAGGTGGGAACGGTGATAGACCCGGGAGCGGGAGGGGCCGCGGGGGCAGCTGCTGTGGGAAGCAGCAGAAGGGGGGGCTGTCAGTGGGAAGACTGACAGAAAACTAGAGTTGGGGCTGGCTGAAACTAAAACTAGAAGGGAAGCTAAAAATAGAACAGGAATAAAATAAAGGAAAACGAAGGAAGGAATTTAAAGTACAACAGGAATAAAAAAGAAAAGCGAAGAAATTAAGGCAGCAGCAGGCGCGGGCTGGGGCGAGAGCAGACCGGTGCAGGGGCGAGAACCGCGGTCCGAGACGGGCAGAACACTGCATGAGCTATGGAGCTGCGCGCTGGAAGAGCAGGCACCCAAGGGGCTTAGCTCCTCATTGAACCATTTCAAATTAAGGAGTATCTGTCAAATCAGGATCGAGCTGCCACAGCAAGAGATGCCCACATCCAGTCATGGTCTTCACTCAGCATTGGCTGGACCGCTGAGACTCTATTCTAGTTTTAACATACCAAAACCAGAAGAACCCTTGAAAGTGACCCACCGTTTGAAATGACTAAGCCTGGATCTAATGATATTGAGCCTATTCCACCAAGAAACTCCATAATGTTGAACCATCTTTGCTCGTTTTTGTTTCCCACCAATCAACATCTGCGTATCACCCATCAACTGTTTATCAGTGCCTGTACAACACATATTTGCTCTAAGGATGCGTTGTTCCCTAGGCCAAGTCACCAAAGGCAGAGCCACTGTTTTCTGGGTACCATTCCTAGAAAGGAGTGGCACATACACTAGCAATAGGGATCATAGCTTTTACTTCTAATAATTTCCTGAGGTGCTGTCTAAATTTATTTTTTAGCAGTAGTTTGTTTTTTCGTTATTCTTCCGCAATTATTTCACAAAGCTTTTCCCTTGGAACTTTTTTTCGATGTGTCCATACTGAGTTTGTTTGGAATTAATCTTACCCTGATGCTGAGCTACTTGAGTTTGTCATCTGAGGAATTGTATGGGCTCAAGTAATATCTGTCACTATAAAATATATGTTTATATATTTTGATTGGCACTCCCCTAAAGGCAAAATGCTTGTGACATGCTGGAGTGAGATCTGGAGCCAAACATTTGTGGTGATCTTCCATGACCTCTCCTCTGTCTGTAATTCTTCCAGAGTATTATGAGGTTTCATATGTGTCAAATGTATTTACAGAGTGGATTGTTTTTTTACTAAATATTCAATCTCATTCTTTACCATCATGACTGGTGGATTTGGATTCTCAAGCTGCTATCTTTAAAAAGCCATTAGAAAAAAACTGTTGCATTTGGAGGCGCTACTCAAATTGCCACTACATTTATTCTATTGTTTGTTCTATTTGTAGTGGTCATAGAGATCTGTGCTGTGCCTTTAAAGCACAATGTTCCTAGTGGACGGCCATACCTCATCCCTAGCCGGTAAAGAGGAGCCAGACCTCCTTTGGATGTTGTGGATCTTTTTGTGCATCTCTTGTACTGTTGTCAAATCATATGTTTTCGATTGGTGGCTTGCAAGAGTTGAGGATTGTCTTCAATTGCAAGAGCTAGGCAAGTTATAGAATTAATTATTGAGAGTGAGTGGTGGTTATAATAAAAGTTGCCAACATGGAGAAATCCTTCATGAGGAACACTGTCTTATTATATGAAAACCTCAGCCAGCCATAATAATTTTAAACATGAGGTTATTCATGGTATTGGTAACTCTGTAGGTACGTCTGTAAAACCTGACTTATACCCCTTCTCTTGGTCTACTGGCTTGTAAATGATGCCAAAATGGTAAAGGAAAATCCCCGCCAAAACCATTTTAAAAAAATGTGGAGCAATGTGCCATACATTATGCCCCACTGTCAAATAATTACTAGAGGCAGAACACTTCTGCGTTTTCTGTAATTCAGTTAAGTGCTGTGTTGTGCCATTGCCTTCGCAGTGGCCTAACTTTTAAGGAAATTAAATAACTAATTTTCCTGAACAGATAAACCACTGACAAAGTAGCTTTACATTTTGCTGCATTGATGATAATATCCATGCAGTTTGTATGCCGTAAGGATGATTGGGCAAAGGTAAAAGCAACTGCTAGGTTCAACATATGATATTTAGGCCTGGGCGAAATTTTAATTACACCGGAGTAATCAGAGTAATTTAAGTAACTATACATTACTTTTGTGATGTGAAATTATCAAAATTACGCAATTACGCCAGCTTGAGTAATTAAGAGTAAGTTGGGGCAAGAATCCTACTGCAGGAGCACAGGACCAACGTTCTAAGAGAGTGTGAGCAGCTGCTGGCTACTGCTGTTCGTGTCCTAATGCTATTTTCTTGGCGCAAAATGCCTCCTGCAGCCCATTTTTGATGCAAGGGTGCATTTTGCACTAAGAAAATAGTGCCAAAAGCTGGATTATGCTTCTCATGTAATTGCGCATAATTACGAGTAATTTTGCTGTAATTACGCTAGAGAGAATTATGCCAGCTACGCCCACCTCTAATGATATTCTTTATTAGTTGCACAAGTAGCACAATTGTACACATACTCTTGCATGATAATTCTTAATTTGGTTCCTTTTGGTTGAGGTACATGTTGAAGATTAGGTAGCAGATTTGAACGTTGTCTGCAAGAGACAGGTATATTTGGCTGGAATGATGGGAGTAATCTTTAATTCTTCCAATCTACCACTGATATTCCTTTCCTGCTATTGGTCCATCCATCCTGCCTAGGTGGAAATCTGTTGTGGACTTCTGTCAGATGATGGACCCTTAGTTTTTAGCAGCAAATGCAATTGATGTTTTGACTGGGTGAGAAGTCAGCCACCATCCATGTCAATAATGAGGCCTATCACTCCCATGGTCTAAAAATCTGATTTCCTACAATGAACATCACTATTCTCTTAGATGATAGACTTTGCTATTTCTTGGTTCAGTTACTTATTGCACACTTTTCTACTGGTCACCCTGCCGCCCTCCCCAATCCACGATACACCAGAATATCAAGGGTGTTTGCCAACTGGGCACCAAATGTGATGTGTGCTGCGAGGGAACTGGCAAATATGACTGTGGTAACTTTGAAATAGCAGTATCAAGTGTGCTGCAAGAAAGCTGTCAATGATGAGTGCTAACCAGGAACTCGCAGGAATAGATGGCTACAATGGCGGATTGAGATCAAGAGCTGTATGTCAGGAGGGCCTAGAAGATAATCCATCATTTGCTTACAGATCTTGAATTAAGGGCAGAAGAATGTCCTTGGCTGGGAGGGACTGAGAACGGTGTTCATCTTTTCTAGCTCTTCCTCTTACCCTGTCTATCTCCGAACCATATGATTGTGCATTGTGTAGGAACAGAGGTATTAGAAAGGGTAAGAGGCACTGACAAGCTCTTCCCAACCACTTCCCATTGTCTCCTCCCAAATGCAGGGTCTGATAGCAGTGATGAAGAAGTGAAATTAATTGGTACTGTTCAAAGTGCTTTCACTTTCTTCCTGCAGCTAGTGGCCCACAGATTTCACACTGAGGGTACTAGTGCAGAGATGGTACAGAAGAAGGGATATAATTGTCTTGTCCCTGTTTCCAGAAACACTGCACCTCAGAATGGTGCATAACAAGAGGAATTACTGAAAAATTCCCTGTTCCGAGGTACAGAGTGAAGAATGAGGAGGTAACACCAAGCGCCAAGAAACCTTTGGTTAACATGCGCTACATAAAACTGATTAACAAGACAACATAATACCACACCCCGTAAAAACCACACGTGGCAGTTCTGGTATTTATTGGGTGCAGTATTACCTTCCAAAATAATAGGATAACTTGTAGAAAGTCCTACGTGCAAACATTATGTAATCATTTCTCTAAAAAGCCTAATAAATGTGTACCTACATTTGTCAAGTCAAACACTAATGATGTTTGTTGGGCTGAGCTCGTGAACAACGCGTTTTTCTAATTTTCCTAACAATTTACTTTGCTGGGCCCAATTATAGGGACGTTTGAACCCAATCAAGAGAAGTAAAAAACTCACCACCTTTCCTGTTTGTTCAGGCTAGTTGAATTAGGCCTAATTAGATCTTTATGGCCTTCATTACAAGGTAAAGTAGCTTCAATTAGTGTGCAAAAATAAAATCAATCGAATAGGTAAGTGGACTTTAATTTGTACAGGACTATGTTGTAAAAAATGACATCTTGCAGAATGCATTGACGTTTAATGAACATTACCCTTGAAACAATAAGTTATTCTTTTAATTTTTCAAGAAAAGCTGTTTCAGATGTTTTTATTTTTTTGGCAATTGTTTATGTTGAGCTTCATAAAGAAAAGTGAGTGGCTGTCTTATTTTAGAAAAGTCTTCAGTAATTGTATGACCAATAGGATATAATTAGGAAACAATTGTGAGACCCTGATAGCATAAGAAAATATAAATACCTGAAGATTTTTTCCATAAAACCTTTATCTGAAGGAAATTATAGAAGGCAGATCTCACTAAAAATGGCAACATGCTTTTTTCTTTTCACATCACTTTGATGAATTCCCACCCAAATTGTGCACACTTTTATTGCTAATGATAATCAATCCCATATCTACGTGGGTTGTTATAGTCCTTCTTTAGTATTTGTAGTTTATAAAAACCACTATGTAAATACAATTTTGTTTGTTCAAAGTGATTAGGGCGACATCAAATAGTATACCAATAAGTCTATACATAGGAAATGAATTAATTTATGAAAACTGATCATGCCATATTTTAGAAGTCAACAAAAGAGATATTTCTAATATATTCATCAGTAAGGGATCGAAACAGAAAGATTTTCTAAAAAATTAGTAAATCTATTTATCCTTAGTTCAATCTGAGAATTGTCACATATGTACCCAGGACCATGCATGGCAAGGTACACAGATTGGCGATTTCCAAGCATATACGTCCACCAGTGCAAATAAAAACACCATCCCATGTACTTTTTTCTTTTTTTCCATCTGGAAAATGTTCTTTCATATATCATACCCCTTCTACTGCTAACACTTGTAGCAGTATGTTTTGTGTTTCCAGGGTTGGAATGGCCTTGTGAATACCGACCAAATTAGATTTAAAACACTTTCGGTTTGGATGCCGAAGGATCTTAATTAGCAGGGGGAGAGTTAAGGGGGGCTGGTGGGGACCTTATTGAGGGGACCCAGCACAGACCTTTAAAATTTCCTGCACTAAAAATCCAGATAATTCGGCGTCACTCATTTACAGAGAGCTTGGCCTTCTTTCGCTCCCCAATGAAGTATTTATTTTAAAGTCACTTCAGAACTCTTGCTGGTTGCCAGAACCTTTGTATTTTTTCGCCAAATTAATTTTGTGAACTGCACCAATTAGAACAATTTTGTTCCAAAACTTTCCCGAGGGAGAACCTAAACCCTCATTAGTGGGAAAGGTGTGGTTCATTTTCATTTCCTTGCTTTATTTTGGCCGAATATTTATGTCTCACTAGTTTTAAGTTCTGTGCAGGCGCACAATGCCTAAATCAGGGAGGACCTGTCCTGGTAGATCGGGCTGGACTGTTCCCATGAGGAGCAGGGTCAAGACTGATTTGCATATGGCCAGGTCCAAGCTGGGGTGGCATAGTGAGCAAAAGAACGACAGATTAAACCCAGGTTTCTTGAATGTGGTGAGTGGTTGAAAAGTTTCAGCACTCCGTCCATCATCTTGTTGTGTTTGCTATGTTTGCTCGAAGATGCCAATGGTATGCCCAGTAGTAGGTCGCTTGCTCGCTGTGCTACTGGATTCAAGCTAACCTGGCTGATGAGGGGTGATATCCCAAAACTGGTCCCAGGATGCTTGTTTCCGGTCCAGGAAGGACCTGGCCTGACAGTTCGGGCTGAACTGTTCCCATGAGGAGCAGGGTCAGGACTGATTTGCACATGGCTAGGTCCAAACTGGGGTGGCATAGTGAGCAAAAGAATGATGGATTAAACCCAGATCTCTTGACTGGGGGTGAGTGGTTGAAAAGTTTCAGCACTCCATCCATCATCTCCTTGTGTTTGCTTTGTTCACTCTAAGTGGCCAAGGGTATGCCCAGATGTGGGTCCCTTAATCGATATGCCACTGGATTCAAGCTAGCCTGGCCGATGAGGGGTGATACCCTGAAACCAGTCTCAGGATGCTTGTTTCCGGTCCAGGGAGCACCTGGTCTGGCAGTTCGGGCTGGACTGTTCCCATGAGGAGCAGGGTCAAGACTGATTTGCATATGGCCAGGTCCAAACTCGGGTGACATAGTGAGCAAAAGAACAATGGATTAAACCCAGATCTCTTGACTGGGGATGAATGGTTAAAAAGTTTCAGCACTCTGCCCATCATCTGGTTGTGTTTGGGGTGTAATACTGTCCATAAGTTCACGCCCTTTTTTCTGAAATTCGCCTCACTGATACTCACTTCAGTTCACATTCAGACCCGGATTAACACATATTTTGCACTGGGTTTGCATCACAAAAGTGACACAAACCTGTTAAAAATGTTTTTTTAATGTACTTTCCAGAGCGGAACTTGTTTTCCACTGGAAATTCGCCTGAAAGTAATGCAAAGTTCAGCTTTGTGTTACTCTGCGTCAAGGGGGTGTTCAATGTGTGGTACATCGGTGTTCCCATGCAATGACCCATGGTTTTTGATGCAAAACCCTATCTATTAACAAAAGTAGATAGTGATTCGCACCAAAAAATAAATCAACACCATGTGAAAGCAGGTGTTAAACAGGAATTTTTTTTTATTTCTCCTAACTTTTCCCATTTTGCAATTATACTGCACTCTATGGCACACATCCAAAGTATGAAAAGTTTTAAAATTAGTCAAAGCATAGTATTTTGTACTGAAAGAGCACCAAGTACAAAACCTTTGCAAGACTCACACAGACACCGTTGCCAGCAGCGTCTGCTGCCAATCTAACTTGGGTGGAGGGGGGACCTTCGCAAGGCATAAAAAAATAGTTTAAATGCTTATCTTTCACTGCCAGCCCGCGCTCTTCTGCTCCCTCGGCGTGCTAAGCCTCGCTGTTTCTGGCACTACAATCCCCAAGAGCACAGGCTCCCAAGCTCCCTAGCAATCTCAGCGCATCTCTCGTGCAATTACTCCCAGCATGAGAGAAGCGCTGGGATTGGGCAGAGCGGGCCAGTTTAATGCTCCAGCAGGGACTGGGAGCCAGTGCCCCTGAGCACTGATGATATTTACAATTCTCACACAGGGGGGCCTAGCGGAAGAATATGCTACAAATCGAGTAATCTATCCTATAATACTTCCATGAATGGGTTACACACACAGGATATAGGGTAGCAAAGTGCAACAAGAAAAGGCAATAACAGGAGGGGGCACAGAGTGTGTTTTGGACGGAAACCCTCACTCACCCGAGGGTGACATGCTTCATCATTGGGTTCCTCCAACACACTGGGACCGCAAGGTACCCAGTGTGGGCTACAACTTACCCAGAAGGGAAGGAGAGGGAGTGTTTTATCTGAAGCACGTATAGTTTCAATACCTCAAGGGTGACAGTGGGGGGCAGAGTGCAACAAAAATGATGTGTTTTAAAACTATCTCCGTAAGGACAACAACTTTACTCTAACGTCCTACGCTATAGGGGCTAAAAGCAGGGTGAACCAGGGTTATGGATGTATACCCTGTAGTGTGGTCAACATGTTTCTGCTTTCGGTGACAAATCTGCTCAAGGCATTCTTCAGGACCAAGATCTTTTGTCACTCTGTTAAAAAACCGTGCAAAAATAATAATGAAAAAATACTCAGGCCTTCGTTCTTGACCACCAATCTGTTGTAGTGACAATCAATACGATGGGTCAGAGGGCCCTACAAAAGAACATTACAAAAACATATCAACAAATTGTAACAAAACATCAAAGTGCACCATCACCTTATTCTCTGATGAATGCCTGTTCCCAATAAAAGTTGGAGATCTTACCTAAGATCAACGTGTAAAGTCGGACTCTACCAACTACAGAGTCTCTCACCACGTAGATTCCTCTAGTTTAGAGGTGTAATAAAAATAGTTCAGTCACCAAAAAGCATACCAAAGTGCAGATACAATTAAAATCTTGTACGGTGTATCATGTGAAAGTTGGCACAAGAAATTATGTACATGGATAGACAGATAATATGTACACATAGAGTACCAAGACTGTACTCATATACTATCCATCCAACACAGACCATGAGTCGTTCCACCTTAGGGCCCTATTGACAATTATTCAATTCCCCATTGTAGATTGTGATTCAATTAGCACAGTTACAATGGCGTCAGGGAAATTTAAAAAGGAAAACCAATCTATACATCATAATGTGAACTATCTCAGCAGGATGTCGAAAACATTGGGCTAAGCCACAACAAAGCTTGAAGGATAAGAGCAATGTTTGATATGGTAATATTAGCAATTATGCGGAAATGGGTAACAAATAGGTAAGCATCCAAGCTGTAAGATGCGCAAGTGTCTATTCACTAGTTCAGATAGACAACACTACAGGCAATGGCCCCCAATATGCGATCTCAAGGTATGCCATTGTTAACTAACCAGAAGCTTATCGATGTAGGGGCCAAATTCAAAGTGCCACCGTCTATTAAAAAGGGGGGGAGGGGAGAGGGAGGAAAGAGGGGGAGGGAGCCAGGGGGGCGGCAGCCCGACCCTCTCAACGGTATTCTATCAGCATAAGAGCACTAATCTTACACCTATGGTGGTGCTCCGTCATGGACTCTGGAGGGAGTGAAGAGCCGACCATCCTGTCTGTCTAATATACGGAAGTAAGTTTCCACGTTCATCGAGAAACGTGACTGCCGTGCGCATGCGCGTGACATCACGACGTCAGTGCGCACGGTAGTCAGGGCAACGAGGTGGCTGTGAGTCCACTCGCTCATTACCATGAGAACTATACTACTAATGGAACGAAGCGTCCTGGGGGCTCACATGCGGAGTACGCTGTATCGCTAAAAATGTGGAAATGGGCAATATAGATAAAACCCAAATGTTTCAGGACAACAAAGTTGATTCCTTGACTGAACAGGATAGTCACATTAAACAATGCGTGACATCCAAGGAGAAAACAGGACAGAGAAGAGTAGTGTAAGAGTGTAGCTCTATTGTGTCTCCCATCCGATGAATCCAAGAACGGTGGGGCAGAGGATCACATGAAAATGGTGATGATGGCTTATCTTGGCCTGAAATGAACCTCTCTTGTGATAAAACTATCCATACCCAAACATGTCCTTTCTTGTGTTATTGACATGTAAATGTCTAGTTAGTGAGACCAGTCTGATAACCAATGATTCACAGTGGGTTAGAAGGTTGCAGTGTGTTCACATAAAGAGTCATAAGAAAAGTTAATAGACCCATGTTGTCTAGCCTTGTGGTGTAATACGGGGCAACGTGCTCATGTATGTTCAGAATTGTGGCATAGAGATACATCTATTTGATGCTACACCACAATATGTCATCATTAAGACCCGTCTGGTGGCTACCCAACCTAAACACCCACCGCTGTTCCCTGTGAAACAGAATAGCATCAAGGGGGCCCATGTCTCTGTGGTAATGGGGTTTATCTAGAACCACCCATCTAAGGTCCTCCTCTGTGTGTCCTGCTTCTAAGAAATGGCGTGTAAATTTGTGTTGGACTTGGCCCTTTTTGCAGGGTCATCCCTAAACTTTTTGCCTTCCTCCTATATTTTTTCTGGCCTGTTGTTGGCTGTTTTATGACTTTGGGCACTTTACCACTGCTGATCAGTGCTAAAGTGCATATGTAAATTGTGTTATGTATTAGTGACTCCATGATTGGATGATTGGTTTACTTGTCAGACCCTAGTACAGTGCACTGCGTGTGCCCAGGGCTGGTAAATCCAATGCTGCTGGTGGGCTTGCAGCACTGGTTGTGCCACCCACAGAAGCAGCTTGTAAAGTGTGTCTCACACTATTCAGCAAAGACATCGCAGACTTCATCAGCCCGCACGCCATGCCCTCCGCCGACTACATCCTCCTAGGGGACCTCAACTTCCACCTGGAGAACAACAACGACAGAAACACCACCGCCCTGCTGGACAACCTCGCCAACCTCGGACTCAAGCAACTGGTGAACACGCCCACCCACTACGCCGGCCACACGCTTGACCCCGTCTTCTCGTCCAGCAAGCACATCTCCTTCAGCCACGCCACCGGACTCCACTGGACCGACCACAGCTGCGTCCACTTCAGCTTCAGAAAGACTGCGACCCACCACCACCCGCAACAGGCTCCCCGCCGGAGCTGGAGCAAGATCACCGCCGAGCAGCTCACCGCCTCCCTCAGCCAGAACACACCCACCAACACAACGGACCCAAACGAAGCAGCCAGCAACCTCGCCAAGTGGCTGACCGCCTGCGCCGACGACCTCGCACCACTAAAAACCCTCCCAGCAGACCCGGAAGCAAGAAAACCCCTTGGTTCACCAACGAACTCAAGGAATCCAAGAAGAACTGCCGCACTCTCGAGAAACCTGGCGTCTCGACCAGACCACAGACAACAGGACCGCCCTCAAGCACGCCACCCGCAAACACCACCAGCTGATCCGTGCCACCAAGAAGTCGGCACTCAAAGAACGACTGGACAACAACGCCCATGACAGCAAGGAACTTTTCAGCATCGTCAAAGAGTTCTCCAACCCCAGCGCCGGAAACAACGACATCACCCCCTCGCAAGACCTCTGCAACTCACTCTCCGCGTTCTTCCACCGCAAGATCACCGACATACATAACAGCTTCGACGCACAAACCACGCACCCTACCGCCGACCCAACGCCCGCCACCACCACCCTCTGCAACTGGACCCCGATCAGCACCGAAGACACCACCCGCACGATGAACTCCATCCACTCCGGATCACCAACCGACCCCTGCCCACACCACGTCTTCAACAAAGCCGACGCCACCATCGCACCCCATCTCCGGGACATCATCAACTCCTCCTTCCACACCGCCACCTTCCCGGAGAGCTGGAAGCACGCCGAGCTTACCGCCCTCCTGAAGAAACCAACGGCGGACCCCACCGACCTCAAGAACTACCGTCCCATCTCGCTCCTTCCGTTTCCGGCCAAAGTCATCGAGAAGACCGTCAACAGACAGCTTGCCGCCTTCCTCGAGATGAATGGATCCCTCGACCCCTCGCAGTCCGGGTTTCGGGCCAACCACAGCACCGAGACCGCCCTTATCGCAGCCACCGACGACATCAGAACCCTAACCGACAACGGGAAACAGCTGCCCTCATCCTCTTGGACCTCTCCGCGGCGTTCGACACCGTCTGCCACCGCACCCTAGTGAAGCGCCTCAGCAACATCGGAATCCGAGAGAAAGCACTGGAATGGATCATCTCGTTCCTCGCCGGAAGAACCCAGAGAGTCCGCCTCCCCCGTTCAGATCCGAAGCCACCGAAGTCATCTGCGGCGTTCCACAAGGATCTTCACTCAGCCCAACCCTCTTCAACGTCTACATGAGCCCCCTCGCAGCCATCGCACGCCAACACAACTTCAACATCATCTCCTACGCCGACGACACCCAGCTGATCCTCTCCCTCACCAACGACCCCACCACCGCCAGAGCCAACCTACATGACGGGATGAGAGACGTCGCCGACTGGATGAGGAACAGCCGCCTCAAACTGAACTCAGACAAGACGGAAGTCTTCATCCTGGGCTCATCACCCTCCGCCTGGGACGACTCCTGGTGGCCCCCGGCCCTGGGCACCGCACCCAAGCCAACGGACCACGCACGCAACCTGGGCTTCATCCTGGACTCCTCCCTGTCGATGACCAGACAAGTCAACGCCGTCTCATCTTCATGCTTCAACACCCTGCGCATGCTCCGCAAGATCTTCAGATGGATCCCCACTGAAACCAGGAAGACCGTCACCCAGGCACTCGTCACCAGCCGACTGGACTATGGGAACACCCTCTACGCCGGAACCACAGCCAAACTTCAAAAAGACTCCAGCGCATCCAGAACGCCTCCGCACGACTCATCCTGGACATCCCCCGACACAGCCACATCACCGGACACCTGAAAGACCTGCACTGGCTCCCCGGCAGCAAGAGAATCACGTTCAGACTCCTCACCCACGCACACAAGGCCCTCCACGACCTGGGCCCAAAGTACCTCAACGACCGCATGACCTTCTACACGCCCACACGCCAGCTACGATCAACCAGCCACGCCCTCGCCACCGTACCACGCATCCGCAGAACCACCGCCGGAGGAAGATCCTTCTCCTACCTGGCAGCCAAGACCTGGATCTCCTCCCCACTCACCTTCGGCGAACCCAGGACCATCTCTCCTTCAGGAAGCAGCTCAAGACCTGGCTGTTCGAGCAGTAACTTACCCCCTCCCCCAGCGCCTTGAGACCCTCCCGGGTGAGTAGCGCGCTCTATAAATGCCGTGATTGATTGATTGATTGATTGATTGTGTGCAGCCTAGGGCTGCCATGTCGACTTGGTGAGTGCACCCACTTATCAGTCCCTAAACCTTCCCTTTACTGCATGTTGGTCACCCCTAAAGAAGGCCCTAGGGCAGGGTGCATTGTAAGTATAAGGTAGGACATGCCCTGGTGTGTGTGGCATGTCCTAATAGTGAATACAGCCATTTTCGTTTTTCACTATTGCAAGGCTACCTGCTCCCCATAGGCCAGAATGGGCAGTTTGATTATTACAGCTTATAATCCTAACTGACCCAGGGAACATGGTAGAAAAACGAATTTAGTATGCCTGAACTCAGGATGATAAAATACATCTTTTAGTAAAGTTGGTTTTAACATTCTGTGTTTGAAAATACCACTCTTAGAAAGTAGGTATTTTCTTGCCTAACTATCCAAGCCTGCCTCTGCTAGGTTGTGTATTCCTTGTCTGGGTTTGTGAGTGACAGGGGCTGGGGGACTCCAGGAGACAGGGTGAGTCAGCACAGGGCTGAATAGAGAGATCTGCATCCAGAGTGGAGGGAGGAGTTGCACCTGGGTCTGAAAAGGGCTGTGCCTGCCTTCCACAATGCTGGCTCCACCTCCTGCCGGGCGGCTGAGCACTCTGCCCCACATTCTGAAAGGAAAGAAGGAGTCCTGTAAACAAAGTGCTCCAGGACTGACCAGAACTGGTTTTGGACTAGGCAAAGGCCTCTCTGCCTTCAGAGAACAAAGAGAAAAGGTGTATAAAAAGGGGACCCAGACCCCTAGGAAATTAGATCACTTTTGGGAAACAAGAAGAAACCTTTGCTGAGGAGCGGAACCAAGAAGAAACTGAGGAGAAGACTATCCCTAAGCTAGAGGGATCTGCCTGCAGTGGTTGCCTGACTGCCAAAGAAAGGAGAAGGGAACTTTGGGTGTACTTTCATCAACTTGTGAAGGATCTCCAAGGGCTTGATTTCAGAGCTTGCCTCCTGCTGAAGTCTCAGGGACAACAGACTTCACCCAACAGCTCCCCTGTATTCCCTTGCGGGGAATTTGGACCTTCTGACACACTTGCGTGTTGCTGGGAGCTGGAAGCGCGACTCAAGACGAAGAAGCGTGTCGCCGCAGCCGCTGCTTCTCGCATCGCCAGAGAAGAGTGTCGACGTCGCAGCAGACACCGGCGCATCCCTGAAGAAGCGCGCCGCTGACACCCTCGCATCCTTCGAAGCGCCTCGCAGCACCGGAGAAAAGTGTTGCCGTCGCAGTAGACGCCGTCGCATCCCCGGGGCAGAGGATCGACCTCGTATCAGAGGCCGACGCATCGCAACACGAGGCACCCCGCATCCCAGGAGAAGATCGTCGACCTCGCATCAGACGCCGCCGCATCGCCAGGGAAGCGTATCGCAGGGCCTGTCGCGGCTCCAAAGATTCATCGAAATCGCCGCACGGCCGTCGGGCGTGCACGCATCACCCCTTCGTTGTCGCAACCTCAAGAAGACGCCACTTTGTTTCTTTGCACCAGATCTTCAACGCATCACCGTCCTTGCGTGTAAGGGACTCCCGCATCACCTTCCCTGCAACACTTTTGTTGCCTTGCGTTACGCATCTTAAGGTACATTGAACTCAAAGTGTTGCATTTCCATTTTAAGAGACTCAAGCTAAATTCTACCATCTTTAAAGTACAGTATTGTGGATTATTTGTGTCGTTTATGGTCTTGTGGTAAATCTATATAAAAGATACTTATTTTTATAATACAACCTGTGTGGTGTCCATTTGTAGTGTTGTCACTGGATTACTGTATGTGTTCACAAATGCTTTACACACTGCCTCTGAACTAAGCCTGTCTGCTCGTGCCAAGCTACCAAGGGGGTGAGCAGGGGTTATTTCAGGAGTGTACCCCCTTACCCTGACTAGAAGCAAGGGTCCCTATTTGGACAAAGGTACCTACCTCTGCCAACTAGAGACCCCCAGTTCTAACAATTTGGTGTTGGATTTTTTCCGTTGTATAGAACTCCTGTGTTCTATCATCCTGGTTTTGACCTTGCGGGTAGTCATACCTACATATTTCATGTTACAGGGACAGTGAAACGGACAAAATCCAACACCAAACTTACACGCCATTTCTTAGAAGCAGGACACACAGAGGAGGACCTTAGATGGGTGGTTCTAGATAAACCCCATTACCACAGAGACATGGGCCCCCTTGATGCTATTCTGTTTCACAGGGAACAGCGGTGGGTGTTTAGGTTGGGTAGCCAGCAGATGGGTCTTAATGATGACATACCGTGGTGTAGCATCAAATAGATGTATCTCTATACCACAATTCTGAACATACATGAGCACGTTGCCCCGTATTACACCACATGGCTAGACAACATGGGTCTATTAACTTTTCTTATGACTCTTTATGTGAACACACTGCAACTTTCTAAAACACTGTGTTTTATTGGTTATCAGACTGGTCTCACTAACTAGACATTTACATGTCAATTACACAAGACAGGACATGTTTGGGTATGGATAGTTTCATCACAAGAGAGGTTCATTTCAGGCCAAGATAAGCCATCATCACCTTTTTCGTGTGATCCTCGGCCCCACCGTTCTTGGATTCATCAGATGGGAGACACAATAGAGCTACATTATTACACTACACTTCTCTGTCCTTTTTTCTCCTTGGATGTCACGCATTGTTTAATGTGACTATCCTGTTCAGTCAAGGAGTCAACTTTGTTGTCCTGAAACATTTAGGTTTTATCTATATTGCCCATTTCCACATTTTTAGCGATACGGCGTACTCAGCATGTGAGCCCCCAGGACACTTCGTTCCATTAGGAGTATAGTTCTCATGGTAACGAGCGGGCGGACTCACGGCCACCTCGTTGCCCTGACTACCGTGCGCACTGACATCGTGACATCACGCGCACGGCAGTCACGTTTCTCGATGAACGCGAAAACTTACTTCCGTATATTTGACCGACAGGATGATCGTCTCTTCACTCCCTCCAGAGTCCATGACGGAGCACCACCATAGGTGTAAGGTGAGTGGTCTTATGCTGATAGAATACCGTTGAGAGGGTCAGGCTGACGCCGCCGCCCCCCCTCCCCCCTCCCCCTCTTTCCCCCCCTCTCCCCCCTTCCTTTTTTAATAGACGGTGGCACTTTGAATTTGGCCCCTACATCGATAAGCTTCTGGTTAGTTAACGATGGCATACCTTGAGATCGCATATTGGGGGCCATTGTCTGTAGTGTTGTCTACCTGAACTAGTGAATAGACACTTGCGCATCTTACAGCTTAGATGCTTACCTATTTGTTACCCATTTCCGCATAATTGCTAATATTACCATATCAAACATTGCTCTTATCCTTCAAGCTTTGTTGTGGCTTAGCCCAATGTTTTCGACATCCTGCTGAAATATTCCACATTATGATGTACAGATTGGTTTTCCTTTTAAATTTCCCTGACGCCATTGATACTGTGCTAATTGAATCACAATCTACAATGGGGAATTGAATAATTGTCAATAGGGCCCTAAGGTGGAACGACTCATGGTCTGCGTTGGATGGACAGTATATGAGTACAGTCTTGGTACTCTATGTGTACATATTATCTGTCTATCCATATACATAATTTCTTGTGCCAACTTTCACATGATACACCGTACGAGATTTTAATTGTATCTGCACTTTGGTCTGTTGTTTCTGGTGACTGAACTATTTTTATTATACCTCTAAACTAGAGGAATCTTCGTGGTGAGAGACTCTGTAGATGGTAGAGTTGGACTTTACACGTTGATCTTAGGTAAGATCTCCAACTTTTATTGGGAACAGGCATTCACCAGAGAATAAGGTGATGGTGCACTTTGGTGTTTTGTTACAATATGTTGATATGTTTTTTGTAATGTTCTTTTGTAGGGCCCTCTGACCCATCGTATTGATTGTCACTACAACAGATTGGTGGTCAAGAACGAAGGCCTGAGTATTTTTTCATTATTATTTTTGTGCGGTTTTTCAACAGAGTGACAAAAGATCTTGGTCCTGAAGAATGCCTCGAACAGATTTGTCACCGAAGGCAGAAACATGTTGACCACACTACAGGGTATACATCCATAACCCTGGTTCACCCTGCTTTTAGCCCCTATCCCGTAGGACGTTAGAATAAAGTTGTTGTCCTTACGGAGATAGTTTTAAAACACATAATTTTTGTTGCACTCTGCCCCCCACTGTCACCCTTGAGGTATTGAAACTATACGTGCTTCAGATAAAACACTCCTGCTCCTTCCCTTCTGGGTAAGTTGCGGTCCCAGTGTGTTGGATGAACCCAATGATGAAGCATGTCACCCCCGGGTGAGTGAGGGTTTCCGTCCAAAACACACTCTGTGCCCCCTCCTATTATTGCCTTTTCTTGTTGCACTTTGCTACCCTATATCCTGTGTGAGTAACCCACTAATGATATCTCCCAGGAACAGCCTGGAGATATCAAAGTGCGCAAGTCGGTTTGGCCGCCCATGGACCGCCGGCCAAACCGACATGCGCACTTTCAGTGCCTACTACCACTCCCCTCCTGCTGCTAACGCGGAGACATGGCCCGCCCCAGACTCGCGGACTAGAAGAGAAAAATAAAATAGTTTTATTGTTATTTTCTTTTTCTTCTGTGTGCTGGCATTTCACCAGTGGGGCGACGCTCCTCTGCCATAACGGAGGAGTCCCCCTGACAGGTGCACTATGGCACAATGGTGTGTGTGTGGTGCTCAGCAGCCTAATTGTGCACCAGCGCTAGGGAGCACGGCCGGACTGGCCGGACCGTGCATTAGGCATTTCCCCTGGAGGCTGAAAGGGTGGTGGGGGCGTTTTTGTTACAGGGGAGCCAGTTTTTATAGCAGTACAGCAAGTTTTAAAAGCACAGCAGAATTCATTGTATATCAAACAGTTTTCAGAGAACAATAAGAGTGCTGAGATAACTCTGGTGATTAAGTACCTGCTGGAGAGAGATTGGAGTTTTGTCTAGTTGCAGTTTTGACACATCTAAGGTAACACAGTGGGTTAATATGCCTGCTGCAAAGAACGTGTACTATGCAGATCACAGAACAGTGTTTTACGAGCAATGCTTAATGGGATACTGCTTTTGTCAGAGGGATCCTTTTGTTACTGTGCAGTTCATAAGTTACAATCATAATCTAGCACAGTAAGCTATCAAATGTCATCAAAGAGCTGCATGCAAACTGCATGGTACAGGTTAAAAAGTTATGTTTTTTCCCAGTCTATGATTATCCTAATTTTGCTAAAAAGGGTTAGTTTGGGTAGAAATACATTTATTAGTAAAGTCAACCCTAACCACTGTGTAATGTTCTGAACCTTGAGTTTATGCTTCCCCAGACCAAACACTCTTAAAAAATGCCTACAAGTATGGATGACATGTGATTCCTGCACCTTGTAGTTTCCTTTGTCTTAAGTAACATTTTCTATATTTACGCACATATGATTCATTGTCTCTGTATGTGTGTGTGATGTTAAGTGCTCCTTACACTGGTAAGTGACGCGCTATAAAACAAACGAAATACATGTGAGTGAGGGACTATGGAGAGATGAGAGGCACTGTTAGAGGGTGATGGTGAGG
The DNA here is from genome assembly GCA_963921515.1 of Calotriton arnoldi. NCBI lineage: Eukaryota > Metazoa > Chordata > Amphibia > Caudata > Salamandridae > Calotriton > Calotriton arnoldi. Next base: position 1,037,679 of record CAWUFW010000384.1, on the reverse strand, counting down.
GAATAATTGAAGAGCCCCAACAAAGATTTTCGTATCCTGGTGCTCAGTAAGGTCATCATTTACTAGGCTTTAAAAGCTATTAAAATTGAATATATAATGATAAATGCGTTTTTGCCATTTCCCCCCAAATCTTCTTGGGGGGAGAACCCTTCAAGCCCCAGTGTAGTGGTCAGGCTCACTTGCTATGCAACTTATGGGGGCTGGTCTGACAAACTTTGCCAGGGCAGGTTTGGGTTCCCAGTCCGGCACTTCTAGGGAGAAAGCAGGATAGTGCAATATCTTTAAAGATATGGCACTATCCTGCTCTCTCCCTCTCACATGACGCAGTAACTTTGGGTGCTGCGCTGTGCAAAGGTTTTGAAAATCTGGGCCTTAGTCTCTTTCCCCTCACTCACTCTAAATCACATTCTCTCACTTGCTCATTCCCACTCATACTCACTCCCACTCACTGTTACTCACACACAAACGTACTCACTCACAGATTCTCATGCTCACTTAATAACACAATTACACACCCTCACTAACACTGGAACCTGGTGCAGCTGTACCTGCTGCATCACTGATAGCTATCGCCAAGACTCACTTCCACTCCATCTCACAGCCACCAATCAATCACTTATTCTAACACACTCATACACCTTTAATCACTCCCTCGTACTCACTTTCACCTATTAATACTCACTCCCAAACTCCAATTCTCACTTTCACTCTCATTGACACTCTCAAACATACACACACTTTCACTCAATCCCATTCACGTTCAATCACTCAAATACACATACAAGCATACATAGCAAAATAACATTTTTGTTTTACTTACCTTGCTTGTTTAACTGGCAGCTCAGAGGGTCTACGGCAGCAGCAAGGCAGGAATTTGGTGCTGGGCTTTGGAACCAGCAAGCCGTGATTCCCAAAGTGGAGCCACACAGAGCAGCAGGGCCAGGATTGAAAAGGACAAGACCCACCTCAAGCCCTCTTCCAGCTACTTGATAGGACTGGAAGCACAGGCCAATCAGAAGCTGGGGCAGTGCTTGGGATCCTGCCCCTTCTGCACTGTGTGGCGTTTCAGTGGCTTCAGGAATGCACTGATGTAGACCCTGACAGTCCAATTTTAGCAGATATACTGTGCTGCCTCAGACATGCGCAGTATGTCTCCTTATTAACATGGATTGTGCCTGTGTGAAGGGATTGTAGTTGAACTATGCCTGTCACATGTGCTGTAGGAAAGTAGGATCTGCTTCTTATGGTTACCCCCACTTTTTTGCTTTATGTGATGCTGTTTTTGACTAGTCTGACTGGGATCCTGCTAATCAGGACCCCAGTCTATCTGTTTTCTCCCTAAACTGTTGTGTTAGTACCTAGGTACAATCCCAGATTGGATACTGGGGTACCCTTATCAGTCCCTTGTATATGGTACCCATGTACCCAGGGCATAGGTACCCCAGAGGTCTCCCATGGGCTGAAGCATGCATTATGCCACCCATGAGAGACCATGCAAAATGGAACTACAGGCCTGCGATTGCAGCCTGGGTTAGTTGGTGCATGCACCACTTACTAAAGATATAGGTTTACTATATCTATGGGGCACTGCACTTAAAACCTATAAGTCTCCCCTATAGCAGGCCTTTACAATCCTGAGGGCAGGGTGCCTGGTTCTAAGTGAGAGGGTGCCCCTGCATGAGCAGCACACCCCTGAAGCATACAGAGTCCATTCTCCCGGGTTGTCAGTGAAGCAGTCATATACTATATAGAGGGGCACCGCATAATTACGCGATGACCATTTGAAAATGGCTGCAACGAATCCTATCATGTTTGGTATCAAACATGTTGGAATCATACCCCACACCATAAACAGTGTGGGAGGTACGATTCCAAGCACTGGAAGAGCCCTCCGTTAGGCTCTCAGTGTTCCCGGTACCAGCCTTCTTGACCCGGACGGCACAAAATGTTTGCTAACGACCAGAGACACATTTCTGCCCACCTGCTGCTGAGCCAAGCTCGAGCAGAGGAAGGTGGAACAATAGGTATCCTGTCACAGGGAGGTGTGACCACCTCCCAGACAGGATTTAGTGTATTAGGGCTGGGTGGGTGCGCTTGCCAGGGCCAGAAAGTCTGCATGAGGGGCACATTTGGTGTCCCTGTGCATAGTCCAGTTCAAACCAGTCCTGGGAGCCGTTGGCTCCCACTCTGGCGTGAAACTGGACAAAGGACATGGGAGTAACCTCCTCCCTGACCAGACCCTCCCCTGGGATGGTCCCATGAATCTTCCCAACCCTTTCCCTAGGGTACTTAAGTGCTTACCTGGGTGTAGGTCCCCAGATTTGTCGTGGGATAAGATTCTAATCAGACACCATTGCCCTTCTACCGTCTGGGCACTCTGGACTTTGCTGGACTTCGTTTGGACCTGACTTTGTCTCCCTTCCAGTCTGCTGCATCGTCTGTGCCTGTGCATCATACAGGAACCTTCCAAGACCTGGGAAGCATCAAGGACAACCAAAGTAATCTCCCTTGGAGTGAAGAAGTCACTCCACTGCATTCGCAGGCACCACAACTAAGTGGACCGGTCTGCAGATCCAGAGCTCCTCCGGACTCCGTGGGCTCTGAAATCCAGGTAGTAGTTTTCCACAGTTCCTGAGGCCTGCTATACCCTCTCACCAAGTTTGAGGCCAGTAGTCCTCGTGGGGGTTGCAATAACCAAACCCCTGGGTACCGCAACCCCTTTGCAGTTGTAAAGGCTTGTTGTCATCTTTGCAAGAAGATATTCGGGCTCCAAGTAGCCCCAACCTTGAGCACCTCCAACGACCAGAATCTTCAGCCACACCACATCGTGTGCATCGTAGCTTGCATCTTTTGGTGAGCTGCTTGAGGTCCTCTCGCGACTCCAGTGCCTCCGGCCTGTGGGTCCACTTTAGGGTCACTTTTATTTTCTTCAGGCTCCCCTGCTTGCTCAGGGCCTGCTCCAACTCCCTTGCTTGTGGGGAGTCTCCTGGACCTTGCTGGTCCTCATGTGTACATTTTTGACTTCCTGCGTGGGTTGGATTTGCCAAGGCTTGTTAGTGCTCCCGCCAGACATCGACCCCTCAGCACCTGACATCCTTCGTGGGAGAGCTCGTATACGGCTCCTGGTCATCCTCAGTGTTGCCTGGACCCCGCAGTTGCAGAGTCAAGGTCATCGACATCTTTCCTGAAGCACCCGACATCGGTGGGCATTCGTCTACCAAGCTCCTGGTCAATTCTAAGTGACCAAGACTCTGTCCCCTCTGCTTTCAGGTACTTCTCTTCAAGAATCCATGTTTGGATTCCTATGGACACTTTCTCCTCTTCCAGCAGCGGCACTTTCCCAAAGTCCTCCATTGGGTTTGACGGCGGTTTCCAATGCCACTTCACACCTGTGCACCCGGCTTCCCTGGGTTAGGTAACTTGGGTACCACGGTATCCACGGGTGGGGTGGCTCTACAACCTTCTGTCTTCCATGGGGTTTCTTCAGGGTCCACTGGGAAGGGTCCTTAATCTTTAAAACTCCAACTGCGACTTACACGTAGAGTTGTATGGAGCCCGCGGTCAAGTTCCCACACTCCGTGGTTCCCTATCTACTCACCCTGAGTGGTTCCTTGGGGTCCCAGCGATTCTACATCCTCTTGACATTGTCCTTCCTGACTCGAGGTCGTGGTTCTTATACCACTTTCTTAGTATATGGTTTGCCCCCCCGGGCCCACTGTGTATTAGTGCTATTTACTATGATTATTTTGCTGAAGTATTGTGTGCTTTGTGTCTATCTCTGTGTAGGAGATACTGTAACGTACAAGATAGTGTTATATAATAAATACATATTTTTATAAATACTTTGTGTGGTTCTTTTTCATTTAATCTATACTATAAGATAGCATTCTGGTAAAACAAGCTGTTTTACACTCCTTCAAGACTAAGCCTGAAGGCTGCTCTCCACAGCTACCGCATAGAGAGCTTTCTGTGGTTGTCTAAGACCTCCTAAATCACCATAAGGGTTGTCTGGACTGGTGCAAGGTGTCCACTTACATTAGTGGGCATCATATACCAGGATAGCTTCTCACATTGGTGGCATCGGTGGGATTCAAGCCTGCAGTGTTTTACCAGATAAATCTTTGTATTGATTAACTGAAAAACCACTAGTACTAGGCACATATAAATGCAAGCTTAGAATAGTAAGTTCTACTGAACTTAGGGTTGGGTAAGTCAAGGGTCTAGCACACCCTTTCGACAACCTCAGAGAGTTTAGTTCCCAATAGGTTAGGTAGGTGCAACACCACACCACACCACACCACACTTAGTATGTCTACTAAAGGAGATGCCAGTGGCTCTCTGCCTTCTAGATACAGTGAACTTTCGTTCCAAGAACTGAAAGCACTGTGCGCATCTAGGAAGCTGAAGACAGGGAGAAATGCCAACACTCAACGCCTGGTAGAGGTATTACTGTTAGATGAACTGAGGAAAGCCTCTGGGTCAGATGAACAGGACAGAGTGGGTGGGCAGAGGAATGAGGATAGGACAGGAGGGGGATCCCTCTATGACCTAGAATCTAACCCTGACCAGGTGGAGCCTGATGACTTCCACCTGGACAATTCAGACCTCCCAGAGGAAAATCCAGAGGGCCAAGAGGATGCCCCCTTTGAACCTCCTGAGAAGGTACAGAGTAGACCTAGGAGGTCTAGATCCTCCTCTATAGAATCCAATGCCTCTAGACAGTCAGTAGGGACCTCCATTTCTAGTAAAGGAGGGAACTCTTTGGATAGGGAGTACCAACTGCTTGAAATTGAGAAAGCTAGGCTTAGGCTCAATAAAGAACAGTTGGCCCTTGACAGAGAGTCCTTAGAATTCCAAAAGGCTAGGAAGAAATTGGGACTAGTGTCCCATGGTGGCAGCAACAGTGCCCCTAGAATTAAGGAACATTCCTTTGACCATAGGAACCTGAGCAAGATTGTCCCTCCCTACCATGTTGGGGATGACATCCACAAATGGATACCTGCTTTAGAGAGGGCATGGAAAGTGCAGAGGGTCCCTCAAAAGCAGTGGGCAGCTATCTTGTGACTCTCCTTTGCTGACAAAGGTAGAGATAAGCTCCTTACTGTTAGAGAAGAGGATGCTGACAATTACTCAGTTTTGAAGAGTGCTCCCATTGATGGGTTTGTCTTAACCACTGAACAGTACAGGATTAAGTTCAGAGATACCCAGAAGGCACAGAATCAGGACTGGGTAGACTTCGTGGATAGTGCTATTAAGGCTCTGGAAGGTTGGTTGCTTGGCAGCAAAGTGCATGATTTTGAAGGATTGTACAATTTGATTATGAGGGAGCAGATCCTTAATAATTGCCAAAAGCAGCTATTGCATCAGTACCTGGTGGACTTAGTTCTGACTTCTCCCCAAGAATTGGGAAAGAAGGCAGATAAATGGGTCAGGACCAGGGTGAAGCAGACAACCCAGAACAATAGTGGTGACCAGAAGAAGAAAGATTCTTCTAAGACTCAAGGTAAGGGTGGGGACAAGTGTAAAGACAAAAAGGAGTCAGAATCCAACAAAGGTAAAGGCAAAAAGAAACCTTGGTGTTACTTTTGTAAGGTGAAAACCCATCGGACAAAATTTGCTGATTGTCCAAAAGCCAAGGAGACAACTCCTACCACCACTGCCCCTAAGGCAACTGCTCCCCCTAGCATACGTGGTGGAGCAAGGGGATAGTGGGGTTAACCTTGGGATCTGAGGTGGGTTCTGACTTAGTCAGAACTCCAGCTCAGGCTGTACTAGTCTGTGATGGTGGCATAGATCTTGTCACCTTACTTGTCAGTCCCAGTAACCTGGGCAAGTACAGACAACAGCCTTTGATTAATGGAACAGAGGCTATGGCCTACAGGGACACAGGGGCCAGTGTCACAATGGTGACAGAGAAACTTGTGTCTCCTGGACAAATCATACTTGGAGAAATGTACCAAGTGACCAATGCAAACAACGTCAGGACTGACTTGGCAGTTGTTAATTTCAGCTGGTGAGGGGTAATTGGCCCTAAAAAGGTTGTGGTAAGTTCAGACCTACCAGTAGATTGTTTGTTGGGCAATGATTTGGAGACTTCAGCCTGGGCTGAAGTTGAATTTAGGAATCATGCAGCAATGTTGGGCATCTCTGCAGATGGATGTGTTTGCTGTGACTAGGTCACAAGCCAAACTGACATCCACTGAACAGGCCCTGGATCCTGGAACAATGGACCAGGTGCCTTCCAAGAGAAGGAGCAGGAGGGGTAAGGCTGTGTCTTCCCCCCAGACTCAGAGTGAGGATCAGCCTCTTGAGGGAGATGATCTTAGTCCCTTTGAAGGAACTGTCCCAGATGAACTTGAGCCTGATCAGGTCGAGTTCTTGGGGACAGGGGGCCCTTCCAGGGCAGACTTGAGGTTGGAGCAGCAAGCCTGCCACTCTCTTGAACCCCTCAGACAGCAAGCTGCTGCTGAGGCTGCTGGGAATGTCAGTGGGTCCCACAGGATCTACTGGGATGAGGGACTCCTTTATTGAGAGGGTATAGACCCCAAGCGTGGTGCCACCAGGAGGTTGGTTATACCTCTGAGGTTTAGGGGCTTCCTACTCACCCTGGCACATGACATTCCCCTAGCAGGACACTTAGGCCAAAGTAAAACTTGGGCCAGGCTTGTCCCTCACTTTCACTGGCCTCACATGTCTGAGGACACAAAGGAGTTTTGTCACTCCTGTGTCACTTGCCAAGCCAGTGGTAAGGCAGGTGGCACCACAAAGTCCCCCTGGTACCACTTCCAGTGGTGGGGGTTCCTTTTGAGAGGGTTGGGATTGATATCATTGGTCCCATGAACCCTCCTACAGCATCTGGGCACAGTTATATTCTAGTGGTGGTGGACCATGCCACTAGGTACCCAGAAGCAATTCCCCTTAGGACCACTACAGCTCCTGTGGTGGCCAGGGCCCTCTTGGGAATTTTTTCCAGGGTGGACTTCCCTAAGTGGATTTTAACTGACAGAGGTACAAACTTCATGTCAAGTTATGTCACTGCAATGTGGAAGGAGTGTGGTATAAATTACAAATTCACCACCCCCTATCATCCTCAATGCAATGGGTTATTTGAGAGATTCAACAAATCCCTCAAGGGCATGATCATCGTCCTCCCAGAAAAGCTTAGGCGAAAATGGGATGTCCCTCTGCCCTGCCTTCTCTTTGACTACAGAGAGGTCCCTCAGAAGGGGGTTGGCTACAGCCCTCTTGAACTTCTGTTTGGGCATCCAGTTAGGGGTCCCTTGTGTTTGGTGAAGGAGGGATGGGAATTACCTCTCAAACCTCCCAAACAAGACATAGTGGACTATGTACTTGGTCTCCGCTCTGGGATGGCTGAGTACATGAAGAAGGCCAACAAAAACCCAGAGGCCAGTCAAGAATTGCAAAAAGCTTGGCATGACCAATAGGCTGTCCTGACTGTTTACCAGCCAGTTCAGAAGATGTGGGTGTTGGAGCCTGTGCCCAGCAGCTCTCCAAGATAAATGGAGTGGAGCCCACACTATCATTGAGCAAAAAGGTGAGGTCACCTACCTGGTGGACCTTGGCACTCCTAGGAGCCCCCATAGGGTGCTCCATGTGAACAAGCTCAAACCTTTTGTGGACAGGGCTGACATGGGCTTGCTCATGGCAACTGATGAGGTACAGGAGGAAGAGAGTGACCCTCTTTGTCTGGCAGTATTATTTTCATCCATGTGAGCTAAAAACAACAATTTAGGTGAAATCTGCATATTTTGGCAATTTTGTGGCAAATACACTAAATCCATAATTATGCTGTAAACTCTGCAGCCACAGATTCACATAAATCCACTAATCTCACCATTGCCTATCACTTCATTACAAACGTATATGTGACGGGTAAACAAAACCTCAGCATTTTAATTCCAGTCTATGAACATTGTTAGCTACACTTTGAATAAAACAGCTTGTAATATAGAAAATACATAACGGGTGACTTGTCATTCGCATCTTGGGCTTCTGTTGACATTTACAAACTAATGGGCCAAAGATGTCATCATAACCCCTCAATGATAGTGTTGGGCCAGATTACACAGTTACCTGTTATGCATGCTCTGTATGTACTTAATTTTAAACCATTGTGTATATGCAAATAGATATACCTCAACCTTAAACAAGAGACAACTCAATTAGGCGCTACCCATGTATATTACATAAATGCTCAAATAATTTGTATTTGGTCTACTCACTATACAGCTTGAGGAATGCGGCCTAATGGCTATGTTAAAACATCAACAGAACATGAGTGTTCACAAAAAGTGGTCAAATCAAATGTTTGGAGCTTTTTTTGAATGTTCTATTGCATCAACTAAGGAAGGAGATGTGGTCTTGAGCTGTTGGTGAGCCCCCTCATTTTCTGACAACCAGATAAAAGCCTTCTGCAATTTTCTTTATCCCTGTTTATTCTTCACACCTCAAGACTACTGCTTAATGTCTGTAGGCGTACTTCCTTGAGCACTTTGGGAGATTCGCTCCACACACATTTTCTTGTTCCCTGGAAGCATTTATCATTGTGCAGTTCATGCTACTTTTAATCAGAAAAGACTCTTTTCCAGTAACCCTTCAGTGCTTTCTTTTCTGTGCATCAGACATGCACAGGACTCACTTGGTACCAACCATTTTGCAGGCATCCAAATCTCGCAGGTCTGGCGGAACCTCTGAGCTCCAGAAGCACTCAGGGGCATATCAGCAAGGGACGGCGATAATTATCGCAAAGCGCGCTTAGCGCTAGGATAATTATCGCCGTCTATCTCTGGAATTTATCGCCCTGGTAGCGCGTTATTAACAACGCGTTACTCCAGGGCGATAAGAATTCCAGCGATAGCGATGAAATCGCCGTTTTGCAGGGAACATCGCTGGTTTCCAGCGATGTTCCCTGCAAACGGCGATAACCTTGCTGATACTACCCTGTGGTCGTATCAGCAGAATCCATCTCCCATGAAAAGTATGCTTAAGTCAGGAATTTAACAGACGTTAAATTCCTGAGTTAAAGCTGAGGTAGCGCGATTTTTTTATCGCTGCACCTCCTTGTTAATATCGCGAGCTGCCTTCGCGATATTAACATGTGTTGTTTTCACAGCCACGCCTTCTTTGCATCTCATTAGCGATGCAAGGCGAGGCTGTGAAAAACGGGCTCTACATCAAGGAAACACGCGCTAGCGTGTTCTTGATGATATTGCGATATAATTATCGCCGCTTTTCGCCCAAAAACGGACTCTAAAGCGGCGATAATTATATCGCCAGCCCTTGATAATATGCCCCTCAGTGTCTCAGGGGAATGCACTGGAGAAGGCAAAATATGTGGTTTTAATGTGCTAAAGCATGAAAGAACATGCAGGGATATATGCCTTTTTCATGCGTTAGCACATTAAAAGGACTTATTGGCCTTCCAAATATATATTCTAATACTGTCTCGTCCGCCAGTGTGTGAAATGGTAGCCACACCACCACTGTTTTGTACGAGTCCCCCACAAAGTGTGGGTCTAGTTGCACCCCTGAACTAGTGACTTCTATTGACATATCCCCATCCATGTTTCAATGATAGATTTGTTGGCTAACATTTTGGAAATGTAATGAGGTAAGGATTCTGCTAGGTACAGACTATGGGACCAACTTTAGCAGTCTGTCTAATTCTGTATTCCAAAACAAAGGTGCCTGGTATCGAGGACTTTGACTTTGGACCTGGTTCCCAACTTGATTTTACCTGTACATGACATGATTCAATTAGTACAGTTTCAATGTTCTAATGGTATTTAAGCTGTTTAGCACCCATAACACTCTGCCATTACAATGTTTTGTTTGCCTACTGTAAATCATGTTGAAGTAGTCTAAATTAATCAGCTCTGTCTAGCAATTGGTGTGGGGACTGGTAGGAATTTGAGGTTTCTAGATAGCTGAAGAGTATTTCCTTTGGCCATTGGAATAAATTGCAGGGAGAATGAGAGCTTTGCAATGAGGATCATCCCTGAAAATAGGGCCATCTGAATAGGGAAATAGCATTTTCAATGAACCCCAATCCTAGAACTGTTGATGCATTGAGAATGTGGAAGCTTTCTTCTGTGAGAAGTAGACATTGTCCATCTACTCAGTCTTTGTGATGTGGTTGTACTCCCCATTTTCCAACTTTTCTCTGCTTCCTTTAGAAATACGAAATTCCAGATGAAGCTATTCAATGAGTTGAGGATCAAGTGCTACATTTCTAGCTGCATTAGTGCAAGATGATTTGGAATCGCTCCTGTCAGCATTAGGGTGGTCTTCCCCCACACTGGTTATGTTCTCCCCTTCTGTTTGCTGAAAGTCGTTTTTGTTGGCTTTTGGACTGTGTACTTTACCAATGCTAACCAATGCTAAAGTGCTTGTGCTCACTCCTTTAAGCATGGTAAAATTGGCACATTTATTTTACTTGTAAATCCCTAGTAAAGTGATACCACATGTGCCCATGTCCTGTACATTAAATGCTACTAGTGGGCATGCAGCACATTTGTGCCACCCACTTCAGTAGCCTTCTAAAACATGTCTCAGGCCAGTCATTGCTGCCTGTGTGCAGTTTAAAACTCTCAATTCAACCAGCCAAAATAAACCTTTTGCCACGCCTAAACCTCCCTTTTTAATACATATAAGTCACCTGGAGGGGAGGCCCTAAATGGCCCATGGGGCAGGATCTATCGTCCTTCCGATGTTGGACATGTATTTTTAAGTTTTACATGTCCTGGTAGTAAAAGACTCCTACGTTCGTTTTTCACTACTGTGCAGCCTACCACCCCCATAGGGTAACATTGGGTTACCTTATTACATTTGATATGTGATAACTTTTGTTTGGGAACAGAGAGTAATATCACATTTGGGGTCTAATGATTTGTAATTTAAAATCCTCTTTAATTGTAAAGTCGGGTTTTAAATTAAAATTCTGAAAATGCAACTAGAAAGTTGATATTTTCTTGTCCTAACAATTAGGTACCTGTAGTCTGGGCCCTGGGTCACATGACTGTGATTACCATGGCAGCCGGTCTTTGTGTATTCCATCCAGACAGTGAGCCAAAGCTGTTGGCAGGATAAGCTGTCCTGGCAGGATGTGTGGGGCGGAGCTATACCCAATCCAACTTACATTTCAAAGGATCTGCTTCAGCACACTCAGAAAGAACTTGACACTAGTCTTTTGTCACGTCAGACCTCTTGGAGCGTAGGCAGGGAGAAAGGAAATTCCACAATGAACTGTGGGGGGAATCTCTAGAAGTTTCTTCCACTTACAAGCTGGTACTAGATATAAAAATAGGACTCTCAGACCTACTCTTCAGTTTACTCCTACACCTGTGGAGCACTCCCACAACAACTGCCCTGTACTTCAGAGGACTGCCCTGTTGCTACCAGAGGATTGCCATGCTGGTTAAATCCCTGATTGTAACCTCAGAGGACTGCCCTGTTGCTTGAGCCCTGCCTTGATGCTGGATCTCAGGACTACCAGAGTTACTCCAAAGGATAGTTGGCTGGCCTCCTATTCTTTGCTACTACAGGGGCATTTAAAAGCTCCAACAACCTTGAACCCACACCTGGACCCTCCCTGAAGTGAGTCCTGCCCCCCAAGTGGTGCCCACTGCTCACCCAGTCCTGGACACTAGAACTTAGTGCCAAAGGTGACCAAACAGACAAAAATGAGAACTTGGTGTAGTGTCCTCCCCAGCCTGGGTACCCACCAATGACTATGCTATACACCGAACTTAGTATTACCACTTTCTAATTGTAATATTATCTTGTAATTGGTGATTGTCAATAGCTGCTCTTTGAAAATCTGTTGGTATCTGCCTTCAGCATTATAGCTCCGCATTATGTATGGCTGTATATTGCCTAGCAGCACAGTACCTTTATGTACGGTCTGACCAGCCTGTTCTCGTCCCCGATATGTAGATTTCTTTGGAATGATTTTGTAGCTTACAACTTTTTTACAGCTGCTGGAGTTGCGCTTTGACTCCACATGTGTTAAGTGTTGGTTTCGTACTTCGACTGCAACACACGTGGCACGCATGAGCAGTTTGCTTGGACCATGACAAACTCTGCTTGTCCCCTAACTCGTCGCCAGTTGTATCATCCTCCCCAGTCTGGGTACCTGCCAATGACTACACCACACACAGAGCTTAGTATTCCTCATCTTTATTCTTCTGTGTGTAACTGCAAACTCAACATTCTAAATCAACCTTCATTGCATTCCGCTCTAACACTTACGTCACAGTTCTACAGAGTCCATCAGGAGCCAAAAGGGTTCCATCATTTCAAACCCACAAGACACTACATCTCCCCTCTGTTAAATATATATATATATATATATATTTTACAAAATATATAAATAGATGGATAGACATATACAATAAAATCTGTTGGGTGCTTTAAGTCTATGATCTGATCTTGTTCTTGGAAACTGGGAACTGTCATCATCATTGTACAAGATCTCCGTCCAGGACAGTGTAGAGGCAGGAGCAGTCACTGATGTTTAAGACCAAGTCTCTCCTTCAACAGTTAGATCTGATGAATAATAGTTAAGTGCCTAGAAATGGGAAGAGTTTCTGGTAATAGACTTCGCAGGGCGCTGGGCAGTCACCATGTGTCCCTTGACAGACACCACTTGAAAAGGTTCTGCATCAAATGAAACATTAGATTTTCTGCTCTGCATTTGTCGGGCAAGCACCAATCTCCTTTTTTAAAGACGATGTTCTTTGAACATTGTCTTTGGTCAGCATTTGTTTTCATCTTTTGTTTGTTCACCGAGTCCTTCTTATGAGTCGCTTTCTCATCTTTCTTTCTCTGATTGGTCCATTGAGGTAACTTGGTGTTCATTGCTCTCCTGAACATCAATGTCGCAGGACTTTCACCTGTGGTTGAGTGTGGTGTTGAAAGATAAGCTCTCAAGGTAGAATTCAACCCAGTTTTCAATTTGAGCTTGTCTCGATTTGCACAATGCACTGCTTTCTTTAGCATACTCATAAAACACTCAACAAGCCCACTGGCTTGCTGGCACAAAGGTGTGTTCTTCTGATGCTCCATATTCAAATGTTACAAGAAATCTTTAAACTCTCAACTGTTGAAAGGTGGGCCATTGTTAGACTTCACTATGGCTGGAACACCCCATGTTGCAAAGGTGCCATCTAGTCTTTCACTAACTTGTTCCTGAGGAGTAGATGAAAGATCTTCAATTAATGGAAATTGTGAATATTTGTCCATAATCACCAACAGTTGATGTCCATTGTCGAGTGGACCAAAAAAGTCAATGGTTATTCTCTCCCATGCATTCTTTGGAAGTCCTGACATGTTCAAGGTGTGGTGAGTAGTTTTTGTAGAAATACAGTTGCATAGACAACAGGCCTTAAATTCCTTTTCAACCCTGTCATCAAGCTAAGGAAACCAGACTCAGTCTCAGAGAGCTTGTTTTGTGTCAACGATTCCGCAATGTCCTTCATGGGCCATTTAAATTATTTTCTGTCTCAGACTCTCCAGAATCAGAATTCTTGACCCTCGTAGTATAACTCCTTCCTGAGTTATGGACATTTCATCCTTGACATTTTTAGATTTTTGATACTCACCATCACTGGTCAGCGGTCAAGTGTGTTGGTTCCAGGACTGATGTGTATTTATATCCTTCAACTTTAACATGTCACTATCATGGCTTGTGGCAGTGATAATCTGGGCTAACGAAATGGCAGCTGGTGTGTTTGATTTTACAATGAAGTTGATGTAGGCCTCAACTGTCTTGGATACCGTGACATTGTATGGGCACTCTGGAAAGTAGTCAGCAAGGTTCTGATCCTTCCCTGGACAATGCACAATGGTGTAATTATACTTTTGTAACTATAGTCCCGATCATTCAATGCGAGGAGGCATTTTGGCCTTTGGATTGCCAAATATTGTCAGTAAAGCTTGATGATCAGTTACCAGTGTAATAGCTTTTCCGAACAGGAATACATGGAAATGTTCACAAGCCCATACCACGACTAAGCTTTCTTTTTCAGGTTGTAAGTAAGCACGTTCTGTTTGAGGCAAACTTCTACCTGAATAGGCCACAATATGCCTTCTGGCATTCAATCAATCAATCAATCAATCAAGCATTTGTAAAGCGCACTACTTACCTGTGAGGGTCTCAAGGCGCTAAATGGTGGGGGAATGCATTCAGGTTTCCACTGTGCTGTGCAAGGATGGCACCTAACTCAACGGGGCTAGAGCCACACAAAAACTTCAGTATGAAGCTTCAGATTGAAGTATGACATTTCAGTAGCATTCTCAATGAAATGGCTTGTTTAATTATTTTAAAGCTTTCCTCACATTTATGTGACCAATTAAATGAAACATTCTTTTTTGTCAAGTCTCTCAACGGAGCACTTACAGTGGCAAAGTCTTGTATGTATCTGGAACAGTAACTGCCCGGGCCAAGCAATTAACGCACCATAGAAACATTATGTGGAGGATCAGCATTTGGCAGCACTTGTACTTTAGCAGGGTCTAGTGGCATACCCCCATCAGAAAAGATATGACCAATTGAAACAACATACTTGTGTAAGAGCTTTATTGTGTTCTTTTTGTGTAGCTCCAAAAACCAATGTCATTGCTGTAATTGAATGCATTCATGACAGGCTGTATGATACATCAAATGATGCCTTGAAACAGTTCTGCAGCAGATGACACACCAAAACTTAGGGCCAGATTTAGATCTTTGCAGACAGGTCACTCCGTCTCAAATAGTGACAGATATCCTGTCTGCCATAATATAAATCCCATAGGATATAATAGGATTTATATTTTGGCAGAGGGGATATCTGTCACCGTTGTAACGGAGTAACCCATCTGCCAAGATCTAAATCAGGCCCTTAATAGTTTGAATCAAAACAGACCAACATGTGTAGAAAAGGTTGTACTGAACCTACAATTTTCTTCAAGTTCTCACTGATGATAACCTTTATTTAAATCAAGGCAAGAGAAGACCTTTGTACCATTCTATTGCAATATCAAGTCAGCAAAGTGTGGACCTCGATGTCGTTCTCGTTCAATTGCCTTGTTTTCCTGAAGCATGTCAACACATATATGTACAGCTTCTTCACTGTTCTTTTTAGACAATACTGCTATGGGAGAAACCCATGGCGTTGGACCCACTCAATAATATCATGCTTAAGTAATGCTTCATGTTCTTTTTCAACAGCTTCTTGCAAATAAAAAGAAATTAGCCTATGTCTCTGAGCAACAGGATGAATATCCTCATTAATATGTAACTTTACCTCCATCGTCTTAAGCTGTCCCAAACCATGAAATAGCGAAGGGAACTGACTTACTATTTCGTGGTGAGCATTCATGTTGTAATTCACGGAAATCAGTCCCATATCAGTGGCTGTGCCTAAACTGAGTAGACAGGCACTTGACGCTGTGCCTTCAAGAACATGGATGTGTGCTTGTACCTTCTTTTTCTTGTGTTTCATTGTTGCTACAAATAACCTTGACTTTTTTAGGGCGTCGATGCAGCACATGCATACACTTTGGTTTTTCATGGCGTAAGTTGCAGCAATGGAAAGAGTTCATTGTATTTATCCACAAGCATAATGTTTATTGATGCACTACTGTCGATAATGAAAGGTATCGAACAAGCATTTACTTTCAGTGTAATCTTCAGACAATGTTTGAATGACTTTGGTGCTTTGGCATGTCGATTTTTCTTTGAATGACATTTTTCTTCACAAGCGGCCAAACCAACATGAGCACGCTTTTCTGAGGTAAACAGTGACATGGCACAATCATTTTCATCACGTTCACTTGATACTGATACAGAAGAAATGTTTGACAATGATTTAGATGACAATCGACTTCGTTTAGTGTCGATTTGTCTTAACTGATGTCACCACTTGGCATTGTGGGTGTGCGTCGAACGTTGCTTCTGGAACTTTCTGACGGCCATTTTGTCTTTGCGCCGTAGCGCACTTACTTTTTCCTTCACCTTGCACACTGTTACAAAATGTCTCTCCTTCCCACAGCTTTTACATATCTGTCCAAAAGCAGGACATTTACCTTCGCATCGAAACGAAAATCCACATCTAAAACACAACTTCTTTTTACATGTAGACATCACTTTGTGTCCTTCAGTCTTTTGTTTTGGCTTACTTTTCACTCTCATGACGGATTCATTCTGGGTACCTCCGACGTCCATGTCAGCTACTTGTCTATCAGCATGCTCTTCAGCTCTGGCAGCCATTAACACTTGCTTCAGACTAAGAGTTTCTCTCAGCATTCATCTTCTGAATTAATCTGACAAGCATCTGTCAATAACTCTCAGACAAATAGCTTGTTCATCATTAAATTCATTGAACTTACAATGTCTGATGAGCGTGTTGGGTCTCTCCACAAATTCGTCAATGGTTTCACCAAACTTCTAGTGTTCTTGGATGAAGATGTATCATTCTTAAACAACATTTGGCATTGGATTAAACTTGAGATTCAACACTTCTTTAATCTGATGATATGTGACTTCTTCATCAGTTCGCTGCATTTTCTTTATGACTTCTTTTACACCATCACCAGCAAGATTTTTGAGACACTTGAAAATCTTTTTGTTACCAGTCTCTTCAAGTGCATCAATGAAATCATCAAATATCTCTATCCAAGTGGTCCACTATTGTCAATATTTTGCTTTTTGGCAGAATCGAACGGTGGTGGTGGTTTCAGGAAAGCTATTTCTGGGAGTGATTGACATTGAGGGTGGAGCTCTCTCCGGCTCCCTTGTCTGTTCATCTTGAACCTGATTGTGTGGGCCATCTCTAAGGCCTTGGGACGTGCTGGCCTCTGGATTATCCTTGTTGACTTTTGGAAAGTTGGCCTTGGTTTTTGCCTCCATTGGAAAAGCAGCGTTTCGCTATCCCATATATATTTGCGACCCTTCCCGTTGTCGCCCACTTATATGTTCCTGTTACGACTGCCTTCACAGCCCTTCAGTGGCCTTGACAAGACTCCCCAGCGTTGTAAGCACAACCCCTGCGCTCTGCCTGTGTTGCGGTGCTTGGCGCTGAGGTCATAACGGCTCACTTTAGTCAGGTTCTGGTGAGTAAATAACTGTCTTATTCTTTGGCATCTCTTTGTGCGCACTTCGTCTTCACCACTTACTAATTGTAATATTATCTTGCAATTGGTCATTGTCAATAGCTGCTCTTTGAACATGTGTTGGTATCTTCCTTCAGCATTAACGCTCTGGATTACGTATGACTGTATATTGCGTAGCTGCGTGGTACCTTTATGTATGGTCTGACCAGCAGGTTCTCGGTTACCGATATGTAGATTTCTTTGTTTTCAACTTATTTACAGCTGCTGGAGTTGCGCTTTACTCCACATGCGTTAAACGTCGGTTACATACTTTTACTGCAGCACACGTGGCAGTCGCAAGCAGTTTGCTTGAACCACAGAAAACTCTCTGGGAGAGCACTGTTGATCTTCGAGTTACTTATCCCCAAACTCATCACCAGTTGTAGCCTCCTCCACAGTCTGGGTACCCGCCAATGACTACACCACACACGGAGCTTAGTATTACATGTCTTTATTCATAACTGCTAAGTCAACATTCTAAAGCAACCTTCATTGCAATCCACTCAAACAAATACATCACAGTTCTGTGAAGTCCATCAGGAGCCAAAACGGTTCTATCATTTCTAACTCGCAAGACACTACACTTGGGACTTAGAAAATTTCCAGCCAAAAAGTGCTTTTTAGAACCGGCAGGAGACCGGTACCTATCTGCTTGCCAATGCGCCGAGGGTGCATCGCTGTTCTGGCACACTTCACAGTAACTCTTGCCAAATTCTTGTCTCGAGCAGAAAATCATGTTCAGCAGCTCCTCGCAAAAGCGGTATTTGGCCTCTTGGAGCCCTCTGCGGCTAAAGCTCATTATCATAAGATGAAAGCCTAGGAACACTCTCACCACACTCAAAAATCAGAAGGCCCCATTCACTTTTAGTTCCAAAGGGCAAGGTGTCCATTGCTGTCCCTTCCACTCCATTGATACCCATCCTGCTCCATTCCCCTCTTAATCTGACACTCCTTCCACACCTTCATCAGGTCAGAAAAGGCGCAACTCAAAATCTCACAAGATCAAGAGTGCTCGCGAGATTGGGCGGCCAACTTGGGGCGTGGCATATAAATACCATGCCCTAAGCCTCAGACCCTTGCTTGGCCAACACCTACATGGGAGAAGGATCTCCCTGTTCCAACTCCTAGTGATGCAGCACCCACGATGGCCCAGATGGAGTTCCAGACCTCCAGCACTATCGTTCCTTGCCTCGACTGGACATCGCCTTAAGAGCGGAAACTTGCAAAAGAAAAAGAAAGCAGCCAATTACAAACCACTCAAACTACAGTGCTTCACAACTCAACCAAAAAGGTCAGTGCACTGCATCCTTTACAATTCAAGGCAAGAGATTTAAAACTTCAATCCAGAACTTTAAAGAACAAGACAGTTTTGTACATCTATGCTATAAATAGGTCTGAACTTGACCACATGTATTCCTATGGAGTAATAGCGAATAGTAGACATTAATTAAACTAAAAGTAGTACTTTTATGAGTAAAAACTCAAACTCGCAATAGCAGTTGTTACAAAATGACGTTACATAATCATTACAAGGACCTTACATAATGGTTGCAGTTGAAATGCTGATTGCTATACGCATTTCCCTGTTTACTGAGATGTACTTACCTTCCTGTGTTTTCTTTAAAAAGGGGCCCTGAGTGAGATATTAACAACTCCCAATCTGCAAAGAGCTTGGCACCCTTCCTGCAAAGAGAAGATCAGTCCCTAGTTTCTGCATTTAGCATAGCTACCCAAGCAGAGAGTGACTACTGAGGAAGCCCATTTCTTTCCTTCTCCCTTCCAAACCCCATTTTCCCTGAAGGCTAATCAATCACACTTCTCCTAAGATTCAGGTGTGGAGGATTAGCTTACAGGCGAGAGGGTGGATAATCTTCATTCCTGCGGTGCCTGGATTTCAGGTCAGTGGAACCTTGACACCGGCTGCCTTGTCTCACTGAACTTTACCTTCTCAGACATTTTTCTTCAAAAATTCTTCCAACTCCGAAGGTAAGCTTAGACCAGGCCCAAACTGCTTTGTGTATCTGAACCACACTCCATCACGATCAGCAATAACTTTTGACTTTGCCCCAGTCTCATGCGACTAGATGCCCACGGTTGGCGCTTTGATCTTTTGCTATTTTTCACTGAAACCTTTAAAACTTCTTCACTCTAGTTCTACTGGTTGGATTTATTTCGTTTTGGTGTCAATTTATTTGTTACATTTTTCTCTATTGCTCTAAATTAGTCTGGGATCTTTCTTGTGTTGTGTTTTCACTTTATTACTGCATAAACACCTTACACATTTCCTGTAAGTTAAGTGTTGGAAATGGCCCTTTTTGCAGGGTCACCCCTAAACTTTTTGCCTGCCTCCTGTATTTTTGCTGACCTGTTTCTGTTGGTTTTATGACTCTGGGCACTTTACCACTGCTGTTCAGTGCTAAAGTGCATATGCTCTCCCTTTGTAAATATGTCTATGTGAATTGGTATATCCCTGATTGGCTTATTTGGTTTACCTGTTAGTCCCTAGTAGTGTGGCCTGTGTGTGCCCAGGGCTGGTAAACCAAATGCTGCT
Source organism: Calotriton arnoldi (assembly GCA_963921515.1). Lineage (NCBI taxonomy): Eukaryota > Metazoa > Chordata > Amphibia > Caudata > Salamandridae > Calotriton > Calotriton arnoldi. The sequence continues at coordinate 1,017,977 of CAWUFW010000384.1, read as the reverse complement.
GGTGGGCATGCAGCGCTGGTTTGCGCCACCCACAGAAGCAGCTTGTAAAGTGTGTCTCAGACCTGCCACTGCAGTGTCTGTGTGCAGTCCAGAACTGCCACCTTGGCTGAGAAGTGCACCCACTTCCCAGCCCCTGAACCTTCCCTTGGCATCTTGTAAGTCACCCCTAGGGTAGGGTGCATTGTATGTGTAAGGTAGGACATGCCTTGGTGTGTGTAGCGTGTCCTGGTAGTGAATTATGCCCCATTTCGTTTTTCACTACTGTAAGGCTACCTGTTCCTCATAGGCTAGAATGGGCAGTTGGACTATTACATTCTATAGTCCTAACTGACCCCAGGAACGTGGTAGAAAAACGAATTTAGTATGCCTGAGCTCAGAATATTAAAATACATAGTTTAGTGAAGTTTATTTTTATATTCTGTGTTTGAAAATACCACTTTTAGAAAGTAGGTATTTTCTTGCCTAAGCCTTCCAGTGTGCTCTGCTGTTATGTGTATTGGCTGTCTGGTTTTAGAGGGGCAGGGCAGGCTGAGTCAGACCTGGGTTGAATAGAGAGATCTGCATTTAGAGTGTGGGGAGGGGTGGCTCCTTGACCTGAATAGGGCTGTGCCTGGCAAGGTGAATGCTGGCTCCACCTCCTACTGTGTGTCTGCTAGCAGACCCCCTCTTTCTGAAAGGAAGGATGCAGCCTGGTAAACAAAGTGCTCCAGGCCTGAGCAGAACTGGTTCTGGCTAGGTTCAGTGACTTGTAGCTTCTGAGAACAAAGACTTTTGGGGTATAAATATCTGTGCTCAAACCCCTACAATTTGTATTGCTCTTGGATCTGGAGAGGAAACTCTGTCCGTGCCACTGGAGGAATCTGCAGGAAGTGACTGTCCTTGTGCTTGTGTGTTGTTTCTTGCACTGGCCTGCAGCAGTGACCACTGGACCTTGGAGAAGAGGAAAAGGAACTTTTGAGAGAACTTTTATTTTTGTTACAGCAATTACCCAAGGGCTAGGAAAAGAGCTAGCCTCCTGCTGGAGTCTCAGGCACATCAGACTCCACCACCAACCTCCTGCTTCCTCCCTGCGAGGATTGCTATCTGCTGATGAGGCTCCTGTGAGTTCCAGGGCCTCTAGTTTTGCTTCAGAGAAAAGAGTGCTGGAAATCGTCGCTAACGCACGTTTGCGAGCCGCTGCAGCCGAGAGCGCTGGAAAAATCACCGCGCTGCTGCCGCTGGGTGCTCGCAACACGAAACCATCGCTAACGCCCCTTTGCGAGCCGCTGCAGCTGAGACGCGCTGGAAAAATCCTCGCGCTGCTGTCGCCGAGCGCTCGCAACCCCTAAAGAAATCATCGCTTCAAGACATCGCATTGCGGACGCCGTGCGTCCGCCATTTTCATCGCATCGCACCGGATTTCATCGCTCCCTCGCGGAGCGCCATTTCTTCGCATCACAACACAATCGCACAACGCAACAGGCTCGTCGCATCGACTTCTACCTCGTGGCAAGAAAGTCATCGCATCGGCGGCCTAGCGTGCAGAAGTTGGTCGCATCGTCTCAGCACGCATCAGCAGATCAGCGCATCATCCTCCCTTGCGGCAAGGATTTAACGCATCGCCGGCCTCGCGTGAGGTAAATCATCGCTACCACTTCTTTGCGACATTTTGTTGGTTTTGCTGCTGAATTCAGGTACTTTGTGCGAGAAAGGGTCGCAGAGACCACTGCTTTGGATTTGAACCTTATTTTTGCAACCTCTGAGCGAGACAGGGTCGCAGAGACCCCTGCTTTGAATTTGAACCTTATTTTTGCAACCTCTGAACGAGACAGGGTCGCAGAGACCCCTGCTTTGAATTTGAACCTTATTGTTGCAACCTCTGAATGAGAAAGGGTCGCAGAGACCCCTGCTTTGAATTTGAACCTTATTCTTGCAACCTTTGAACTATTTGTAACAGCCCTTCAACAGCAATCCTATTTTTGACAGTATTGTGGCTTTTACAGTTATTGGTCTTGTGATAAATCTGCCTTTATATAAAGATACTTATTTTTTATAACTACTTGTGTGGTGTCCCTTTGTAGTGTTCCTCACTGTGTTACTGTGTATGGTCATAAATGCTTCACACCCTGCCTCTGAGATAAGCCTACCTGCTCGTGCTACGTTACCACAGGGTTGAGCAGGGGTATTAAAGAGGGTAGCCCTCTCACTCTGACTTAGGAAGAAGGGTCCCTACTTGGACAGTGGCCAGCCATTGCCAACTAGAGACCCCCATTTCTAACATTAAGCTTGACTTCTTTTGCGCCAAGCTGCCAAAGGTTTAACCCCAAGTTAATTTAGTTGACTTTTTGTGGTTCACCCTGACAGGTATCGCGGTTGTTGCTTGAAAAGTGTTCACACCTCCCTCAACCAGAATCCCAGTGTCCTACACTAACCCACACATGCACAGACATTTGAGAGATTTTTAATCGTGTTCCACTACATGCCTTTGTCAGCTTCAGGTCCTCAACTGCTGGGTGTTCTATAGCCCATTAGAGCAGGAACACAGCTCTCTCTCCGACCTCGAATATTAAAGCATGAAACTGAAGGCTGAAGCCTGAACAGTTTATAAACCATATTGCTGCACTACTCTTTCTCCAGCTTTCAAATTCTTCCCTTTTCATCTCATTCTCTCCTAGATCATCAGCAGGTGTGGTGGTTGGGTCTGTGAGGCTGCTGTTTACAGCTTACAGTGAGACGAGATAGGAGAGGATGTGACAGCACAAGTGACGTGCACTCCAGGGTTCTAAAGGGGTGATGTCCAAAGCACCGGGGATAACCTCCATAGATGACGCCACAGCACATCACTTAGGGGGGTTGCACATGTCAGGTTCATGAGACCACAGCTAAAATTTACCCATTCATGGACAGGCTGTCTGATGTCTGATACAGGTGCCTCTCTGGACCTGCATAAGCCATAAGACAGATTAACTGCCTCAAACTGCTTGACCGTCGGTCAGGTTAGCATTCTTTTGTATTATTTATTTTAAAACAGTTATAATGTTTAATATATTATATCAATAACATAAAAATACATTATATTTAATAATCAAAATATTAATTCTAACAGTTGAAAAATAATTACAAAGTCCATTATAAATGTAAACGGTATTAAATACCTTGATATTTTATTCTACCTTTTTAACATCATTATTTACAGAAATAAAAAACTATATAATTATCTTCAATATTAAACTCTGTATTATTTTCCCAGTAACAATTAATTGACAAAGCTTCCTAGTACCATACCTAACATGTATTTGTTCTGTGGTGTCACACCAGTTTAAATGTTGGCAGCAAGAGAGAGAGAGAGACCTGTTATTCCATGGACTTGTGGCAGAATGTGGTTGTGAACAAAGTTATGACATGCATGAGATGGTATGACTTCAACAGTACACATGACACTGGGCTACCAACTATTTCCAACTTTAGTCCAGAACGTTAATTTTATGGTTGTTACACTTGGCCCAGCGATTTTAGACAATAACCTCTCACCTGGGTCTACCCTGGGTGCTCTAGGTTTAGATGGGTACCATTAAACCAGCAGATCTCCAATGGTGCAGGCAGAGGGTTGATGACATGTGGGCTTGAAAGGAGCAGTTGTCATATAAAAGTAGAGAAACATGTAAGTTAGATAGCACAAAATAATGTCTAATATCTGTTGTATAGATCATTGCTGTCAGATTAAGAGCCCAGACATATGAATGCTGTTCCCCAAATCCTACCCGACAACTTTTACCTACATACATATGTTATTTGTTGTCACTGAATTTCTAGCGCATGAGGCTGCACAGTGCTACAGAGGACCTCGTACAACAAACATACCTGCCTCACTGGTAGTGTGTCCCCTGGAATCACGTGGTTACATGTGGTGTGCCCGTTGGCATCATGTGGTTTGTGAGCCATAGTGTTGTCAGGGATATTGAGCAATCACTGCTGTGATCAGACACATATTAAGAAATTCAATTAGTACAAGCCATATGTTTCTACTATTTTGGGGCAGATTCCGATCTTGGCCGGTAGTGCTCCGAATCGGATTCGGATTCACCGGATCCGATTCGGAGCCCTGTTTCCCGACCGAATCGAACGCGGGTCCGGCCGAGCGAGTACGATGCAAGCACCCGCGAAATCGCCGACCGACTCGAACGCGGCTCCAACACGCTCCGACCGACTCGTATGGACACGACTCGCACCGCGCTATGGAGACGTTTCCCGGCCGGGTAAGTACGATGCGCGCCGCGAGCAGTCCGATCGACTCGCGCCGTCCGGCTCGAAAAAGCTGTCGGAGCCGGACTTTGGGGGTCCGCGTCGGACCCCCTGTACGCGTAGGCGCGCGAGTCGCACACAGGGGGACCCATGGGTCCCCCTACCTGTGCATGTACGCCGCGATGCGCATGGACGCGTACACGCTGTAGGGGGCGCCCTTGTCCGCCTCGCACCCATTGAGTCAATGGGAGCCCGCGTACGCGTTGTACGACAGGCTCCCATTGACTTCAATGGGAGTCCGACCGAATCGAGTCCGATAGCATGCGTGCGCATCGTACTCGTTCGGTCGGACTACTAGGGTCCGATTCGGTCGGAATTCTCTCCGGGTCCGGCTCGGTCGGAGAGAATTCCGGCCCGAATCGGAATCGGCCCCTTTGTGTCTTGCCAGATTGATACTGCCACAGTGAGGATATTTCATTATTCTGCTGGAAGTCCCATATCCCAGTGCTTCCTTGGGTAACATGACACTGTCTGGTTCATGAACACTTACATTGATCGCAAAAAACTGGCTATAAATGTAGTATATTACACCTTGGGGACAACATTTGACACACACATATTTGTTAAGTATATAACTAGGGATTGATGACAGCTGTGGTGGTCATGACAGAGATGTGTGGTGAGTGTGGACATCAATGACATGAATCTTATGAGGAAACCCAAAAATTAGCTATGTGAAACATTGTATGCATTAGTTAGTATGTCAGTGTGCAATATTGAGGCATAGCTCAAGGTGACAGTGTACAAAACAAGACCTGCAACGACATTTAGTTATAAATTGAGCTATAAATATTGAAGGAGACTTACCAGACTCTGTAAACTGCAGTCAGAGTGGTTTCTCCACATAGCAGTTGCAGAGAGGACAACAGCAGTGGAGGTGATGTAAGGTAGGTTGAGGACTGGCAACACAGATCCTGCAGTGGTGAAAGATACTGACTGGATAATGTTGTCTGTGGAGATGTTTTGACTTGTGGTTCCCCTAGAAAGCCATCATAGAATGTGCAAGACATATATGCATGATTGGGAGGCTTAATAGGGACAGTGGCCTTATCTTGTGGTATTTATTCCTAGCATTTGGATAGTGCTTACATTGCTATGACAATATCAGGTTAGTGGTGGGTGATGGGCTGCTGCTACTCCTTACAACATAAGACACATGCATTCTGGAAAGAGGATAGGGGATGACTGTTGATATGTGAATTTGTTGCTTGTGTGTGGGGCTATGGTTTACCAGTCAGGTGTATTTCAACTATTGTTTGAGGGAGAATGTGTTGAGATGTAGGTGTTGTAGTAGGCTCTGGGTGTGGTTAGCATGAATTATATATTTGGACATGGTTATATGTGCAGAGTTTAACATATCTGGCTACCTGTTCTCAAGTGTCCATCATACCTGGCCTGACAATGGTGGTTTCTCGAATAGAAATGCCTTTGGATCCGCCACCGGCGTCTCGTCTGATTCTTGCGCCTGAGCTTATCTCGGGTGTGCAGGATGGATGGCTTCTTCCTGGCAGGGGTGTGTGAAAGGCTGCTGCACTGCACACATAATCTTACTTTGCAGCTGCCAGGCAACTGGTGCAGCCCCCGCCTACTAATTCCTTTACGTAGGAGGTCCCATGTGGGAGACACCTTTGGCGTCCCCATTCTGTAAAGCCATTTTCCTTCCAGACTTCCCTGGTAAGGAAGTCTGGGTCAGATAGTGAACTTGTTCCATGATGGCTGCCACCCAAGTACAGTCTAATGGGGATATTCCCAATCCAGCATGGCGACTCTAGATGTTTCCTGTTTTGTTGGTACAGGAGGAGGCAAGTTTCATTAATCATTACATTGCTAGGCTTCAAGCTCTCCAGTCATAGTGTTCATTGCTCCTGACTTCACTTGTGTTTCCAAGCTCAGCAGGTCCCTTCTTCCTGTTTTCTAATATTCCAACGGCCTCTAAGAGCCTGGCCCTCTGTCAACTATCTTCTTCATCACCATCTGGAGTCCTGCTTCCACCTAAGAGGTTTTTTGCCCTCAGGCTATTTCCTCCGTTATGTTTTCCTTCTGAAGGGCACCTTCTGCTTAAAATCTTCATAGTGTCGGTGCCAAAATGGCTATTAGAAGGAGGTTGCCCAGACCTCTGGCAGACCAAGACAGTCAAATCAAATCAAGCTTTATTCAGCTTTGTTGAAAACCATCAATGCACAACAATAATACAATCAACCATGGTCCTTAAAATACTATTGAAATACACAACAAATCAATCTTCCCGAATGCACCTCAGTTTTAAGGCAGCTTTTAGAAAACAAGCAACATTAAAAATAACAAATTCATCACATAATAGTTGTCAAAACATGAGAACTGGTCGAACTTGTAAAAATGTCATAGCCTTCAGCAAAGGAGCAATAAAAACTTTCCTGACCTCAGCATAAAACCTGCAAAACATTGTAAAATGCATTGTATCTTACTGGGACGCCTGGTCGCAACCGCAAGGACCCAGTGATTTTGACTCAATTCACCAAATGAAATCTAAATCTAGTAAGCAAGAAACGCTCCATGTTATTTGTCACAATTGTAATGTAGGGCAGTAGCGGCCAGCACGGATCGGGGTGGAGCGACGAGGGGGAGGAGAAAGGGGAATGTATTTTTTTTTAAACGAACACTTACCTTATCGCAGTGTCCCGCTTCTCTGCTCCGTTTCTCCTCTGTCGACTTGGCCCAGGAACAGAAACCAGGAAGCACACCGAGGCTCCCCTGACCAATCACACCACTGCAATGCAGCATTGTGATTAGTCTGAGTGCCGTGGTTTGGCTCAGATGGGGACTGGGGACCTGGGCATGTTCTCCACGCAGACTGTAATGCAGCCTGAATGGAGAACATGCAAAGTGTGCATGACTGTTTGGCCGGCCCGAGATGGCCGGCCAAGCATTCATGCGCACTTGGAGTGGGCAAGCCATTCCTCCCCTGCCCTGCCCTGCTCTGAGATCAGAGCAGCCCTGCCCGCCTGCAAAGCAGCTGGAAACAATAAGATGATAATAATATTGAGTTATTATCATTTTATTTTTCCTTTAGTCACACTGCTTAAAAGAAGTGGGACGATGCTCCTCAGCCTTAGCGGAGATGCTGCCACTGATGTAGGGTTCAATCAGATGGATCCAAGGCAGTCAAAACATGGAACTTCCCATCAATCCACAGCCATAGATCCTTGACTGGGCATCAGACCCATGACAGTATGCGATGCCACAGATCTGGTTCCTGTAAGGAAGAAATGGAGCCAGCTCAAGTAATTGCCTAGGCAGCTCAAATAGATCATGCCTAAGCCTTTGGTGCAGACAGTTCAGCAACAAACATAAGAACTTCAGCAATTGAATGAAGACAATCTTGCTCTGTGACAGGTTCTCACTACCAGGGTCACAGATGTTCCAGAGGTATCTTCGACTACTCCACGCTTTTCCACGCTGAAGAAATTTCTGGATTTTCTGATTGTTTTCTTCTCCTTCTTAATTTGCTCAGGATTGGACTGAAATTGGTTACCTGATTAGCGTCTTGACTGGAAAATTCTGGCCTGGGCGACTCCTCTAGTAGCTAGAGAAGATCTTTGTCTGTCACAATTCAATTGTCTGACAAACTTCAAACAAATATTTGGAAGACCAAATCTGCAAATCTGGGCAGAAGAGGCTCAATGCGATTTTCAGCAAGGCAGTCAAAATATTTTGACTTATATAACCTTGTTTCGTCAGTTGGCATCAACTACGTCTACTTCTTTTGCTGGTTCTTCTATACCTTTTGTCCCCAAAAAGTCTAGACAATTGAGACCCTGCATTGACTTCAGAGGCCTGAATGAGATCACAATCAAGGACAGGTACCTGTTACCCTTAATCAATAATATTTCGGAATCCATAGGAGGGCTCTAAGATTTTCACTAAGCTGGATCTTTGCAAGGCTTACCACCCTCTCCGAATCAAAGAGGGCAACGAGTGGAAGACACCCTTTAGAACTCATCTTTGACACTTTGTGTATTGAGTGATGCCCTTTGGGTTGAGCAATGCCCCAGAGGTCTTCCAGCGCTTTATGGATCATATTTTTCCTGACATGCTAAATCAAATTGTTGTAATTTACCTTGACAACATTCTGGTATATTCTAAAGCCCTTTGCCATCATCAACACGTCAGCCAGGCGTTAAACAAACTTCGCCAGAATAAACAATTTTGTAAACCTGAAAAATGTGTTTGGTCTTTCCGAGGTGGTATATCTAGGCTTGCATTTGAACAGCACTGGAATCTCCATGGATCAGCAAAAGATCTCTGTCTTTTTAGATTGGCCTACTCCTTTCAATCCCAAAGAGACACAGTATTCTTTAGGATTTGCCAACTTCTGCCAGCAATTTATCAGGGATTTTGCTTGACTAACCAGTGTCGTCCCTGGGATCCCAAAGAAAGATATACTCAGCAGAGGGTTCCAATGGGGTGATCAAGCAGAAGAAGCTTTTAATAGATTAAAGCAAGCTTTTAGATAAGCGCCTATTCTGCGACATTCAAACCCAACAAGGAAGTCTGTGGATGAGGCTGATGCTTATGAGCAAGCCATAGGAGCTGTAATTTTACAGATGCTGGAGGACGAAGGACTGGAACATCCCATCTTCTATCTATCTCACATTCTGTCTGACTCAGAAAGGAATTACTCAGTTCTAGAAAGGGCACTTCTGGCCATGAAGATGGCTTGTACTGACTGCAGACAAATTTTGTTGGGTACTCATGAACCCTTTGAGATTCAAATTGACCATCATAATCTCCAATGTCTTAGAAACATACAATGTCAGAATAGTCGTCAAGCTTGTTGAGCATATTTTTTCAACCAGTACGACTTAACCATTATTTACAATCCAGGTTACTAAGAACGTTTTAGTTGACGCTCTTCCACTTCCATTTGGCCAAAATATTCTTTCTCCCCAATGAATTATCAGGGTGGCTCAATCTTTTCTTGAAAGGGTACAAAACAGCTATAACAAAGTCACCAGAAGGGAGCGGGAGACCTTAAAAGGACTAGTTCATAAGCAAGGTTATCTTGTTTTCAAGGTTAAGATCCTGTTCATTCCCTCTAAGACATTAAGAGTTAATGTTTTTAAGATGTGTCATGACTGTCTAGTAGCTGGTCACAGGGGTGTCAAAGCCACCCTTAAACTCATACTTTGCACTTCTTGGTGACCTTCTATTCTAAATAACACTGAACTTTACATCAGTTCTTGTCCTGTTGGTGCCCAAAAAAAGGCCTCTCATACTCAACCTTCTGGGCTTCTTCAACCATTGCCTATTACACCTGAGCCTTGGCATACCATCTCAACTGCCTTTTTTCAGCCTTGCCACCGTCTGAAATCAAGTCAATATGATCACTATTGATTCCTTCTCTAAAATGCCTCATTTCACTGCCTTGAAGAACCTTTCATCTGCCAAGACTCTGGGACAATTGATTTTGCAACAAATCTATCTCCTTCATGGGTTACCTTAGGTAATTATTGGCCAGATGTACAACCATTGTAAATTGTGCCTCGCAATTTGCACTAGATTGCGAGTCGCAAATTGCGAGTCGCAATTTACAATGTACTACAGTGTCAGAGACACTGATTGCGATTTCCAATGGGGTCGCAAAATGTGAGGCTCACAAATATTAATGAGCCACTCGCAATTTGCGACCCCATTGGGAATGGCAGGCCCTCCCAGGTATTGTGGCCTGCTGGGCTCAGCAGACCACCATGTCTGGGACTGCTTTTAAATAAAGGAAAACGGGATGCATTTCAAAAAAGAAAAATGAAATGCTTTCGTTTAATTTTTTAAGGGCAGGTAGTGGTCCCTTGGGCCACTGCCTGCCCCTAAAAAATATTGTCGCCTGCATTTGCAAAGGGGAAGGGGTCCCCTGGGGACCCCTTCCCTTTTGCGAATGCATTTCCACTCTCTTGAAGAGGGCGGTAAATTGCGAGTGTTTTGCGACCGTAATTGCGGTCGCAAAACATTCGTGCATGGCTTTTCGGTCGCTATTAGGAAGGGAACGCCCCTTCCTAATAGCGAGTCGCTAAACACTATTTTGTGATTCGCAATTTATTTGTGACTCGCAAAATAGTGTTTGTACATTGGCCACAGGTATTTAGCATGCGCAAACGGGTCGCAAACCCATTTGCGCATGCTAAATACCGTCGTACATCTGGCCCTAGATCTCTAATTGTTTTTAGTCATTTTGTAAGTCCCTTCAGATTGAGGTTGACTTGTCTTCTGGTTTTCATCCTCAGACCAATGATCAGACCAAATGATTAAATCAAGGTCTTGAACAATATTTTCTATGTTTTTGGAATTTTACTGATAGTTACTGGTCTTCATTTCTGGCTCTGGCTGAAGTTTCCTACAATATTTCCATTCATAGTGCTACACAGTCATCACCATTTTTCTGTCTTCACAGGCTCCATGCTAGAACATTTCCCCATGGTTTTTAAAACTCTGTGATTGTCGCTGCTGCTACTAGTTTCCTTAGTCAGCTACAGACCTATCAACTGAAAATACTGTCCAAATTTCAAGATTCTAAGAAAAGGATGAAGTTATTTGCCGATGTCCATTGTAAAGCCTCCAAAATCTATACCCTCTCACCGTTCTTTGAACATGTTAAACCTCAATTTTATGGGCTTTTTGAGATTACTCAAATCATAAACCCTATGACCTTTAACATTCAGTTACCTTTGAAGTGGAAGATCCATCCAGTGTTTCATACATCTCAACTGAACCCTTATCAGCTTCATCTCTTTCAACGTCTTTTTTCTAGGCCTCCACCTATTGTTGTTAATAATGAACCTGAGTTTAAGGTGCAAGAAATGTGTGATTCCTGCATCTTCAGAAAGAAACTATCATTCTAGGTTTACTAGAAGGGTGAACCCCCTAGAGAAAGATCTGGGAAGGATTGGTCTTCTATTCATGCCCCTGTTTTGGTATTTTGTTTTTTCAGTTAATTCCAATACAAAACTGGAGCAATGAAGGGGGGTATACAGTAGTTTTGCCATCAGCGTCCCACTAGATTCATGTGCCTGAGCTTATCTCTGGAGTGCAGGATGGCAGCTTGTTCCTGGCGGGGGTGAAAGGGACACGACGGGCCACCATACTGCACGCATAATCTTACCTTGCAGTGAACGGCCTGTTGGTGCAACAATCTGCCTATTCATTCCTCCCCATAGGGTGTCCCATGTGGGGGAGGCTTTTGGCATCTGCCTTCTGGAAAGCCATCTTACTCCAAGAGTTCCCTGGAAAGGAACTCTGGGTCAGACATTAAGACTGTTCCATGATAGCTGCCAGCCAGCATATTCTAATGTGGAAATTCCCAATCACACACAGTGATTCCTGTTTTCTTGGCTATATAAGGAGGGATTTTTCATTATTCATTGCGTTGCAATACTTTGAGCTTTCCAGTCATTATTATTATTATTATTATTATGTAGCTTATTGAGCGCACGGCTACCCCCAACGGGAGTGTCCCGGCGCTAAAGACAGATAGAGGTGGGAGGGATAAGAGTAGAAATTCCACGGGTGCTAAGAAAGACTGAAGAGCCATGTCTTCAAGAATTTCCGGAAGCTTAGCTCCGTGTTGGCCTTTCTGATGTGTACGGGCAGGGAGCTCCACAGAGTTGTGGTTCTAACGGTAAAGGACCTTCCTCCTATTCTAGCCTTAGCAAAACGAGGGATGATAAGGAGTTCAAGATGATTGGATCTTAAGTTTCTTGCATGATAAGACTTACGGATTCTTTTCCGAAGATAGAGGGGGCCACTTCCGTTTATTGCCTGATAGGCAAGAGTGAGCACCTTGAATTCTGTGCGTTTTTTCACGGGCAGCCAATGAAGACTACGTAGATGGGGAGAGATATGGTGCCTTAGAGGGACATTTCTAATAAGCCTTGCGGCTGCATTCTGTATTATCTGCAGTTTCCTGAGCAGATACGTTGGTAAACCCAGATATAGGGGCCGATTCCAATTCGGGCCGGAAATCTCTCCGACCGAGCCGGACCCGGAGAGATTTCCGACTGAATCGGACCCTAGCAGTCCGACCGAACGAGTACGATGCATTCGCATGCTATCGGACTCGAGTCGGTCGGACTCCCATTGAAGTCAATGGGAGCCTGTCGTACAATGCGTACGCGGGCTCCCATTGACTCAATGGGTGCGAGGCGGTCAAGGGCGCCCCCTACAGCGTGTACACGTCCATGCGCATCGCGGCGTACATGCACAGGTAGGGGGACCCATGGGTCCCCCTGTGTGCGACTCGCGCGCCTACGCGTACAGGGGGTCCGACGCGGACCCCCAAAGTCCGGCTCCGACAGCTTTTTCGAGCCGGACGGCGCGAGTCGATCGGACTGCTCGCGGCGCGCATCGTACTTACCCGGCCGGGAAACGTCTCCATAGCGCGGTGCGAGTCGTGTCCATGCGAGTCGGTCGGAGCGTGTTGAAGCCGCGTTCGAGTCGGTCGGCGATTTCGCGGGTGCTTGCATCGTACTCGCTCGGCCGGACCCGCGTACGATTCGGTCGGTAAACAGGGCTCCGAATCGGATCCGGTGAATCCGAATCCGATTTGGAGCACTACCGGCCGAGATCGGAATCGGCCCCATAGACTATTAGCGTAGTCTAGTTTTGATGTTATTAGTGCATGGACAATAGTTTTCCTGCAGTCCAGTGGTAGGAGGTGAAGAAATCTTCGTAGTGCCTTCATTTTCCAGAAGCAGGATGATGACACGAGTCCTATCTGGGATTTGCATGAGAGAGTGTTGTCCACTTTAAAGCCCAAATTTCTGGCTGAGGACACAGGCTGTGGAGGGGGATTGAGCAGTGAAGGCCACCAGAGATCAGAGTGGGGGGGGGAAGGCTGGTTAAAAAACAAAACCTCAGTTTTGTCGGCATTCAGCCGTAGACAATTCTTAGTCATCCAGGTAGATATATCAATCAGACACTCCTTAAAGTGTGTGAATGCGGCCTCTGAATGGTCTTTAAAAGAGAACACTAGCTGGGTTTCATCGGCGTACGAGATGACACCCACGCCATGTTGCTCTATGAGAGTAGCTAGGGGTGCAAGGTAAACGTTAAAAAGAGTGGGGCTGAGAGCCGAGCCCTGAGGAACTCCACAGTTCACCAATCGGGGTGATGAAACATAAGGATGCAGCCTTACTTTCTGGGACCGCCCCTCAAGAAAAGAACTGAACCAGGCCAAAGTGGTCCCCAAAACTCCCAGTTGTCTGAGCCTGTCAAGAAGGATCTTATGTGACACAGTGTCAAATGCTACTGACAGGTCTGGTGAGCAGTCAAAATATCAAAAATAATATATCGATATACAATAATATCGAAGTTAAAATATCGAAGGGACAGAATATCGATGTGAAGAATATCGATGGACAGAATATCGACCCTAAGGTAAGTAATATCGAATTTTTTAATATCGATGTAAATAATATCGAAGTTAGTAATATCGAAATCAAATATATCGATGTTACTAATATCGATGTTACTAATATCGATATTTGTATTATTGTTATGTATTTTGTTATGTTTTTAATATGTATGTGTTATATGTGTTTTTGTTAAGTGTTCTACTTGTTTAAAAATATATGTTAATAAAAAAAAATGTTAAGTAAATTTTATTTTTTTTGTACTGTAGCGGGTTGTGGGTTTATAGGGGAATAGGGTGGGAAGTAATTTAATTATACTAAATTAATTATTAATTTTTAGGAATTATAAATTCATTTTAATTATTTTTTGTGTTTAAGGGCCATATGTATGAAAGTTTGGTTTTGCGATTCTCAAATAGCGAATTTTAGAGAATCGCTATTTGAGAATCGCAAAACGAGATGTATGTAGGATTTGCAATAAATTTTGCGAATCCTTCATATTCCTTAATTGCGAATCGCAAATTGCGATTCGCAATTAAGGAATACCTCCCCATTCATTCCTATGGGCCTAGAGGCCCATAGGAATGAATGGGAAGACATTCGCAATTTGCGATTAGCAATTAGAGAATCGCAAATTGAGAATGCAATTTCAAGGGTGCCAGGGTGTCAAAAGGACACCCTGTTGCACCCTGAAATGTGCATGTGTGCACATGTGGCACACATACATGCCCTAAGGGCATGTATGTCGCCACATGGCACTTTAAAAATGCAAAAAGTGAATTTTTAAGTGAAATCGCAAGTTACCACCAACTTGAAGTTGGTGGTAATTTGCGATTCCTTAAGCCCAAATTGCACTTTTTTTGTGCTTCTTACATTGCATTTAAGGAATCGCAATTAGCGATTCCTTAAATGCAATCGCAAAATAGGGAATCGCAAAATTTGCGATTCCTTATTTTGTGAGGGGTTTCAGTGTGATACATTGCACACTGCTAATTTGCGATCGCAAACGCCGAAATTCAGCGAATTTCGGCGTTTGCGATCGCAAATTGGCTTCATACATATGGCCCTAAGTTCTGTAGCGGGTTGGTTTATAGGGGAATAGGGTGGGAAGTAATTTTATTGTAATTAAGTTATAATTTATTTTAATTAATTGGTATTGATAATTACATTATTGTTAATTAATTAATAATTGGTAATTCATTTGTATTAATTGGTTATTAATTTTTATTAAATGATTAATTGATTATCATGTAATTTAAATGTAATTAAGTTATAATTTATTTTCATTAATTGCTATTGATAATTATATAATTGTTAATTAATTAATAATTGGTAATTAATTTTTATTAATTGGTGATTAATTTTTATTAAGTGATTAATTGATCATCATGTAATTTAAATGTAATTAACATAATTTATTTTAATTAATTGGTATTGATAATTATATTATTGTTAATTAATTGATAATTGGTAATCAATTATTATTAATTGGTAATTAATTATTATTAATTAGTTATTAATTTTTATTAATTGATTAATTGATCATTATGTTAAGTGTATTATTTTATCATTGGAGTGTGTTGTGCGTTTATAGGGGACTACTTTTGGAAGTAATTGAAATCTAATTAAGGGGCCCATTACGATGTCGGGCGGAAGCACTACCGCCGTGCTGGCGGATGCATAAACCACCAGTTACCGTCCGCACGCAGCAGTCCACACGCCCGCCCGATTACGATGCGAAAAGTCAGCCAAACACCGCCGGCAAGCCAGCGACACCGTCCGCCATCAAAGTGCGCCCGTACACGTAGCGGCGCAGCCCAAGTGACACACACCGTCCGACGAAACACGTACCGCCCGGCGTACAAATTACGATGCCGCAAACAAACGGATCCCACGGCTAAGAGACACCGTACGTCAAACCGAAGCGGTAACACGAACGCCGAGCACGGACATCGAAGAAGCGGCACCCCGAGCATGAATCCAGCACTGCAGGCCCTCCCTATGCTCTATCTGATGCACCACCAAGGACGCAACGTACCGCGAAGACGCAGGTAGGCACACACACAACAAGTGCACGCAAACAGCGCACACAGTGCAAGGGCGGAAAAAGCGGACAACCCCCACCCCCGCGTGTACACGACACATCCACCATTGCATCCACATATGACACACAGGCCAAATTGTAACATCTCGTAACACATGTGTACACACCACCTGGGACTAGGAACCAACGACCCCGTCACGGCCCCAAAGCGGCGATGACGCTGCCACACATGCGCACAACGCAGAGGCCAACCGCAGCGCCATGCATGCGTCGCACACAGACACAGGGACACAACCAAGCAGCACACACACCAGCCCCACCCCGAACGCACATGACACGTGACAGGCCTGCCACAGACATGTCCCCAACGCCCAATTCACGGTCAACACCCAACGTCACACAACCGACGCACACATGTCAGTGAAGTCACGCAACAGCAGGACACACCCCAGTGTAACAAACATGGCGAAGCACACAGCGGCGGCAACACCAACCAGGAGAACCAGGGCCCCTTCGGGAAGAGGAACGCCAGTACCACACTGAAACACCCATACCACCCTGCACACATGAACAAGACATACAAAACGGAACACCAAAGAGCCCGGGGATCGACAACAGGTGGCCCAAGAATAACATCCACACACAAGGCCCAACGCAGAGCGGAAAGGCAGCCTGCCGCCCACACAAGGGAGAGCAGACAGCACTGAATGACCTTCCATTCCAACTCCGAAACCACAGCCCTACGAAAGAAGCCGGTGAATACAGCCATTGTCCAAAAAAGACCAACACAGGCATGCAGAGGAGACCGACCACAGGGCAGATAGCGCATATCACCGAAGAACACTACGGACGGGAAAGAAAAAGAAAACACTCCCCCATGTCGGCCCCATGCAAGTTATCTGGAAGGAGTCACACATCACCGACCTTGAACAGTCTGAGAAGCATGTGGGATGAGGGCCCGTGTCCTCCGCACAAGCCAACAGAACACAAGTCCTGTCTCCCTACGACTACACAGAGCTCACAGCAACCTCGGAGCGTGCACATTGCAGACTGCACACACAGCCGGAGCACGCCACCACAACGCACCGCTGCAAAATGGCACTCTCAACACACCTACCCAACTACGCCGGACAGGTCAAGCTGTACAAACACAACCTGACACAGATATTGGGATGCGAACCCCTGTCCCTGCTGAACGTAAGTTACCGACTGACTTACCGCATCACATTGTTCAGCTGCGTCATACCCGTCTTCTACTGTCGGAGGTGTCCCTTCCACCATCCTGTGGAGTTGTGTCTCTCCAACGCGGCATGTCTAAAGGCGGACCTGCTACAACTATTCCTCCCTCTGGACGCACACGACAGGGCCTGTTCAGCCTATGGGGGCATGGCGTATGTGGCGAACATCGGACCCGCACCGCAATGGGACCACTGTGCCTCCACACGACGGATCATCGAGCACAGCTACATCGAATGTCACCCAGCATGCCCCATCATGCTCCTCCAAGGGACAACTTACGAACAACACCTTGACAGCCACCATCCGCTACATTGGCTGGCAAACATGTATACCACCAATGACATGGAAGCCCTGCTGGACGGCATCGCATACCTGACAACCTGTCAATTCGTCGGACCCCAACGCAAGTCCCCCAATTGACCTATGATGTCCAACCCCGCACCCATGCTTAGCTTCCGCACGGACTGGCCAGTCACCACCACAACAGCCATACCAAACGACCGGCAACTGTTACCACACCATCAACGACATCGCCATGACATCGGATATGACCGGGACATGCACACTGTTCCCCATCACATCCAGGAACACCGCATGCATCGTGGGAGGCAGTGGCATGGGGTCTGTGTATCGCACCCACATGGACGGAACTGCACGAACAACCAGGACACGACATGGATCCAGCGCCCATGGATACACACACCGCTCAGTGGACATGAATAGGTCGCCTGGAGTCTGTGGGTGCTGCACCCTCCCACCCCCGCCCCGGGAATCCCATACCAGGACCTTTGCATGGACGACAAGTGCATACAACAACAACACGACCCCAGTGACTGTGACATGTCCAGTAACCACCACATTGCAACAACAAGTGGCACGCCGCTGCATGCACGCAAGCACATGCCCTGATGTCATCTCACATGCCCGCGTGCATGAGGAACAACCGCAGCAAACCTGTCACATGGAACTGAGATGGACTGTGCCCATGATGCCAAGCGGTCTGGTAGGCTACTTGTATACCGTCTGTGTCAAAGTCCACAGCTCCGCAGCTATACGTACATGTACATTAGCACAGCCTTGGCCAAGCAGATGTAACTCCGAAGCCCACATCCCACATGCAACAGCTAATCACATGTAACCCTACACCCTATCCCATTTGTAATCATGCTCAGCATATCCTCAACATGTATTCCGCTGCCAGTAGTGTCCACTATACTGCATCACAGAGGACAGAAGACTCAATATAATGTTTGAAACCAAAACTGTCTCCGCTGACTCATTTCACAAGTACGAATGAGAGAGGATGAGAGTATGTGAAGTACACGGCAGTCGTGACATGACCATGTAGTCCACTGGCATTGGATGTCAACGCAAATGAGTAGCACAACTGTGGAAGACACACATGTGTCGTGTGAAGTCGTATGGACGCAGTGCTCAGGTGGGTGGGTGTGACGGGTAGATGCGCACATGCCAAGTTGGAGCACGCCGTGTTGGGAGGGGTCATGAACAGTACACCACCGCTTTCCTGGGCATTGTGAGAGGACACCTGTCGGGGGGAAGTGAACACGTGTGTGCACAGCAGCCGGGCACACGAACAATGCGGTACCAGGCGCACACGTCAGCCCACCCTCTGTGGACAAGCTGGATCCTGTTGTGCGCCCGCCATGCCCCTTGACAAGGCACACACAGCCCCAGTCGACCAGGTGTAACCCCAACATGGTCAATCCGCACAGGCGATACAGGGCACGGGATGGCAGTGGAGCATGGTGTGTGAGAGGTCTCCTCGCGCTCCTCCTGGTCATATCACGCAGGCAATAGAACCTCAACGTGTAGCATGGCACAAGTCAAATGGAAGTGTAGGGGGACGCACCACAGCACGAGCAGCACTGACGTCACGGGAGGTGGCTCGCACCATCACATCCATTGCCCATTATTCCAACCACGCCACATGCCATTGCGACAAAGTGCAAGCGCATGCACCACCACCCCCGAGCCCTCCCCAGAGAGGCCAAAGAGTGAATGTGTGGGCCATCAGCTACAGACGGACGCGGCCTGTCCGCAAGGGCAGCCACAGCCTCTGGGTGTCGCAGGTGGCGGATCCGGAAGGCGAAGACTGTGATGCATAGTCCATGCAGGCCGGGTCTCCATTTGGGGCACCACGCAGGTGGACGGCGTCCCGCCACACATCATACCCTGAGACAGCCCACTCGTGCAACTGGATCCACACATACACTCCTTGCCCTCTCTGGTGCGAGCTTGGGGCTGCCTGTGCAAGCGCTAGCCTCGCAGGTGCACATGCATATTGGGGGAGCGAGGGGAGGACATGAGGGCTGGGGCGAAGATGACTGTATCACTGTCAGTGAGTACAAGGGATGACCCAGATGTGGACAGGAAGAGACGTGTCCTGTGTGTACTGCAACTAGTCGCCAATCCAACTACCCCCCATGTCCGGAATGTAAGCCGCACCTAGGCCCGCCCATCCGCCACATCGAATATACCACCAGCACAACAACCTTCCCATTCGAAACACTGACTGGGGGTGGCGACCAGTGAACAATCATGTGTAGCCTACCCACGCGTACATGTGGGCCCTCCATGATCCATGTCACCTGCGGCAAAGTCATGACATGCGCAATGAGGGAAGTGAGGAGAGCTGTCCGCCCCACGCACAGAAGGTGCATCAGCTCCACAGACCCAGCAGCGAGTCCAGCAGGGGTCACATGTGCAGGGGCAGCTGTGCCTGGTGTGAAGGCACATGCACGTAGACAGCACATCGACCAATGTGTAGTCTGCCCACATCTACAGTCCATCATCATCCGGACATAGGAATTGAACACAGGGCAACACATCTGAGTGGGTGCACCCACCGTGACCACAATGCGCAATTATCGACGTACCCGCACTGTGCATGGCCCCCCACCCAACGGAGGCACATCCAGTGCCACCATCCCACACACACAAGCCTTCCACGAAACATGCTGTGTCCAATGGTCAGTACAGAGTCAGCGCCCATCTGGTGGATCCTGAACAGGAGACACATGCACACACATGCCAGCTCCCACTATGTACGTCTGCCACCTGGCACGTGCAATGTAACCTCTCACCTGTGACGTGTGTCTGCAAGCACACAGCCGTTTTGGCATGGGGCTGTCAATGTGGACACCTGTCAATGTTTCGGGAGGTGTGATCCGTACAGTGCTGTACATAGGGTGCAGTGCTGACACCTACTACTGTCTCATATCCCCTCGTGCCACAGGTCCCACTTGTTTTGGCCGCTCAGCCTGTGCCCACATCGTCGTCGTCGTGTGCCATACTCATCCAGCCTCGGAAGCAGTGCCATGCTCAGGAGACATTCATGTTGCCGTGGCGTTGCCGCTTGACGAATATGCAGTCAGTCCCCATCAGCACGCCCCGCAAGTCATTGGGGCCTAGATCCCCATGTGCATGCTCATGGCAGTGGTTTGTATCACTAGCCATTGCCATTGGTGGGAGACCTGTGTAAGTGTATTGTGGCCGTGGCGTCCCTGCTTGCCAGCTGGGCTGTGACTCATGTGCTTGCTCAGTCATGTCAGTGATGTGAATGCGAAATTGCTATGTGTTGTGTTGCTTTGACATGTGTCCACTGCCATCTTCCCTAGGCGGAGACCGAACATTGACCGCCCATACCAATTGCTGGCGGACATGGACAATACTGAGGTCATAAGGAAGTTTCGGCTGGACAGGCCAACCCAGCATCGACTGTGTGCCATGTTGGAACCCCATCTCCGTCCCCGCAGGGTGTATCCGACAGCATTCACCCCCACGGCTAAGGTGATGGCCGCCATGCATTTCTTCGCCACTGGGTCATTCCAGCACACAGTGGGCAGTGGACGAGGGATGTCCCAGCCCATGTTCAGCAAGGTGCTGAGGGATGTACTGGCAGCCATGATGCTGTACCGAAACAGGTACATCAGATTCCCCAGGGCTCGTGAATTGGCGGCAGTGAAGGGTGCATTCTATGCCCTTGGCAGGATCCCACACGTCGTTGGTGCCATTGATTGCACACATGTTGGCCTTGTTCCACCACAGGCCACTGAGCACCTGTACCGCAACAGGAAGCACACGCACTCCCTGAATGTGCAAGTGGTGTGCCTTGCGGACATGGTGATAACCCACGTGTGTGCAAAGTTCCCAGGCTCGGCCCATGACGCACACATAATGCGCAACAGCATCTTGCCACGACTGATGTCCAATCTGCAACAGGATCGTGGCTGTATTGTCGGTGAGTATGTGAAGTGGTGTAGCGTGCTGGCTGTGCGATGCTGTCCCCTGTCCAGTTGGAATAGCAACGGTTCTCTGTGTCCCTCACACCCAGGTGACTCTGCGTACCCGAATGGGGCATGGCTGCTCAGTCCATTGAGAAATCCTCGCACCCCAGCAGACGTTCGCTACAATGTGGCACATGGGAGGACCAGACGTGTGGTCGAGCGTACCTTTGGCCTCCTCAAGTCCAGGTTCAGGTGCCTGGACCGCACCGGGGGTGCGCTGGCGTACTCCCCACAGAAGGTGTGCCAGATAGTGGTGGCGTGCTGCATGCTGCACAATCTGGCCATTCGGAAGCAGATCCCCTCATCGTGGATGACGGAGATCAACCAGGGCCCCAGCCCGCAGACCAGGACAGCTCGAGTGAGGAGGACAGCGGAGAGGATGAAGCTGGGAATGTGCGCCAGCAGCTCATCGCCCGCTACTTCACTTGACGGTGAGTGTCCATGTACGACGGCTGATGTGTCTGTATCTGTGCAGGTGTGTGTGTGCTGTGTCAGGGTGGCCTTTTGTTCACTGCGTGCTGTGTGTCAACGCTCCATGCCCAGGTTAGTATGCCACTGATGGTAGCTGTGGCATTGTGCCCTATTGCTCTGTGCGATGTGTGTACATTGCTTGTAGTTGTTGACATGTACTGTGTGATGGGTGTGTGACACACTCATTGAATGTGCTCCTGTTCTGTCTCCCACCCCTAGGTCCCTACAGGCCCTCCGGTTCCATTGCCATGCCACGCATCAGGTGCCGTTCCGCTCAAGGTGGCCGTTGTATTCCGTACAATTAAAACAAAGGGCACAGACAGCAGTTTGTGGAAGAGGTGCATGTATTTCAAACTGTGACATGTGATTGTGTGTAAGGTGATGACAAAAGTGGTGCGTGCAGTGACAATGAGCTGTCGGTCATGGCTGCGTGATGCTCAGGGTGTACCCACTGGTTCTATGTCCATAGTCCAACACACACATGCCATCCAGATGGCTGTGTGGAGTGGGATCGTAGTCCAAGTCAATGCAGTGGGTGGTCAAGGAAGGCTGGCTGGCTGCCTCACTTGCGTCTGGAGCGTGCGAAGTCCTCCCGGGAGATCTGTTTCCGCTTCGGACGGCCCCTTCCACGTTTGCGAGGGGGTGCCTGCTTGCGACCTGCTGGTGGTTGAGGTGTGCTCACTGGCTGTGGACGCAGGGGAACTGGACACTGCTGCTCGAGCCTGCGCCCCGGCAGGTGGTGGCGGAGGGGGACCTGCTGTCCCTGGCTGTGACCTCACCGCCACCACCAGCTGGCCCATGAGGTCCACGAGTTGGCCCATACGGGCGTCCATGGACCTCAGCACCCCCAGCACCTCACGCGTGTCTGTAGCAGACCTGGCCCATTGTCCTTGGGCCTCTTCATAGGCCCCAAGGACCCTGGCAATTTGAGGCAGGGCATGGTTCCCAGGGGAGACTGGCGTTTCCCTGACCCTGCTCCTCCTACCAGTCCTGCTGCCACCGGCCTGCCCACTATCCACATTGCTCACCACGGTCCTCGCCCTGGCTCCCAGGGTGGATCCAGAGGGCCGGGCCACCACCTGCGCTGGTGCTGGGGCCAGCGAAGACGTGGTAGCGGTTGCGGCAGTGGTAGGGGCCGCAATGACCGTGGGTGTGGCCGCAATGACTGTGGGTGTGTCCGCAATGACCGTGGGTGTGGCCGCAACGACAGTGGCTGCTGGGGGCTGTGAATGTACAACAGCCCTGGATGATGGGTTGGTGGGTAGTTGGGGCCTGGGGAACGGCTGGGCCCTGCCACACCGGATGGGCCTGCTGGGTGGTCCGTGTCCGAGGAGGAGGACAGATCCTCCACATCTGTGTGTCCTTGTTGGGGGCTTGCAGGCTGGCTGTGCTGGCTGCTGTCTCCATCCCCAGCATCCATCACTTCGTCACCTGTGGGGAGAATGAGATTTGTTAATGTGTTGCACCTGGCGAAGTATGTATTTGTCGTCTGACATTCACAGTTCGTGCAATCTCGTACATGGGTTTCCCGGAGGCGTGTGTGTGGCTGTACCATTTGTAGTTGTGTGTGCTTGGCAATGGGACTGTGTGCTGTGCACATGTGGCATGGGACGGATTGGCCATGCCGATGGGTGTGTTGCTGTGCTCCTACTTATTGTGACTCTGGTGTATGCGGGCTCCTGGCCCATCCTGGGTCTGGTTTGTACTTTGCTTTTGGGGTTCAAATGGGACGCTTAGGAACGCATATGGCAACATGGGGGCCATGCCCCAGAAACGCATTTGGGATGGAATATGCTTTTGGGCTACATGCTGTGAGCCATGGGTGCCGAACGTGACATGTGTTGTGGCAGCATGACAGTGCATGGTCTGAGGTGTGTGCATGCCTGACATACCCTGCATATTTGCTGTCTGTTGTGATTACTGGACATGGCATTGGACGCATCGTTATGAGTGTGTGATGGTTGTGTGCCACCCGACGTATTGCAGTTGTCCCATCTCCTTGGTGTGCGTGCTGCCCTGTGCCATGTTCATCACTGCAGTGCTCGGGGGGTGTGGCCCATGTTGTGTGTTGTTGCTCACAGTGTGGCGTGCGCTTCATTGACTTCTGGCACATGGTTGGTCATGGGCATGTATCTTAGCGTGACTGCTGTATGTGTGGCAGCTGTTCGGATGACATGCCTTTCATGAGACTGGGGCTGACGGATGGAATGGATGGTATGTTGTATGTGCATGGTGTGTCTGTGTGTTTGATGGGTTCAGTGGTGTTCGTGTGCATTTATGTTGTTCCGCTCTGTTGCGTCTAGTGTTGTTTGTCTTACATAGGCGTAGTTGTGGGGTGTGTGGTTGACAGGCAGTAGGGGCTACATGGACAGGACTTCAATGGTGTTTCGGTTGTGTGTGATGGGTTGCACAGTGGCTGCCGTGTGGTACTATATTCAGTGTGGCTTGTGCATGCAGACGTGGCTCCTTGGGTGTTGCTGTGTCTGTGATGGGTCATGTGGGGTGTGAGTCTGTGGTTCATGTCCGTGTGCACATTGTTCACTTGTTCGTGACAGTGGGCGGTGCTGCGTGTTCGTCTGCTACGTGACATGTCCCATGTGTTGGTCGTGTTACGGTCCTCATGCCTCCAGTAATCCAGCCCTGTCCAGTTTCCCACCTGCAGGTTGTTCGGGCGTGCACTGTACTGGATGCCACATGGTTCTAAGCGGGGGTGCTCCATGTTGCAGGTCTGTGGGGGTGGGGTGGGGGCGGTGTTGTGGGTCGTGGTGATGGCTGGACACCCACTGACACCGATTGTTGTGGACCGTGATGTCTACCTTTCGGCTGTCGGTGTGCACTGCGGTGGCTGACACGTGGCTGTGGGGTGTGGGGGATGCTCCTCCTTGCTGTGCTGTGGGACTAGGGGCCTGGTGTGTGTTGTACTTGAGCTGTCCACCCTCCCACCCACTGCACTTTGTGTTCCTGCCACTTACCTGTTACTTGTTCGTTAGTGCAGCTATGGCGGACACATGGGTGTGGTGGGTGCTCGTTGTGGCGCTTCTGGCATACTTGGGGACCTGTTGGTGGTTACGTGGCTGGCTGAGTGTACACATGCCCCCACGTATCTTTCAGTTGTTAGGTTTGGGCTGTGTGTGGTGGTGTCTGTTGCATGTGTGTGTGATGTGTTGTGTATTGTGTGCTGGACATGGGGGTGTTTGTCCCTGGGAGCTGTGGCATGGTGGTAGTGCATGTGAGTACATAGCGGTGTGCTGGTATACATTAGTTTGTACTTACCAGCCTCCACTCCCCTGCTAATCCGGTGAGGATCTCCAGATGTATGATGACTCGCACCTTCTCCTCCCACGCTTTGAAGGTCTTGAAAAGCGCGGGATTCCCTCCGCCAGTGACGGCAGCCAGCTCTCTGTTTTTGTTCTCCTTCTTCTTGACCAGGCCTTTGACGTCATTCCACCGTTTGTTGATTTCTCCTCTGTTCCTGGGCAGGGTCCCGACTGCATTGACCTGGTCAACGATCCGGTTCCACATTCTGTTTCTGGTGGCTAGTGGTGTGTGCTGGACCAGGTTTCCATAGATTTGTGGGTGCACCTTGATGATCTCGTCGACCATGACCGTCAGCTCAATGGGCGTGAACTTGGGCATTCTTTGTGGTGCCATGGTGTTTGTGGTGCTGGTGCGGTGTGTGTTGTGTAATGTGCAGGGGGTTTGTGGTGCCGGTGTTTGGTGGTGGTGGTGGTGGTGGTGGTTGTGATGTGTGCGTTTCTGTGGTGTGCTGCTGTCCTTGCTGTGTCACTGTGTCCTCTCCTCTCCTCTCTGGTTTGCAATGTTGCATGGGGTTGTGGTCTGTGGGAGTGCTGCTTTTGTACTTACCTATGTGGGTGTGTCCTCATGGTCTGTTGTTTTCAGGTGTGTTGTGTCTGGTGTTCTGGCCTTTGTGGGTTTTGTTTGTCCAGGGGGTGTGTTTTCGGGATGTGTACTGTGCTTGTGTATTTGTGCGTGCCTTGCTGTGTGGACTTGTTGGCCATGTTGTGTGCGATTGTTTTTGTCAGCGGATGGTTTCTGTGCAGGGACGTGGCCGCCATGGCTTCTGCCGTGTCAATTTTCATCGGAGTTGTTTGCGCTGGCGGGCGGTATATTTGTAGTTTTCCCGCGCTCATGGCGGTGCGATCGTAATTTCACGTGCGGTGTGTCGGCCGTGAGGGCGGGCGGTTTTGTGTTGTCGTGCGTGTTTCCGTCCGTGGCGGGCGGTTTGACTCCGACTCGGACGAGGGCGGGCGGTATCTTGTGTGATTTTTCCGCCGATGGCGGTTTTCGGTTTGTGTCATCGTAATGGCGTGGTCGGTGTTCAGACGGTGTGTGCGGGCGGATTTTTGCCGCTTTCATGCGTGGCGGATTTTTTTACGCCGGGTATCGTAATGGGCCTTAAAGTAATTAAATTTATTTTTGGGTATTGATAATTAATTTATTGGATATTAATTATTAATAGGTAATTTTTTTAAATTACAATTTTTTGGTTCTAAAAATTAATTTATTGTTGGTTTATCATTAATTGGTAATTAAATATTATTAAATATTATTTATTGATAAATGTAATTAATATATTAAGAATTATTTATTAATTGATAATTAATGTTTAATTATTATTATTATTGGTATAAAAAAGCATTTAATTGTTTAATATTAGTTAATTGGTAATTAAGTTTTAATAATTTATATGTTTTTGGTTATTAAAAATATTTTATTGTTCAATATTTATTATTTAGTAATTAATATGTATTAATTATTATTTATTGGTATTTATTATTAATTTATTGTTAATAAATTTTCTATTGGTAATTATGTTTTTAATAATTATTTATTGGTATTGGTAAATAGTTTAGAGTTATTTAATAATTCATTAATTATTTTTAATTTTTTTTTTATTTATAAGTATGTTATTTGTAACTTCTACGCTATCCAACACTTCCCCTACTGTTGCACTCTCTGGAGTTGGAATAGTAATTTTTACCCCTACGCTATCCAACACTTTCCCTACTGTTGCACTCTCTGCAGTGGGAATAGTCATTTTTACCCCTACGCTATCCAACACTTTCCCTACTGTTGCACTCACTGGAGTGGGAATAGTAATTTTTACCCTCACGCTATCCAACGCTTTCCCTACTGTTGCACTCCCTGGAGTGGGAATAGTAATTTCTACCCCTACGCTATCCAACACTTTCCCTACTGTTGCACTCTCTGGAGTTGGAATAGTAATTTTACCCCTACGCTATCCAACACTTTCCCTACTGTTGCACTCTCTGGAGTGGGAATAGTAATTTTTACCCCTACGCTATCCAACACTTTCCCTACTGTTGCACTCACTGGAGTGGGAATAGTAATTTTTACCCTCACGCTATCCAACGCTTTCCCTACTGTTGCACTCCCTGGAGTGGGAATAGTAATTTCTACCCCTACGCTATCCAACACTTTCCCTACTGTTGCACTCTCTGGAGTTGGAATAGTAATTTTTACCCCTACGCTATCCAACACTTTCCCTACTGTTGCACTCTCTGGAGTGGGAATAGTAATTTTTACCCCTACGCTATCCAACATTTTTCTTACTGTTGTTTTTTTGGGTGTTGTAATAGTAGTTTTATTCCCTACACTATTTAATATTTTTTGTATTATTTTAGTTAATATAGTATATAATTAATTTTAAAAATATTAAAAGTAAATTTAATTTTTTTAATTTGTTATACATAATTATTTAATTTTTATTTATGTTATTGTTTTATGTGTATAGATGTATTTGTAATTTATATTTTTTAATAATTTATAATTTATAAAAATAATTATTCAAACTGATTAAGTAAGTATATATATTATATATTATATGTATATGTTTAATTAATGTTTTATTTAATTATATATGTTACTTATTAATTTTAAAAATTATAAAATATTTTTAACTATGTTTATTTTAATTATAAGTATTATTTAGTTTATTTTACATATTATTTTTAACAACAAAAAAACCCGATATTTTTGATAACGATATTTTTGACATCGATATTTTTTTTTCGATATTTTTGTACTTACCATGTTGTAGATAGGATTTCAATATTATTGACATCGATATTTTTGTTGCGATATTTTTGTAGGTCGATTTTTTGACCTTCGATATTTTGTCAGTGATCCGACAGGTCTAACAGCACCAGCATTGCACAGCTGTTCTTATAGTGTTAATTGCTCCTGACTTCTCTTGTGTTTCCAAGTTCAGTCCTTCTTCCTGTTTCCTAATATTTCAACTGCCTCTTTGTCATTTGGAGACCTGCTACCACCTTGGAGATTTTTTTGCCCTCTGACTTTTTCCTTCATTAGGAATTCCTTGTAGAGTGCACCTTCTGTTTAGATGCTTCCTAGCGTCGGCTGCAACATGGCTACTAGAAGCTGTCACCCATACCTCTGGCAAACGAAGACAGTCAAAACCTGGAACTTCATATTAATCTGCAGCCAGAGATCTTTGACTAGGTGTCGGACTTGTGACAATGCCATGCAGTTGGTGTGGATGCATGGTCTCGAGAAGATGCTACTCAATGTGCATGAGTCAGAGGCATGATCTAGGCTGTCCACCTGGGACTAAAACTGCTAACTGTTTACTGTTTTACTCCTCTGCAGTGCAGTTCCTTTCCAGTGGGATGGTCTGCATCCCTATTACTGTAGCTGCACGGTGGGTGAAAGGCAATGGACTGCACAAGGAGAAAAGGGCCCAGCCCTAGAAGGTGGTTGTGCCTATGTACCCTGCTGCTTCCTGGTGTGTCTCTGATCGTAGTTAGGTGTGTCTTGTATGCTATTTTCTCCATTTGGAATGTTATACAGTGTAGGCATTATTAATTAGCATACATGGCATACATGGTTGTGTGCACAATCTACCAATTTACATTGAGGAGAGCAGTTCCAAGAGCAGACAAAGGAATCCCTCTAACTGGCTTTGCCAGAGAGATCATACATTTGACATATTTATTGATTTGGTAAAATAATGATAATATTAATAATTCCACTCATTCATTTACTTCATAGTGCTCTTCTGAACTTTTCAGGTGCTGTAAATTAACAGATGTCGCAGATGCTTATCTTAATGGTCCTGAATTTATGGACTTCAGAAGGATGGAAGACTGAGCCTACCATACCAAGATTTTAACTTGCGCCCATTAAATCATTTCTGGTGCAAGAATTTGCAAGTAGGGCCTTACTCGCAGATTATCTCCCTAATGGTGTCCTAGTTTGCCTTCAGATGGAAGCTTGGTCCAACATTATTGGTGAAACTTGAGACAATTGTTTTTCATCCTTTATGAGGCAAAAAGGACATTCATTATCAGCATACAAGGTTCCCCAAATGCGGGCTACAGATCGATCTTATTCCGACGTTGCCTTTGTTATTTAATCTGTCCCCTTGACAACGCATAGAATTAGGGCTCCTTCTTCCTTGCCCCCTGAAATGGAAGTTTGTAGGTGCCTGAGGAATAAAAGTAGTTAGGGTCAACAAAAATTTAACAATTACAGTGTAACCCATTAGGCCAGACAGTGAAACTCTGAGTAGGAAGATGGGATTAAGTATAGATTTATTACAAATTCAAAGTCAAGCTGATATAAATCAGTCTCAAAAACATAGGGGCCAATTCCGATTCGGGCCGGAAATCTCTCCGACCGAGCCGGACTCGGAGAGATTTCCGACCGAATCGGACTCTGGCAGCCCGACCGAACGAGTACGATGCGCACGTATGCCATCGGACTCGAGTCGGTCGGACTCCCATTGAAGTCAATGGGAGCCTGTCGTACAACGTGTACGCGGGCTCCCATTCACTCAATGGGTGCGAGGCGGTCAAGGGCGCCCCCTACAGCGGGTACGCGTCAAAGCGACTCGCGCCGTACACGCACAGGTAGGGGGGACCCATGGGTCCCCCCTGTGTGCGACTCACGCGGCTACGCGTACAGGGGGGTCTGACACGGACCCCCAAAGTACGTCTCCGACTGCTCTTTGGAGCCGGAGTGCGCGGCTCGGTCGGATTGCTCGCGGCGCGCATCGTACTCACCCGGCCGAGGAACATCTCCATTGCGCGGTGCGAGTCGAGTCCGAGCGAGTCGGTCGGTGCGGTTCGACCCGGGAACGAGTCGGTCGGAGCGGTCGGGACGCCCGGACGAGTCGGTCGGCGAAATCGCATCGTACTCGCTCGCCCGGACGCGCGTACGAATCGGTCTGGAAATAGGGCTCCGAATCGGATCCGGTTAAGCCGAATCCGATTCGGAGCCCTACCGGCCGAGATTGGAATTGGCCCCATAGTATGAAAATACAGAATCACTAATGGATATCCAAAACGTCTGACAAAATGTATATTCAATAACAGAAAACAAATGAGGAATTCCGTAGCTGCAATACAGAGAATGAGAAACAAAGGCTGGTGAGTAGATTGAGTGTTTCGATCCTCCTGCCTATACATGAGGTTGTCTAAGAAAATCTACTAAGCCCTATTCTGAACTAGGGACCAGGAAACCCTACTTAAGTCAGGGAAGCAGAGAAAGGTGTCAGCATAGCAGACCTTCTGTAGACGTTCTCTAAAGGAAAAGAATATTGTATAGCATGAAGCCACATAACAGAGATGTCACAAAGAGGTCTGTACCTCTCAGAGTATAAAGGGAATCTGAAAAAAGCTAAAGCGTGATCCTCAATTATAACTACTACAGAACCTTCAAGAATTGCATGTCACATGTCTCATTATTTTCCATCTTCAAACACTAAAACGTGGGAACTACACTCGAGATTTCTTTCCTTTGGTCCACACATCAGAACGTCCTTGGATTCCTCCCATCTCCCTATTCCGCATGGACAGTAGTCCTCCCTTCGTTCATTAAGACGTCTCATCCTTGCCAAAAGTGCTGCTCCTAAACCTCGCTACCTCTTTCACACAATGTGCCTTTCTCTATTCATAAGATCACAGGACTGCACCTGCAGAGAAGAGAAAAACATTGCATCCAAAGCAAACGTTCAGGCTGAAGCTTAAACAATAAGAAATCCAAATGCTTAAGGCCTTTGCTCAACTTAAAGTGGCAAGCATTTTAATACACATTTAAATGCATGATTACAGATACATAAACGGTTATAATATAGATGTAGAGTACTATTCAAATGGATACAGTTTCAGTTATAAAATGAATTCAGAGTATGTTTCAAATGAGTATGTGAATATATAGGAATTGACAATATTATTGAAACCATACAACTGCAGATATATGTGAGAACTGTAATTCGATGTTACTGTAATGAAAACATTAATATGCACCCTTGTATAAATGTCGATATTACACAGTAAATGCCCATTTTGTATCTGTTCAGTGCACTTCATTTCATTAATAACGTTAAGTCATGCGAATACATGAGGCCATACATAAACATATATGTGGCCTAGTCAAACTTGGAAGGGTGGAGCCAAAATTACGCTGCTCCACCCTTCTTGCTAACAGGAACAATTAAAATAATCTCTGTGTTTCTGTAATATAACACGCACCTATTTAGAAAGAATTTCCAGTTTCAAAGAAATTCCTCTTTTACAGCACAGGGCCTGACTCACGAAGGGCCTCAGCACCTGTGGCGGATGCCCCGGAGTCGTAGAGGGTGTCCGCACTCAGGGCGGAATCTCCTCCACGAGAATTCTCATTGTGGTGATTCTGCCCCGATTGCAGAGACTCCCCCACAGCTGCAGGGCCTCTGCCACGAGTGCGGAGACCCTTTGTGAATCAGGTCTAGTCTGTTGGAATTAGGGAGACAAAATCATTGAGTGAGTGAGTAAAAGAGAAAGGCACAGAAAGACAGAGCGACATATATTCATGATAGAAAGAGCGTAGGAGATGGAGACAAGAAAAATGAAGTGAGTGGTATATTAAGTAGCAAATATTGAGAACAAAGCTTCATCGTTACTTGACCATTCATGACACAGGTTTGCTCCATAAGTTTAACTAATACAGTTAATTAAGAAAAGTCTAGTGAACTGGGAATACAGAGCATCTGTGACCCAGCATGCATCAGAGAAAGGGCAGGGTGTGGGGAGAGAGGACTACAACTCAAGAGCTACGGTAATATTAATGAGTTCCATCTTTGATTTATAATTATCTGTTCTAGTACCAAAAAAGTAGCAAAAGCAGGCAAAGCTGCATTAACATGTAATCATGTAATTATTTAGCAGAAACCTAATTGGGAAGTCACTTACCACTGAACCGTGGGCAGTTTAAAATAGTTTACAGTGAGGAAGCGATAGCTAGGCCCCATTATGCAGGGTGGTGGTGCTTTTTGAAAAGATATTTTTTCCACCCTCAGCGCACTGAAGGATTACAGAAGGGGCTGCAGATGCTGTGCAGCTCCTTCTGCAATACAGAAAGCACCCACTTACATACAGTTCTGGAGCTACATTAAAGGGGCATTTCCTCATTTGAATGGGATGTGGCACCATATAAATAAGTTAAACACTTTGCCTATGCACCCCCGTTGTATTCTAGATACTGCTGCAGAGGCAAGGAGGCCCTCAAGAGGTGCACTGACTGTTGGCCACGAAGAGGTTGCGCTCAGTCAGTGTGTCCCCTGAGGGCATCCCTCGCGTGCCATGGACTCCCTGACATCCCCTATATATGCGGGACAGTCACTCACTACACTTGCCTGCAGGGGGAGTTCTTTCTGACCTTTCAAGTGCAGGAGGGTGCTGCTTGCAAACTGAAAAAGGGAGAGATTGCTTCAAGCAGCTACTAAGGGGCCGATTCCGATCTCGGCCGGTAGGGCTCCGAATCGGATTCGGCTTTACCGGATCCGATTCGGAGCCCTGTTTCCCGACCGAACCGTACGCGGGTCCGGCCGAACGAGTACGATGCGAATTCGCTGACCGCTCCGACCGACTCGTTCCCGGCTCGAACCGCACCGACCGACTCGCTCGGACTCGACTCGCACCGCGCAATGGAGACGTTCCCCGGCCGGGTAAGTACGATGCGCGCCGCGAGCAGTCCGACCGAGCCGCGCACTCCGGCTCGAAAGAGCTGTCGGAGCCGTACTTTGGGGGTCCGTGTCGGACCCCCTGTACGCGTAGCCGCGCGAGTCGCACACAGGGGGACCCATGGGTCCCCCCTACCTGTGCGTGTACGGCGCGAATCGCTTCGCCGCGTACCCGCTGTAGGGGCGCACTTGTCCGACTCGCACCCATTGAGTCAATGGGAGCCCGCGTACGCGTAGTACGACCGGCTCCCATTGACTTCAATGGGAGTCCGACCGACTCGGGTCCGATGGCATACGTGCGCATCGTACTCGTTCGGTCGGACTGCACGGGTCCGATTCGGTCGGAAATCTCTCCGGGTCCGGCTCGGTCGGAGAAATTTCCGGCCCGAATCGGAACCGACCCCTATGTCTTTCACTAATGTACTGTCCTCAGGTCAGCCGAACATTCCTGTCTGCTCTGGGGGCTGCACATTAGCAGTAATAAGGTTCATGGCCTTTTTGTGCCCAGCTCACCCATTTGTAATGTAGCCCCAGATGTCATTCAGAATGTTGTTCAAAATCCTAATGCTTGCATGGAGAACTTCTGCCTTCTGGACTATTCTTTGTATATTTCTTTGTTGACTTTCTGGCTCCTACTGTGGAACCATAGACCTGACGTTGTAAATTCATGGGTCAGATTAGCAGATGCATGTAGGATTCCTTTGATGGTTACCAATGTGATGTCAGGTATCAGAGTGTTACCACTCTTAGAAATGGTATACTATGCATAATGGTATTTGTCAAATAAGTGCTTTTTCTGAAAAATAACAGTGCACACATTTGTTTATTCTATGAGTCAAAAGCAATTGAAATATTCTCCATTGATGCATATTCAGTGAGAGTTTCCTCATTTGTATTGGTTATTTCTCATGCAAATGGGTGAATCCCTGCTTGCCTTGAACCCATGCTTTGAAAGATCTCCCCTCTGGAGGACTACCCAAAATTGGTGCAATTGTCAGGACATTAGTCATGGGGCTAGTGTGTTCCCATGCAACCTACCTGCCTCCAGGAACTTGCTGGCAACACTATTCGGAGAAGAACTTGGGCACAGGAAGGCACAAGGTGCCCCTGTACAGTTAACGGGAACACCCTGTAGCTGTATGTCTAAATCTATATTGGCAGCAGACACAACCTGGGCTTTTAAGTGGATCAGAAGGCCTCGACCACAGGGTTATAGTGAGGAAATGCATCTGTAATATCCCATCAATGACGATCAATAAGAGAACCCCTTGTCCCCCCCCTCTAAATGGGTTAGATTATCCAGTCCAGTGTGTACCTGCTATGCTATGTGCTTTGGTGGAGTGCTAAAGTCTGCTTTGATGGTCGTCCATCAAACTTTCAACATTTTTCGTTTAACATAGAAAATTATTATTGAAAAGCAAAACACTTATGACCCCACAGCCCAGGGAGTTCTCTCTGAGCACATTGGGGAGGGTGGGTCATTATTTTATTTCTGCCTCTCATTGCCAGGTTTCTCCTAGCGGTAAGATACAGAAAAAATATCAGACATCTTCACTAAATAGAGTGGGCAGTTGTTAGACTCAGTGGTTTCAAGCTAGCTGGGATGCATTGAAGCCAGTCAGACTCCACCATCCTAGATAGGATGAGTACGATACACATGTCCAAAAACCTATGCTCACCCTCGGGTAGCTTGGCACCAAGCAATCAGGCTTATCCTCGGGGCCCAAGTGTAAAGTATTGACACAACACCACCCTTGCAACACACTGCGTACGCTACAAAATGACTCCACACCGTATGTATAAAACACTGGTCTTTGTATTACACACACATTGAAATCAAAACGAGATACACATTGTATATACACTTTACAGTTATATACAATTGTCGAACTTTCCCATTAGCAGCAGAACGGCATGAACATACATGCCCTAATCAGAGGTATTCATCCAACATGACGTTTCCCAATATCGCACACCCCCGACAGTTGCAATGGTCAAGCAATCACAGGTATTTGACTACACCTGGTGACACAGCCCCTCTGTCACTCAACAGCAACGATACTCATTTCCCCTGCTGGCGCCCCGTTGATTGGATTGTCAGGACCACCTAAAACAAAAAGAAACAGGCACCCGCACGAGGGTGGGATCACTATACCCCCGTAGACAAGAGGTTGTAACCCAGGAAGCTGGTGCACTTCCAAGTCTGGAGAAATGTTTCCCCTCAAGCAGAGGTGCAAGCTACTGTAGTTCCCGACAGCCAGCCATAGGTGCCCACAAGGCACAGCAAAACCCCTCTGGCCCGCCACGATGTGCTCCACAACAAAGTACCTTGTGGTGTGGGTCCAGGGAGAGGGAGCCAGTGACCAAGGATGGAGACCGCGATGTCAGGCACTGTCGCCTTCCCAGTCTGGAGGTCGAAGACAGTCTCAGCTCCCAGCTCAGGTCCCCCAACACGTCTCGGACACCACACGCTCCAGAGTGCAAGCTAGCCAGGGATGCAATGGTTGCAAGCATGGGTCCCTTGGACTCTCTAAGCCTCCCTCACACTACTCAAACTCCTCACGTCCCAGCACCTCAGGTGCGCTGCTGATCTTTATGAGCACACTCCTCTGCACAGTGTGATGACAGTGTACATCAGGACGGTCCTTGTTCCAACCCACGATCACTTCCACCCGTTTCTGCTTCACCCTGTGTGGTCCTTACAATCTGGTGGAAATGGAAAGATCCTTTGTGTTCCTGGGATCTTGCGGACAGAAGGCCAGCCAACCGACCCTTGGAGAGTACTTAGGGACCTGGGCAACGACAGTTGCCACTTAGCTGCGTGCCAGCAACATCCAGGCAAAATCCACCAAGTGATAGTCCCCTTCCTGGAGCATGACAAGCTCCAGGCCACCACAAGTCTGCGGATGATCCAGTTGCAGTCCCTCCTGCCCTAATGATTCCTCATGTCGATGTCCCAGCATCAAACCAGCATAGTATGGTTCCAAATCCAAAAGCGTCTCTCATTTCCGTGGCCAGAACCCCAGTAGCAATACCCCCAATGGCCTTTTAAGATGTCATCAGTTCAAAAGGCCACCTTTGAAATGCACAGACCCTCTCTAAATTTTGCCCTGTCTGCCATCCTACCTCAGGAGGTTTGACCACTATCTTTAGTGGGGCCAAGACCCTGCCCCTTGGAATGCAAGTCCCAATTTCAGCCCCACGTAACCGTCCCAAAAAGGTCCCTCAAAGTCAGAGGTCTGCAGTTTCCCTTGAGCCCCTAGTTTTTGGCCTTCTATCAGGAATGCACAGATGTAGCTCTACCCCCAGCACCCAGATGCTAATTGGAGACAGTCCAACAGGCACATAGAGCCACGAGCATCGAAATGCCCCCTTTCCCAGAGTGACATTTCCACACACGTAATGCCGGATCCACTCGCACTACCGGAGACGATTCCCCATTACGAACTCCTCAATATCAAACACTACACTGCTTCTATTCTGCTTGTAGGAAATACTGCTCAATTGCCTTTCCCTACTTTTGCCCATGCTAATCCAATGCGAGAAGCAGACCCCGTTGTACCGAACACACCATCTGGTGCCATTCACGACCCTTGCATGTAACGCACATGCGCACAAGCCCTACCTCTTCCCAACACCGCACCCTGTCCCCATGGAGAACTCCAATATAGCAGGAGAAATGCAGAACCTTGGCACGTAGCTTTTTAAATGCCAAGCCGACTAACAGTAACCTGTGCACTCAGGCCCCACCAGGGCAAACCTGTGGCACGATCAATGAGCTACCTCCGTGGATGCACAACCAGTGCTGCAGGCCCACGGAGGAGCATTCAAGGTACATGCCCCGGGTATATGTCTTACCCCTAGACAAGAGACTTACAGCTAACTCGAATCAGTCAATCATGTATACACCAATCACCAATATGTATGTGGCAAGCACAGCACTTTGGCAATGAATGATAGTGTCAAACGCACTCAAAGTCCTAAGGCTAGCAAAACAAGGCCCAAACCAGGGGCGGCTCCTCCGCGTGGGCGGAGGACAGTCGCCCCACTGCTTTCTCGCACTGTGAGAAGCAGTAACATAAAATGGTATATCTCGCATTGCGAGAAAGCAGAAGGGCTTGGTTGGGGGTGCGCGGGTGGGCGGTCCTGCAACAGGGCAGGGGAGGAGTGGCTAGCCCAATGTTGCGGGCCCTGACTGTTTGGTCGGCCCTTCGGGGCCGACCAAACCAGTCATGCGCACTCTGCTATTTTCTCCGTGTAGGCTGCATGCATCCTACATGGAGAAAATGGCCTCCCCATAGACGCCTGTGCGGTCGGCGTCCCAGCCAATCACAACGCTGCCATTGCAGCGTTGTGATTGGCTTAGGGGAGGGGAGGGAGGCTGCCTGCTTCCTGTGAGGAGCAGAGACACGCAGGACAACGCGACGCAGGACCGGACCGGGCCGACGAAGGCAAGTTAACTTTATTTTTTTAAATTTAAATTTACACCCCGTTTCCTCCCGCGCGCCCCCCCGCACCCCCACTCGTGAGACATGCCAGCACGACTGGTCCAAACATGGGCTCAGCAGCCAAAAAAGTCAGGGGAGACCATGCCAAAAGGTGACAGGTCTAACAGCTGTGTAATGGGTTTCTCTGACAGCCCCTACTCCGTAGGGTGATTGGTGATAGCTTTCCATCCACGAAGCCAACAGGGGCTGTGTCGATGGAAAGCTGACAGTTCTCCTGACCCTAAATCGGGTGGAGGGACTGTCAGTTTGGTGGTTAGGGTACACCGTTGTGAGTACCATCTCCGCCAAACTCTAAATAACCCCCTAAAATTTTATAATCAAGCTGCCTTCTTCCCACCAGCAGCCCAGAGCCCCTTACCCTTCTCATCACATTTGTTTTACTTATTACACATCTTTCATCCTTATTCCCTGAAGTCCCCTTCCAAATACAGTCTAAATTATCCCCGGTTGCCAGAGTGACAATTGCACAGTGATATCCTTATATACTATTTTTCTGGAGCAAACATGTCAAGAACAGTGAATTTCTACTAACATTCTCTAAACTTCAAAGGGTCAATGTATGCATGTTTACCCATTCACATGAAAACATTTGACTAGCTCGCCTCAAGTTGAATGTAAATAAAAGGGGATTCAGAATGTGCAATTAAGAGTAAATTATGCTACCGATGCAAAGCGTTTGCATAATGCACAAATGAAAGCACTCTAAAGCCATGAGAGGAGTTCAGTACTCGGCACTTCTCATCTTGTTTGCCAATTGGAAGGTCTTCAATGTGTTCAGATTTCAGCGGCTCTCTCCTGTTCGGGTTCAATACTAGGAAAGACATTTTATCTGCAGAGATCTCTTCCATCTCTGCGCGCCTTAATGGCAAGAAAAGATTCCAGGAAAATCCATCAAGTCCTCTAGCCTTTAAGGCCTACTAAAAGGACAAGCTCAGCCCCAAAATAGCAGCCCCCACAACCATCAAAAGTGCCAGATCTTATTATGTTTTAGCACTGCCCCTAGAGGTGCTTGGTGTCCCTTTTTGTAGGAAAGACAGGAACTTTTTAAAACCAGGCTGGTTCCCTTTAGCGTTTCTCATTTTGTGAACAGTCATCTATTTTTACCTGTCCTTAACACACTCATAACTCTGGTGCCACTCGTAAAAAATGGTAACTCAGTCCCTCACTCGGTCACTCAACACATAAACCGGTTAAGTTTCAGATATGAACATGTAATTTCACAACAAAACTTTCCACAAACTAAAGCAAAAATCCACATTTTTGAAAAGTCTGCTTTTTTCAAAACATTATTCACGTCGAGGGATTTTTTTATTTGTGAGTGGATGAAGAGTGTTACTGAAAGTTTTCTGTTTTGTGTCTAGTGCTGTGAAATTCTAGTTGAAATGCAAAAAAAGTATTTGGATTTCAATCCAGTTGTGTGGTTTATACTTCTACTGCAGACTGTGCACTAAGTGCACTGATAGACTTTGAAAGAGTGGATGTTAGTTTGGTGAACAGGAAATATATAGTGCTTGATTTGTAAAAGAATAAGTGCGAGTTCACAGAATCACATAGCCGGTGGGACTTACCTGCAATCACCAGCTTAAATTAAGCGACGGAAATATGCAGCTCAGTGAGATAAAGGTTTCTCTTTTGGCGGTTTTTGAGGAGTCCTACCTCCAAATAAGGTGTAGGGGGATGAACATGCACATATACAGCTGTAAACAGTTGTTACCGTAGAATAGGATAGCAGGATCAGCAGCATTAAAAATACATCATTTTCATTGTGTATGGTTCACTGCATGGCACGCTTAGGTCTGTTCCAAAGAATGAATTGAATTTGTAAGATTCCAGATCATCTGATATCAGGTTTTTTTTTGCCGGAGCAATAAACAAAACTCATGTCAGCCATTTTGAGTCATTAAATCAACACATTGATCTATCTATCTAGGAAAATAAGGAGAAACTGGGTAAGTACACATGCGCTATAGCCCGACCCAAAACGTTTGCAAGTGAAATGAAAGTAAGATTTCTCTTGCTATTAATCCGAAACTGGTCTTTCATTAGTACACAATCTTCAGAGTAGTTGCTTGTGCTTGTTGTTTATGGTCTTCTTCTGGGTTCATTTCGTTTGATAGTGTGGTGATCCACTATCGGGTCACCCGCGGTGCGCTTGGCTATCGGCGCAGCGCCAGATATATAGGACACGCACAGCGCTGGTGTCATTCGAAGCGCCGCCCCGAGCGGGCGCCTTCCTTTTATTGGCTCCCCGCCGGCCACGCCTGGCCGGCGGATGTGGTGCGAACATCCGCCCCAGCGCCCAGGGCACTGGAGCGCTAACCACTACATCCCTTCCCAACTCGGATGTTTTTGAAAAAACACAAACTTTGAAAAATTATGTAAAAGTTCACATAGTCACTTGCCGGTGCTCGGCTCTGCTCTGGATGCTTTTCCTTCTCACTTCAGAGGACAGTTCTCAGCATGCATAATCCCGCAGGCGTTGGCTAGGGCGAGGGTTAGGCCGCAGTTCATACCTGTGACCTCGGTGTCTTCCACGCTCAGCTTCCGGACTGTCGTCTTCAGCAATACGGGTGTGGCAACCTGGCGGGGAGTTATCACTGGGCTCGTCGGCCCTCGAACTGTGCCTTGATTCACTTCCTGGATGTCTCTGATCGCTCGATGATTTGGGTCGTCAACGGTCTTGTTTCCTCTTCCCTCGCTGGTCTGGCGGGGACCTCTTTAAACCATGAGATGTTCCTCGACACGTTCTCTCTCCCTCTGCTCGCCGTTACCATAGACCCCCGGTTGGCTGTCACTGTCCAGGTGCCTGGTTCGTAGTGGGTCCTGAACTTCCCTCCTTGCCGTCGGTCTCTGATGATGACGGTCGCTCCTGGCCGCAGGCTTCGTGGCGTGGCACGGCATCGGGCGCTCGCTTGGTTATTCCGACGCTCTCGCCGAGCTTGGGTTGCTTGGCTGTCCAGAGGTGGGGATACCCACCCCGGGCATGTCGGTATCAAGTCCCGCCTCGGGCCTCTTAGCATCAGCGACCACGGGCTTCGTTGCGTGGTGCAGTGAGGGGTGCTCCGATACTCTCTCAGGAACTCATGAAGTCGCCTCTCCGAGGCGGCCTGTTCTAACGTGGCGATTCGGAATGTTTTATTCAGAGTCCGCATGAATCTCTCCACGTCTCCGTTGGCCTGAGGCCATTGAGGCGTGACTTTCCGATGGTGTATTCCATGTTGTTGCAAGAACGTAGCGAATTCCAACCCTTGGAATGGCGGGCCGTTGTCGCTCCGGATTTCTTGCGGGATTCCGAACATGGCAAAAGCTTTCTCTAAGCTGGGGCGCACGTGGGTGAACGCGGTGGAAGTCACCAGGTCCACGACGGGGTACTTGGAGAACGCATCCACGAGGACCAGGGTGTGTCGTCCATCGGGAAAACTCCCAAAGTCTATGCTGACTTTGGACCATGGCTCTCCGCACGCCTCCTCTGTGATGACCGGGATCGGCCGCGTCGAAGCACTGGTCAGTTGGCATGACTGGCAGCAGCGAACAAGCTCATCGACCATCTGTTCCAGTTCGGGAAACCAGACTTTCTCCCGCATCCTCGTTTTCATCTTTGTGGCCCCTTGATGGCCTCCATGGGCGAGTCGTGTTGCTCGATCTCTCAACGCTCGGGGTATGACCAGCCGGGACCCCCTTAGCAGGATGCCTTCACTTGTTGCACTGAGCTCGCTCCTTACCCGCCACATCTTCGTTAGCCCTTCTCTGTCTTCCTGGTTCCAGGCATTTGCCCAATGTAGGTAGTCTTTCCAGGATCCTGTTTGCACGGCGTGTAGGGTGCGACCGTATACGCTGTCGTCCCGGGCGGCCTCCTTGATATCTTCCAGGGTCATGGCTCGCGGACATGCCGCTGTGGATACCATATTGAGATACTGCTCGGCTGCCTCGTCATCACCTTCGTGCGTCTGTTGCGTTGGGTGGCGGGAAAGAAAATCCGCTGGGTTCTTTGCCCCGGGTCGGTAGACAACGTCCATCTCATACGACTGCAGTTGCACGGCCCACCGTTCGATTCGCGGCGGTGGGTGGGGAGCTGATCCTTTGAAGAGAGATACAAGGGGTTGGTGGTCGGTGACCATGGTAAACGGTTGTCCTGTCAGGTAGAGGTGAAAATGGCCACAGGCCCATTTGATGGTGAGCGCCTCCCGCTCTATTTGTGCATATCTTGTTTCCGTAGGCGTCAAAGATCTGCTTGCGAACGATAGTGCCGCCCATCTGCCGGGCTCTTGCTCTTGGGCTAGGATTGCCCCAAGCCCTACCGGGCTCGCGTCGACGAGGACTTCTGTCCGCTTTGCGGGGTCGAAATACGCCAGCGTTGCTTCCCCCAGGAGTGCACCCTTTATGCTTTGGAAGGCCTCTTCTTCCTGTTGCTCCCACTTCCATGGGCTGTCTGTCCGGGTGAGTGCCCTGAGAGGTTCTGCTCGGGTCGCTAGGTCGGGGATGAACCTCCCACAGTAGGTGGCCATCCTGAGGAAACTTCGCACTTCCGTGGCGTCGTTGGGGCGGGGGCGTTCTTGATGGCCTGCGACTTCCTCGGGTCCACCTGGATGCCTTCTTGGTTGAACACATAACCGAAGAATTCTAGGGAAGGCTGAAAGAATTGACACTTGTCTTTATGGAGTGTTACTCCGTGTTCGCTTAGGCGCTTTAGCGTATTCCGGAGATGCTTGTGGTGATCAGGCGCGGTTGCTGAGTGGATTAAAATGTCGTTGCTGACGTTAAGTACGCCAGGCAGGCCAGATAGCATTTCTCTGATCGTGTTCTGGAATACCTCGGCTGCCGAGGATATTCCGAAGTTCAGCCTTTTGTATCTCCTGAGCCCAAGGTGAGTGCTGAAGGTGGTGATATACCTGCTTTCTTTCGATAGCGGCAGTTGGTGGTAGCCGGCGTTGAGGTCGATCTTGGAAAACCACCTTGACCCGTTGACATCGGCTATTATGTCGTCCATCGTCGGGGTGATATGGCGTTCCCGCTTGATGGCTTTGTTTGGCAGCCTCATATCGATACATAGCCGTATGGCACCCGGCTGCTTCGGCTTCTCCGCAATGACTAACGGGGACACCCAGGGCGTGGGCCCGGACACCTTCTCGATGACCCCTTGTGTTTCAAGAAGTTCGAGCTCCTTCTCCACCAACGGCCTTAGGTGGAACGGTACCCTCCGATGTCGTAGGGCCACTGGGGTGACGGCCTTGTCGATGTGCAGCTTGATGGGGTCGCATTTGATGCAGCCTAGGCCTTGGAATAGTTCCGGGAATTGCTCGAGCAGTTCATCTACTCGGTGCGCCTGGACTCTTCTGGCGAACGAGACCAGTCCTAGGTCCTCCGCTGTGTGGCTGCTCAGCAGCGTATCTGCTTCGCGGTCGATGACGTGGATGGTAGCCATGACTTCTCGGCCTTCTGTCTTGATCGGTACCGATATTTTTCCTTTGAGTGGTAGCGGCGTGTGCGCCCCGTAGGCATATATCCGAGTCTTTGAGGGTGTGACCGGAGGGCACGGACGTAACCGTCGATACTGCTGGAGGCCCATCACGTTCACTGACGCCCCCGTGTCGATGATCGCCTTTACCTCGGAGCCGGCGATCCGGACTACACAGGTCGGTTGAGGCCTGCGGCGTC
Source organism: Calotriton arnoldi (assembly GCA_963921515.1). Classification (NCBI taxonomy): domain Eukaryota; kingdom Metazoa; phylum Chordata; class Amphibia; order Caudata; family Salamandridae; genus Calotriton; species Calotriton arnoldi. The sequence continues at coordinate 975,087 of CAWUFW010000384.1, read as the reverse complement.
GCTTGAGTTCCTGTGCGAACGATATGAGGTATGTTTCGTCATCTTCATCTTCTGATGACGAGTCAGCTGGCCTCTGGTACCTGCGACCTGGTCTCTGCGTCTCCTCCGGTGTCGATGCCTCCACTACCGACAGGTGTCGGAGTGTCCGAGATGGTGGTTTCTGGCCTCTGGCGTCACGACCTCGGCGTCTCCCTTGGCATACAGCGGCGAAGTGGTTTGGGATCCCGCAGTTTGTGCACGATTTTCCTTGTGCCGGGCAGTCTTTTGCTGCGTGCGGCTCGTGGCCACAGTAGCCGCACCGTGACCTGGGCGCGTCTGGTTTCGGTTTCCGGGGATACTCTGTCCTGGTCTTTGTCTTGATGGCCCTCTCGACCTTGATCTCAGAGCGCCCTACCGGTTTGGTGAGGGCCTGGTCCATCTCGTTCGCCCTGGCCGCTGACAGGTCATGGGACCGTGCCAGGATGAGAATGTCTTCTAGCGCTATCCTTGGTTGGCGTAGAATGAGGCTCCTCAGGGTTTTGTCTCTGCATCCCTGGATGAGCTGGGCTCTGATCTCCTTGGTCTGGTCATCCTCGGTGCAGGTACTGGCAAGCTCACGTAGGCGGGCGTAGAACGCGTCTATGGACTCTCCTTCCCTTTGGCGCGCTTGGCGCAGCTTGAAGCGCTCGAAATCCGGGTTGAGCTGCGGGTCGAAATGGGCGTCCAGCGCGGTCACAGCCGCATCGTAGTCTGTCACGGCTCCCGTGTTCGGCAGGTGCTTAAAGAGCTTGAAAATCTCGTCCCCGGCATAATGAAGGAGGAGGGAGCGTTTTATGGCGTCATCCGCCTCCCGGGTTGCAATAAAATAGTTATTGAGGCGCTCAATCCACACCCGCCAGCGGGGGACGCTGTCGCCGGGTCTTCCAGTTCGCTGAATGGTGGCAGCACGCCTGATGCCGCGTGCTGAAATGGCAGCCGGATGGGGGCAAGGCCGCGGTCGTCGTCAGCCATGATTGCACCCTGCTGAGCCGGAGTAGTAGTAGCTGCAGTCGCTGGATATCCCTTGTCGCTGTTGGGCGCCCCCTACAGCGTGTTAGGCCTCCTTCCGGCACCTGCTTGTAGCGCCTGGTGAGGGGATGGATGGCAGGCGCGACGGCACTGAGGCGGCCAGGGAGAGGCGTAGAGCGCCGGACTCCCGTGGCTGGCCGGTCGGCAGACTAGGAGGATGTGGCTGACTGTGGTGGGCACACTCCCCCCCTTGGCTCAGGGTAGCGCGTGCCAGCGCAGAGCCTCACTGCCGGCAGGAGCACTCAGGCCTAGAGAGACGAACCCACGTGGCAGCGCGCACCGGCGCTGTGTTATTCAGGGGTGTGGCCTGATGAGCAAGGGCAGCCGGACTCAGCAGCAGGAGCGCAGCGTGGCGCACGGCCTCGTTGTGAGCCCCGGTGCTCTCGTAGGTGCGGGGGCTGACTCACCCTCCGATGCGTGTCCGGCGGCCGGCAGGTTAGGGGCCTCGCTGGTTGCGGGTCGTCGCCGTGGGGATGCACGATAGTCCCGATGGGCAAGGGACAAACACACGAGGGTCTCGGCCCTCCTCGTCGCCAGTGTGGTGATCCGCTATCGGGTCACCCGCGGTGCGCTTGGCTATCGGCGCAGCGCCAGATACATAGGACACGCACAGCGCTGGTGTCATTCGAAGTGCCGCCCCCGAGCGGGCGCCTTCCTTTTATTGGCTCCCCGCCGGCAACGCCTGGCCGGCGGATGTGGTGCGAACATCCGCCCCAGCGTCCAGGGCACTGGAGCGCTAACCACTACAGATAGAACGGAGCATTTGAAGTTGCAAGTATATTCTACTTTTATTTTCTTGCACTGTGAATCACCTAAATCTATTGCTACGGGTCGCACAAAATAGAGCTTATTTTAAGGTCCATGTTGTTAATTGTGTGTTGACACATTCTCATTTTATTCTTTCTACCTATGATTCCTTTCCCATTCTGACGACACAAACAGACTTTCCTCGACTTTTTGTTGCTACACATTTACAAGGGTTTTCCAGGTGATAAAATATCTGCATAGTACCCAAAGGCTTTGATGGCTTTTATCTCTCCCCAAATCTGTTTCCTCTGTTCTGCACTTATTTAAATTGAAAAGTCAGCCAGGAAGGATGTTCCACTGCAGTAAGTGGATATCCAGGGTAAATACTAATAAAACAAAGCTAGATTTTGTAATATGTGAGGTAGTACTACAGTAATATTACTCATCGACCACAAAATGCTATTAACTAACCTACAGGCAGAGAGCTCCACGTCCACACTCCTGTGTTTTGTGCAGAGATCTCTTCCACATGTGCAGAGATCTCAACAGTTCTACATCTTAGTAATAAATGTCAGAGGATCAGGGGCAATGGCTAGAAAATAGGTAATACTTATACTTAAGTGGGAGGATTTTAGGAAGGAGCATGTAAATACAAACAACCACTCATAAAACAGTAATCTTATTGCTATTCACAAACTAAAATTCTAAAGTTAAGCCAAAAAGATAACAAAACATTAACAAATGTACCCCAGTTGTAATCCAGTTTGGGCGTGGAGTAAGTCTAGAAACAACACAAGGCTAATCACAGGTACTGCTTCACATTTCCATAAAAGATAACAGTGGCAGACACTTAAAATAACATTCTATAGAAAAAAAGTCAACTAACTAAAATTACTTTTTTAAAAGTATATATGCTTTGATGTTTTGTTTAGTTTCTCTCTTCACTCTTTCCTAAGAGAGGAATGACACCACCCACCACTGGCACACCAAAGGATCTATATGTACCCATTCAGGTGGGGTGCGGCAGTGGATTGAGAACTATGGAAATAACGCACATACATACACACACACACACACGCAAACACACACACACACACACACACATATCTCTACTGCTGAATTTCAATGGTTTTGGACAAATGAAATATAAGCCTATTTATAACGTCCTTGTAACCTTTGTTTTTTTCAGTTAATTGCTAAGGTCTTTTTTAAATTCTATTTCCTAACAATAACGTCCCTTTAACCACTGGTTTTTACAGAATTTTACAAAAAATGGTTTTTGGCCCTGGCGGGGTCCCTAGGGGACCTCAGCACCAGGGCTAGGGGTCAGGGTATTCTAACCCTGCCTCTTTTCTTTATTTTGACATTTTTATGTGGGGACTCGGCTGAGGCCTAGTTTCATGTCCCTATATATACAAATTTGTTTTTCTTTTAATAACTCTAAAACTGCTGAATGGATTTACACCAAATAGCAACCAAGCATTTGCAATGCAATCGGTCTTGCCTTTGGGACCTTATATGTATTTAGCTATGCAGCACATTAGCCTGGGTGCTGAAGCATCTACTGTTCTTTAACATGGAGGGAAAGTAAGCACCAAACTGCGTGACACGCCAGGTATGGGAACACATGGAGAGAAATATTGCTTTTCAGCGGGAAATGGTATAGTCCAAAGTTCTGTTTTTAATATAAAATCAGGGCCTTCGGCGGTGATATCACTGAAAATACAAGATTTGAAAAAAATATTATTGTCTACGGGTGCTCGTGGAAGACGATTTTTATGGACTGGAATGTAGAGAATGCTAAAGTGATTCTGGTATTTTACTGACCTCTGCTGGTCGTTTTCTATCAAGTTAAATAGAGGCAGTTGCTAAAAAAAAAAGGTCCCTCAGCAGAAAGCAATTCTGGTATTTTACTGACCTCTACTGGTCGTTTTCTATCAAGACAGTTAAATAGAGGCAGTTGAACAGGAAAAAAAGTCCCTAAGCGGAAGCAGACAAGTCCTAGGGCTGATCTCCAGAGCCCACAAAGTACACACACATATAAGTATATACTTAAGTTTATACAAGAGGTCTCGAATGCTCGACCTAAAAAGGACTCTTTCTGGACCAAGTGCTGCCTTTCTGCCAAATTTGTTGTAATTACTTCCAGCGGCTCAATCTGTAGTGGTGTCTAAAATCTCTATGGGAATTAACATAGGAAACACAGTTTTTTTGATCCTCCCCTTTTCTCAGTCCCCGCTTGAGGGATCACCCTGAAACTTTCCATGCACAACTAGATGGAGAAGGGTATTTCTTTGGGAAATTTTTGTGAAGATTTGTCAGACGGCTCCAAAGATATAGGCAAGTCAAAAAAGTGCCAGTAGGTAATATATATATATATATATATATATATATAGTATTAACATAAAATTTAATAAAAAACTTATTTTAAATGTAAAATTAAATTACATTTTTGACTTGTTGATAAAAATATTTTAAATAAATTCTATAATTGACTTTTAGTACTTCATGAGCCATATAAAATAAGCAATATATAAATTATTTTAAAAAAAATATTATTTGTAAATTAAACTAAATATATTTTAATAATTTATTAATACACATGTAAATTATATAACATTAACATTTTACATTTGTAATAAAAAAAAAATTAACTTTTATTTGTTTTCCCATACTTTTTCATAGAGGGACCTCTGCCAGTGTGGCAGAGGTCTCCTCCTACGTGTGGAAAGTTCTGAGTAATAACTTTACAATTCACAACTCCTGGTGCAGAAGGCATTAACAAGGGGTAGATCCATGCAAGTCTACACCTAAGAGTAACTTTCTGCTCGGAAAAGTTGAATAGCAAAAAAAGTGTAATGAGACTACTAAAGGGCCGATTACGATGTCGGTCGAAAAGTCTCTGACCTCTAGTCGGAAACTTCCGACCGACATGGTTGGTTTGCAGTCCGACCGCCGACGGTCGGTATGTAAACCTCCCGGTCATTCTGACTCGGTTCTGACCGGCTCTCGGAGTTTTCCAGCCGGTCAGAACCGCACCATAATCCCCTATGGATGGCGTTTCTGCCGTCGGGATTACGATGTCGGTTTCCCACAGCCTTTCCGTGCTGGCCTTTCCAACACCGAAAGGCTGTCGGAAAGCAACTTTGCGGGCCCCTAGCAGGGCCCCCGTGCCTCCATGGTCTATGGGTGGTGGTCGAGAGGGTACCTAGGGTACTCCCCTGTAAATCCATTCACTGTGTAGAAGGCAGCATGGGGTGCCTGCCACAGGGTGCAGGGTTTTACACACACCCTCATTTCTCTATAGGAGCCTGTATTACAGCCAATTTACAGCCATAACACAAGCTCCCATAAAGAAAAGTGAGTTTGCGACCGAACATTGTTCAGTCGCATCGTAACCAGGTGGTCGGAACAGCCGACCTGAGGTCGGTCGGTCCCGAGTTCGAGACAGTGTCGGTCGGAGGCAACTCCGAACGACATCGTAATGAGCCCCTTAGTGTAGTAGTGAATCTACACATTAGTATCTATAAATGTATATTTACCTTTGTGAAGAGGAGCCTAATTCTGTGAATCAGGCTTTCCATTTTAGGGGTCCTATTCACAGAGATCTTCCTATGACTTACTCAAGGCTTACTCCTGAATTGCTTAAATAGACCAGGATTAATCTAGAACTACTCCTTGCTTGCTCTTTAAATTCTTGAAGAAGACAGGAGTATCACAAAAGAAACATCAAAACCTACTCCTACGCTTATCTTTTTGAATTGGACTCTAGGAATAGTGAGCAACCTTTTCTACCTTGAGTTGAAACCTATGTCTGCAAAAACAAATTAGAATCTGTGACACAGAGAATTTTCAGCCAAATACATTGCATCATACATTTGTTTTACTATAACTAAACAATTGCTAAGTAAAGTTGCAAGGGCAACACAATAGATCATATACGGGTGAATAACTGGGAGAATTGTACTAGTGCGCATATTTGTACAAGGCCAACTGGGTCTGTACCACTTGTGTCACCAGTCATGCCTAACAATAAGGAAGGCCCTCCTAAGAAGACCTTAAACTAAGTTTAAAAACTGATAAAATCAAAAGCAAAATAAAGAACTAATTATGAATGTCAATAGTAATGCATTATTATTTTCCCATATTGAAACACCAATCCTATGAAAAAATAAATTGCCTCACCGCATAAAAATGCTATCTTATTATTTCTAAATTGAAAATAATTATCTGAGAAACATAAAATAATCTGGGAATGTTTATATTATGATCTTTCCAGTTCAAGGATTGCTGACATTAGCCCCTGGCTATTGTATATCTGTACGTGAAGCATGCAGATTTGTTTGGTATATTTATGGCATCTCTAAGGAACGGAAAGGCAGTACTATAGTAGAAGGTCTGGATAGAGTCCCATGATATATGTTAAAGCTGATGTTTCCCACTTGAATACACAATTATGAAGGGAGTTGAAGAATAACCTAACAAATGTTTGGGGGCCTCCTTTAGAAAAGAATCACATAGAGGAAACAATTGTAATGATTTGATACAAACCTAATTTCCAGTGTATTCTCACCGGCTGAACACAAAGAATGAGACTCCCGCTCTTCCTCTCCGAACCCACAGAGATCAGCTGCGGAGTACCCCAGGGATCCTCACTCAGCCCCACGCTCTTCAACATCTACATGGCCCCTCCCGCCACCATCATCAGAAATCACAGACTCAGTATAGCATCTTACGCCGACAGCACCCAGCTCACCCTCACCCTCACCAACGAACCCGACAGCACCAGACACAGCTTCCAGGAAGGTATGAAAGACGCCGCCTCCTGGATGAGCAACAGCTGCCTAAAGCTCAACTCAGAGAAAATGGAAGTCCTCATCCTCGGATCCATCCCCTCAGCATGGGACATCACCTGGTGGCCCACCGCCCTCGGCAACCCTCCCACACCCACAGACCACGCTCGCAACCTCAGCATCATACTTGACTCCTCCCTCACCATGAACCGACAGATCAATGCTGTATCTTCCGCATGCTTCAACACCCTCCGCATCCTCCGCAAGACCTTTAAATGGATCCCCCCGAATCCAGAAAGATCGTCACCCATGCACTCATAGCCAGCAGACTGGACTACAGGAACGCCCTCTACACCGGAATAAACAAATCCCTACTCCTCAAACTACAGACAATGCAGAACGCCGCAGCTAGACTGATCCTCGGCATCCCACAACAACACCACATCACCCAGCACCTACGAGAACTCCACTGCCTCCCCGTCGAAAAGAGTGACCTTCAAGCTCCTCACCCAGGCCTACAAATCCCTCTACATCGCACCCCAATACCTCAACGAAAGAATCTCCTTCTACACACCCAAGAGAAGCCTCCACTCCGCTGATCTTGCCCTGGCTGAAACCCATCGCATTCGCAGAGCCAGTGCGGGGGGGCGATCCTTCTCCTACATCGCAGCCAAGACCTGGAACGAACTTCCACTCAGCATCCGACAAACCCCCACTCTGCAAGTATTCAGGAAGAGCCTCACGACCTGGCTCTTCGGATGAGACGGAGCTGCTCGAACCCCCTTTTCCCCCCCAGGGCCTTGAGATCCTCACGGTGAGTAGTGCGCTTCACAAATCCCGGATTGATTTATTCTACAGCTGCTGAAAAAGTAATAGAAAACAATTTGAATCAGTGCGGTACCTTTGCAGTAATGCAATAGGTAGGTAGTCTCTTAGGCATATTGATTTAGAGATTTTCTCTCCACAATAATCACACCAAATGGTGTAGTTCCTTTGTAACTGTGGATTTTACTGGGTTCTCTTATCCCTGATTTTGATGTAGTAAACCAGTATGTTGCTGGAATCAAGAAAACAGTATTAGCTGGTTGGTTATGTGAAATAGACCACCAAGTGCTCCTCTTTCCTGGATATTATTTGGATAAACTGGGATTAAGAAGTAGGTTTGAGAGCCTTCATTCTTGAGATGCGTTTCTCTAAAACAATATCCAAGTAAGATATTGCAAGGCAGTACTCATTCCTTATCTAATCACACATTTCCGCCTGTGTAGCCATAGCAGCATGCATAGACCCTCTCATTAACTTAAGTGTATCAACAAAAATGTCCCAGTGCTACATCACATAATTAGATCTCAACTCCTGCAGCACTGACAATGTTTTAGACCACTCCATACTCTTTCAATACTTGAAAGAAGGCTTTCAATGAGTTTGAAATATCTTTGATTTGTTCTGCAAAACATTCCTTCCCGACCATCTGAATAACTCTTTTATATGTAGTTCTGGTATTCTTCAGTTAAACCCCATGTACCACACTATGATCCCCCTGTCATACATGCTTCACTCTTATTTTACTCTACTTAGCCTTGAGCTCTTTCTTGAATCATGGCGGTAATTTATTAATCGTATTACCCCTGTTGTTTTTCAAGGGGTATGGCAAAGATATGAAGATGTTTCTGTACCACTGTATCTTGTGAAAAGTCACAACACTACCTTTTTAAGGCCAAGTATTTTGAGATGGCTTGGGCATGTTTGGTCTTAAAGAGACTTTTACATTCTGGACAGCTGTAAGGATTAGTTTGCCTTCCCAGGCCACCCCTCTTTATGCCAAAGTACCTCAAGTGATCCTCTGACCAGTCCACAGGCTACATTAGCTGACCAGTATCCAGCTCTGTCATACCCCCAATCCAGCATAAGCTTTTTCTCATGAGTGGTGATTCCTACATTGGATGAATTTCCAGGCCCTTGAAATAGGCAACTAAGCTTGTGGCGGACATATCTGTTGGATCCCCAAACCATAGATTAAAGTGCTGCAAAATCAATCTTTTGGAAGTGAGCTTAGTGAGGGATACATCAATAAGGTAATTTTCAAACTCATTTCAAGATTTAGAGGGTGGAGCTCTAAATAAGAAAAAACCTAACTGACTTTATGTCAGAAGTATGAATCTGTGTTTCCATACGCTCAAATGCATTACTCAGTCTTAAATTACCTAAGCTTAGTTTTGGCTGTATATTAAAAATGACTGCCAATCCCTCCACCCTCAGCCTCACTGATGTACCATTGTCAAATTGGAGCGTTTCAGGAACTGAAAACATCAAATCTGAAACAAAGAAAGCCCCTAACCGGGTTTCTTTTTAAAACAATGCATCCAAATATTATTTAGTATTTACAGATAGTATCAAAGTCTTTACATGTATGAGCCAGAAGAAATCTAGTGTTAAATAAGGCACATTTGTAGCTGCCAACATTGCCCCTTCTATCCATTTGACATCTTTACATATATGCAATAGCCCTCCCTCTTTCTTGAGATACTTCCATGACATGGGGGTAGTTAAGATAAACCTATAAAATATATCTTAAGTTGTGGTAAAACAGGGGACCATCCGAACTCTCTTTACCCTCCGGCTGGTTCTTCAAATGACAGATTGCTGAAGTTAAACTGCCCAAAATGAGTTTTGAAATTTGAAAACTCACTATAAACCCTTCTACCTCATAAATGATTGACAGTCCCTGAGGTAAATGTGAAAAATATTCACAATGCATTTTAGAAAATATCAATAGACAGAACTCTCTCTCACTCTCTTGACAACGGACCATGCCCCTCAGTCATTGACACAACTACTAAAAATGGCATGGTAGTGATTTGATGTCAATATTATTTTATTTTAAACCGTCACCTCATTTCTTTGACCCAACTGCCCCCTCCTAACTTAAAGGTACAGGAATAGTACCAGTCCCTATCCTGGGTAATCTTGATCAAAACTCTAGTAGAAGTTCTTACAGACTTATGATTGGACAAGCAAATGTTTTAATAAAGCAGTATACCCAGTGAATCTCAATAACTATCAACCTGTGACTAGCCTTTCAGTAATTTTCTGAAATTCCAAATGTCCTAGAAACCCAGATGAAACAGTCTATCATACATAATAATCTTGTTGATGACCTTGAAGCGGGCCATACACTCCATCCTTCTTAATATCTTTCAAGAGCATGAAGAGTTGAATGAAACTGTTCTTAATGGTTCTCCTCTCACCTGAAAAACCATGTACAACAACTAAAAATGTGCAATATCATTTCTGACCTCTCTTATCATAGTCAAGAAGTACTTCAAGGATCCAATGTCTCACCCTCTTCAACCTTTACATTGAGTCAGTTGGTTGACCATTAAGTTAAGACAATCTAACATCTCATACTACCTGCACGATGATTACACCCAGCTTTACCTCAAAGTCTTCTCACTTAAAGACACTCTTGCATCTTAAAATTCACAGAGACTAGATGTGGTACAACATCATGAATTTAATCCACCTAAAGCTGAATTCTTAGTTGCTTTATCCCTCCATCAGCCCCATCACCATATTCCCATTCCATCATGGCTGCAAGCTGGTATTAAGTGTTACATATCTATGGTCTTCACCCTTGATAAAAAATGGATTTACAGACACACAATATTCCACAAGCCATGAATTCCCAGCATCAATGGAGACTCTGACATGGAATCAATCCTTCATACATGAAACTTATTTTAGAAGCATGGTTCAATACTTACTACCATCCAGGCTGGACTATGGGAACTCTCTCAGGTGTTTCAAAGTTGCACCTTGCACATCTCAAGGTTGTCCTGAGGTGATCTACTACTAGGAAAAAACGTCTATGATCAAGTGACCCCAATTGCTCATTATATGTATAACACGTGAAGCTATTATCCTCTTTGGCACCTGAACTACCTGTCTAAGAAACTCGTAACTTCTGGAGGTCTCTGATCCTCATTACGTTCCAAGACTCTTCTCCTGAAAGGCCTCTTTTCAAAAACCAAAGACTGTTCTCTCAATCCTTCAAATAGAGGCACTTCCAGATTTGGAATTAAAGGTCCAATATATCAGGCAAAGCCTTTTCACAGAAGGTTAAAAAAAATTGAAATAACTATAGTTCCACTAAGAGTTCCAGATGTAGCTTGTCTCCCACCTACTGTATTTACAAGATTGCTGTTGATGACAGTGATCTAGTTGTATATGTGTATGTTTCATATGGTTGAATATGCTCTAGACACAATGGGGCCTATTCACAAACAGAATTTTGGAGTACATTTAGTAGCACCACAAACATACTACAAAATTCTATTATCAAACTTACAAGTAGAGGCCACCACCTTTTTCTCTCCTAACTTTTATTTGTGGACATCTTCGCACAGGTAGATAAACATTTTAGAAGTAAATGTGGGAGGGATGTGGGAAGTAGATGGAAAATGGGAATACATATGACTAAAAGGGTGGGGTTTTGGGAGGAGCAAGGAAAGGGTAAGGGAGAGTAGGGTCGAGTTTAGTGAAGGACATGCACCCAACCACAAAAGAGTAAATCCATTGCTATTCACAAACTGCACTTCTATACTTACTACAGTTAAAAATGATGTTGTAAATGAGCTTGAGGTAGTCTAGAACTACACATACCAATGACTGAGACTGTAACACCCTCCCATAGAAAATAATGGAGGCAGCAATTTAAACTAGAACCCCCTAGGATATAATATAGATAGATAGATAGATAGATAGATAGATAAATAGATAGATAATTTAGAATTGGAAAATATAGTTGAAAAAATATTATTTTACTGATACACATTTTAATAATTGTTTTTATATGAAAAATAAATGAAACTCCAATTTGTAAAAATAAAAGTTGATTTACTTTAAATATAAACTACACATATTTAACTTTAGGTGAGATTTATTTTAAAATACTTAAAATAATTATTGAATTAGTATTTTCATTTAACTTTGATAAAAGCTTCCCTATAATTTGTCAGAGGGTGAGCTCCATTATTGTGGTGGAATTCTCTCTATAGTAAAGTATAGGGAAAGGTAAAAATGTTTATTAAACATGAAAATAATTGTAACATAATTTAAGTTAATAATTAATTATTAATTTAAACTCATTTCATGTATGTATTTCAAATAGAGAACAAAATAAAAAAAATTAAAACTCTATTTACTTAATTCTTATTTTTGCATCAAATATTTAATTAATTTAAATGCATTAAATAAATAAAAAATCTTCTTATGAAGATTTAATTAGAAAAATCCTACCTAAGGTAAAATATATATTCTTTATTATGTATGGATAACTATTAAAAGAGATGTTCAGAATTCATTAAAAGTACTTTTTAATTAAACAAATAATAACAAGCATTTGCAATGCAATCGGTCTCGCCTTTGGGACCTTATATGTATTTAGTTATGCAGCACATTAGCCTGGGTGCTGAAACATCTACTGTTCTTTAATATGGAGGGAAAGTAAGCACCAAACTGCGTGACATGCCAGGTATTGGAACACATGGAGAGAAATATTGCCTTTCAGCGGGAAATGGTTTAGTCCAAAGCTCTGTTTTTAATATAAAATCAGGGCCTTCGGTGGTCATATCACTGAAAATACAAGATTTGAAAAAGATATTATTGTCTACGGGTGCTCGTGGAAGACAATTTCTATGGACTGGAATCTAGAGAATGCTAAAGTGATTCTGGTATTTTACCGACCTCTGCTGGTCGTTTTCTATCAAGCAAGTTAAATAGAGGCAGTTGCCAGAAAAATTTAAAAAAAGAAACTCCCTCAGCAGAAAGCAATTCTGGTCTTTTACTGACCTCTACTGGTTTTTTGTATCACGACAGTTAAATAGAGGCAGTTGAACAAGCAGAAAGCTATTCTGGTATTTTACTGACCTCTACTGGTCGTTTTCTATCAAGACAGTTAAATAGAGGCAGTCAAACAGAAAAAAAAGTCCCTAAGCGGAAGCAGACAAGTCCTAGGGCTGATCTCCAGAGCCACCAAGTACATACACATATAAGTATATGCTAAAGTATATACAAGAGGTCTTGAATGCTCGACCTAAAAAAGGTACATCAGTTTTTAATTTAAAAAAGGTTATTGAACTATGCTAAAATAAAATAAGAAAAACATTCTTATTCTTAGATAGATTTGTAACATTAAAGTATATTTATTTATATTTTAAATTGTTTAAATAATCTAATGTAATGCAATGTTATTTCCTCTGGGGTTTTATTTTAAGACCATACCTCCATTATGTACCAAGAGAGGCTTTTGACTCACTAGTGGTTGGCCATGAGTGTTGCTGGACTTACTCTAGCTCTGAGCTTGAGCACATTTATTTCTGTTTTGGGTCACCTTTTGGCTGTAGTAACTTTAGAAGCACAATTTGTGAATAGCAGTGTGCTTACTCCTTTATGGGTGGGAGCATAGCCCTCCTCAAACCCCTCCTAACCATCCCTTCACCTCTCCTTACTCCTTCAGAAACCCACCAATGTTGAAGTAAGTACACCACATTTTTCAACCACTCCACCAGGCCCCTTTAGCATTTACTACCGAGGGGCCGATTATGATGTTGATCGGAGTTGCCTTCGACTGACATCAGCGTGGAATTGGGACCGACCAACCTCCGGTCGGCAGTCCTGACCGCATAATTACGATGCGACCGCATATCCATTGAGATTATGGGCCAGTCTCCGACTGGGCCGACGGGCTCCTTGAGCCCATCAGAATCCAGCTGTCGAAATGACAGGCCGGCTTCAATTCCGACCGCCTAGATCGTAATTAGGTGGTCGGAATCGAAACCAATGATCTCGGTCGGAAATCCTCCGATCTCAGGTCGGAGGCTCTGCAACTGAGATCATAATAGGCCCCCAAGTAGTACGCATACATGTGTGAAGGCCTCCCCGAAGAAAAGATAGTAGAGGCGGAGGTAGAGATTTACACTGATAGGTTTGTGATCAGCATTTTGTAATATTTTAGTAGTGCTAGTTTGGCACTACTACATGTACTACAAAATAAAGTTTGTGAATAGAGCCCAATAGATTTACTCATGTGTAAAGTAACCTATGTGAACAATCCACAGGCCTTTACATTACACTAATTGTATAGTTCAAATATATGTACATATAATTTTTGTTTTTTTATAGCATGTATCTAGATATCTGTTCCTAATTGTAAGGTTGTGCTGTGCTTCATTAACTATTCCATTTATGTATGTATCGCTTTACTTTCTTCTGTATTGCACTCTAACATCCAACTTGTACCATTCACACTGTAGAAAACTGCCGAAAACAAATACATAATTGACATCAATGGCATTTTAACATTTCTAAAATTTGAAAATATGAATGATTCCCTACTGAATTTGAGAATATAACAGTTATAGTCTTCGCTAGTTTCTACAGATATACGATATACATTTTGTAAACAAATAGATCATGCGCCTAGATTAACCAGCAATGTGTGCATGTGTTTACTGTACAACACCTACAGATGAGTAATGTGTTTCCTTTCTGCATACGGAATTAAAATGAAAGCTTTAATCAACGTTTTTCTTCACTTTTTATTCTGTGATACAGCACTCAACATTTAATTTTTTTTTGCTAAATATCGATCAAATTAAGTATTGTGAATGTTTTCTGCAGCGGATCCACTGAAGCTTGTGTGGGTGTTATCTGCCACTAGATGGCATTGCCTTACGAACAAATATTTTATTTTAACCATTATTTAGATACTTACAGGGTCGGACTGGGACAGAAAATGGGCCAGGGAACCAAAACAAAAGTGCCTCCCTTTAATGAACTAGAAAGCTAAAAAAGAGGCCTATGTTTGCAAATTGGGGCAGTTTTGAACCCTATGTTTGTATTAATGTCAGGGAAATCAACAGTAAAAACCTGCCCAACAGACTCTAAAATAGGCCCACAAACAGCCCAAAAACCTGTCCACATTGATCCTGCCAGACCAGCCCATCAGAACTGTCCGATTGCCACATAGGCCAGTCCGTTCCTGGATATTACTCAACTTGGACCATGTTGACAGGTTGGTGCTAACCCGAGTTTTAAAACACAACATTCTGTCCATGATTTCCAATGGCAGTAAACTTTGGAAAGAACTTGTAAATGCACTTTACATTTTTGAAGTGGGTGAGGTGATATGAAATTGAGTAGTACCCATAGAAAAAGCAGTTAATCACAAACCCGCCTTTTCTAGGCATCTGCAAACAGATAATAATGTGAAACAGGAACTGGTTGTTGCTTCTTTTGTTAAAGTTTATTCATCCTTCCTTAGTTGAACTAAACAAACAAATATAATCCCTTCCACTCCAAAGCAAAAAGGATCCCAGCAACCTTCTTGTGCACTGCTCAGCACTGCACTATTTGAGAAACAAACCCATCACACATCCAGTTAAAAACCTGTGCAGCCACTTAGCACCCTTTTGTTCATTAAGTGAAACTCCAGCAACAACTATCTGCCTTCAGTAAAATAATGTATGGCTGTAGTGTTTAAAGTTACATTTTCTCCAGTAACTTTTATTTTTTTGTGAAAAATAAATGGCACTCCACTAGGCCAGGGCAGAGTTTGCGGAGCTGTGCTACGTGGAACTCCGCAAAGTGGTTACGAAACTCTGCCGTTCTACGTGGAGTTCTGCGAGTGGGCAGAGTTGCCCAGCGCACCTTTTCACAGTGTGTTTCTATGTCAAACACAATGTGGAGTGCGTATTTGCATTGGAAATGGCACGCAAAATTCACCATACGGTTCGCATGGGCGCGGCCACCTTGTTTTCTCTGTTCTGTTCATGGTGCTGGGCCTATTTTTGAATCTGTTGTTAATCTTTTGATTCCTCTGCCCTCCTAATTAATCTACCCCATATTTTTATTTATTTTATTAGTGCGTGTTTTTGTGTCTTTTTATTTTGCATTTAAAAAATAATGTTTTGTTTTTTCTGTAACTT
Source organism: Calotriton arnoldi (assembly GCA_963921515.1). Lineage (NCBI taxonomy): Eukaryota > Metazoa > Chordata > Amphibia > Caudata > Salamandridae > Calotriton > Calotriton arnoldi. The sequence goes on along the minus strand of CAWUFW010000384.1, from coordinate 959,513 downwards.
TTTGTACTTTTTTATTATTCGTTTACTTCCTTTATATACTTTCCTTCCTTCCTTCCTTCCTTCCTTCCTTCCTTCCTTCCTTCCTTCCTTCCTTCCTTCCTTCCTTCCTTCCTTCCTTCCTTCCTTTCTTCCTTCCTTCCTTCCTTCCTTCCTTTCTTTCTTCCCCTGTTTTTCTTTTCCCCCCACCCAGCGCCATGTCAGAGCAGGGCGAACAGGTGAGCGGCGGTGCCAGGCCCTCTCGAAATGCAAGCAGCCGCCTACCCTGCGTACGACAAGTTGTGCAGCCTGGGCTATTTTTAGTGAGGTGGAGGCGGCTATTTTTAGTGAGGTGAAGGTGCCAGCAGGCCTGGCAGTGGGCACCCCCTGTGGGAGCGTTGGCTGCACTGGGGGAGGGTGCGCCGGTGTGTGCGGTGCACCAGCCAGGTTCAGCACACCGTCCAGCAGCTGACGCACTGCTGGACAGATATCCTAAACCGGTAGCAGGATCTGGGGCTCTGTGAGCATACATTATTTGTTGTATTTGTGTAAAACAATGCTAAAAATAGAATCTCCAAAAAGCATACTGCTCATACTCAGAGGTAAGTTAGTTTACGTTAAGAATATTCTTATCATGTGATCCAGTTTCAGCTAGGCAGGTGCTCGGCGCTACCTGATCGAACTCATCGGCGCTCGCTTTGGCTGATTAATTAAGAAGCCATTGCTGACTCTTCTGTCCTCCTGTCACCGTATTGAATTAGTGATATCAGTAAGTTAGCGTTCTCTGTGACTTTCTTTATGTAGCTGGTACAGTCCCAAGCTATTTAACAGTGATGTGTAGTATGCATCTATGCATTGAATAAAAGGGAGACTAACCTGGTTCACGAAGGGGGTTGAGAAGTGAGACTAGAATCCAAGATCATTCATTGAAATGCATTTGTTCCAAATGTAGTTTTTGTTAAGGAAATTTGGAATAGCGCTTTTAGGATTAGTTTGGCCAGCGCAACAATAGTCGATAGACCCAATACTTGTACTATAGGCGATCTGTTTTAGATAAGTACAATGTGACTGAGTTTGCCTGTCATAATATTTTGTGGAGATTAACTGTATTTTTATCTTCTTCATTTCTTACATCAGCACCTAAGGGCAAGAAGAAAGTGCAGAGGCGGATCCGGGAACAGCTCGGGAGGAGGCGCTGACCACAAGCGCTGCTACTGAGGGCTCTGCTCAGCCTAGTAAGTCCTATTATTTATTATTATTATTTCCCTAATGTTCGATTTTATCATTGTTGTGGGCTTAGGGTAGAATCTTGGGGTATTGGAATGCTGGTGCTGGGCTCCAGGACGAGAGTTGCTGCCTGGAGCCTGGTGCTGCTGATGAGAAATGAAGTTCCTCTGACTCCCTTACCTGCTGTCTTCCTTTCACATGGCGACGAGGATGGGATATGAACCCGTGCGTGCAAATCGCAATGAATTAGCTCTTTTACCTTTGCCCAATATGCTACTTTTAAATTGTGCCTTGTATATTTTTTATACTGTCAATCAATTAGGATTCTCATAAAGCGCGACTACTCACCTATGAGGGTCTAAAGGAGCTGAGTGGTGGGGTGAATATGCGGTTCAGTCGAAGAGCCAGGTCTTGAGGGCCTTCCTGAATTGCGTCAGGGATGGTGATTGCCTGAGGTGCAGAGGCAGAGAGTACTGTCTCTTTTTTATTTTAACTCCCCTATCCAATTTTAGTTTTATTCCCATTATCCCTGCATTATCTTTTTTTTCCTTATGTCATGTTTTTTTGGGTTCTGACTTTTTCCGATCTGTACTAGTCTCTAGTTAACTTATCTTCTGCTTTGTTGGTAATCTTTCGCTCTTCCCTATATATCTTTTGGTACTGTAAGACTAAGAACAGAGTTTTGATACTCTACTGTCAACTGTGAAGATTCCAGGCTCAAGTAAGCTAGTGTTATAAATATTGTGCACCATGTATGTTTGTTGAGAAGGCTTTATTATTCTTGCTCATGCTCTAAGAATTAACGAGAGAGTGGCCATGGTTCATGGACCCCTCTCTAGCCCCCCAATGCTGTGCTGTGAAATTCATTTAGACAGTATGCCAGCAGTTTCCATGACAGTGCAGCATGGCTGGAAAGTATGTGGTCCCATTGCATTTGCCAACCAATACCATATGGCTTTAATTGACTATTATTCCACCCCTTCATTGTGCTTTAATGACTCAAAGTCATCATGATTATCATAAGCTATAACTTTGCCCCTCTATTATAAAAACATTTTGGTTGGCTTCACTACCTGGCTTTTCTAACATTGTCAACCAACACAAAAATGCCCAGAGTGATATTTTTGTTAGAAGATACTGCAGTGCTAACCAAACTGTATTGAAGTATTGCGTTTGTATTTTGTTTATTAAAAAAATTAAGGGGATTGTATCTGGCATCTTATATATGTACAATGTTCTTTTCTAGCCATGCAGACTGCCAGTGCTGCTGGATCAAGTGACGCTGCAGTAAGAGAGTCAGTTGGAGGGGTAGAAGCGGCCGCAGGGACGGGCGGTGGTAAGTCACTTTACTTGCTTATTGACAATTACTATTATAGTCACTTGCTACAAGGTTGTTGTTGTGACTCGTGATCATGAACCCCCACGCTTTATCAGCTGCAGTGGTGGTTGAGTTATGGCCTTGTCTATCTGCAACTCAGCAAAAGCTCACATAATGAACGCAAAAAATGATGGCTGGAGGGAAACGGGAAAGTAAGGAAGGTTGAAAGAAAGGATGGGTGAAATGGTACATGAGTGAAAGGATGCGTGGGGGGGTAAAGGGATGGATGGGAGAAAGGATGGGTGAAAGAAAGGGTGGATACTGAATGGATGGATAATGGATTGGAAATTTTGGTGAAAGATTGGATGAGAGGAAGTAAAGCTTAAATCATTGTGGTTATGGGTGAATATAGAAGAATGAAAGGATGAATGAATATTTGGATTGCTTTGATGAATAAGCAAGGGAGATCTTCTGGAGAGGAGCATGTTGCTCACCTACTTTGTTTTATGGTTATCAAAGCTACGATTCAAAGTGAGGAGATTGTTTAAAATGTTTGTTCTACTCCCTTGACTCACTGAATTTGTTAAGCGAAGCAGATATGTATCCCACCCATCATCATTCATCACCTCCCTATGTATGGTTCAATTCGTGACTGTAGTGTTGGCTGTGCAATATACGTCTGCTTCAGTTAATGCGGCATTTACAAAGTTTTCTATGCACTGCAAACCGAACACACAAGGTGTGTTTCCCTCTGTCCACTCAGTCACCTCTTAGTACTTCACTGCTTTATTCCTTCCTAAGTTCTTCTTTCACAGCCTACCAAAAAATTGAAAAATCCATTCTTGGCATGTGCCACATTTTATGGTCTTGTGACGTGATTCCAAAATATATTTCATGGTTTCCCATAAAAGATTTATTTTATGTCTGTTCAGATTTTTTCCTTTTTTTCATCAACTACAGTGACTGAGCAAGCCAAAGCTTAATAGTCACATGATGAATAGATGATCAGTGACACCCCTCTATTCTATATCAAAGCTCTACCTACCCGCCAAATCCTCTACCTTACCCAGCAGTAGAATAAGTCAAGTTTCCTCTCCTTGCTGCCCAGCAAATGAATTTCTTGGAAATAATTTGTGGTGGTGGGCGAGATTAGTGTGTATAGTGGGACTAAGTGCCTGATTTGATTCAACGTTTGGCGTATGGGATATTCTGTGATGAACGTGCCAAATGCAAATTATATAGCCCATTCCTTTCCCTGTAGTGCAGTGCATTGTTTTCTCCAACATCTACTTACAGCAGACAGGATAATATCTACATTTCATATGTGAGGTGTGTGACGTAGTATCTTATTTATTATTCATCTGCCTCTTTGAAGTCAGGGTAGAAAGCAAACAGCATTTGGAGAAGAGCAGGACCATTGTAATTAAAGATAGATCATTGTCAACTACAGCTGCACCAGCACCAGAGAGTAGCAAAATACACAACGCGCTGGCTAGAATGCTTCCATTAATTTAGCACAACACAACTTTAACTCCATAGTGCATAATGCCTTATCATTAATGAGAGGCAATTTATTTTTATTTTTCCACTCAAAGTGTCTGTTTAGTTACTAGAAAAGCCTTAAAAAGAAAACAAATCACAGTTTAGTTTTTTAATCCAGTGTTATTCTGCCTTAATACTTTTCTGCCACACAGTCATTACTTTTTATGCAAGGCATGTTTGGGTAAAATATAAAAATGGCCTTGTGACTCTCCTAATCATAATTAGGGCTCCCTGTTTTCCGTTTTTACGGATTTTTACAGATAAATACAGACAGAAAGCAATGTGTTTTCTGTCTGCATTTATTTTTAAAGGTGGATAAATACAGAAAATGGTGCTCCTTTAAGTGACTCTCCATGATGTCTTTGTTGAATTATTGGCCAGCAGCTGAGCATATGGACAGCATGGGAAACTAAAACAAAAGGATGAAATGTATTTAAATAACAGCATTTGCCATCATACATTTATGGTATAATGCTAGTATTTACCAATGGATGTATTGTTATGTAATATTTGACAGCTTAAATAGCTAAAACACGACAGACATCAAAGTATGAGTGCGCGTCTATCAGTTAAATAAATATGGAAATTTACAGTTTTTTAACTTCATTTATACGCAAAACACAAAATAACTATGGATAAATACAGAAAAAATGGCTAAAAAATAGATATGGATAAATACAGACGGAAATGTTAAAAAAATAAATACCATAAAACCGGGAGCCCTAATCATAATCACTTCAAATTCCATTGTCGCTAGGGGACGAGAAATGCACTGCTACTGTGCCATCCACAAATTTTAAACAAATGTTTGCACAGAGCATTATTTACAATTTGTCTTTTTTGTTTTTGTTTTTATTGATGTAGCTACTCCTGCTGTTCCACCCGTACCACCCACCAGGCAGGAGATAGCGGCCTGTCTGCGGTGGCAGAGGCTGGACCATATCCTACAGGAATATCGGTGGCTGGCGGCCCTGGCAGGTGAAGAGGCAGAAATAGCTGCGTCTGAGCTGGGCCCCAATGCAGCCAACAGTCACCCACAGCCTCCAGCCTCCTGGCCATTCCATCACCAGTGCTGCCACAAGCTGTCAGGGGCCCTGACTAGAACTGCTGCCGCCCCCTCCCACTCTGACAGGAGATTGCTGTAGTGCATCCTGCAGCGGCTAGACGGTATGGAGAGCTGGCTTGGCAGGATAGAGCTGGTCCTGGACCAGCTCCAGACTAACCCTGGGCGGAGCTTGTGGAGTTTCACTTCGCGGAATCCCGCGGAGTTACTGAAAAACTTCGAAAGATTCTGCGGAGTTCTGCAATTGGGCCGAGTATCGCCTGCCTAAGTGCCTTGCTATTTATTTCCAGCTCTGTCCATTAAGCAGCAGTGCGTTTTAGTAACTTGCTATTGGATCTACTGCACCCCTTCAACGAGTGATTCATGTAATAATGTTCCTAAACCATAGACATCGTAGTGAAAATGAAAGGTTAATGTGCAGCGCGCGGCAACCGGCAACACTTGAGTGGCCCCTCTGCTGCTGCGCACTCATGCGCCCGCTAATTACCATTCCTCTGTGGCGGTGCTGGCAGTGGCACATGACTGCAGGTGATTCCCAGAACTGATAAGCAACTTTTTTAATTACGGAAACAAGGCAAAGTACAAACTCTATAATTTCTCCTGTAGTTTCATCTGCACTTTCTGAAAGTGGTACCGTAACTGCAAGGCGCTCTTTTCATTTCCTACCCTGGCTGGCTTCTGAAATGTAATATTCCTTGTTGTAGGCCAACGTTAGTCTTCCTGTTCTTTTCTAAGGGCCCTTTTACTGGTAGACAAAAATACAGAACCGTAGTGTTTTAAAGTTTTATTACTAGGCGGTTTTTCCCAAAGGCCACCTGTTATGTAATTAGAAATAGAATGTATACATTAATCACAGATTTACTGTTGCTCTAAGGCCTGACACTTTTAAACTGTGGAACTGTTTCACGGTGCCATGCAATCACCCTCATACACTTTTGAAAAGGTAACAGACATAAAGCAGTGGCACAAACACCGCACAGAAAGCGTGTAGAGTTTGTACTCTGTTCTATGACATTTTATTGTACATGTTTCAATACGTACAGAGGTGCATACAGGAAGCGAGCGAGCAGCTGACTGGATAGGGACGAGGGTTTGGGGACCCGATGACTCCATGCCACCGGGCCTCAAATTGTTATTCCTGGGCTAGGCTTACATATCAGTGCATTCTGGGAGTTGTAGTTTACGTTTATTTTAACTGAGCTAATTAGACTAATGCACCCAGGAACACTGATCTGTTAAAAGCAAAGTTCTTAAATGAGAAAACTGTCCGGTCATCTGGTCACCCTACGCCTGAAGCTATTAGCTGAACCCGTATCTTTGCAAGGAAGCTGGTGATCACTGGCGCTGCACCCTTGAGTGGGTTCCTATGCGCAGCAAGGTCAGGGGTGATTTTTGAGCCGTGATCTACCATTTCTGTCTTTTGTGAGAGGATAGCAGTACTCATCGGCATGTCTCCTCTCATGCTGCACCCAGACCAAAGCATTTCAAACGTCCGGAGAAAGCGGAAGTATTGAAGGCACCGGAAGTAAACAGTAATGTGACTGAAGTCGGACTGCGCGCAGCAGCAGACCCAGAGTGGAGGTGAGACTAGGATATGGGGGAGAAGAGAAATGCAGCCAATGCTCGCGCACGTCTCTGTGTACACTCTTTCATGTGTTATACAGTGTGTATGAGCAATATGGTTCTGAAGCTCTACGCTGCTTTGCAATATGTTATTGTACATTCTGTAATTTTGTGCTGAATTGGTTGCGGGCAGAGGAATGAGCTGAGTTCTGGACAAAGTCTGAAAGGCACCCGGGAGAGTTGCGTGAGTAGAGAGCTCAGGAATCTAGCAGCGGACCGGACCCTTGCCTCGCAGTCAAGAAAGGTTCAGGATAGCGGGCTCCTTCAGGAGGCGGTTGTCCTGCCAGGACTCGCTGGATGCTGTGTGTGGATGCATCCTTTGATCTGGCCCAGCCTTCAGGAGGCGGTTGTTCTGCCGGGACTCGCTGGATGCTGTGTGTGGATGCATCCTTTGATCTGGCCCAGATGGTCCCTGCTGGCTCAGCTGCAGATAATGCTCTGCTGCCCCCTAGCCATCAATGTGTAGAAGCCATCTCTATCTAACGAGTTCAGTCCAAAAATGTAGGGGTGAGCTGAGCGCGCTGGTAAACTCCGCTCCACCTGCAGAGTTTTTTGTCAAACTTTGCATTCCTAGCGGAGCGCGGGGTAGCAAAACTCCGCGAACTTCGCCGGCGGAGCGGAGTTTACCGCCCACCCTTACTCCAGACCCAAATGGACATTACCCTCTTTTAGCCCTTTTTAAATGTTTTGCTTTGGTGGGAGGGACTTGTTGGGGGTGGAGAGGGAGGGAAGGGATTTTGGACAGTTTTTTTATTTGTTGGACTTTTTCTATGGACATTGGTTGTGGAATGGGGTTGGGTCGATTTGTTTGGGGGAGAGGTAGGCCTATTGTGGGTGGAGAGGGAGTGTTTTTTTGTAAAAAAAAATAAAGGAAAACATTATTTTTCATCATAATTTATGCCTGAAAAACTTTATTTGTGTTTTACTTTTATTTTGCACTGCGGCCTTTTACGCAGCCTGTTAATTTTAATCTGCTTATAAAAGTGTATACCAGTTACTTATAGTTAGTTTTATACCTCTGTAACTATCTTGACCATTAGGGGGGATGCTGCCATGACCTATATTGCTTACAACAACCTAGATAAACAATTATTTATCTGCAGTAGCAGTTAGGTGCTTACTCACCAACTGAACAACTTCACTTCAGTCCATGGTTCTCTTACTGAACATAGATGAAGCAGTAACAAGGAAGGTATCACAACTTCACAAGCGAGGTCCCACTCCCACCCAGCAGAGCTCCAACTGTAAGATTAATCAGAAGGATTATCATTTGCAGTCAACTAAATGGAAATAAAAACACTTAGCTAGTGGTTTATAAATTATATTAAAGCTTTATAAAGAATTGAGACCAGACCACTACATGACACAACAAAGAATACCTGATAGTGAGACAATTAAAAAATAGCAATAGTAACTTCTTCTGAGCAATGGGTAGAAATTATTTAATTAAAACCAAAGTTACGAAATGCTTGAGTCATGAAAAGTGGACTCACAATCTGGAGTGGACAAGGGTAAGCATTACGCAACACAAGGATTGAATGATCATGACTGATGTTCTTCTATATCTAAAATATGGATCACTTTTATTTGCGGCTGGGTAAATGGGGCCAGTGTGGGCTATTGCTTAGGTAATAGAAAACCTTGCAGTGAGTTGATGTCGCTTTCCAGACATCCACCCCATGAAGTATGTGATCCATTTATGGTGTAAATTAAGTCACACCTCCATAAATCACACAGCCCGAGGGAAGAGGGTTAGGGGTTTGATAAATGGACGGGAAAGGGGATTTGAGGAAAGGTGTGATAAGACAAACTTTACATAAGGAAATTTTTCATCTGGGTGATGAGCAGCACTTCATCGTCATCAATCTGTTGTGGAAGGAAATGAAGGAATGAGTATGATGCAGTACAGTTAAATGCATTGCAAACTGCCCCAGAGACTCAAGTTATCAGATATCTAAATGTTATGTATTCTGGGTATGAAAAAATTAAATTATGGAGGAGTGAACCCTCCCAGTTCTAAAAATGTGATTGTTAAAAAACAAATTGATACTGTATTGCAAAATTGGGTGGTTCATCTATATTCTCCTCAGGAATGTCCGTCACTCTTAGGTGCCTGTTTGGACCGGTCTGGTAGGTAAGCAGGAGTGTTGAGCTCAGCTTTCGCCTTTCGTTCGTGTAGGAGAGGAGAAGGCTGGTGGATTGTATTGTGGAGTCAAGGAGAAGGACTGAATGAAAGTAAGCTTCTTGAGGAGTCTACCAAGAAGACTCAGAGGCAGAGCAAAAAACAAGAGGACTCGGAGTTTCACTTTTGCCACCAGTGCAACACACACACACTCATAAGCATTTCGCAAATCAACACACCTCTCTCCATTCCACATAGTTGAGTACTAGGCCTCAGAGTCATGGTTTCCCTTTGAAGTCAATAACCTCTTTCTTCTAGCTATTGATGAGGTAGTCCCACCCTGAGTCCTTCCATCCTCCTCCTGACTCTGAATAAGTCAGTCCGAAGCAAGAAAGACATGTAGTGCACTGCTGTTGAAGAACAAGTAGAGAAACAGAATTGCAATATTTTGTATAGGTTTTTGTTTGTTAACTAAAGTGACTGGTCTGGTCTCTGAAGAACCAGAAAAAAAGATGGGCCCTGCAAGAAAATCATGCTTAGTGTGAAAGGGCCAATCACCATCAGGAAAAATGATCAGCCATCATTCAGGCCCCACATTTTGCAAGTCATCTAAATCAATTTTACAAATTACAGTTTAACATCATCTTCACTGTCTGCCACCACATGAATCATCCATCATCACTGACAATCACTTAATATTATATCACTCATTGGTGCAATAGTTACCTGTTCCAATCCAAGCACTGTGGTAGGTACACAATTGTATCAGCTCTTTGACGCAAGCAACAGATTGGAATTTGGCAGTCTAGTAAATCAAATGATCTTCTGGGGCAGCCCTTCTAGGTGATGAAAAAAAGAAGGATAGGAGTGGACCGTAAACGTTAATTTTCACTAAGTAAGTTTGTAAAGTCCAGTCAACCATCATTCAGTCCCAAAACATTGCAAATCATCTAAATTTAGCGGCATTGCGAAGCATATTACGACTTTCCAGACCTCCACATTTTTCATGGCGGTGAACTCGCCATGAAAAGTGTGGCAGTCCTGTGCATGGGAGTGCAAGCAGGGGGACACATGTCGTGTCTCCCTGTGTGCATGCACCCCTGTTCCTGCATGCCATGAACTGCACAGTCCATGCAGCGCAGGAATGGACTTTATCGCTCCCTCGGCACTGCAGTTCTAAGGCTCACATATGAGCCTTAGAACAGCACCACCACTGGACCGCCAAAGCACCGCCCGCCAGACCATGAGGATACTCGTAATCTGCCGGGCGGTCGACTTTTGCGATGAGGGAGCAAGCAATGGCATGGCGGCTGAAGGCCCTATGTCTTCTTTTTTGAGAAAGTCTTGCACCACCAGGTTGATTCAATGGGCAAAACACAGGACCCTGAAATAGCCACCATTTGCCATGGCCTTGACTATGTTACTCTCACAAACTGGAGCCTCGTCAGGTCCCCAAACAAGATGCACAGCCACATGTATAATAAATCCAAAATGTACAACCAATGTATCATATTTTTATTTTTATCTCCGTATTTAATCCAAAAGATTTATACTTCATCAATTTTTCATCATAATGTTTTCGTAGATGTCAATCAAGGCTGTTCTTAGCAGCACAAGAGGGTTCAATATTTCTCATGGCACAGCGTCTCTACAATGTATACAATGCATTTCGGGATAACTCCCTTCCTCAGGGGTAGCTACAATACAAGATGGTAAAAAAGACACCCATCAGCACAACCAATAAAACATAAACTAAATGAAAATCTGAATGACAATGTGAGTGCTTGATACCATAACTGCACCTAATACGAGATGGCTTTTTTTAACATAAAAAATGTCTGAAAGTAGAACATAACCCATAATCACTCATTTGTGACCCACACCAACATCATTTCAGTGATAAACTCCATTTAAAAACTCACCCGTGTGAATGTGACACAACACAGTGAAATCCAGTAAAATTAAATACAACCATATCTGCATACGCGAATCCCATGATGACTAAAACCAAAATTACATGCTTGCCAAAAATCAACAATGAAATGTGACATTTTTTGACCCAATATACCCACAAAATTCCCCTGTGGCTCGCGAAGGAACCCATACATCGATTCCATAATTTTATGGATCATGGCCGACTATGTTACTGACATTGTCCGTGGCAACATATCGAATTCAAAAACCTCTGGATCGCAGCCATTCAGACACCTTGTGGTTAAGTTTGTCCAAGATGTTTGCAGCTGTTTGGGATTTGTCCATGGTGAACATGGCCACTATTGCATGCTGGCAACCACTCTTAATACTTTCTTCAGGGCCAAGACATGTAGATATATTTTGCTTTACCCCCGCAAAAGAGATCCAGTGTGCAGTGATGCACATGTAATCAGTTGCCTGACAACTGGTCCACATGTCTGTTGTCAGGTGGATAGTGTGAGCAACACTTTGCTGCAAAGCTTGTCCAATCAATTGCAGCACATTTTGATGCAGCGGTCGAACAGCAACTCTGGCAAAATAGGTCCGATTTGGAACCTTCCATTTTGGGCAAATGGCTGACACAAATTCTAAGAATCCCACTCCTTCCACAAAAGAAAAAGGGAGGTCCAGCGCTAACAATTTTGTCAGCTTCCAATTGTACAAACGTGCCATTGGGTGGTTGCGGTCGTAGGGTCCCTCCTGCCTAAACATGCCTGTAATAGTAGCCTGTATTATTTTCTTCTTTTCTGGGGCTTCTGATGCAGGTGAATGTTGAGAGGAAGGTGGTGGTAGACTCAGTGCCCGTTGTGGTGGGGCAGTCACTGTGTGCCGTGGTGTGTCAATCTGACTCTGAGTCTTCTGCCATTGTGAAGTCACTGAGGTGGGTGATTCTGCTGGAGCACTGCTGGGGACACGGCTACTTTTTACGAGAATGTCACCGTCTTCTTCTGTATCATCACCTTCCAAAGTGATTGGACTTGTAGCTGATGTTCTCCGGTTCTCCTCACCTTAACCACCATGACTCCATTCAGCAATTTTTTTAAGGTGCCCCTCCCACTGAATTGAGTGGTGTTTTTTCATATAGATCATTTAGCCTCCAGTACCGTAATGCGAACCAGCCTTACCTCGAATAACATGGGTCTGTCACATGGCCCATAGGGACATTGTCGTCTTCAGTAAGTTAGCATGAGCACGCTGCAGCTTGCCTGCTGCTTTGCACACGTTACTACACGTCTTTATTTTTTGCAATAATTTCTATGGCTGTTTTCACATGAGAACTCATCGCTGTGTTCACTCTCTGCATGTTCCTGGGATTTTGACTGAACATTATGTGCAAGGTCGAACAACAATGCCCCTTGTTATTTTGTTCTGGCCAGGCCTTAGCCCTTAGACAAAACATACTGATGCAACGGATGTTTGGATAAACGTACTTTAGTTTTATTAGAATACACGAATAGGTAGCACACACTTGGAGAGGGACCTTTCCAGGGAGAAGAGCGAGACAGCACCTATGATGTAGATCTACCATCTATAGGCTAAGGTATGGGATCTGCTAAAAAAGCCCAGAGATCTTCTAATATTTAATAATATTGCTTCTTAGCAAGGGGAGGAAGGTTAGGCTCTATTGTCTTCTCATTATGACATCCCCTTTTATGATATATGGACTAGCTGCTATGCTGACTGTATTTGTATTATGCATTTTCCTGCATGTTGTGGCAATTATACTGCATGTTAGGGCACGTTAGTTAAAATAAATATTTTAAACTGTTTCGTGTCTCAGTCAGATCTTATTGTGGACATGTACCAGAGTGAGAGTGAAAGGGTGTGTCTTGTTACCGCGATTCCTGAGAGATCTGGGAGTGTTGTGTTCTGGGGTGTCTCTGTGAGTGAGTAGGAGAGCAAGTGAGGCACTATAGCTAGTCGGTCCTGGGCTTGTGGGTACTAAAGTGGAAGGATGACTCAGTCCCTATACACCAAGGTCCTATAATTATGCGCGTAGTTCTGTGTTTGTGCAGAATCCCTGCAACAGGTGTTGCAAATGCTGCATACTACATTGTGCTCCCCCTGTGTGCTAACCATAAAAAAGTCCCAAACTAGGGAGAAGTACTTTTTTACTGTGCCACTACCAAAGCCTGAAGAAGAACTGGAGATAGGTGGGCATGTTGGCAATTGCCTCCCTGCAGGGCATACTTCTATTAAAGTAGTGGTTGTGCAGGTATCAGCATCATTATTCTAAGGCTTTCAGGAACTTTTCTTTTCCCTTGCCTCTCCTGGCATCTCACAGACTCTGGCGGGGTCCACGCCACATCCCTATCATCATCATCAGAAGTGGTGTTTGAAGAAGATGGTGGAGTAGTACCCTTCCTTTTCCTTGCTGAGATCCAATGATTCTAAAAGAGAGGGTTCTTGCTTGGCAGGAAGCTCGACCTCCAGTTCTGCTCCAACATCAGGAAGTTGTACTTTCGCTTGCTGCAACTGCTGTCCACTTTGCTCCGTTTCCTGAAACGATTGGGTACTACTTTGCGAAAGTGACCAATCCAATTCAATGTCACTGCTCGTTGGCATCGCCATGATTGCAGTGGTTGCCTAACTGACAGTCATGGTCTTGGGCTTAGTCTAGGGTGGTGCTGTTGATGTGGGAGTGCTGCTCTCAGTGTGCTCCCCAGAGGCTGGTGCGGCAGACACATGATGCTGTCCAAAAAAGGTTTCGACCGACACGCCACTCGTGGAAAGCTGCTTTTTCTCACTGACCACTTTTTGGGGAGAAACTTTCTTGGGGTCATCTTACAGCTCTCAGTTGGCCTGTACAGTGACATACCGGCAGTTGGCAGAAGGCCTGTACATTACTGTACAGTCCTTTTGTTTGGCAGTACTGCTGGTGATGTCTCTTCTCTTGTGCACCTAAAAGCAAATAAGCAAGAAAAACATTTAGTGAAAAGTAGCATTGTTTCAGTTTGAATTAGTACAGACAAAGGCAATATTAGTGTTTTTGTTTACTTAGGTAATAACCACTTTAAAGTCAAATCACACCACCATACCATAAAATTTAATTCCCCATGAAGGCAAACACACAATATACAGATAACGCTCTTTCCTTTATGTCCTTTTATTCTAAAGGAGACACCTGCGACACATTTAGGGAACTGCATGGGTAAATGGAATAGTAATTTTGGAGAAATAGAGGTTAGTGTGCGCCTATGGCAGACAGTGTGGTCCAAAGAGAAATGGAATTATCATTAAAAAAAGTGAATGATGCTGATGTGTCTGCAGGGCACTGCGGCCAGGGGGTCCAGGAGGAAATGGAATTATACCTACAAAAACTGAATGCTGTTGCACGACTGTGAGCCTATGGTGGAAGGATGGATGGATGGATTGATCGACTGAGGCAAAATGACAAAAAAAGTTATTTTTTTAAAAAGTAAAAAAAAAAAAAATTTACTTTATATTTTTAAAGAATTAAAAAAAAACATTATAATATAAAATAATAAAATTATTAAAAAAATTAAAAAGATAAAATTTAAATAAAAATAAAAAACAATCAATAATTACCGATGTTTGTATGGGAAGATGAGAAGAAACCTACTGTGAGGCAAAGAGGTGCAAAATAAAAATGAATCAGAAAATGCATGTAATATATAAGCATTGCTCATCAAAATCATGTTCTTAATATACATACTACAATGAACCTCAAGCATATTATTAAACTGTTATCACATCCATCTCATAGAGGCTTGATTATAAGAAACCCATTGTTGTTTTTGACCTCTAGTTCCATCTGCAATTGACCTGATCTTTGACGGTCATTGGGGTCACCCTCATAACAGCTACCATAAAAACCGGGTGAGTGCAATTACCTATTTAGACATGATGGCTTGAATGGTGAACAAATAAATGTATGAATGCTCGCAGGTTTTGATCTGGACCCTTTTGACAATTACAAATCTGATTTGAAATGGTGTGATTAATAGATCCTATGACTCCTTAATGAAATGTATTATGAAAAAATATTTGTTATAATCTAAATGAGTACATTATTATATTGTATTAAGTATTATATATATTTTTTAATAAAAAGTAATTTGTGTCTGTTATTCTATTTGTTTTAAATTCCATGTAGGTGAATACTACCTCACAAGAGAGATACTCATATTATTGTCCTGAAGAAGGTGGCTTTATATTACTGTACCACTGAAACGCGTCGACGCCCTTTTTTGATTCTGTTAAATTTGAGAAACAATGAAAAATTTGTGACATTCTGCACTTTTTCCAATTAGATATTTTCAAATTAACAGGTTTTAATGATGAAATTTAATGTCTGGAATGTTGTCTCTCATATTTGTGATGTTTTGTAACCAGTTTATAATATGTTTTTTTATGAAAATAGCTTGTATTATATTAATTTTATCTACTGTATTATGGCTGTTGCAATTTGTGTAACATTAAACAGATTTTTTTAATTGCCCTTTGGGTCATTTTAGATTTAGATTGAGTGACTTTTGCGATTTGATATAGTGGAGTGTGATTGATTTGATTGGTGTTTTCTCCAAGAGAATTGTTTTAGTTACTATATTATTGGTTCAAGGAACCCTGTCTCTTGGAGTAGTGGGCCCACTCTCCTTTTTTACAGAGTAAAACAACATATACCACTGAAACAGTTGTTTAATGCACTCCTGACTAGCACCGGCCTGGGTCTGCTGGAGGGCCCCTTGTCAGACTGGGCCACATAGTAAAATGAATAAATATTGCAAATTTAACAAACATAGAGAAAATGTACTGAACTGTGCTACTTTGTTCCTTTACAAAGGAAGAAAATTTTAATGCAAAAATAGAACTAGGCCCCTACTGAAAATGCAGGCCACCCATCACAATAACTTGGAACATTCAAATAAAAGAACAAATAAATACCGGTGCATGCCTTCTATCAAAAAACAACACCCTTATACAAGAATGTTTAAACTTACTTGCGGAATTTCTAATACAAAGGCCCTTATTATGACTTTGGTGGTCCTCCAGCAGTGCCGCCCCCACGCTGTCTGCTTGAGGACCGCCAAGGCTGTGGTGCTCCTGCCTGCCAGATTATGATTGTAATCCATGGCGGGCGGTGCAGCGGCGGTCTGATGGTGGTGGTCTGTTAGGAGTGGAGAAGTGTGGCTCAATGGTTAGAGCGGCAGACCCTGATGCAGAGATCTGGCCCGGGACCAGGGTTCAATTCCCGCCTCGGCGGGTCTTGGGCTCAATTTCCTCGGACCTGATAATTCTCGCCTCGGTGCCTATTCTAATCATGGGTCCCACTCTGCAACTCTGGGCAATAGCTTGCTTAATCTCCACAACGGCCCCAACAGCGCTGGGATGCCTGGCTTCACCCTGGGGGTGCCCAGGAGTGGACATTTCACAGGGAAAAGCCAGGAAGGGTTCCACAGCGGTATGCGTACAGCGCCAGGACACCTCGTTGGGGGTATAAGTGCGCTTTACAAGTACGAATTTCATTTCATTTCATTTCATTAGGCTCATGGGAGAGCCTAACATGCAGACCACTGCCGTGAGAGCAACAACTGCATGCTCCTGCATGGTGTGGCATGGCATACCACACAGTGCAGGAACTGGGGGTGCAATCCAGGGCGGCACAACATGTGCCCCCTGCATGCACCCCCAGGCCCAGGAGCAGCTGCGGGCTCTGTTAGGGTCCCCCAAGTTGCCTCTCCACCACCCTTTCATGGCGGGCTCACTGCCATGAAAGGAGTGGCGGAAAGCCAACTCAGAACATACTAGCTGTGCCGCAGTGGCACCACCAGCATGTTGTGGCTCCTGACCGCTGAGTGATCGCTGCAGGATCCTGGATCCCTGGTGGATGCAGCGACCCTGTGGTGGTCTGACCGCCACACTCATAATACTGCAGGTGGGCCAACAGTGTTAAGCGCATATATCACCTTAAGGTCTCAAAGCGCTAGCCTGAACTCAGAAAACAGGAAAGGATGAGAAGGGAGGGACAGACTGAAGGGAAAGTGGTCTCAGAATAGCCAGGTTTTAAGAGATTTGCGGAACTTTTTGTGGGTGCTCTCTGAACGTAGATGCAGAGGCAGAGTGTTCCACAAAGTGGGAGCAAGACTGGAAAATGATCTTCCACCGTTCTTGACTATGCGGATTTTCGGGATAGTTAGGAGGTTTTTATTGGTAGATCGGAGAGTTCTGAAGGGCCGATACCTTTTCAGTTTGTTAGCCAGATAATGAGGACCAAGTCCACTAAGGGTTTTGTGTACTAGACAATTAATCTTAAAATTGATCCGTTTCCTGACAGGGAGCCAATGCAGGGCTTTCAGACTGGGTGCCGAGAGGGAACGGGTGGAAGGTTTAGAACCAGTATAGCCGCCGTGTTCTGAAGGACCTGGAGTTTGGCGTTTGTCAGACCACCACCGTGAGTATGGTGGTCCTGTGTACCACTGTACTCATAATAAAGTCCCAAGTCATTAAAACCAATGGAATGTATGCAGCAGACAAGGAGAGTGATCCTTCCAGCTCAAAATCTAAATGAAAGGGACCAGGTGATGGACAAAGTACTGGGAGGAGCCTGCTGAAAGGTAGTTGGAGTCTCTGGGGCACTTCCTTCCTGTTGTAAAAAAAGTTTAAAAAAAAGACTTCTCGCTCACAAAAACAACTCCAACCTCCAACTTGGAGAAGACAAACCGCTTGAAAAACCTCTTTAGGTGCTTCTTGAGTGCAAAAGCTACTTAAGTGAAGCCTTCACGACTGCGAGTGGCACTATATTGGCGCCATTGTGGCCGGAAGCCATATGAGTGGGTGTGAAGTCTTGCACACGCTTGCTAGCGGCCTGAGAATATCATGGAGCTCGCTAGCGAGCACCAAACAAATCTCAAGCGCGACTGGAAAAAACTTCTGCTCCGCACCCAGAAGGCAGAATCCAGTCTAGGAAGGAGTGCCCGAATACCGCACACTCCAAGAGTGGAGCGGAGTTCACTGCCCGGGCCTACACTCTAGATCATGCACGTGTCACCATCTACGGAGTATTTTATGTGACTATTCCCTCGAGCTCCTATTCTGCTCTGTGACGTTCTTCATGGGATAGGGGAGAAATGGAGCCTCCTGGGCAAAGGCTAATTTTTTCTGTGAGGAAAACATTTTTCCCTGTGAAGAAAGAACTTCTCCTACTCCACAAACAAATCAGTTGTTGATCTGTTGGTCTTCCCATTATGGACAGCCGTTGGCTGGAGGAGATCTCTGACCATTTCCAGGGTTTGCAACCAAACTAAAATACTTTAGTGAAAAGTGGCAAATACATTTGGTATGTGAAAGGCCATAAATGTATTTTTTTTAAATTTCCCATGCATTGGTTTGCTACAAATCTTTAGGGGAATGGAGTACCATAATAGGGCTCCTTGCACTGTGAAAGCTCTGCCATTATATTGCTTCCATTTAAATGTAGGGGTTTATAAAGAAGGTTATCCTTGTATCTCAGAGCTGTCTGGAACCATATTTCATACGCTTTCTGCTTATAAAACTGGGACTCTTTTATAGATATTAACAGAGGTAACTTGCGCCTGTGAAGAAGTTACATGTGTAAGTTAATTCTTAGGCTTTTGAGTAACTTTATTACTTTTTCTTATTTACCGTCTCTGGGGCATATTCTCAAGAACGTGTGATGACTACCGCAAATACAGCTTAACGCAACACTTCACATCGCAGTCCATCGCGGGAAAATAACGCTGTGTTAACGTGGCATCCCAACATGGCGGTACCATGCGATAGTCACACGATAACGCGTCAAATGAACGCGTTAAAATCAACCCCAACGCGAAAATGGTAGCGATGACGCCAATCGCGATACAAAAATCTGCGAAAAACAGCCACAGGCCTGCAATTTCCAGGCGTCATGCGGGAAAGTGCACCACAAAAGTAGAAAAAAAAATACAAACAAAAGCCAAACAACAGCGAAGCACAATGGAGGCATCCGGAGCAAGTACAGAGGACAACGAGAACCCCACAAGCCCCCCAGAGGACCAGCCTGTGACCTCGGGGTCAGGGAAGGGCAAGGACAAGAAGAGTAGGAAGAAGCGGTTCAGTCCGCAGGAAAACAGGATCCTGATAACGGAGGTGATAGAACACCATCAAACACTGATCGTCACCTCCACTGTGTCACTGGCAACCAAAAATGGAATATGGCAGTCCATCCTGGACAAGGTGATTGCAGTCGGAGTGCTGAGGAGGACAATGGAAGAGCTCAAGAGGCGCTGGAATTATGTGAAGCGCAAAACCAAGCAGAAACTCGGCAACAACCAGAAGGCAGCAATGCAGACTGGAGGTGGGAGTCCAGCGCCACAGGAGGAGCTGGATGAGATGGAGGAAATGGTGTCCACAGTCATCAGTGGGGAGACGGTGGCAGGAGTTGGGGGACCGGACACAGCTCAACATGACCCGACACATTAGCAACAGGGTGAGTAACGACCAGGGACTGGGGGGACGGGGGAGATGGGCACAATGGCACACATGCACAATTAAGCACAGCACATCTGCGGACAAACCATGCCCCAGACCCCCAACTCCCACCAAGAGACCAATGCACACAGGTATGCAACATCTCAGCACCGCATAAGCACAGAAGCCCGAGGCACATCGCATGTAAGGGATAAGGGGCAGCTAAATCAGAGCTGCAGGGGCGCCTCCCCCAAAATGCGGCACACACACATTACATGCAGAACACATCAACATTGACAACAATGTGGTACAAACCGCAACACGTCCACAACAGAACAGAGGACACAACTGGTGCCGCATGTGCCTAGAAACTGGCCAATCACATTTGGCATTGCCGGGAAATGTGAGTTGGCAATGTACAAGTACAAACACACATCCGTGATGTAGTCGGAATGTCCACTGACCTGCATCAAATAGGCAGCTCCCCCCAAACAGTCACAATGTACATTGTCATGCAGTCTGAATGTAAACATGTACAATGCACCACACCTTCGACTCCGACGCCCTCCAACAGCTCGTGGACAGCCTCCGCAGCCCACTTCCAGAAGCAGGGCAGCCCAGCTGCCACGAGGAGAACCCACCCCCTGCACAGAACACACAGCAGGCAGCACCCACCACCATGGCTGCCTCCCAGGACCCCCACGACGAACACATGGCTTTCCAACGCCGTGTGTTGCGGTGCCAGGAGAAGCTGGCTGAACAGGTGCAGGTGGGGTTCGACCGCATGGCAGCCAAACTAGACGCCATATGTGGGTGTCTGAGTCCCATCAGGGACCACTCACAGTCCCTAACAGACACCCACAGTCCGCTCCATGCTCTCCAATGGACAATGGCTGACATCGCTCGAGTCCTGACTCTGCGACAAGAACGACTGTCTAGTCAGAGTGCCTCCAGCAATCTCACCCGGGAGTTGGGACACATGCGGAGGATCATGGAGAACATGGAGCGGACGCAGGCGGAAAGGGCGGCTGCCACGGCTGCACACCAGCGAGAGGTAGCTGGGTCCCTCAATGCCCTAAGGACCCTCCTCATGGCATTGCTGCCACAAGGCCTGGCGTTGATGCATGCTGCTGCTACCACCCTATCCACATCTCCGGCCCCTGAGGTGTCAGTGCCACACAGGGCTGGAGACAGAACACCACCACCCACATGTGAGGCACATGCAACTGCAGAGGACGAAGATGCGGATGAATCTGCCTTCGTGGTCAGACGGACGCAGTAGCATTCATCTCCGCCATGTGGCCTGTTTCTGCTTGGTTCTGCCCTCTGCATCATCACCTTCCACTGTCCCCCGATGCACTCTGCGACACTCACCTTGGACCTCGACATGGACTGCCATATTCTGTTTGGCCACCAATGACACAGCTATCAGACTGCGGACTGAACTCCTCCGCTCCTGATGTACCTGTCATTCCCTGAAGGACTCTGGCTGGCCCTCCACGGGCCAACAATGGAAAGTGGGGTTGGCATGGCCCTGTACTGCTCCAGCTGCAACACTCCACTGAATGTGCAATAAACATTAATATTCACACAGATGTGTCATGTCTATGATCTTTCAAATGTTGAAGTATGGATGAATGTAGGGTCAGTGATTCCCCCTTACGTCCATGTTGCTCATGTTGTGGGACTTTTGTCACAGGGTGACAGATTGCCGATTGCGTTCCGGGTGGCGCCGACACTACAACAGAGACACATCCATTAGTCACTTCCTTGTCCAGCCCAGGACAGGACCACGCCCAGAGCTCCGGGGTCATTGTTCACACCCTTACGCTGGACTGGCATACGCCAGGACAGCCCACTCCGCTTACGCACACAGGGGGGGACGACAACGCCACATGTCCCAGGTCTTCACTGTAGGGATCTGCAGCTCACAGGTCTAGTTGTCAGCATGCCACAGCCACTCCCTCACGGCTGGTGTACACCCACACCACACCCATCCAGCACAGGCGTCACAGGACATGTGAGCCTGCCAATAAAAAGGGCCTGGCGCACGTGCTGGATGCCATTTCCACTCTCTAACTGGGTGTCTCCGTGTAGTTCTCATGTATGCATGAGGGCCTAGGGCCCTGCCACCTCACGTTGCCCAGTGCCGGGGGTGACATGATGGCGTCCGCACCACAGGACTCAATCATTAAGGGTCCATGGCTAGCGGGGCACAGACTTGGTGGCACCGGATACACTGCGGCAGGCACAGGCACACCGGCACGGGACGGTGTCTTGCGGTGCAGTGAGATGGGGGCACCTAAGGTGCTGAGCGGGTGTGCAGCCTGCAATGATGTGCCATCCTGGTGGACAGGACTGGCAAGGATCAATGTGAGCCCTGCTGGACCGCAGTGTAGGCCTGAGCCAGCGGGCTGTGCGGGCCTCCCGCCACGTGGCGTTGCCTCGCGGTTCACAGAGTTAGTGGCACCTCAAGCGCTGAGTGGGTGTGCAGCCTGCGATGATGCCGTGTGCACTGATGTGGTCTCAACCATTGCGAAATCAAGACCCAGAGTCAGGTGTGTGACCTGGTGGCCCGCGGTGCGGGGCTGCATGATGTGGAGGGTGCCATGGTCGCGGGCCCCGGGCTTGGAGCTCCCACCGGCACGTGGTGGGCCCTCTTGGAGACACGCCGGTGGCGGAAGGTGAGCAGTGAGGCCTGGTTGCGCAGGGGCGGGCAATTGCCGCTGGGTGGTGGGAGGGGCTGGGGTGCAGCAGCCTGTGTGCGCAGGGGCGCGCAAGCGATGATGGCTTGTGCAACTGTATGGACTCTGCCATTCATGTCTCTGGGCACTGTTTCAGATAAGGGACCTGGGGGACTGCAGTGTATACCGGCACATGGTTGGAGACACACCGGTGGCAGCAGGTGAGCAGTGAGGCCTAGGTCCGCAGTGTCGGCACACTCTCACCCTCTCTTTCTCTCTCCCTCTCTCTCTTTCTCTCTCGTTCTTTCCCTCTCTCCCTCTCTCTCTCTCTCTCTCTCTCTCTCTCTTTCTCTCTCCCTCTCTCCCTCTCTCTCTCTCTCTCTCTCTCTTTCTCTCTCCCTCTCTCCCTCTCTCTCTCTCTCTCTTTCTCTCTCCCTCTCTCTTTCTCTCTCCCTTTCTCCCTCTCTCTCTCTCTCTTTCTCTCTCGCTCTCTCTCTCTCTCTCTCTCTCTTTCTCTCTCCCTCTCTCCCTCTCTCTGTCTCTCTCTCTTTCTCTCTCCCTTTCTCTTTCTCTCTCTCTCTCTTTCGCTCTCTCTCGCTGTACTTTGATGGGCGCATGGCACACCTTCTTATCCAGATTTCTGTTTGGCAGGCTGTGACTTACAGAATGTCCTGAGAAGACCCGCCATGCCTCTTCAGGATTGTTGTATTTGGTTTATTCTGTAATAAACGTATTATTTGGATATCATGATATGAATGTATGATTTCCCTTTTTCTGATCACACATGAATGTTAGGTTTTGTGATTGTGCGAATTCAGGTGATTTGTTTGGTTCATGATTTTGTGGAGTTGATGTGCAATTTCTTTGTCCAAAGGGGGGGTGTGGGGGTGCCCGGGGTGGGGCCCCAGGGGGTTGGTGGGGGGTCCTGGGGGTGGTGGCGCTGGGTGTTGTTGGCCTATTGGGGCTCCGGGCTGCATGATCGGTTGCTCCAGGGCATCTGTTGTTCTTCATGTGTGGCTCTGGGCTGTGCTCCCTTGTCTGGTGCTGGTTGTCGTCCGACTTTACACCAGGTAAGAGCAGGTGTTAATTTCCTGCTGCTAACGCGCCTTATCTCATGTTTTGTGATCTTATCGCCGATCTGGCTGGTCGTTGAGAATGTTGTGGAGTGGTGTTGTCGCAGATTTTTGCATGGGAACGCCTACTCTGCATCTCATTAGCGTTAGTTGCCGGGGTCATCTGTGGCGATGTTTTTTGCGACTGCTTTCGCAGGTAAACTGGTGTTATGGGCTGTTAGCGCCAGCTAGTGAATGGGGCGGTGAATTTATCGCGACTTTGGCTGCGATAAAGTGCTGATAACTAGGCGATAGTTCCTTGAGAAGAATATGCCCCTCTGAGTTTAAAGTTTCTCAAAAGTGTAGACTTTCATGACTCCGCACCCTGAAACTGGTTAGAGCCAAATTTACAAATGTAAGTTACTACAGCCAAAAAAGAGAAAAGTAAGTCCAGCACCACACAGTGACAACCGCTGTTACTGCAACATCTAGATAGATAGATAGATAGATAGATAGATAGATAGATAGATAGATAGATAGATAGATAGATATGCAGAGCATGACAGCTTCTGTAGTTATGGTTGAGCCGGAGTTTCCATTATAAAGTCATTTTTTGTTTTCCTATTAAATTTTGTGCCGTCCGGTCAATCTTAACAAATTTTTCATCCCATTTAGATTTGTCATGGCAAGGTATGTGCAGATCTATCAAGCGGATGGCAAAAATATTTACCATTTTAACTTCTAAAGCTTTCTATGGTTTCAGATATAGAAAAAAACAGCTGTGCAGAATCACAACAAACTTGTCATGACAGGCAAAATATTGCTCCAAGAAGTTCCTTTGCTTGATTTGGAGAAAATCTGTTCAGTCTCACTCCCGAGCTTGGGCCTGTGAACCTGGAACAATCTAATTTCCTTTCTGTAACTTGGAGAAAAATATTACAGCTGCCATTATAGGGTGCAGGACTCTGTCCCTGCTTGCTGAAAAATAAAACGGAATGATCCTTAAGAGGGTGGCGGAAGTACCTCTTGACTCTCTAGTTAGGGCGAACTCCAAGGGGACTAACTCATGTTTAAAATAAAAAATCTGATTTTTTCATGGTGTTTTTGCAACCCTGGGTGGGGTTTGTGGACTCATGGCACAGTCCGTGGCCTAAGCATGGTACATCTGGTCCTCAGAACCTGGTCAAGGGGGTTTGTAGACACATTGCTGGGTTCAAGAACCCGGCGGGAATTCCATAAAACATCCACAAGTTTCTGAGAGTCTGCAAATCCCACAAGAGGGTTTGCAAACCCTTAAAAAATGTTTAAAAAGTAGAGCCTGGCCATAGGCATGCCCTGCTGCCAACCCCTGCTATGCACTGACAAAGGCAACTGCATTACCTTTAAAGAAGAGGTGAGGCTAGAACACAGAACGGCAAAGGCATTGCTCTCAGGAAAAATATGAAGGAGAAGTAGAATACGAGATTTTGAGTGCATGAAACAACTATCTCATTGTTTCTGAGATTATTCAGTGGTAAAAGTGGATATAGATTAGTGTATGGAAGGCATGGAATTCTCCCTTGCTCCAAAATCTCTATTGAATTGAACTTCTCTACCAGTGGTGGAGAACAGAAGACCTGGACCTCCTCCTGATATTAGTGGGGTGCGTTGTCTTCTGCTTCACTGCCTCTAACCTCACTGAGAAATCTTTCACTTGCTGACACCTTTTCATCTTCTTTGTTCTACTCCACGGTGGATGTTTCTGCATATATGGCTTTGTGGATCCAAGACTGGAAGAAGTCTTGAGACTTTCTTTGCAAGTGATATTTGAGCTCCACAGCAGACAGTAGTGGTTTTATGTAGAGTTGGGTAGTAACATAATATTGCATTACTTTTAAAGGAAGTGGAGAAAGTACAATGTTTATAAGAATTTGTTTGGATTTTGACATTCTAACACAAGGTCGGTGAAGTCAGAAAACTTTGCACTTTGCATAGGCATTTGCGGTGGATTTACCTCCGATCACTAATGACAGAGACTGAGTTATCCACACAGGCATGCCTTTCACTATCAATGGAAATCTAAGTAGGGTCGTTTGTTATTCGCTGAAGAAGATTCTGACATTTGGTGGCTGAGCCTCTGTTCCCATCCTTCTCAGGCCTTTTGTCTCCATATGCACATCTTCATTCTCCGTTTCAGAATCCAACATCTTTGCTTTCAAAGGCACAAACCATGTTTTTAAATTGAAAACTCAGATGTGAGGATTAAATATTATGGTGTGGATTCTCAAAGGCCACACTTGGGTTCTCAAAATTACTACCGAGCTTACTCGGGATAGTACTGCATTGAGGAACCCAAATATAGTTACAGAATCACAAGTATGTGTTCTAGAACGTACACATTGCATCTACTTTTTTAGCACGAGTGTTTATTTCTCATTCTTTGTTTCTGGGATCAAGATCTGAGGACGACTACTCCGTACACAAGCCCATGCTCTGATTTGAATAACCTGAGTTCGGGGTTATAAAATCTCGACCCCAAAACCACAGTCTAGAATAAGATCTTAATTTCGCCGCTGATATCTGTTGCACAGAAGTAAACAATATACAGCACAGTCATGCCAGCTATTTCCTGTGGACATAAGTGAGCCAACAATACTACAGTTAAAACGTATTGCAAGAGATGCTCATCACAATGTCTAACATGAAGAGCATCATCTGCAAATGCTAATTAATATATTCTCCATGACCTCATTGCATATCTTTGGCACTACAAGTTTGCCTTCTTTGGACAGCTTGCAAAATCTGCCTTTGACATGAGAATGTCAACATCAGTGATTTGCCCCATGTTACACAAGATCATCAGACAACTTTACCTATTTATTTGTGTATATTTTAAATACTGGAACATATGGAATGATTTAAATGATTCAAATGTTTTCTTCTGCTCTTCACATTGAACTTTAAAGAGAAATCTGATATAGATTGCTGTGCGTTTATATTAGGTTCAATGCACTGGCTTATGTAGACTAAGCTCCAAACTCTGTTTTTGAGAACTGCGCTCCATATCAACATACCAATCTGTAGAATGTTATATCCTTAATCTCTTCTGTTAACAAGAGCATTACTAGACGATGTGAACTTTTCAAATATGCTTCTCTTTCGATAAAATGCCAGTGTTTATGGAGAACGTATTAAAAAGAAATGCAAAAGGGATATGTGCAAGTTTGTCTCGATATGTTTTCAAAGTAAGAACTTAATGCGTGCTATTAAAAATGTCTGCCTCTTAATGTGCACCTTTACAAGTCTGTATTGCCCCAGGCTTAAAAGTGATCTTTTAAAACAAAAACAATTATGGAACCTTCTACTTAATTCTTAAAAATGATGCTCTTTCAGTAAAGGTGTGGAAAGATGAAGTGTTTTTAGTAAGAGGAAAGGATTAGATACCTCTTTAAACGCTTTCAGAATATTCATTTATGATTAGGAATGCAGAAAAAAAGATTGTTTTGTTAACAGAAGTTGGTTTTATTGTATTCAAGTTATGTATTGAACACAAATTACTCTCAACAGGTCTCTCTTACTAAAGACTCGCAAGGAGCATTTGGTCTATGACAAAATTCTAATTAGATCAAGAGTTGAAGGTCTTTCATATATTCCATGGCGGCATAGGTAAGGGAGTACCAAATAGGCAGCCAATATCACGTTTAAGAAATCAATTCCTGCTTGCCATTCCGCTTCCATTAAATACATACTTAGGGGCCCTGAAATACAGACTCAGGGCCCTTTTCATAAAGGTTAATTTACAGGTATAAATTTACCCGCCAGTAATTCTACTCCCACCCCTAGGTGTAAATCTACACTTTTTTTCTATTGACCATTTCCAAATTTAGATTTACACCAAAGTATAGACTTTCATGTCTCCACTCCCTCAGTTCAGGGAGAGGAGACATCCAAGACTGCATTAATGAGTATACAGTTGCCACTAGCAACTTTTCAAAGTAGGTGGACTTCTCCCCTACCATGGTGAAGATCTCACTGCGGAAAAGTATACAGAAAATATTAACGTTTATTATTCTTTAAAAAAAATATTAAGCACATTTTAATATAAAATAAAAAAGTAAAATAATGTATAATATGTATTATCACTACTAATCACTTTACAGCTAGTATTTTATGTTATAGTAATTTGGTGGAGACCGCCGCGACTGGCGCAGACATATCCACATGCGGAAGAAAGGTCACTGCAGACAAAAGGGAGATTTCCTCATAGAAGGTAATAGGATAGTTGCATACAATTGACCCAAATTACACACACCTGCACCCATTTACTTCCTCCAATATTAATACTGCCCACACAATAGACTGATTAACGTTTATTTTAACTATTATTTCAAATTAATTGCATACATTTAATTTAAATATAGAAAAAAAATGCTGCAGACCTATAAATTAATTTTGAATTTGATATTTAAATAGTTTAGGCACATTAAATTAACTAAATATTATTTTTCTGAAGTTTAAATGAAAAAAGAAATCCCACCTTACAGTAAAAAAAAAAAAAATCAGGAAGTGGAATATTAATAAAAGTGATGTATAGAATTAATTAAAAGTAGTTCAATTATATTTAATGAAAATGAATGCAACATTAAGTTATAAATTAAAAAAGTTCTTAACATTTTTGAATAAAAAAAATAAATACGTGTTTTTAAAGGTTTTCTTAGCATTAAATTATAGTTATTTTTTTTTAAGTATTTTAAATGATTTAATGTAATTTACCATTAATTCATAATGAGTTTCATTTTAAATCTATATCTCCATTATTTTCTATGGAAGGGTTTTGCGGCACCAGTGGTTGGCCATGTGTGGTGCAGGACCTACTACTGTTTCTTTTTGGAAGTAGTAAGTTACACTCATAGATTTGGCTCCACCCCCTGTTTCAAGGGGTTGAGATGTGTAAGTCTACACTTTTGAGTAAGTTTTCACTTGGAGTTTGTGAATAGCCCAAAGTAGAAATGTTACTCAAAAGTGTAGGAGTAAACTGACACGTGTAACTTACTAATAAGCTTAAGTTACCTTTGCTAATAGCCCGGTTAGTTTTCCGCTGTTGTCAATGCCGTTCGCTAGGGCCTTTTTCTTTGTTCCTTTGATTTGTTGATGGTAGCATCTCAGGGCTGTTTTATATGTCTTGTTGTTGTTTTCTAGATGGGTCATTCTCCATGTTCTTTCCAGTTGTTTGCAATATTGTTTTTTTGCGTGGAGCTCCTCAGTGTACTAGCTGGCCCGATTCAGTATTCTTCTCTTTGCGTTATGTTTTCGGGGTGCCACGGAGTCAGTGGATTTTGTGATCCACTCCTCCAGATCTTTGATGTTGCTGTTTAGGTTGTTAATGCGGGTGAGTTGATTTGTGCTCTACAGTCCCTGCCTCGGTGGCCTGCTGTGGTGTCTCCCTCGGCCCCCCTCGGCTTCCGGCGGCGGCGGTGACGAGCATCAGCCACAGTGCCACAAGAGTGCCGCATTAGTGCCGCGAGTGCCGCGAGAGCGGAGCAGAGCAGCGGGGGCTTGCCTTTACCTGCCCGGTCTGAGGACCCTGAGGACCCCAAGGGTGCTGAATTCGAACTCTGGAACTCTGGAGTAGCGCGTACCCCTTGGTTGGGTGAGTGCAGTGAGAGCACCACCATTAGTTGGTGGTAGCAAAGAGTGTGCCTCAGGCGGGGGCGGAGGCAGCCCGGGAGGCTCTGGGTGCGGCCTGTGTCCGCCTGTAGAGCCCCACTCACTGGTCTTTGCTCTTTTTTGTATACTTTCAACAACTTAATACCTAACACTTAACAAGTCGTTTGGTGACGTTTGGTGACGTTTGGTGACGTTTGGTGACGTTTGGTGCCTAGCAAACTGTGAGCTGGTAGCTGCGAGGAGGTGTGAGGAGCCGGGAGCTGTGAGGCCCCTTTATCATCTTGGTACTTTGCTAGCTGAGAGGGGGCTGGGTTGCAGTAAGTCCTGCTAAGAGTCCTGCTAAGAGTCCTGCTAAGAGTCCTGCTAAGAGTGCACTCCTTCCGAGCAATATGACTTCCAAAAAATTACGCTCGGGCGTGTGCTCTCTTCATCTCCAAGTCGGTTACACAAATTAAAGAGATCATATAGTGGCACTAGACAACTGCAGCAACTCTGCTACAAAGCCCACCCAGTTATTACAGGCTTTTTTCGCGAGGTGCCTCGGATTGCACCTGAAGTGGCAGCAGTAATTCAAGACGGACAGTTCTCGAACTGCCACACAACAACACTCTCTCCCCTTTTTTCTGTGGAGTCACTGGGAGACACTTGCATTCTCGCTGGGGGCCTGAACCACTCCCGGGAAGGGGTGTGGGCACAGAAGAATGATGTTGTCGAGGATGGTCAAAGTGTGCAATCCTCGGTCGCCCCCTCATATGCAAATTCGGGTTTCGTCGCTCGTGATATCCAACAGAGCCAGC
Source organism: Calotriton arnoldi (assembly GCA_963921515.1). Lineage (NCBI taxonomy): Eukaryota > Metazoa > Chordata > Amphibia > Caudata > Salamandridae > Calotriton > Calotriton arnoldi. The sequence continues at coordinate 930,062 of CAWUFW010000384.1, read as the reverse complement.
AACAGTCCTCTCCGAACAGGTTAAAGCAAGATTATATGTCTGGTGGGTTACCTGTTACACCTGACGTTTTCTCATGTACAAAATCGTGCTCAGACTTTCCAGCCAATCTACAGAGTCAACAACATATCCCTTTGGATGGTCAAAAGTCTGTCTGTACGTCTGTTGTCTCACAAGCTGGTTTATCTGCTCGGGGGATATCTGTAAGCGAACAAGTGGGGAGGGTGGTCCGGATGGTATATTGGACGATGCTCCTTCTATGTTTGAGAAGTCAATTGCATGTGAAAGGTTAAACCTAGGGGACGACTTTACTCTTCCAGACATTGACATAGAAATCCATACAAGGGGCTGGGAAGTCCCTCACAAGGATGTTCATCCGATGAGCGGTCTCAGGGGAGATAATACTCCAATTATAAGTGCTTCTCCTAGGCGTTTCTCTTTGCCTCTTTTGTATTGTAGTACAAGTCATTTGAGTGGCACTTCTTTGGAGTCTGCCCACGATGTTTTTTTACCCTGTACACAACCAAAGTTGGGAAATGAGAGGGATGTTGCGCCTTCGGAATATCTCGTTTGCATTGAAAAATTTTTTAATTCCATTTTGTCTTTACTAGAGAAATCTGTTTTAAGTTCTGACCATATATTGGAAATGATCTCTGTAATGTTGTTTGAAGTGCAAAAGGCAACTAAGTTTGATTCTATTCAACCCATGTCTACGATACATCCCCATACGGAAGAACTGGTAAATGGAAGGCTTCCTTCATCCGTCCCCTTGAGAGAGTCGAGAGATGTCTATGTTCAAGCGGGAATACCTCTTTATCTGTTGCCCCCTCGTGAATCCATGTGTAATTTTGAAAAAGAAGAGTTATGTTTAAGTACTCTATTTGGGGAGGACGTATTGGGACCCCCACCGGAAAGGTCTATAATAAAACCTTTCCCTTTGTTTAATAATGGTTAAAAAGGCGGTGCTAGAGAAACTGAGAAAATTAGGGGTTCCAAAAAACAAAGGGGTAGGGGAGAGGGGGAGTGGGAAGTTTTGACTCCCTCTACCTCCTAGGCTTGTTTCTCAAACCTGCCTGAGAAGGGAGGGCTGAAAGTAAGGAAGAGGGGATGCCCCACAACAAATCATAAGGGGGAAAATATGAAAAAGAAACACAAAAAGTTGAGGCGATCTTCTAAACGAAAAACGTAAAAATTGCATTTTTCTCAGATCCTTGGAAGCCAGAGTGACACTCAAGTATTAAAGGAGGAGGGAGACCCCAAACCCCTGTCTGATGAGGGTGTTCCTATGGAGCCCCACATAGTGCATATGTCAACGGCTGGGGGAGTGGGGGTCTCTGGAACAGGAGAATCATTACCAAATTCTATGTCGCAGTCCACTCAAGAATCTCATACTCCCTTGATTAACGAGTTGGTTGATCACTCTGAAAGGGAACCACAAACAGGAGGTGGGACTTCTATGCTCCAGACTTGGTATGGGGTTTCTGGGGCTGGGGTGGTTGATAATCGAGAGGAGGGGTACCAAACACGGAGCACCAAGCAGGTTGGGTGGAATAGAGCTCTTACAGGGAATACATATTTGCCTATCAGAAGTTTAGAGGCCCCAATTTCCACGACGGTGCCGTATTCGAACATTCAGCCCAATGATGGCTCACATGTTGTCAGTTGTGGCGATAGGGTCCCTCTATGGATCCCCCCAAGGGATGATTCAAAGAAACTCATTATGGTGCAGAGTTCTCTATCCCCCATGGTGGATTTTACTTGGCTATTTGACAATGAATCCTATCCGGTAAACTGAGGATCCATTCTTCGTCTATTTTCAGAAATAGAGGCATTAAGGTTGATATCAAGTAGGGATATTTTAATTGTGAAGATTAATTTACATGACACCTTCTCCTACTCGAGAGTTACTTTTTGCTCTTTGATCATTGGCAACTTGGTTATGCGGAATTGTGAGCATTTCCTGAAACGAGGGCTTGATATAGCATCCGTTCCCGAATATGAGGAATATCCCTCTATGTGTTCTCCAACGCAGTGTCCGACAGCTTTTAGGGCCGTTAATTCTGTGGCACTAGATGCAATGGGCCCAGAGTTTGAGTATTCTTTGGGTAACACCAAAAATATTGTGGTTTCCTTGGATAGAAGGGGCCGCTCAATAAATCTGGTGTCTGATATGGTAGCTGTTCCCCAGGCCTTAGATCTAGAAGCAGAATCATCCCAGTGGACCTGAGTCGCAAGAGCATTGAATAATACCTGTCGGGAAGCAGAAAGAAGCGCTCCTTTGAGGTAGCCTGAGTGGGTTACTTCTATCTTGGAATATGGCTGGCTTGGGTCATAACGAGGCGAAATTGAATTATTTGAAAACCTTGAATCCTCTAATCATCTGTTTGCAAGAAACTTGGTCTTGCAAGGATTTTGATTGCGATGGTTATTTTTCCTGCCATGCTAAACGTTCTGAAAGAGGTCACGCTAGTGGGGGAGTCTCTATTTTGCTTCAGAACTCGATTAATTGTAACCAGAAGGTATTCTGCCATCCTTCAAATCTTTGCATATGCTTGAAGTTGGCTTGTTTGGGAGACCTTGGTAGGCCTATTTTTTTCCTTGTGGCAAATCTATATATCCCTCTTGGGAGAAACTTTGATCATCTGTTGAGTACTTTTTTCTTATTCATTCATGATATAGCCATCAGGGAAGAATGTTCTCTAGTGGTAATAGTTGGAGACTTAAATGCCAAAATTTCCAACTCTGCTCTAGAGATTTACGCTAATATCGATAAAGAGGAAACTTGGCATATCCCTGAGATTCTTTTACCGGAAAAAATAAAAACAGATAAACGGGGCTTCTCCTTGTTGGATAGTATTAGAAGCACAGACCTTGTTATTCTAAACGGGAGAGTGCCCATTGATAAAATAGCTCAATTTACCTTTCACTCCCATCACACTCGGGGGGGATATTCTCAAGAACGTGCGATAAACATCGCCAAAATAGGCTAACGCAATTTTTCATATCTCCGTCTATCGCGGGAAAATAACTCCGTGTCAACGTCGTATTCTCAACACGGCGGTAACATGCGATAGTTTCCCGATAACGCCTCAAATGTCCGCGATACAATTACCGCAACGGCGATAAAAAAGGAAACCCGAACGTAAAAAAAGTTGAGATGGGCCCGTCTGCGATAAAAATCACTATAAAAGCGGCAAAAATGAAACACAAATAAAACACAAACAACTGCGAAGCACCATGGAGGTAGCCGGAGCAAGTACAGAGGACAACCTGAACACCACAAGCCCCACGGAGGACCAGCCTGGGACCTCGGGGTCAGGGAAGGGCAAGGAGAAGAAGAAGAGGAAGACGCGGTTCAGTCCGCAGGAAAACAGGATCCTGATTACGGAGGTGACAGAACACCATCAACAACTGTTCGTCACCTCCACTGTGTCATTGGCAACAAAAAATGGAATATGGCAGTCCATCGTGGACAAGGTGAATGCAGTCAGAGTGCTGAGGAGGACAATGGAAGAGGTCAAGAGGCGCTGGAATGATGTGAAGCGCAAAACCAAGCTGAAACTCGCCAACAACCACAAAGCAGCAATGCAGACTGGGGGTGGGAGTCCTGCGCCACAGGAGGAGCTGGATGACATGGAGGAAATGGTGTCCACAGTCATCAGTGTGGAGACGGTGGCAGGAGTCGGAGGACCGGACACTGCTCAACATGACCTGACACAACAGCAACAGGGTGAGTAACCACCAGGGACTGGGGGGACGGGGGAGATGGGCACAATGGCACACATGCACAAGTAAGTACAGCACATCTGCGGACAAACCGTGCCCAAGAGTCACAACTCCGACCAAGACCCCAATTTACCCAAGTCTGCAACAGCTCAGCACTGTAGAAGCACAGAAGTGAAAAGCACACTGCCTGAAAGGGATAAGGGCCAGCCAAATCAGAGCTGAAGGGGCAAATCACCCACAATGCAGCACACACACATAACACTCAGAGCACCTCAACATTTACAACAAATTGGACCAAACTGCAACACTTTCACAACAGAACAGAGGACACAACTGCTGCCACTTGTGTGTAGAAAATGGCCATTTGCATTTGGCATAGCAGGAAACTGTGAGATGATAATGGACAAATACAACCTCACTACCGTGATGGTGGCAAAATTTCAACTGTCCAGCATTAAATAGGCATCTCCACACAAACAGTCACAATGTACTTTGACATGCAGTCTGTTTGTAAACTTGGCCAATGCGTCAACATACATGTGAACACAATGTCAAACTGCATCTCCCCTTCACATTGCAGAGGGAGAATCATCACCTCCTGCAGAGCAGACCGTACTCCTCATCACCGATGATGAAGAGGACCTACACACCATCGACCCCGATGCCCTCCAACAGCTCATGGACACCCTCAGCACCCCACCCCCAGGAGCAGGGCAGCCCAGCTGCATCGAGGAGAACCCACCCCCTGCACAGACCACACAGCAGGAAGCACCCATCACCACAAACGTATCCCAGGATCCCCACAAGCAACACATGGCATTCCAACGCCGTGTGTCGCAGGGCCGTAAGGGGATGGCAGAGCAGGTGCGGGTGGGGTTCGACCTCATGGCAGCCAAAATAGATGCCATACGTGGGTGTCCAAGTCCCATCAGGGACCACCTAGAGGCCCTAACGGACACCCACAGTCCGCTCCATGGTCTCCAACAATCCATGGCTGACATCACCGGAGTCATGACTCGTAGACAAGAACAACTGTCTAGTCAGAGTGGCTCCAGCGATCTCAGCCGTGAGTTGGCCAACATGGGGAGGAACATGGAGAACATGGAGCAGATGCAGGCGGGAAGAATGGCTGCCACCGCTGCACACCAACGAGATGTAGCAGGGATCTACCATGCCCTGCAGATCCTCATCATGGCAGTGCGGCCACAAGGGCTGGCGCAGATGAATGCTGCTGCCACTACTCCCTCCACATCACCGCCCCCTGATGTGTCAGTGCCTCACAGTGACGCTGACAATCCACCTCCGGCCCCTGATGTGTCACGGACACACAGTGCCGAAGACAAAACACCGCCACCCACATGTGAGGCACATCACACATAGGAGGACGATGATGAGGATGAATCTGCCGTTGGGCTAAGTAGGAAGCGGTAGCATTCATCTCCGCCATATGGCCTCTTTCTGCTTGGTTCTGTCCTCTGCATCATGCCCAGGAATAACACCCTCCACTGTCCCCCTTAACACTCTGCAACACTCACCTTGGCCCCCGACATGGACTGCTACATTTATTTAGGCAACCAATGAAATCAGACTGCGGACTGAACTCCCTCTCCTACGATGTACTTTTTCCTCCCCAAAGGACCCTGGCTGGCCCTCCATGGGGCAACATTGTAAAGTAGCGTGTGCATGGCCAGGTACTGGTCCACCTTCACCACTCCACCGAATGTGATTAAGACATTCAAATTCACACAGATGAGTCATGTCCATGATCAAGCAAGTATGAAAGTATGGATGTATGTAGGGGCAGTGATTCCAAACAACGGTGCTCCCTGGGAACTGATTTCAATGCGCATGTATGTCCGTGACCCAGATAGGCAGTGAGATGACTGGGATTGTGTGAACTAGCTGTGGCCTCATTGCTCCAAAACAACAATCTCGCTATTTCCAAACTTAGCCCCACGTCAATGTATGAAATAGGGCTGTGTGACACAAAGGCAAAGTGAAAGTTATGTGGAAGCCACAGCTCGGAGCAATGATTGGTTTGAGTGTGGAGCGCTTGGACTCCTGGGATGGTCTGTGCGTAAGTGTGAAGGTCATACCATGCAGGTGACCTACGAGCAAGGACTCCTGTGTGTGGGGTGTGTATACGTTGGTCTCTGGTTAGCGCTGTGCGTAGTGTGGGAGCCGTCAGCAGCTGCTATGGTATCGCTCAGGGGGTGCCGGGCGCATGCATTCCCAAGGTCGGAGGTGCAGATGTGCTACCGCCTTCTAGTTCAGACAGAGGGGCTGTCATCCACAATGTTAGTTTGTCATCTGCTTGCATTCTGGAAATGTGATGGGGATTGGGTGGGGGGGATATCACTGCTCCGCCTTCCGGCATGGTTGAACCCTTACCAGCCATGTACGTGCCTTCACGGTCAGTATTGCATGCTCTGATGTAGCAGTGTTGTTTTGCTGCAGTCTGACAGTGATGGGTGCAGGTAGCTGTGAGGAGGCTGTTGACCACTCACCTTGCACCTATTAGCTGGCACTGATCACTACTCTTGATGGATGATGTCCGTGTACACATGTGACCTGTACATAACACATTTGACCAGGGGACACCTTGGTGTGTTCCACGCAAGGTGGACCTGCTGGCTTCTAGGCTGGTGTGCATCTCCCAATGTTGCTGAGGTGTCCACTGTGCCCACATCCCCCTTACGGCCATGTTGTTCATGTTGTGGGACTCTACACACAGGGTGTATATTTGCATCAGGCAGGTACATCTCTGACCACAAATGGCACCCTGTTGTCTTTTCCTGAACACCAATGACGGCCTTCATGTCATGTTCATGTACACGTGAGACGCTGATAAGTGGCATGACGTACTACATGTGACACCCTGATATGGCATATCGAATACGTGATGCCCTAAACAGCCTCTCGGTACAGAGGTGACATACACACCATCTCTTCTTGCAACATATGCGAATGTTAGCACTCAATGTTGCACTTACACCCGTCAGAGTAATGTGCTAATGCAGTGGACTGACATGCACACGGGGAATGTGTGTTGCTAAGATTTTATTTGCACATGCTGGTCATGTGGTCATCTTGTACTGTGGACAGTCACAATGTGACGTGCTCATGCGAAGAAATTGTTGATGATTGTGTTCCTTTGGGCTATTCCTGCTGCTGCTGCAGTGGGGTGTGGTCCACCTGCATCATCTTCCTCATCATCGTCCGGTGCTTCTGGGACGTGGATCCATGGGGCATTGGTGCGTACACATATGTTGTGCAATACACAACATGCAGTGATCATCTTGCACACTATTTCTGGGCTGTACAAGAGTCTTCCACCGGTGATGTCCAGGCACCTGAAACATGATTTCAACATGCCAAATGTGCGTTCAACAATGCCCCTGGTGCGTTTGTGGGACACATTGTACTGCCTCTGGGCTGGGGTGTTCGGGTCTCGGAGGGGTGTCTTCATCCACGGGCAGAGTGCATATCCTTGATCACCTGTGAGAGGTAAGTGAGATTAGTGTTAACTGGTGGTTCTGCATGCTGTGTTGGCAGACATACAAGTTTTGTGGTGTGTGATTTGTGCGACCTTGGGATTCATGTTAGCCATGTATTGCTGCTTGCAAATGTGGTAGGACAATGTGTATTACGTAGCCTCACAGCTGCTCCTCCCTCCCACCGAGCCTATTTACTTGTGTGTGCTCTGCGGTTGCATCACTTGCACTCCTACGGCACACCATTGTCATGCCTGTCTGCGCATGTCTGCAGGACTGACAGCAAGACTGTAATGTTGGCCGTTGAAGGTGGGCGGCCACGTGTGTGTAGGCCTATGGTAAGGATAGGGCGTACACAGATGTGGAGTTCTGGCCTGGCTGAACTCGCGCTGATATTGAGGCTAGGCCTTCGGTTCAGGCTGCGGCAATGTAGATATACACACAACAGTTGGCATGTATGAGCCGAGACCCCGAGCGGTCTCTCGCTCCTTTAATAATCCATTTGGGCGCGTCCACCCTCCTGGTGCCTGCTACATTGCAACATTGTCGATTACAGGCCGGGTGGCGCAGACACTACTACGGAGACACACGCCATAGTCACTTTTGTGGCCAGGCTGGAACTGAACCACGCCCAGAGCCCCGGGCCATTTCTCCGCACTCCTCACACGCGTGCGCCGCCACCGCGGCACTGGGATGTCGTGCACTTCGGAGTACGTCTCCAGATGATCTACCCAGGCTTACCGGCGGCCTGCCTGGGACGGGGTGGCCCCATGACTGTGAAGGGCTCCAGTGGCGTTACCGAGGACATGCTGTTGGCTACTGGAGGTGGACTTGTGGGGTAGCCCCTCGGGACAATGACTTGCGGTGCACTGAGTTCGGCCCACCGGAAGAGCTGAGCGGGTGTGCAGCCTGCGATGATGCAGCAGGCCTGGTGGCTGGACGGTGACTTGTGGTGCACTGAGTTAGTGGCACCTGAGGTCCTGCGTCCGGCACGGGCCAACCGCCACGTGGCGATGACTTGCGGTGCACTGAGGTAAGCCCACCGGAAGAGCTGAGCGGGTGTGCAGCCTGCGATGATGCAGCAGGCCTGGTGGGGCAGACTGGAAAGGATGTGTCTGTTACTTGCTGTACCGCAGTGTGGTCAGAAGGCAGCAGTACCTAACTTGCAACTCCGCGGTGCGGTGCCGCTGGGTGCGCTGGGGGCCTGTTGCACAGAATCCAGCGATCGGCTGAGGAGGCTGCCAAGCTCGCGGAGCCCGGCCTTGGAGATTGCACCGGCATGTGGTGGGCCCTCTTGGAGAGACGCCGGTAGTGGCAGGTGAGCAGTGAGGCCTGGGTGCGCAGGGGTGGGCATTCACCTCTGGGCGCAGGTCGGGTCTGGGGATCAGCGGGCTGGGGTGCGGCAGGCACACAGGATTGCGCAGGCACCACCGGTCACGACGGCGGCCTCGTGGCAGGGTGAGGGACTCCGCCCTGGCAGACATTCCACTGCAGGCGATGATGAGATGTGCGCCGGGTGGTGTGGGACATAGCCACCTCGTCGCCGGTGTGACTTTGCCCGTTGTAGGTGGTCAGCCACGTGTGTGTAGGCCTATGGTCAGGATATGGCGGAAACAGAGCCACACGCAGTAGTTACTTCGGTGGCCATCCCGGAGGTGAACCACTCCCTGAGCCCCGGCCTATTTAGTCACTCCCCTATGCTGGACTGGCGTGCGCCGGCCCTGCCCACTATGCTTACGCTTACAGGGGGGCCGACATGGCTACTTGTCCAAGGTGTTCCCCACTGCCTGTGATGACATGGTTGCGTCCACTGTCCACGACACTACAGACTCCAGCAGTATGTGTCCACATGGACATGTCTGTGCTCTGCATACTCAAGACTGTCCAGCACATCACCGCCACATTTGGCATTGTGTACATTGTTATTCATAGGTCCATTGCCTCCTTCGCACAATTGTGGTTCCCACCTCTCCCCACATTCTGCAAATGTGTGGCAGAGGGGCTATGCTTTAGTGTATGGTTTGTCCACATTTCTGGCCCCTCCTACCACGGTTACTTGTGTTGTCGTGTCTGGCAGGTGTGCATGTTGGTTGGCATGTTGAATGTGATTTTCTTACGTGTCCATTCCCACAGTTGTGCGTTGTGTGATTGTGGAATTGAGGTGTGTGGTGTGTTCCGTTGGTACTTACCAACGAGCACTCCATTTGCATAGGAGCCATCCTAAAAGCGCAGGTTGATGATGGACTGTCGGAAGATGTATGAATCATGCACACTGCCTGAGAAGTTGACGACGACATTGGTGAACAGTCCCCGGTGGTCCACTATTGCCTGCACATTGATGGAATGCGTGTGCTTCCTGTTGTGTAATTGTGTGCAGTGTCGGCAGGGGGCACAAGTAGGACATGGGTGCAGTCGATTGCTCCCAACACGTGCGGGAATCCAGCTATGGCGTAGAAGCCTTGCTTGGTCTCCAGCTGCTCCTGCGCAGTGTGGGGGAAGTGAAGGTGCTGGGGTATGAAACTGATGATGGCATCCAGGACAGGTGTGATGGCCTTTGATAGGGCTGGCTGTGAGACTCCTCCAACTCTGGCAGTTGTTGGTTGGAAGGTACCAGAGGCCAACAGGTGCAGCACAGCCAGCAGCTTTGTCTGCGGAGGGATGTTGGTTGTCCGCTGTGTTGGTACCGTCAGCCTGTGGGCAATGTGGGTCATGATGCGGAGGATGGTTGTCCTTTTGAGCCTGTAGTGGGCAATGACATCCTCTGGCATTAAGTCTGTGAGGCTGATGCGTTTTCGGAAGGTCCGCTGTCTTGTTCTGCGCTGCCTCGGTGGTGGTCCGGGGGGGTGGTCCTGGGGGTGGTGGCGCTGGGTGTTGTGGCCCTCTTTGGTCTCCAAGCTGCATGATTAGTAGCTCCATGGCAACTGTTGGTCTTCAGATGTGGCTCTGGCCTGGGCTCCCTTTGAACTGCAGGTTTTTGTCCTACTTTACTTAAAACCAGTAAAAAGCAGGTGTTAAGTCCCTGCTGCTAGCGCGCCTTATCGCCTGTTTTTGTCCGGCATCGCAGATCTGGCTGGTCGTTGAGAATATCGCGAAGTGGTGTTTTTGTATGTTTTTGCACGGGGACGCCTACTCTCCATATCATTAGCGTTAATTGTCGCTCTCGTCTGTGGCGATGTGTTTTGCGGCAGCTATCGCAGGAAAACTGGTGATGTCGGCAGTTTGCACCAGCTTGTGAATAGGGCGATAAGTCTATCGCCACTTTTGCGGCGCTAAAGTGCTGATAAATCGGCGATGACTCCTTGAGAATATGCCCCTCAGAGTCTTTTAGACTATGTAGTTGTGTCTTATCAAATGTTTGGGGCTTGTGAAAACTTGAATATTTGTCCTTCCGTCGGTATGGAGTGACCATAGTATAGTGGGTATGACAATGGCTTTTGCTCTTCCTGCACTGGATTCGGGGAATCCGGACCAGGGCATGGTGGTCTATAATAAAGCAAATGGACGCTCCTTTTGGACGTTAAAAAATATCACAGAAGTGAGCTTAATAGTGAAGAAGGCTCATGTAGAACAGGAGGGTTATGCATATGCGAATGTTATTCAGCACTTTGAGGCCCAAATGGAAGAGATACAGAATTTAAGTTCTAGATCTGCTGGTCCCTGTTCGTTTAAACAGGGCATGTCATCATTGAAACTGTTAAACCAGGAAATTAATCGACTAGTTCGAAATCAATATATTCAATTTTCAATAGGTCAACAGCAGGAAATTAATCGCCTCAAGCGAATAAGAAGCCGTCGTAAACTTAGCGAAAAGAGAAGGGAGTTTGATGCCAAATGGATTGGGTTGAGGGAAGCTGCAAGGGCCAAAGACTCAAGAAAGTACTGGCACTTGATCGCGGAATACTGTGACTCAAGGCAGAGGGCTTTACCTATACGGATTCCAGAAAAGGAGTGGGTGGATTATATCTCTTCACTATATAAAAACAATAGTTCAGTAGCTCCAGTAACGATATGCATGGAGGAGTCTTCTCTCCTTGAATATGGTCCCCCGTCAGGGGATGAGGTAGTAGGTTTTATAAAGAACGCCAGAACCTCCGGCGCACAGGGGCCGGATGGAATTCCGATTGCGTTAATCAAAAAGGAGTCAGCTGTATGGGGATCTCTTTCGGCGCCATTGTTCAAACACTGCTTTCAAATGAGTAACATTCCGCCCTCTTGGAAGGGGAGTATCATTGTCCCTTTGTATAAAAAGGGTCCGAAAACTACACCAGCTAGTTTTAGACAGATTGCTCTGTTGGATGCCTCGGGCAAGTTGTTTGCAAAAAGTATTCTGTCATCTACAGCAATGGGCCCATGATCAGAATATTTTACCTCCAGAGCAAGCTGGCTTTAGAAAGAACCATGGTACTCTGGACAACATTGCTGTTGTCCAGACCATTGTAGAGAAATATGTCTTCTTGCGAAGTATGCCAGTTTATACGGCATTTATTGACTTCTCCACAACGTTTGACAAAGTCGACCGCCAAACGCTGTGGAGAAAGCTTGACCAACTTGGCATGCCACAGCACCTTTTGGGTCTTGTCATAGAATTACACACAGATACTTGGTGTCAGGTCCTGATGGGAGGTGCGCTAGGGCTATCACGTAAGATTAAAACGTACAATGGGCTAAAGCAGGGTTGCTTGTTGGCCCCTTTATTGTTTTCTTTGTACATATCTGATCTTCCCGCCGCTTTGAATTCAGTGCGGGGGACGCCCCCAAGATTGGCATAATGTCCATTGGCTCTTTATATATGCGGATGACGTTGCAGTCTTTGATTTAACGCCTATTCTGCAGCGTCGTCTGGATGTCCTAACTAGATATGCAGAAGCCCACTTTTTGAAAATTAATATTGCTAAAAGCAAAATTTTGGTCTTCCGCAAGAGAGGTCATAGACTAAAGAGACGTTTTAAGTGGTCACTGGGGTCCGAAGAACTGGAATTGGTGGATTCCTATTTATATCTGGGGAAGGTCTTTTCGAAAACTGGGCGAGATCTAGACCACATTAATCTCTGTGTCAGCAAGGCTGTCTCCCAGGCGGGAGCCTTAAATAGATTTTACAAAACTTGTGGGAAACGCCATTTTGGTCATGTTTTGTCAGTCTTTAAGGTAAAAATTCCCCCCTCATTAATATACGCTGTTGAGGTATTGGATACGAAACACTGGCTTTCTTTTGACAAGGCTGAAGGTCGAATCCTTCGTCAAATTTGCAATCTAAATTCTCAGGCTGCTGCACATGTCTTACATCTGGAATTTGGTTTAGTTTCCTCATATGTTTTATCCTGGGCTGTGGTTTTGAGATGGGGTAATTCTCTATGCTGGGGGGAGGAGGGCACTCTCAGGGCTGCCTTGAGAATAGAAATATTCGATAAATTGAGAGAACATTCAAATTTTTTTAGGTCCTTCGTTCAAGCAAATGACTCATTTGGGCTTACTTTGAATATCGATTCCCCCATGTCAAAAACTGCACTAAAGCTGTTTATAAAGAAGTTTGCACCCTCTATCAGCTTGGCTAGAGACACCGACTTAAGCCAGACCAAGTCTTGTAAGGAGGTGGTTTGTGGGAGTGCTTTGGGGAATAAACCACAGCCTTATTTAACATGGAACCTTCCTCATGGAATCAGACGGCTAATTCTTTTATTAAGAATTAATTTGTTGCCCTTAAGAGATGTTACCGGTATTTGGGACAAAATTCCTAGTGAGGAGAGAATCTGTGAAATGTGCCATTCGCAAATTCAAGATTTTAATCATGTGTTATTTGTTTGTACAAAGTTACAAAAGGCTAGGCATATGCATTTTAGGACCTGCTTTCATCAAATATAATATTCATTCTGCCCAGGAGGCCCGTTCATTTGTTCTGTCCCCTCCAAATGAAATGGTTTGTTTTAAGATATTTCAATTTTTTTTAAACATTTCTGGTTATTTATTAGATAATTTTTAATGCTATTTTTGCACATTGTAATATCTGCTGGTTGAATATGGAAGAATTTTGCATTGTACATAAGGTATTCCTTTTTTAATCTATTTGTGCACTTTTGTGGACCTCCGTTGGAGTTCCATATCAAAATAAAATAAATAAATTGAAATTGAGTTGATTTGTGTGCACAGGGTCCACCCTGTTGGAATACTGGATACTCCTCCAGCTTCGTTTGTCCATGTTTGTGGTGGCGGGTCTCGTGAGGCGTGTGATGCTGATTTCAAATTGGAGGACAGTGTGGTCGGTCCAGATGAGCGGCATGGTTGTGGTGAAGGTGGTGAAGACAGGGTGTGTGGTCTGGTGATGTGTTGCATCAGTCCTATTTTCTCTAGGCTCTTGAGGAATCTTGTAGTGTTGGGGTCACTCTTGTCTTCAAGGTAGAAGTTGAAGCATTCTAGTAGGATGTAATTGCCACAGTCAATGGTGAAGGAGGCAAGGAAGTCAGCAATATTGTCAGAAAAAGTGGCTCTATGTCCCGGTGGTCGATAAATGAAGGTTCCACTCAGAGTGTGTGTTGCTGGCATCTGTAGCTTGAAGTGTAAGTCCAATATGTAGAGGGTTGCGACTTTTGTGGTTGTAGTGTAGCTGAAGGAGTAGTTGAATATGTCCTACACTGGGGGGAGAAATGTACCTCAATCAGTGGAGAGCCTTTCAGATTGGAGTTGCCCTTATTGCAGCTGGTCAATAATATATATGGAACATAAGGCAGGTACCTCTCAGACTACCCCGAAGGGGAACTTTCCAGGGGCAAGAGAGTCTGCTAGGACTTTGACGCAACTTGCAGGAGATTCGTTAGCACCCGCTCAGGGGCTCTATCTTAATGTTAGATCTATTCCAAGACACGTGGCCGAAATTTGGGATTTGTTAGATGACACAAAGCCGGATATCTGTCTTTTTAGCGAAACATGGCTAAATAACGATGCCACACTGGCACTGGCAATAGCATTCCCAGTGGACTATTCGGTTGTGCGCTTAGACAGATCTGGAAAGAGGGGTGGAGGGCTGGCGATTGCCAAGCGTCCCCCTTATCACATTAAGACCCTTGACTCTGTCTCTAACCCCAACTTAGAGCTGCTGATCTTCAAACTACAGCAAGGACTTAAGACTGAATGGACAGGAGCCCTAGTGTATCACCCTCCAGGAGGAAATAAGAGAGACTTTTGTACAGCATTATTAGAGAGGCTGGCCCCTTTCACGCTGCAATCCGATAAGTTTTTACTTGTAGGGGACTTCAACCATCATTTGGAGGTACTTGCTAATGCAGACTCTGCCTGCCTGCTTGCAGCCATGGAATCTCTTGACCTCTCTTCTAGAGTTGACAGTCCAACTCATTTGGCGGGTCATGTATTGGACACCATCTTCTCGAATATCCCAGAACTAACAGTTGAACCTCCTCGGAGGGTTGGCTGGACGGATCATTCGGTTTTGAGTTTCTCTTGGGCACACTCTAACTTTGGCGGTATTTTGCAACCGCAGCAAAGATCTTCGCAGAGGCTGGAAAAGGTGACATCCTCGGCGTTTAGCAGTGTCTATACTCCTCCTAATTTCAAGAATTGTAATGATTGTGACCGGGCCTTAGAAATATTTGAGGCCTCTATTACTGAGGCGCTTGACTCTGTTGCACCGCTGAAGTTGGTAAAGATACAAACCATGGCAGCCCCGGCACCATGGTATTCTGACACACTTAGAAGGGATAAGGCCCTGTGTAGGGCAAAAGAAAGGAAATGGAGAAAGTCCAAATCTGTGTAAGATGAAAGGTGCTACCGAGAGGCCCATAGAACTTACCTAAACAGTTGTAATGCTGCTAGGAGATCCTATCTAGGCTCTCGCATTATAGGAGCCAAGGACTCCTCGCGCGAGCTCTTTGCCATCCTGAAGGAATTTACTAATCCCAGGGCAAACAACCCGCTTCCGCCATCAATGCAGGAACTATGTAACAACCTAGAAAGACACTTCACTAATAAAATTGATATTATTTATCACTCCTTCGGGCCTGAAGAGGATGCTCATGAGGAAGTCATCCCCCAGGAAAATCCCTGTTACCCGAGGTTAGAATGCTTCCCTATCATCACTAGTGAACAGGTAGGCGCCCTTCTAGTTCAGGCGTAATCGGGTCTGTTTTAGACCCGGTACCACCTGCGGTCATGTCTGAATTATCCTCAGTCATAGCGGACTCACTTGCAGAGATATGTAACATCTCATTAGTAACGGCGACTTGCCCACGTAAATGGAAGACCGCGCATATTAAGCCTTTGCTTAAAAAGGCCTCAATAGATCCTATGGATCTACAGAATTATAGGCCAATCTCTCTTCTCCCTTGTTGTTCCAAAATCATGGAGACAACAATTAACAGACATCTTTCTAGTTACTTAGAAGACAACAAAATACTAGACCCGTCTCAGTCTGGTTTTCGTGCATCTTATAGCACCGAGGCCGCTCTACTAGAGGTTATGGACTCGCTCAGGATGTCACTGGACAAGGACTCACCAGTTATGTTGGTGTTGCTTGACTTGTCGGCGGCCTTTGACACCATCTCTCATCGTATTTTGTTGAACAGGCTCCGAGAGATTGGTGTAGGAGGCCCGGCTTTTAACTGGATTCAGAGTTACTTGTCCGATAGAACACAATGTGTTCAGTTGGACTCTTTTGTGTCACATACAATTGTAGTGGACAAGGGGGTTCCACAGGGCTCTATACTGAGCCCCACGTTGTTCAATCTTTATGTCGCTCCCTTGGCCTCCATCATCAGAAATCATGGGTTTGAAACCATCTCCTATGCCAATGATACGCAATTGATAGTACACATTGAGAACAACCCTGTAGAAACTAAGGCGAAATTTATGTCCTGTATGACGAGTATTGCCAGTTGGATGAGGAAGCACTTTTTACAACTCAACTCCTCTAAAACGGAGATTCTGTTGTTCGGCAAGGCTGAAGAACTGTGGAGCGCAGACTGGTGGCCGACAGAATTAGGAGAAGCACCTGCCCCTGGGGGCTGAGCTAAGAACTTAGGGGTCAGAATAGACAATAAGCTTTCAATGGAGGATCAGGTAAACTCTCTCGCAGGAACCTGTTACGGGACCATGCGATTACTTAGAAAGATCTTTCCTTGGATCCCTCTGAACGCAAGAAGGACCCTTATTCAGTCGCTCCTTATCAGCCGCCTTGATTATGGTAATTCCTTGCTGGTAGGAATTAGGGAGGACCTGTTATCCAAGCTTCAGGTAGTGCAGAATACCGCAGCCCGTCTTGCCCTTAACAAACCAGCATGTACTCCCTCCCTCCCTCTCCTGCGCCTTTTACACTGGCTTCCGGTGAGGAAACGAGCCATTTTTAAGCTACTCTGCCTGGTCTTCAAGTCCCTGCACGGTTTCGGTCCGTCCTATTTGACTAATAAAATTGAACGCTACCTACCTGGGCGACAACTTAGATCCAGTAATCGTAGCCTACTCTGTGGCAGGAGAATAAGGAAGGTTAAAATGGGGGGCCGTGCGTTTTCTTATCTGGCCCCCAAACATTGGAATGAGCTCCCCGAACATCTTCGTGCCTGCACAAACTTTCCACAATTTAAAAAGCTGCTCAAGACCTGGCTATTCGAGTGGTTTTCATTCGCCTCCCTCATTTGCCGCCTTCTCGGGCGCCGAGAGATCCCCCTGGGGATGATTCGTGCGCCTTATAAATAAGTTAAATAAATAAATATCATTGAAATTCCTCCCCCTGTTCTGTGCTTGCGATTCTGACATGCGATCCTGCTGGGAGAGCCGTGGCAATGCTGGATGCTGACTAGGATGTCAACCACGTGTCTGTAAGAAGGAGGAGATCCAAGGCATCCTTGTGTAGGATGTCCCAGTTTTCCACTGCGTGTTTTCTGAGAGAGCGATTGTTGAGGAGTCTGCATGATAGCTTGTTTTGGGGTGCATTGCAAAGGTGTGCTATTAGTTGGTGGTGTGGTGGGTGTTGAGTCTCAGGTGAATTGGCAATGGGTGCAGGTGCAGTGTGTCGGTGTGCGGAAGCACACGTGGATGAGCGCCCCGGTGTCAGAATACTCAAATATTTAATTTTAGGTTTTAGTGAGTGTTTATTGGTTGTTGTATATGTGGGTAAGGGATTAGAGACAAGGAGGACAAGTGATTTTCCCAAAAATGTGTTCCTGTTTACAAAATGCACTTAAAACAAAGACTTTCAGGTTCCACACTTAACAGCAGACCACATTTTCTGTTCAATTCCATTGATATTAGGGGTGGGCAGAATGTTTCATTCTGCTTGTGGAATTGGCAGATTTTGGCTACTCCATGTTACTCTTGTAATGTGGGGTTCTGGCCAAATTCCACCAATTACTGCATGGTCGAATTATTTCCCATGAGGCTCCAAAAATGTGAGCGTGAGCAAGGTTTGGCGTCCCCTAGTGTGATTTTCTTATGCCGGCAGTTGCGAGCAATCGCGAGCTGTCAGGGTCATAGGACTGCTTCGTGAGTAAACTTGCTGCCACTCGAGTAGATTTTCTACTCGAGAAGCAGCAAAATGATTTCAAAGGGCCGTGCGCTCTTGCGCACCACATAGTACATTTGGTGCTTATTTTTCAGCTACTGCCGCTAAATTGCAGCATGACATGCATGATTTCCCATTATGGGAACTCCGCAAAATCTTGCGGAGTTTTTATGTAACTCCGTGGAATTCCATGGAATTCTGCGAAGTGAAACTCTGCGAGTTCCGCCCACCCCTAAATATTTGCATCCTTTATTTACCTTCTAAAAATCCAATTATATTACTTGAAATAAACAAGAAAACGTATAGATCATTACCATTTAATAAAATATAAAACCATTCTACTGTAATTTTAATAAGCATTCACAGTTACATTGCTTGCTGGATTTAGAATTTAGCTCAATATGTTGTTGGGAGAACATTTTACAATGTGCTCGTCCTAAGGAAAATTAAATGCCTGTTTGGTGTGAAATGGAATTTTATAGACATAAATCCGAAAGCATAAAAACATTTCATAGGTGGCTTTAAGCCCATAAACCACTTTTAACCAAGTAGTCTGCATTATAATACCAGAGATAGGGAACCAACAACAAGACTCACACAAAAATCAAACTTCAGAAGTTAGTCTTCACTGTTTTCAAACTAACAATACAAAAGAGTTGAAATTTACAAAAACATCTGACCAAGAATACCACATGGAGAGTTGTAGCTATTGTATAAATTAAATTGCACACATGCAATTAGGGTCTTCTGGATAGGTGGACCGTTTAGGAAGCCAGATCTTAGATAATCAGGTCTGGACGAACCACACATGGTGAAATGAGAACTTGCTTCATGGTTCATTATACGTCTCAGAGAATGATGTCACTTTGATAATATGCAGGCTTACTTGAATAAATAACAGCTCGTGAAATGATTATATATTTGGCAGTGATTTGATCAATTAATTCCAGGATGAGATTTTTTTTGTTAATTGTAATGCGTTTGAGTATAATGGGCACTGTACATGAAAAGGACGAGGTAAGGGATATTGTATGAGGTTGCCTATTGACATGTTTAATTGTTTCCAAGCATTTATTCGGTTCCCAAACAGAAAAACTCATAGAAAATAATTGGCTACTTTTTTGAGTGTGTCCTGCACGGTGGTTCTTTACCACTTTATATGGATAAGTGCTGTATGATTACATTTATGCTTCTGTGCACAAATCATATGTACCTCTGTTGTAATGGGAAGACATTAGAATTTAAAGACTTCAATAACTCAGCTCTTTAATGTATGATGAAGATAGCCAACAAGTTGAGATTTTGTGAATGCCAGCATGATCTTTGAATCAGAATTCTAGTGAAGCAGCCATAGAGCAATCACAGACAAAATCAATGACTTAGGCTTTCTATGGTCCCTGCACAAAGATACACACAACATTAAAGCACTCTTTCACACATAGATATCACATTCATGCACACATTGGCAGAACTAAATATCAACCAACACCCAAACACATAGACATACAGACAACCAAGCACTCAATAAAACACATAGAGGTACTTACTATACGAACAGACTCAAAGATATTCTTATATATTCTCTAAAGCATATATTTTGTTCTGGAAGAGGCTCTTTCCAGTACAAAAAATGTCCCTTAATACTTTTCTCACATTTTGTGTGTGCTGTACAATGCAGCACATATGCAAAGTTGGAAAAATAAGGAGAAATGAAAATATATCTCCTTGTCATGACTGCCTCAAGGTGGCTTAAGGTTTTGGTGCAACATTCCCGTCTCCGAATGTTACTAGATAGATATTTGCATAAAACAAATAAAGGTGGTTGCATGGGAAAGCCCATGTACTTCCCATGGAATGTACCTTGACTTAAAGTAGCGCAAAGTAGAGCATTGCACAGCTGTGTCACTTTGGGGTACTTTCCAATGCAAATCCTGGTTTGTGCTGTAAAGTAAATCCCACCCCAAAATTGGGTTTATGTCACAAAATAGACACAAATCTGTTGCAAAGTGTTAGCTAATCTGGGACAGACTATATAGCCAAACAAGCATGGACAAATGGATGGTGGGATGGACAGAACAAGGTTGGCGTGGAGGGAGAGATGGATGGATGAATAGACAGATAACGTCTCTATCCAAGCCTCTATGAACACACAAATCAACACACATCCATGAATACATGACAGATTTATAAGCACTGTAAAATCAAAGCAAAAGAGATACAGACATCCTCGCACACCGAGGAAGAAACACAGAGATACCCTAACATATAGATTAACGAACATTAATGCACTGATGTACTCAGACACACAGACAGATAAAGATGCATCCAAGCATACAGGCTAAAAGACATCAATGTGTAAGTACACACACAGAAAACAGTTGCTGCAAGGTGCAGCTTCCAAACTTCGTTTCTCATGCATTTCACTTGCATTCATCTGTTGATGCCCCAAGCCTAGAATGCGACAATGCTCACCCATGTTGTTTCTTCTTACATCACCATCCCTTTGCTATTTGCATCTGCAACAAGTTTCCAAAGTAACACACCTGTTTACTTGCTATCAATTTCTGTTCATACAGGAGATGTCACCGTGGCCAAGCTCCATGATCAGTTTCAACTGGAAAGCATTCACCTTGGAAATATAAAATGTGCAAGTACGAGAAGACAATGATAAAATGCATCGCTCTTTATCTGAGTTGGCAGGCAAACTAGGGGGCTTGACGCAGGAGATGGCAGAATTACAACAGAGGGTGGTGGATACTGAAGAACTGTCTTCTCGCACAGAAGTCTGTGTAAATACACATGAAGCTCAGATCATAAGCCTACAGGCCAAGGTAGAAGACATGGAAAATCGACAACGTCGACAAAACTTACGACTTTTTGGCATCCCAGAAGGGGCGGAGGGGGGAGATCCAAGAGCGTATATGGTTCAACTCTTTCAAAAGCATTCCCTGATTCTCTGACTGGGACTGGGACTCGCAACTGCAGAGGGTCCACAGATTACCGTTAGTACAGAAGAACAAGGGAAGTCAATACCCTCGCCCCTTTCTGATCTATGTGGGAAATTTCTTGCTGAGACAGGCGGTAGCACTGAAGGCTCGCCCTAATACTCCAGTTACGACAGAATCTGTAACTTTCTTTGTTAGATCAGATCTGAGTAAAATTACTATGGAGAAACGCTGGAAACTGCGACAATACATTGACCCTATCAAGGCTCTTGGGGGACAAGCTTTTCTTCAAGAACCAGCACGGCTAAAAGTACTTAAGAGTGGTCATACATATTTCTTCATGGATGATCGGGAAGTTGAGAAGATGTTAGTCAAATGGCGAAGAGAAGCTGCAGAGAAATAGCAGAATAATAACATAGAGCGGTGTTTGCCACTAATAATATGTTAATGGTCCAAGTATATAAAAATGTATAATAATTTAGGATTGTTGATGGGGGCGGCGATCTACTCCTTCTATGAAGAATATGGCTAAGGCTCACTAACTGGTTGTGCTATCTAAGGTGTTGGAGTTTTGGGATCGAGGGGGGATCTCCATGGCTGTATCTTCTTTAAGGCTGCCTAGACCAATGGCAGCTGATCAGATAAAGGTAGTCTCCTCCGTGAGAAAGGGGAGTAGGATGGGGAGGGGGTGGGGGGTGACGGGTGGGGTGGGAGGGGTTCACGGGGGGGTTACATTTAATAAAAATAACATGAGGGAAATGCATAATGAGAAGACAAGTGATGGGACTTTTTTTTCCTCTTTTCTTTTGAAAAAATTCACGGAATGGATAGAATAAGATGTTTAACGTGGAATGTGGCGGGATTGAATAGTAGGAATAAACGTAGATTGGTCCTTGAAGAGTTAAGGATGTATAATCCGCACATAGTCTTAATTTCAGAAACACACATCTCTTATAAAGACCGGAATCTTTTAAAACAATTAGGGTATGAAGTAGTTGTCAGTTCAGAATTAAACGCTTCAATTCGAGGGGTCGCAATTTTGAAACATAAACAATTTAAAGTTGAGATTAGTAAGACACTTTCAGATAAAAATGGCAGATGGGCTATAGCTCAGATCATAGTTCAGGGCAGTAAATATACGTTCTGCGTTCTGTATGGACCAAATATAGACGATCCTACTGTTGTGGATAAGGTCAATATGGAATTGTTGGGCTGGGCGGGGGAGCGGTTGGTAATGGGTGATTTTAACTGTATTATGAATTATGATGTGGATACTACCAGACGGGGGCATTTAAGAGGATGCGTAAAACACGGGCAGCAATTAGAGAATTAGGACGGATGCATGCCATAAAAGATGCTTGGCGGGAATTACATCCTGATGTGGCCGGCTATACTTACTACTCCGCTCCGCATAAATTGTGCTCCCGCATAGATATGGCCTGGGTATCAGATAGCGTTTTGGAGACAAGCCAGATGGAGATATGCCCAAGGGTTACTTCTGATCACAACCCTATCCTCATCTCCTTTAAAATTAAGACAGGGAAACAGAGTCCCCGGCTTTTTCATTTCCTAGACATCTTTTTTCAAATGAGGATTTTATATTTAAACTTAAGATACATATAAAAGAATTTCTTGAAATTAATATTGGTTCAGCTTTACATACTGTGGTCTGGGATACTTGTAAAGCTAGCATCAGGGGCTTTACTCAACAGTATATATTTAGACAGAATCAGGAACGTAAAAAGAGGGCAGACGAAACCATCGCAAGAATACTCTCAGTAGAAAATCAAATGGCTGAAGCACTTTTGCAGGGCTCAATCGAAATAGAAGAATTGGGCTACAGGCTAGTGGATCTTAAATCTGCTTTAAAAAATACATTTAGGGAAAGAAGCCTCATTAAATTGAATAAATATCGTTTATCCCAGTATGAGGGTGGGGAGAAAGTAGGGAAAATACTAGCATATAAGGTGGCAGATGAAAAAGCAAAAATTTTAGTTAAGGGTATTAAAGGGCCAAATAATGTGACGTATAATAGACCCCAGCAGATACTTGAACAATTTGCTAATTATTATAAGGAGTTATATACTCCTGAAACTAATCCGGTTTTAGGTGACATCGATACATATTTACAAATTAACTCAGTGAATCGTATTGAGGATGAACAACTAGATATGCTGACTAGTGATGTTACATTGGTCGAAATTAAATTGGCAGTTGCTGCTCTATCATCGGGCAAAGCATCCGGAGAAGATTCAATTCCTATGGAACTGTACAAAAAGTGTATTGAGGAACTAGCCCCATTATTTAGTTTAGTAGCTGGGTACATCGGATCTGGAGGGAAAGCTCCTAAATCATGGAATATCATGCAGATTGTATTCTTTTTTAAAAAACAAGCCAGCTGATGAGTGTGGGTCGTATAGACCCATCTCTCTTATAAATACTGACGCAAAAATATTTGCTAAAATACTGGCTACTCGTCTTGCCCCAATAATGTCTAGCTTGGTATCTCCACAGCAACATGGGTTTATCCCGGGCAGGGATACTACAACCCATATTAATACGGCCTGTACAGCATTTGATGTTGCCAGGGTTAAGTCGACCCCACTCGGTATGATACTATTAGATGCTGAGAAAGCATTTGACCGAGTGGGGTGGGATTATCTCTGGGCTATATTAAAAATCTTTGGGCTTAAAGGTCAGTTTCTACAATGGATACAAGCCCTTTATGATTACCCTAGTGCTAAAGTTTGCTACGCAGGGCTGCAATCATCATTTTTTTTTATACTCCGGGGAACCCGTCAAGGGTGCCCTCTGTCACCTTTATTATTTGCCCTTTCTATGGAACCATTTTTAGTGGCATTACAAAATCAGTCACGTATAATTCCTATTGTCTCAGGTCTGAATACTCTTAAAATAACGGTATATGCAGACGATATTGCGGTATACTCAGTTGATGTAGAAGAAGCTATGGAAGGTATCTTCTTGGAAGCAAGGAGATTTGGGGCTGTTTCAGGCTACAGACTGAATACAAATAAAACTCAAGTAGTGATGAACTATAGACCATTGAATCCGATACAAGGAGTCTGTAATACTGCTACTTACTTGGGGATCAAAGTCTCGGCCAACTCAGTAGAGATAGGGGCATTAAACTATGACATATTACTGAAAGAGACAGCCATTATATTGAAAAAATGGCACAAGGTCCCTCTCAGTATAAGTGGACGTATAAATTTAATTAAAATGAAGATTCTCCCTAAATTTCTTTATTTATTCCGGTCTATTCCTTTTCGTATTAATAATTCTTTTTTTCAAACGTTTAGATGGTATATTAAGTAGTTTTATTTGGAGTTATAAAAAGCGCGTCACGCAATTGAGTTATTAAAACTTCCATTTAGTCAAGGGGGTCTTGACTTCCCAGATTTTAAATTATACTTCTGGTCGGCCTTCTTGGGACGGATGCGTAGTTTAATAAATCCTGATAATAATCCCTCTTCTACTATGTATTTATGCTGGGAGAAGAAGCTAAAATGTTTTTGTATCGAACCAACGACCCAAACTATTTTAAGCGGGTCAAATTTAAGACTGCACGGGATATTGTATTCATCTGGAGGGCTGTCGTTAATAAATACAAAATACTGATGTATCATCCTAAACTTCCCTTATGGGATAATCCAATCCTCCCAGGAATTTTTCATGATGGGGGTGGGAGACAATGGGACAATCTGGGTATAAAAAATTTAGGGGATCTATATGATTCTAATGGATTTTCAACATTTGATAAATTAAAGCTGCTATATAATATCACGGAGAGCATGCGGCTAAAATACTATCAAATTTGTGATTATTTTATACGCAGTATGAAACTTACGGTGCTATTAGATTCTGATATATGGGATTGTATGTATTCAGCTAAAGTTAAATCATTGATTAGTGTTGGATATAAAGGTTTTAATTCTTATAAAGAAGATGATTGTGGGAGATTAGCTGCACGTTGGAGTCAGAAAATGGGGATTACTATTACTGCTAAAACTATTTCGTCTGCATTCGGTGGTATCTGTAAATCAGTACACTCATCTAATCTGAGACTACAATTGCATAGAACTATCTGCTCACTGTATTACACTCCTGAAAGGATAGCGAAATGGTCACCAGCTAATTCCATTAGTGATCGGACTAGATGTCCAAAATGTGATTTATTTGGAGCTGATCTGCAACATATGCTTTTTCAATGCCCGTTATTAACAGAATTCTGGCGAGGAGTCACCAGAATTATGTCTCATAAGCTTGGAAAACCTATATTACTCACAGTGTCAGATGTGTTGCTTGGTGGACAGATTGGAGACCCTAGCCAGAGAGATCTTATAACTATTTTATTAGCTTGTGCTAGGTTAGCTATAGCCCGGGTCTGGATTGCAAGGAGCTCACCAACGACGTTGGAATGGTGGGGTATTGTTAAAGAAATATATAACATGGAGTTCGCACTTGCTAAAACTAGGGGGATTCGATCATTGTACAAAATGGAAAAAATTTGGGGAACATTTACTTAAAGACAAACGGTATTCCTCTCTAATTATCCTTTTTTTTAATTAATTTTTTATTTATTTTTTATTTATTTTCTTTATGTTATGTTATGATACTGGTATTCCTGTCTACTTTATCTGCTTTGTTATTATGACCTCATGTTAACAATAAAAAGAGTTTAAAAAAAAAAAAAAGGAAATATAAAATATTATATTTTAACAGTTTCACGTATCTGCTTATATATATATATTTTTTTTTCCTCCTGTGGTCTGCACCCAACAAATATTTGTATGCTAACAATAATAAGGACACGTAAATACTTGATTTGCTTTCCTTGCAAGCAAAAAAATGACCTTTTTGGTGACCTTTATCAAAAGATGTTGCGCTTTGATTTCCAATCAGTGCAGCAAAAGATTTGTATTATATCAAGTTCAATATCATGAGTGTTAGAAATGGGGGTCTCTAGTTGGCAGACGTAAGTACCTTTGTCCAAATAGGGACCCTTGCTTCTAGTCGGGGTAAGGGGGATACACACTCTAGATAACCCCTGCTCACCCCCTTGGTAGCTTGGCACGAGCATACAGGCTTATCCCAAAGGCAATGTGTAAAGTATTTGTACCAACACTCACAGTAACACAGAGATAACACCCCAAATGGACACCACAAAAGGTTAGAAAAATAGAATATCTTTATCTAAACTAAACAAGACCAAAACGACAAAAATCCAACATACAGATACTCAGTAAAATGTCTTTAAAAAGGATGTTGCAAATATAAGCTTGTAGAAAACAAATAGCACCAAATGGGGCTATCACGACGTCAGGACAGCACAAAATCCAAAGTACAGCGCCGCCCGCGAGGATCACGGCGTCGGGTGCGGAGTCACACAGACCCCCAAACAACAGTACCTTGAAAAATGAAGTCGGTGACGATGCACGGCGTCGAAGATGGCCGATGTCGGCTCCGGTGATGATGCGACGTCGGCAAGATTCTCGAGTCACCCTCGGCGGTTATCGGCACCGCGATAACAAGATGCAGGCGCTGGCGATGACGGAGTCGATGCGAGCGCTGGCGTCGGTCATGGCCGATCACTGCCAGCGTCGGCGGGTGTCATAGGGCGTCGGAGCTGCGGAGCAGGCCGGGCGCTGCGTCGTTCACTTCACGAGCGGCACCCCGGGCCTCGGTGCAGGTCGCGGCGTCACAGCGGCAGCGTCGACGGTGTCGGAAAAAGGGTTTCTTACTTCTCTTGGGTTTCTTCCAGCTCCCAACAGCAGAAACAACCTCCAGAGGCCCAACACAGTTACAGGAACCTCCTGGCAGGTCAGAACTCCCAGCAAGGAAGTTCAGGGGAGCTTGGGGTGAAGTCTTTTTGTCCCTGAGACTTCAGCAACAGGAGGCCAGCTCTTCTTCAGGCCCTTGGAGACTTTCCTCAAGCAGGGGACACAGCACACAGCAAAGTTCTTCTCCTTTCTTTGGCAGAAACAGCAACTGCAGGCCAACCCCAGACACACAGCAAGGGCAGTACTTCTCCTCCGTTTCTTCAGCTCTTCTCCTCAGCAAAGGTTCCTCTTGATTCCAGAAGTAGTCTAAAGTTCAGGGGTTTTAGGTCTAATACTTACACCCCACAAATATCTTTGATCCCTTTGTGCAAGGGGCTCTGAGCCCAGTCCAAACCTGTTCTGCCTTCACTGATGCAAGATGACCACAGGAGGTGGAGACAGCATTGTGCAAGGGAGACAGGCCCCATTCAGGTGCAGGGTAAATCTCCTCCCACCTCTCTATGTGCAGCCAGGGTCTATTCAGCTCAGGGCTGAGTCATCCAGGAAGGGCCAGGCACACCTAAACCCCCCCAGAGGCTGTTTACAGGGAATGCACATCCTCTGTCTCTGTCACACTGAAACCAGACAGTCAATCCACAAACAGGTAGAGGCACACAGAAAGGTTGAACAAGAAAATAGCCACTTTCTAAAAGTGCTATTTTCAAACACAGAATTTAAAAAACATCTCTACTAAAAGATGTGTTATTAAATTCTGAGTTCAGGGATACCAGACTCCAATTTTCTATCTTACTCCTATGGGAAGATATGCTTGTAAAATGTTACACAGCATTCCCCATTCTGCCCTATGGGCAAGATAGCCTTTCAATAGTGAAAAACGAAATTGGCAGTATTTCACTATCAGGACATGTTACACTCACCAGTACATGTCCTACCTTTCACATACACTGCACCCTGCCCAGGGGGGGTACCTTGGGTCTACCATAGGGGTGTCCTATGTGTGCGAAAAGGGAAGGGTAAGGCCTGGCAAGTGGGTGCACTTGCCAGGTCGACATGGCAGTTAACCAACTGTGCACAGGCACTGCGGTGGCAGGCCTGAACCCTTTTTTCAGGGCTACTCATGTGGGTGGAACAATCAGTGCTGCAAGCCCACTAGTAGCATTTGAGTTACCAGCCCTGGCACACTCAGTGCACTTTACTAGGGACCTACTGGTAAAACAAATATTCCAATCAGGGATAACCAATCACCATATCAATTTACACAGGGAGCACTTGCACTTTGACACTGATCAGCAGTGGCAAAGTGCCCAAAGCATCTAAGCCAGCAAAAACAATATCCAGCACAGCATCAAAAATACAGGAGGTAGAGGCAAAAAGTCAGGGAAAACCACGCCAAGGATGCCAGGTCTAACAATGAGGCTTACAGTATGCTGGAAATTTGTATTCAGTAATTCAATATAGAAGTGGAGTTCCTTTCAGACTTTCTGTTAAAGCATTAAAGCTGTGATTGCTATGAAATTTTTGTATATACTGATAAGTTTAAAGCTTGCTTCACTTCTTAGGGGCCGATTCCGATCTCGTTCGGAAAGCAAACCGAACGACTCGTGTCCGGAATGCTTTCCGTATGACTCATGTCAGGGGAGTCCAACCGAACAAGTACGATGCATTTGAATGCATCCGGATACAATTCGGTCAGACTCCCATTGACTTCAATGGGAGCCTGTGTGCCGAACGCGTACACAGGCTTCCATTGACAAAAAGGGTGGTTGGGGATAATCGTACACCCTGCGGCGGGCACCCCTTGGTGCTTCCCACGCTGTGCATGGTCTGAAAGGGGGGACCCATGGGTACCCCCACAGGCACGATTCGGAGAACCCAGGGTAAAGGGGGGCCTGCTACGGGCCCCCAAAGACCGATTCCAGCAGCCTTTTCGATCCATGCAAAACGAATCGTAAAGGCTGTCCGAATCATTTATCATTCATCATACTTGCAAGCTTGGAAAACCCTCTCCATAGAGCTGCACAAATCAGCTCCGGAGGGCTCTATCACTCCGTATGCCTTCCGGAACCGATTCGGTCAGTGCTAAGGCTTTCCAGGCTCGCTCATTCGGAACTGGGAACAAATCGGTCCGGAACAAGGGCTCCTGATCGGTTTAGGCAATTACAAATCTGATTCGGAGCCCTTCAGAACGAGATCGGAATTGGACCATTAATGTATGGGGAAAACGGAACAGGTACACATCCTAATTAGGCCTAGATAAAGCTTGATATTAGCTTGATATTAATAACTATCTGGATGATTCAATTTCCATAGTTAAACTATACTTACTCACTGAATGATAGTTTGAATATAATATTTCTTTTTAAAAAATACCAAAACTAGTCTCTACACCCTTTAATCTGGTTTTGAATTAGAAAGACTGGTGCAGCTACAAATGCTTCTAAAGAGGTGACCTAAAAAGAATCTATCTTCACAAACTAAGCCTACTTTTGAATTGACCATGAAAGATCTACTGGAAGAGAGATAAGACTATGAGACGTTGATGAAGGAAGCAAACTAAAAACTTGAGAAGTTAGATGATAAAACTCTATGGATAACAGATTATCTGAAGAGGACGAATATATTACAGGCTCAGTGGATGATGTGCAGACGGTCCTACTAGGCCTGGCAAAGTTTTCATTACCCAGGCATGACCTAGTATAATTTTATGTTAATCTCGTTACGTGAAATTCTCAAAAGTACGCTATTACACCATGTCGCGTAAATATGTACCATTTGAGGTACAAATTTACAGCGAAAGCACTATTCTCAGTAAGAATTGACAGTAAACACACTGGAAAAATGAGGATAACAGAATGCTAGTAACTTATGTTCACTCTGCTTTTGTTGTCTTGCACTGTTTTGTAGCACAAAATGCATCCTCACAATGAAAAAGGACATATTTCATGCTAAAATAGAATGGCAAGTGCCAGCTTTGCACTTCATGTGATTACGCATCATTTTGTTAATTTGTTCCAAAATTTCACATAACTATACAAAAACACCTTAGGTGAATTTTTCATGCCCCTCGTGTCTACATTTGGATTTGTGGTTAAAGGTTTGAAAAAAGTAACTGTGGCAATTGAAGAAAGAATGTTAGAGTTTCACACTTCTAACAACTCCCTCCAGTTGGAAGAGTGATGACTGCCCTTGTACAGTCAAGAACCTTTCAAATCCATGTCCTCAGAGTGTCTCCCTAGCCCCACATACTAACATCTGTGGTCAACTGAATTGGAGTTGGATAACTTAGCAGGACCCCTACTGACAAATTGACCTCTAACGACAACCAACTCAACTTCAGAGATATCAGGTGTTAGAAATGGGGGTCTGTTAGAAATGGGGGTCTCTAGTTGGCAGAGGTAGGTACCTTTGTCCAAATGGGGACCCTTGCTTCTAGTCAGGGAAAGGGGGATACACACTTTAGATAACCCCTGCTCACCCCCTTGGTAGCTTGGCACGAGCAGACAGGCTTATCCCAAATGCAATGTGTAAAGTATTTGTACCATTACTCACAGTAACACAGTGATAACACCACAAATGGACACCACACCAGTTTAGAAAAACAAAAGTATCTTTATCTTAACTTAACAAGACCAAAACGACAAAACTCCAACATACAAGTATTAAGAAAAATCACTTTCAAAAGGTTTTAGCAACTGAGCCCATAGAAAACTATGGATGCGTGGTTTCTTGCAAAGTACCTGTCGTTGCGACAAAGTTCACCAAGCCAAACAGCCGCAGCAATAGGAAGCGTCGAAAAACAAAGAGATGCGTTGATTCCTGAGACCTTCGTGGATGCGATGCGATAGTTCCACTGGACACAGGGGAGCGGTGCGTCGGGTCTGGTCTGTAGGGGGAAGCGATGCATCGATTCTGAGACGACTCCGATCCTCGGGTGATGCGTCGGGGAAAACTTGCCGCACAGCGACGATGCGTGGAAATCCAGCATGCGTGGGCGAACGATGTGGCGGCGTCAAGCGGTGCTACGTCAATTCCTTCAGCTGCGATCCCTCGATGCGTCGCTTCTTGCAGCGGCGACAGGCGCTGCGTCGGTTTCAGCAGCGGTGCGGCGGTGTGGGGAGATTCTTCTTGCACAACGGCGTTGCATCGGAAAAACTGTTGCAAGAAGAGCGATGTGTCGATTTTCTTGTTGTTGCGTTGCGTTGCTTTCCAGCTCCCGGCAGCAGAAACAACCTCCAGAGGCCCCACACACACACAGGCACACCTGGCAGGTCAGAACACCCAGCTAGGAAGTTCAGGGGAGCTGGGGGTGAAGTCTTTGTGTTCCTGAGCCTTCAAAACAGGAGGCAAGCTCTACTCAAGCCCTTGGAGACTCTTCTCAAGCAGGGGACACAGCACAAAGCAAAGTCCTTCTCCTTTCCTTGGCAGAAACAGGAACTGCAGGCCAACCCCAGACACACAGCAAGGGCAGTACTTCTACTCAGTTTCTCCAGCTCTTCTCCTTGGCAAAGGTTCCTCTTGATTCCAGAAGTAGTCTAAAGTTCAGGGGTTTTAGGTCTAATACTTATACCCCAAAATGTCTTTGTTCTCTTTGTGCAGAGAAGCCCTGTGCCCAGTCAAAACCAGTCAAAACCAGTTCTGTCCTCTCTGGTGCA
Organism: Calotriton arnoldi; assembly: GCA_963921515.1. Lineage (NCBI taxonomy): Eukaryota > Metazoa > Chordata > Amphibia > Caudata > Salamandridae > Calotriton > Calotriton arnoldi. Next base: position 898,946 of record CAWUFW010000384.1, on the reverse strand, counting down.
GCTTCCTGGCAGGAGGTGGAGACAGCATTGTGAAAAGCAGACTAAGCCCATTCAGGTGAAAGGAAATCTCCTCCCCCTACTCTAAATGCAGCCCAGGTCCATTCAGCCCAGCCCTGACTCATCAGGCTCTCTAGAGCCACTGCTCCTCCCAGTCCCTGACTTTAGGCACACTGGATGGCTAAACATGAAAATACCTACTTTTTAAAAGTAGTATTTTCAAACACAGAATGTAAAAATCACCCTCACTAAAAGATGCATTTTAACATTCTGAGTTCAGGCATACTAAACTTTATTTTCCTCCCTTTCTCCCAGGGGCAGTTATGTTTATAAGATGTTATAAGCAAGCTCCCCATTCTGTCCTATGGGAACAGGTAGCTTTGCAATAGTGAAAAACAAAATTGGCAGCAATTCGCTATCAGGACATGCCACACACATCAGGGTATGTCCTTCCTTTCAGATACACTGCACCCTGCTCACAGGGGTACCCTGGGCCTACCTTAGGGGTGACTGACATGTAAGAAAAAGGAAGGTTAGGACCTGGCAAGTGGGTGCACTTGCCAAGTCGACATGGCAGTTAACAACTGCGCACAGACACTGCAGTGGCAGGTCTGAGTTACTGTTTCTGAGGGGTGACAGTGTGGGTGACACAATCAGTGCTGCAGGCCCACTAGTAGTATTTGATTTACCAGCCCCGGCACACTCAGTGCACTTTACTAGGGACTGACCAGTAAATCAAATATGCCAATCAGGGCGAACTAATCATAATAACAATTTACACAGAGAGCATATGCACTTTAGCACTGATTAGCAGTGGTAAAGTGCCCAGAGTCCTAAAACCAACAAACACAGGTCAGGAACAATAGGAGGAATAAGCAAATAGTTTGGGGATAACCCGGCAAAAGGGGCCAAGTCCAACACAACCCCCTTCCAGCCTACAGCCAAGGTAGACCAATCCATACCTTGATGGGCTTCCCTGCTTGGGGCGATAGAACATGAACACTGGCCCGCAACAGCAGGGGTCTATTCCCGTTCGACGCCTTCCTGAACCCAGTTGGATCCCTCTATCCATACTCTCAGGGCCCACTAAGCTGACCCATGGGGAACCCTTCTCCTCACCTGTGGACCCCCTCTGTGCAGCGCCTAAACTTACTTTGCTCACAGATGTGTCCCAACAGGCAGACAGTACCCACATAGCCAACACAGTGGTGTGACCCAGTCCACCCCCGGGGTGTGACTCCTGTCCCCCTCCCAGGGGCAACTCTGTCCACCAGGACAGAAAGCCACAGTGGCCATTGACAACTGTCAGTGATGAGAGCCAGGCCTCATGCCTTTCAGGCCTCTCTAACCTCTGTGGCATCAGAAAGTGGGGGGCGGTCACCCCAGGTGCCTGGCACCTTTTCTCCACTCTCCCTCCTACCAAGACAGGTATGGCATCCTGACACTGGCCACTGGTCTGTACCCTGCAGCTGGACAAGAGACTAGGGTAGAGTTTTCCACACCCTGTCCTCCTCCCTGGGGCTCTGCACCCTCCCACCTGGAGCGGTACCCCCAGAAGACAACTTGGTAGGGGCACTGTTAGCAGTTGCCCCTTCCTCCAGGTCAGGGGGACACCCTGAACCTGGTCCTCTAACCCAGGGTCTGTACCCTTAGGCTGGACCTGTGCCTGGCAACCCAGGACTTTGGGGGAGTACACCAACCCCCCCAAGGGAAACACACTCCTCATGAGTTGTACGAGAGTCTGCCTGACGCAGCTCTCCAGCCTCCTGTCCACTTGACAGAGCATGAAGATCCCCCAGGCCAGAAGTGGCCTCACCAGGGTCAGTCCTGGGGTGCTCTGACCTCAGAGCTGGCAATCCCTGACCCACTGGTCCTTTCACTGGGGGCAGCATCCCCCCTCACCCTTTTCTCTGGACTCATGCACCCTCCCCACTGGAGCAGTGCTGCCAGACACCAGAACTGGTGGGATGTTTGTTACAGCAGTCCCCCCCAGTTCACCTGAAACTTTGGGATCCCCCTCAGGGGATGGCCTCCCGGTACAGACCAGGCCCCCCTCCTGGTGTTCCCTCCATGAACCAACCAGACCCTGGGTCTGGGTTTCAGGCACCTTGGGACACAGCCCACACCCACTCCTTCTCCTCTGAGACAGGACGTGGGACCCTACACCCCTCCCACTACACTGGGACCTATCTGGGCTACCACCAACCTCCCCTACCTCACTTGGTTGGGGGAAACCTGCGCCACCCCCTTCAGGATCACTTCTTCAGACACTTTGGAATCCACCAAAAGGTCTGCCTCCAGTGCAAGCTCCCTGGGGTCAGAGAACTCACACTCCACAGGCTGTTGGCATAGCTCTGGAAAACAGGGATTTAAAATATGCTCTCCAACAATTGAATCACACAGCCCCACACAAACGTTAACCAAGCCATCCAGTGCCTCACACAAGTACCCCACACCACACTCCTGAGATTGGCAAGACAGTGTCTGACTGTCTCTGTCACTCAGCCCACACTCTTCTGGGCGGTCTCCATACTCACACACCAAGTTCAGTTGATACAGAACACTGGTGACTAATTCCACATTCTCTGAAGCCTTCAAAAAGAGAGGGTAGAAAGTAAGCAGTCATCAAGTTATGGAAATATCGTAACTTCACATTATTGAAGGTGTGCAACAACAGGAGTTAGTATCTTGGTGAAGACCCTAGGGGACATTGCCAGTCCAGAGGACGGTTCTTAGAGCTGGAAATGTTGATTGTTCACAGCTAACTGAAATAACTGTTGACTCAAAGGATGAATCGAGACAAGAAAGTATGTGTCCTGAAGATCCAGAGTGACAAAAAAACTTTCTCTGCCAGTTTAGGAATGATGACTTGGAGGGAAATCATCCTGAATGTCTCTACAAACACATATTTGATCAGGCTTTTTAAGTTCAAAATGGGTCTTAGTCTTCCATCAGACTTAACAACTAAAAGCAGAATTGAAAAAAATTATTTTCCCATCTGATCCAAGGGAGCAAGAACGACAACCTTCTTTTCCACCAGTGCTTAAACCCATAATCACATTTCTTGAACTTTTGAGGTTTAGGTTTTGCCACGGGGTAGGCTGAGAATGACATTTAGGAGGTTCTTGGATGAATGTAGTTCGATATTCTATTTTCACTACCTGGATCACCCATTGGTCTGTGACAAAAATCTTCCACGCGTGATAAAAAAGTGTTAACCTTACCCCAACTTCTAGATAGTCATTTGTAGGACTGGTGCTGGCTACTAGCTTTGTAAGGACGAGTATTCTCCCAAACGCAACCCCCAACCATGTGCCCAGCCTCAAAAGGAAGATGCTTGAACATAAACATCTTGTTTGAAGAACTCAACTTCAGCGGTTTCAGAACCTTCTTTTCCTCAGCTGCTTTCTGCACCATGTCATCAAGATCACTACCAAACAGCTTTGCCCCAGTGAAAGGCAGTTTTTTAATCAGATTTGTCTGACTAGATTCCAATTTCGAAAATGCATCCACAGTAGCCTGCAACAGACTACCACAGCTCCAGCAGAGGCTGTGGCTGTCCACAGGCTATCAAAGGATGCATCTGAGAGAAACTTGGAGACCAATTCCATATTTGCTAGAATTCTAGTAATATCATAATGTCCCTGTAAGGAGTCATACAGGGATTGAAAATCCTTGAGTAATGCCATCCACTCACCTGGTCCCAACCACGGTAATGACACTGGAGCCAATGCTGGACCTCCTATCCCTCTCGGAGCTGCACAAGATCAAGGAACCTACCTCCTTAGATCACGCACAGACCCTGGAGGGAAGGTGGGTTGTGATAAAATAAGAAAAGAGAGAGTTGCGGTATTGGATCTGCTCAACAGCTGCGCGACACTGCGCAGCAGGATTTGTCCCTCTGAAACCTTCTGCATTTGCAAGGTAGATGTACACTGGAACAGAACCTCTGGTTTTGTGATAACACAATACACAGGAAATAACAAGAGGAGTAAGGTTCCATAAGTACACTAACAGGTCTCTACATACAATAATCATGCATTGACTACAGTGGAATACACTTACAGGTTTTATCAGCAGTGTGGCATGAGAGTAGAATAACCAAAATCACATATTGGAGTCTGTGCACTCCCAAGGATAAATTCGGAACACAGATTGGAGTTACCTGCACTCCCAAGAATAAACTCGGAACACAGGTTGGAGTTACTTCCACTCCCAAGGATAAACTCGGAACACAGGTTGGAGTTACTTGCACTCCCAAGGATAAACTCGGAACACTAATTAGAGTTACTTGCACTCCCCTGGATAAACTCGGAACACAGGTTTAGGTACAAGATTCAGGCATATATCAAAGACTCTGAAGTGCTTTCTCTTGACACTACTATTCATCAGAGAAACACAGAGCTGGAGTATTTTAGTCTGTGTGCAAACACAGTTCAAGCATCAAGGATTGCAGGTAGGGTCTGGAGTATAAACACATAAGAAGGGCTGAAGAAAATCATAGCCAGGGCATGGAGGTAAAGTCTATAGTCAGAAGATGCTGATACTCGGTCCTGCTTACTATTAGGTGGAGGGTTACTAAGCACTAACCTGATATCAATTACTTAGCCCAGTTCTTACACTTGACTGAAGTTCGAAGAAGATCTCGAGGCTTTGACTCAGGGAGTCGCAGGGGATTCAGAGTAGCTGTGCAGGAGGGAGAGAGGAGGTGGACGTCAAGGGAGCTGGAGCCATGGGAACAAACGGTTCAACCACGACTCAGGATTGGGCTGGGTTAATGTGCCCTCTTAAAAGCTCAACGGATGTAGCTAGATCACGTGTGGCACATGGGGCACAGGGCCATCTGGAAGGTTCTTAAACCCTTAAAGAAAACACGTGTTAGTACATTCACTTTAACCTTACAGGAAGGGCAGGTGCAACTTGTTGATCAGAACCAAATAACAGGAAATGCATGTATCGTTTTCGCTTGAACATGCATAATGGAAAACAGCACCAAGGCCTTATTAACAACAGGAGCACGGCTTGCAATTGGCTCATGGGATTCTGGGGAAGGTTGTAGGGACTCAAGCGCAATGGAATTACGGGTTCTGGGGCATGCTTGCAGGGACTCAAGAGCAACGGGGGTGCAGGCTCTGGGATATGCTTGTCAATACTCAAGCGCAATGGATTCACATGTTTTGGGGCACATCAGTCATGGTATCCTAGCTTGTCATGAAGGACCACAGGGGTATTACAACATGAGCCCTGTGCGCTAGACCACTACGCAGGGAGTGCAGGAGATAGTGGCGGCTGGTAAGTTTAGGAGGGAGGAGGCGGACAGGACACACATGCACACATACACACTCACAGCCATGCATTCACACACACACAAACACATCCATTCACAACACTCATTACCAAACATTCATGCATACACGCATCAAACGTTAATAAAAAAAAACACACACACACACTTATCTGCAGCTCTGTCTCGGAGGTCCCAAGAAACTTGGGACTGCTGCCTTCCCTCATTGGTTGACCTAAGGTCAGCCAATGAGGGAAGGCAGCAGTCCCAACGTCATCACAGGGTGGGGTTAGCAGTGAGACTGCTGACCCCACCCCACTCTGTGATGAAGTGTCACTGATTATCACTCGACCCTGGGCACTTCAGGGCTTAAAACTGAAGCACCCAGATGCGAGGTAATCAGTGACGCTACCCCTCGTCACTAAGGAGAGGGCCTCAGGGACCATTGCTGAGCTGAGGAGGTCATGCCCACAGGAGCTGTTACTTCCTCAGCCCAGCAAAGTTCAGCTCAGGCAGCCAGGAGCCTGCACATTTAGTGCATGTCTAGCTCCTGGCTGCCTGACCTGAAAATGAACAGTGTCTGTCAGCGGACCTTTCCTCAGCCTGACAGGCACTGTTCGTGAGGAGCAAAAGGATCGGCCGTGGCTGGCAGGAGGTGGTCATGACAAGTAAAATAAGTTGCATAATCTGTGTAGATATTAGCTTTATCTGGGACTTTTCACCATTTACACAAAATGCCCTTAATAACTTTATGAAAAGCAAATCATCTACATCATCACTGGCATACTGAGAGTTGAAATCTTCATCCTGTCAGATCTTTACCTCAAACCCCTGTGCTTCTCTTATGTGGAGCAAGACATCTTGTAACTGGGCCCTTGTACATATTTAACTTTTTGATCCTCCTCAGGATCATCCTGGTCCTTAGAGCAGATTGGCTGGTCTCAGCAAGTGCAGAATCAACAGCTTCTTTTATAAGAGAATGAAGATCTGTGTGGGCGATCTGTAACGCCTCCTTTTCATCATCATTCTGAAGCTCAGTGTTATGCAGCTTTTCTGACTTCCGTATTGAAAAACAAGGAAGCAACAAAAGCAGTGTCCTTCCCACTTTTATAGTTACTCAGCAACGAGCTCCCGCGAGACAGGAGAGCTTGTTGCTCAGAAATAGTGCCACCTCCAGGAAGCCTAATACGCATGCATTCACACGCTGACTACGGGCCAAAATATTTCTGCATGGCTTCTGAATGACCAAACCATGATACCAAAAAGGCTCTCCCCACCCCAGTCCAGCACGTGAACCGGGAGCACATCAACAGCCGGCACACATCATTAGCTACCGAGCCCAACACCAGCAGTAAACGGACAAATCTATTCTACAAGTAAAATACATTAAGGGCCAGATGTACGACCTTTTTTTGCGGTCGCAAATGGGAAATCGGACCATTTGCGACCACAGAATGGGTCTGCCTCATGTACAAACCCTATTTTTCGAGTCAGTAACCTATTACCGACTCGCAAAATAGGGTTTGTGACTCACTATTAGGAAGGGGTGTGCCAAGGGCGACCCCTCCTAATAGCGACTCGCACTTCAATGTATGATTGTTTTGCGACCGCAGTTGCGGTTGCAAAACACTTGCAGTTTATCACCTAGTTCAAGTAGGTGGCAAGCCACTCGCAAATAGGAAGGGGTCCCCAGGGGACCCCTTCCCCTTTGTGAATGGATGCAGAAATATTTTTTTAGAGCAGGCAGTGGTCCTACGGACCACTGACTACTCTTAATAAATGAAACAGAAATGTTTCATTTTTCTTTTTTAAATGTATCCCGTTTTCCTTTAAGCAAAACGGGTTGCATTTTTTTTTTTTTAAACTGCTTTATTTAAAAAGCAGTCACAGACATGGTGGTCTGCTGACAACAGCAGGCCACCATCCCTGGAAGTGCTAGCCATTCCCAATGGGGTCGTTAATTGCACCTGCCTCATGGATATTAATGAGGCATGCAATTTGCGACCCCATTAGGAATCGCAAACAGTGTCTGAGACACTGTTGTAAATTACATTTTGTGAGTCGCAAAACGATGCAATTTGCGACTCGCAAATTGTAAGGGTCGTGCATCTGGCCCTTAAAGCGTGGCTAACCTCGTCTACCAAAGAACAGGAAAAAAATACAGGAAGTGATGAAGGGGGCGGGGAGACTATTTATATGGTGTATACACATTGAAGAATGTTAGACTTAAAGGACCTTCGGTCTTAAAGCGTGGTGAAACTTCCTGTTGGAGGAAGGATCGCCCCATGATGTTAGGATTTGGACGAGGAGGACGTAGGTGAGCAGGTAATGAGCAGACGTTTCAGAAAATAAACAGGGCTCATGGAGTTCTCTTTACCTGTGGGTCCTGTTTTGTGTTCTCTTGACCTCTGATATCATTTGTAGCAAGTGCACTACCAGGGTTAGCAAACAGTAAGCCATGGTTAGCAACTATTATTCCTAAAAAGCTCTAAATAGACGTTCATGAAAGTCTTCTGGAGAAAAAACAAATACATTACAAGTGAAAGTCCTCACTGAAAACAGGGGTCAAACAACAAACACGCGTTATGAGGCTGGACTGATTGTTCTCTTAATTAGGGTCAGCTGCTGGTCACCACACACTCATTTGCTCTTTTGTTATCAAGCTGTAGCTTGAACTAGTATTCATCCCACTGGCTTAAGAACCCTGCGAATTGTCTATTGGATAAGACAAAACTTTCGCTGTTTGTAAGTTTCACATGAAATCTTGAGAACAAATATTTCACGTTTCTTAGTATCTTCAATATGTGCTGCGCTCAAAGTGGATGCTAACACTACCATTTTTACTCAAAAGTGACACGATTTTCCAATCAGGTGCTGCAGCTCGTGTATAAACGTTTTTCGATACGCCTATAAAATACCTACTGAGCTATTGTATGAAGTGTGAAAACAACAACATGCAACAATTGGCGAGATCTGATACATATACAGTTACAAGTTGAATTCTTTAGAATATCAATATATATGTTGCAAATAATTTCAGCTACAATACACAAAGGCACGAAACAGTTACAGTTGTTACCAAATAAAACTATGACTCTTAAGAGCCAGCTGGGGTGCACATGTGTTTAGTTCGCTTTCAAAGGAAATAATGAAATGATGTGATTGCTTAAGAGCAGCCGTTTATATAACAGTGAACTAAAATTGATTCTGACATTGACAGGTTGTCTTTTTATTGCATCTCTCTCTCTTGCCGCTCATTGACATGTTTGTCTAGAGAGCAATAGTTAAATATTGTGGAAGATGAAGCTTATATGAAGAAGAAATGTCACAGATTGTATTTTATTTTCCAGTTTGTTATGGTAACTATATGATGGACAGGTTTTCTGCAGCCAAGGCTTTTTTTCAATTTCAGATTAGCTGATGCTGCTTTTGCAAACATATTTTATTGTAAATTCTACTCGGGTCTTCTCACGCAAAAGTGGCAGCCATACTGACGTTTTTGCTTACTGCCTCTTCCCCCATGCTGCTCTCACAAGTCCACGTGGCTTAAGATCTCCAGAATACCTGAGATTAGTGGAGTCACGATCACGTGACTAGCCATCACCAAGAAGAAGAAGAAGAAAATCATTAAAAACTGCCAAACTTGTTCTTGTAGCAATTTGAGTGGGAGCTGGAACAGGGAAACACTGATATAGCAAAGGTTCATTGGGCCTCAATACGAGGCAGGCAAATGGGTCCCCATTACCCCATTTCGGGTGAAATATAGCCACAAATGGGGTTCAGTAGGCCCCTTACTTTCACAGGAAGTGGGTGCATCTGGATGTTGGTTGTCAAGTTTATAAATAATCGTAAATGTGTTTGTATAAATCCTAAACAGGTCTGTGATTAGCCAATGTGATTAGCCAATGTTTCATCGGGATTCTGTAACCTGAAATAATTAACTCTTAATAGACGACAACTGGGTTATTTTTAAGTGTTGTTTCAGAAGGGGTGATGATACGCTCTCTAGATTTTCTAGAGAAGTGGAATTTGATTCTGTTCGACCCCTGGCGCTAGAGACTCAGGGCCTCATTTATATCTTGGTTGGACTAGCCCCGCTGTTGCTTTTTTGGCCGCAGTCTAGTCGCCTCCGCCAGGATCTGCCTCCAGTGTTGATGGCATCAGAGGCTGAAGCTGCTGTCGGAGGGAGTCCCACCGAGATTTCCACCATCCAGATTGTGAATTGTCTTTCTGCCGAGGCAACTGTTGCAGGGAAACCTCCAAGCTTGGGTTGGCAGAAAGGAAGAAAAAGAGGTGAAGACTCACCTTTTTTCGGGGTCCCACCTCTGATTCCGTCTTCAACGCTATTGTCCAGGTCCTCCCTGTGCTGCTGCTACTTGACCACGATGCTCAGATACCCCATTGTTGCCGAAATCTAAGGTAAGCTTTTGTGGTGGGTGTGTGTGTACATTCTGTAGTGTGTTAAAAATGAACTTCAGCAATTAAATATCATGAATATATTCATGTAAGCTTGATTAACATATTTGCAGGAATGGGAAACATCCTTTACCATGCATGCCTTTACCTGTTTTTTTAAATAACATAATTTGTGAAAGGAGGTAATTTTAGTGTTCAGGGGTTGATAGTGATAAAGTACAGTAAGGGTAATTTTAAGGTTTAAGGATGGGCGGGGTAAAGGGAGGTAGGGGTAATTTTAGTGATTATGGGTGGGCAGTGGTTAAGAGAGGTAAGGATAATGTTTGGGTTTTAAATATGAGCAATAGTAAAGGGAGGTAAGGATACATGTAGAGTTTTAGAGTTGTCAGTGGTAAAGGGATGTAAGGCTACTTTTAGGGTTTAGAGGTGGTCAGTGGTAAAGGGAGGCAAGGGAAATTTTAGGGTTTGGGGTGGACAGTGGTAAGGGAGGTAAGAGTCATTATAGGGTTTGGGGTGGATAGTGGTAAAAGGAGGCAAGGTTAATTTTAGGGTTTAGGGGTGGGTATTGATAAAGGGAAGTAAGAGTAACTCTAGGGTCTACAGGTGGAATGTGGTAAAGGGAGGTAAAGTTAATTTAGGGTTTGCGGATGGGTAGTGATGAAAGTAATTTAGGTGCAAATTAAAAACAAGGCAAGTTTGGGGAGTTTGCCCCCCCCCCAAAAAGAATAAAATTAAATTATTTACTTACCTTGCATATCCATACCATGCATGGTAAAGGCATGCACTGTAATTTCATACCTTCGCAGGAACAAAACGACTTAAAAAGAATATGTACTTGATTTAACCATCTGTATTCACCTTTGGTAAATCAATTAGCACATCTCATTCACAAAAAGGTAAATCAGACCCTAAAAGGGGGCTGAAAAATTGTGTTTGCAACAGTGGGTTTTGCACTGCCTGGTTGTATGCCAAATTCATGTAGCAGCTGTAATGCCACACACTGTACTGCCTCATTCCTTTTTTTAATATAAAACCTTTTAATTGTTATTTTTAACAAAATCAAAAACTTAAACAGTGCTGGCACATCCATATTCACAGTATGATATCAAAAGATATAATTATTTCTGCTCTCCCAGCCACTGTCCTCCTCCATTTCAATCCTCCTGATTATACCATATGTCCTATGTTTTGTGAAATTTATGCTTAAAAAGTCTTGCTTTAGATACTGTTCATTTTGCTGCCGCACAGATGGCAATCTTCCATATCTAATCATCCATGCTAGGGTTCGGAGATGAGATCCAATGATGCAACTAAATGGGCCTATCTCCACTATGTGCAGGTTCCCAATATTATCTGCTCCCTCACACCCAATCTCTAAGTGTGTGCAGGGTTAGGGGGCAAAGTGTATCCCACCACTTCTCCCAGTTTGAGGTGAATCTCCAACCACTACCAAGCAATTTTGTGGCCTCTCCAAATCATGTGAAAGAAGTCTGCATGACCATCATTACAGGGTAGGCAAGATGGATTACCTTGGTATACCCATATGCCAAAGCTTAGTGAGATTATAATAAGTGTGGTATAAGTGTTTGAATTGTTTTACTATTAGGTTGACCAATCTACCCTGACACTTTGCTGCCATCTTTGCTTCAAACCACTTATCATCTTCCAGTGGGCCAATATCCGATGGCCATCTGTCTCTCAGCTGATAAAAGGGGTCAGGAGAATTTATTACTGGAGATCTATATGTAAGTAAGATACATTTCATATTGAGTGTTTCCATACAATTTTAGGCTCAGATGGTTGAATTCTGTGAGAGACTGAAGCGTGAGCAGTAGGGATGAATGGCATGCCAAAGCTGAAGGTATCAGAAGAAATGGGAGGAGTGGAAGGTATAGTCTGCAGCTAGTTGAGTGTACAGTTCATTCTTAATGTCAAAAGAATGTGCAACCTTAATGTTAAAGAAAAGGACTTAGGAATAGTAGTGGAGGTAAGTAAGGATTACAGTTTGGAGTCATTTCCTCCCATTGCAGAAGAAGAAAATGCTCAACCTGACACAGAAAAGAACATGACATACTAACAGTTCAAATCAATTAACTTGAAAAGTGACCAAGAGTTTTAAAAATGGCAGTTTTACAAACCAGGTTTTAGAAAGTTCATTGGTGAGTTTATTACATTAAGATTTAAACAAGACTTGGAATTAAACGAAAAGTAGCACTAATATGGGATTTCTGGTTAATTGGTTATGTTTAATATTTGGTGATAGGTATGGGTTTTTGCACCACTCAGAGATGTCCAAAAGATCAGGCTATAACGACCTTGGTGTTTTAAACTAGGCAGGAGATGCTGGATTTAGGTGCATGGATTTAGAGGGACAATTAAATATCACATCATATTTACATTTGAACCAGGTGCACATCATTATGAATTACAGACATGCCCAAATATGGCATGAAAGCAAGGGTGAATCAGGTTCAACAATCTGTAATTGCTTGAGGGCACAGGAGTGTGGAACGGCATTACAAAGGGTGAGAGACTTTAGAGGGTCTATCACAACTCCCTTGAATCTCTACCTTGAATTCTGTATGATTGTGATGCCTCACAAAAGCTTAGACCTGGCATTTTGAATCTGTTACAACAAGTTTCTGATGTAATAAATTGTGGGTTAAAAACTTGCTGACTGTATATAATGTATGAAGTTAATCTGTGAGTGTTTAATTAATTTCTGTGATTATTATATAAATTTACTCACTAAGTAATATAATATAATGCGTGGATCCCCCAACGTTTTCTTACCCAGAATCCCCTGCAAACCTGACATTTTGCTGAAAAAATCCCTTTTACACACATTTTGTGTGGTAAAGTTGTGGCATCACCGGGCTGACACAAATTTCCTACCACCCAGCGTCCCCCCAGGTCTCCCGATAAAAATGGTGCCTCACTCGGGTGGGAGGCCCAAGTACCCGCGACAGGCAAGGGCCCACAACGTATTGAGGCGACCTCAAAATGGCCTTTCACAAAACGACCTGGTTTTGCAAGGGGGATCACCTGTGTTTTTGGCCCTGTGCTCGGCGGCCATCTAGGGAAACCTACCAAACCCACACATTTCTGAAAAGTAGACACCCGGGGGCTTCCAGGGAGGTTTGGCTTGCGTGGATCCCCCAACGTTTCCTTACCCAGAATCCCCTGCAAACCTATATATTAGTTGAAAAAATCACTTTTTCACACATTTTTGTGTGGGAAAGTGTGGCATCACTGGCCTCACACAAATTTCCTACCACCCAGTGTTCCCCCTGGTCTCCCGATAAAAATGGTGCCTCACTTGTGTGGGAGGCCCAAGTACCCGCGACAGGCAAGGGCCCAAAACGTAGTGAGGCGACATCAAAATTGCCTATCTCAAAACCACCTGGTTTTGCAAGGGGGTCACCTGGGTTTTGGCCCCGTGCTCGGCGGCCATCTAGGGAAACCTACCAAACCCACATATTTCTGAAAAGTAGACACCCGGGGGCTTCCAGGGAGGTATGGCTTGCGTGGATCCCCCAAAGTTTCCTTACCCAGAATCCCCTGCAAACCTCAATTTTAGCTGAAAAAATCACTTTTTCCACACATTTTTGTGTGGGAAAGTGTGGCATCACTGGCCTCACACAAATTTCCTACCACCCAGCGTTCCCCCAGGTCTCCCGATAAAAATGGTGCCTCACTTGTGTGGGAGGCCCAAGTACCCGCGACAGGCAAGGGCCCAAAACGTAGTGAGGCGACATCAAAATTGCCTATCTCAAAACCACCTGGTTTTGCAAGGGAGTCACCTGGGTTTTTGGCCCCGTGCTCGGCGGCCATCTAGGGAAACCTACCAAACCCATACATTTCTGAAAAGTAGACACCCGGGGCTTCCAGGGAGGTATGGCTTGCGTGGATCCCCCAACGTTTCCTTACCCAGAATCCCCTGCAAACCTCAATTTTAGCTGAAAAAATCACTTTTTCACACATTTTTGTGTGGGAAAGTGTGGCATCACTGGCCTCACACAAATTTCCTACCACCCAGCGTTCCCCCAGGTCTCCCGATAAAAATGGTGCCTCACTTGTGTGGGAGGCCCAAGTACCCGCGACAGGCAAGGACCCAAAACGTAGTGAGGCGACATCAAAATTGCCTATCTCAAAACCACCTGGTTTTGCAAGGGGTTCACCTGGGTTTTGGCCCCGTGCTCGGCGGCCATCTGGGGAAACCTACCAAACCCACACATTTCTGAAAAGTAGACACCCGGGGGCTTCCAGGAGGTATGGCTTGTGTGGATCCCCCAACGTTTCCTTACCCAGAATCCCCTGCAAACCTCAATTTTAGCTGAAACAAATCACTTTTTCACACATTTTTGTGTGGGAAAGTGTGGCATCATTGGCCTCACACAAATTTCCTACCACCCAGCGTTCCCCAGGTCTCCTGATAAAAATGGTGCCTCACTTGTGTGGGAGGCCCAAGTACCCGCGACAGGCAAGGGCCCAAAACGTAGTGAGGCGACATCAAAATTGCCTATCTCAAAACCACCTGGTTTTGCAAGGGGGTCACCTGGGTTTTGGCCCGTGCTCGGCGGCCATCTAGGGAAACCTACCAAACCCACACATTTCTGAAAAGTAGACACCTGGGGATTCCAGGGAGGTATGGCTTGCGTGGATCCCCCAACGTTTCCTTACCCAGAATCCCCTGCAAACCTCAATTTTAGCTGAAAAAATCACTTTTTCCACACATTTTGTGTGGGAAAGTGTGGCATCACTGGCCTCACACAAATTTCCTACCACCCAGCGTTCCCCCAGGTCTCCCGATAAAAATGGTGCCTCACTTGTGTGGGAGGCCCAAGTACCCGCGATAGGCAAGGGCCCAAAACATTTTTTGATAGGCAATGTTGATGTTGCCTCAAAACGTTTTGTGTCCTTGCATGTCGCGGGTACTTGGGCCTCCCACACAAGTGAGGCACCATTTTTATCGGGAGAAAAGTGATTTTTTCAGCTAAAATTGAGGTTTGCAGGGGATTCTGGGTAAGGAAACGTTGGGGGATGCACGCAAGCCATACCTCCCTGGAATCCCCTGGGTGTCTACTTTTCAAAAATGTGTGGGTTTGGTAGGTTTCCCTAGATGGCCGCCGAGCACGGGGCCAAAGACCCAGGTGACCCCCCTTGCAAAACCAGGTGGTTTTGAGATAGGCAATTTTGATGTCGCATCACTACGTTTTGGGCCCTTGCCTGTCGCGGGTACTTGGGCCTCCTACACAAGTGAGGCACCATTTTTATCGGGAGACCTGGGGGAACGCTGGGTGGTAGGAAATTTGTGTGAGGCCAGTGATGTCACACTTTCCCACACAAAAATGTGTGAAAAAAGTGATTTTTTCAGCTAAAATTGAGGTTTGCAGGGGATTCTGGGTAAGGAAACGTTGGGGGATCCACGCAAGCCATACCTCCCTGGAAGCCCCCGGGTGTCTACTTTTCAGAAATGTGTGGGTTTGGTAGGTTTCCCTAGATGGCCGCCGAGCACGGGGCCAAAGACCCAGGTGACTCCCTTGCAAAACCAGGTGGTTTTGAGATAGGCAATTTTGATGTCGCCTCACTACGTTTTGGGCCCTTGCCTGTTGCGGGTACTTGGGCCTCCCACACAAGTGAGGCACCATTTTTATCGGGAGACCTGGGGGAATGCTGGGTGGTGGGAAATTTGTATGAGGCCAGTGATGCCACACTTTCCCACACAAAAATGTGTGAAAAAAGTGATTTTTTTCAGCTAAAAGTGAGGTTTGCAGGGGGTTCTGGGTAAGGAAACGTTGGGGGATCCACGCAAGCCATACCTCCCTGGAAGCCCCCGGGTGTCTACTTTTCAGAAATGTGTGGGTTTGGTAGGTTTCCCTAGATGGCCGCCGAGCACGGGGCCAAAACCCAGGTGACCCCCTTGCAAAACCAGGTGGTTTTGAGATAGGCAATTTTGATGTCCCTTCACTACGTTTTGGGCCCTTGCCTGTCGCGGGTACTTGGGCCTCCCACACAAGTGAGGCACCATTTTTATCGGGAGACCTGGGGAACGCTGGGTGGTAGGAAATTTGTGTGAGGCCAGTGATGCCACACTTTCCCACACAAAAATGTGTGAAAAAAGTGATTTTTTCAGCTAAAATTGAGGTTTGCAGGGGATTCTGGGTAAGGAAACGTTGGGGGATCCACGCAAGCCATACCTCCCTGGAAGCCCCGGGTGTCTACTTTTCAGAAATGTGTGTGTTTGGTAGGTTTCCTAGGTGCCGGCAGAGCTAGGGTTCACAAACTACAGCTAGGCACTTTGCCAAAAAATGGTCATTTTTCACTGCGAAATTGAGGTGTGACCACGTTGCGTTTTGCGCTGTTTCCTGTCGCAGGCACTAGGCCGACCCACACAAGTGAGGTACCATTTTTCGCGTAATACTTTGGGGAACGCGGAGTGGGTGGAAATTTGTGGATCCACGCAGATTCCAGAACTTTCCACCACAGAAATGTGGGGAAAATGTGTTTTTTTTGACAATTTTTTATGTTTGCAAGGGATTCTGGGTAACAGAACCTGGTTGGAGGCAGTCAAGTCACCACATCTTGGATTCCCCTGGGTGTCTAGTTTTCAAAAATGTATAGGTTTGCTAGGTTTCCCTAGGTGCCGGCAGAGCTAGGGTTAAAAAACTACAGCTAGGCACTTTGCCAAAAAAGGGTCATTTTTCACTGCGAAATTGAGGTGTGACCACGTTGCGTTTTGTGCCGTTTCCTGTCGCAGGCACTAGGCCGACCAACACAAGTGAGGTACCATTTTTCTCGTAAGACTTTGGGGAACGCGGGGTGGGCAGAAATTTGTGGATCCACGCCGATTCCAGAACTTTCCACCACAGAAATGTGGGGAAAATTTGTTTTTTTTTACAATGTTTTAGGTTTGCAAGGGATTCTGGGTAACAGAACCTGGTGGGAGGCAGTCAAGTCACCCCATCCTGGATTCCCCTGGGTGTCTAGTTTTCAAAAATGTATAGGTTTCCTAGGTTTCCCTAGGTGCCGGCAGAGGTAGAATTCAAAAACTACAGCTAGGCACTTTGCAAAAAAAGGGTCATTTTTCACTGCGAAATTGAGGTGTGACCACGTAGCGTTTTGCGCCGTTTCCTGCCGCGGACATTAGGCCGACCCACACAAGTGAGGTACCATTTTTCTCGGAAGACTTTGGGGAACGCGGGGTGGGTGGAAATTTGTGGATCCACGCAGATTCCAGAACTTTTCACCACAGAAATGTGGGGAAAATGTGTTTTTTTTGACAATGTTTTAGGTTTGCAAAGGATTCTGGGTAACAGAACCTGGTGGGAGGCAGTCAAGTCACCCCATCCTGGATTCCCCTGGGTGTCTAGTTTTCAAAAATGTATAGGTTTGCTAGGTTTCCCTAGGTGCCGGCAGAGCTAGGGTTCAAAAACTACACCTAGGCACTTTGCCAAAAAAGGGTCATTTTTCACTGCGAAATTGAAGTGTGACCACGTTGCGTTTTGCGGCGTTTCCTGTCGCAGGCACTAGGCCGACCCACACAAGTGAGGTACCATTTTTCTCATAAGACTTTGGGGAACACGGGGTGGGTGGAAATTTGTGGATCCACGCAGATTCCAGTACTTTCCACCACAGAAATGTGGGGAAAATGTGTTTTTTTTGGACAATTTGTTAGGTTTGCAAGGGATTCTGGGTAACAGAACCTGGTGGGAGGCAGTCAAGTCACCCCATCCTGGATTCCCCTGGGTGTCTAGTTTTCAAAAATGTATAGGTTTGCTAGGTTTCCCTAGGTGCCGGCAGAGGTAGGGTTAAAAAACTACAGCTAGGCACTTTGCCAAAAAAGGGTCATTTTTCACTGCGAAATTGAGGTGTGACCACGTTGCGTTTTGCGCCGTTTCCTGTCGCAGGCACTAGGCCGACCCACACAAGTGAGGTACCATTTTTCTCATAAGACTTAGGGGAACGCGGGGTGGGTGGAAATTTGTGGATCCACGCAGATTCCAGAACTTTCCACCACAGAAATGTGGGGAAAATGTGGTTTTTTTTGACAATTTTTTAGGTTTGCAAGGGATTCTGGGTAACAGAACCTGGTGGGAGGCAGTCAAGTCACCCATCCTGGTTTCCCCTGGGTGTCTAGTTTTCAAAAATGTATAGGTTTGCTAAGTTTCCCTAGGTGCCGGCAGAGCTAGGGTTCAAAAACTACAGCTAGGCACTTTGCCAAAAAAGGGTCATTTTTTACTGCGAAATTGAGGTGTGACCACGTAGCGTTTTGCGCCGTTTCCTGTCGCAGGCACTAGGCCGACCCACACAAGTGATGTACCATTTTTCTCGTAAGACTTTGGGGAATGCGGGGTGGGTGGAAATTTGTGGATCCACGCAGATTCCAGAACTTTCCACCACAGAAATTTGGGGAAAATGTGTTTTTTTTGACAATTGTTTAGGTTTGCAAGGGATTCTGGGTAACAGAACCTGGTGGGAGGCAGTCAAGTCACCCCATCCTGGATTCCCCTGGGTGTCTAGTTTTCAAAAATGTATAGGTTTGCTAGGTTTCCCTAGGTGCCGGCAGAGCTAGGGTTCAAAAACTACACCTAGGCACTTTGCAAAAAAAGGGTAATTTTTCATTGTGAAAATGTGGTACGTCCACGTTGCATTTTGAGCCATTTCCTGTTGTGGGCTCAAGGGCTACCCACACAAGTGAGGTACCATTTTTATCGGGAGACTTAGGGTAACACAGAATTGTAGAGCAACTGTTATTACCTATTGACTTTCAATGCATTTCTGCCTTCCAAATGAAAGACAATGTGTAAAAAATAAGTCATTTTGAAAAATGACCTATAATTCTCATGCTAGTATGGGTACTCCCAATTTCGGAAATGTGCAAATATCTACTGTTTCTAAAATCTACATTTTGTTCCCATTTCAGAAATACATAGGTGTCTTTCATAACAATTTTTCCATGTATACATTTTCCCAAAATAATTGCTATATACCCGGTACATAATAAAAAACCATTGCAAGATGCTGCTCAGTTATTGGCTCTGGGTTCGTCGGGTTCTTGGTGAACCTACAAGTCCTATATATCCCCACAACCAGAAAGGGCCAGCGGATATAACGGTATATTGCTTTCAAATAGCTGTCATAATTAGAAGAAGTTACAGGTGAAAACGTTGACACAAATGGCTGTTTTTTTCAACTAATTTTCAATTTTTCCTTCATTTAACTGTTAGTTTCTATAAGGAAAACTTTAAGGATCTACACAAATGACCCCTTGCTGAATTCAGAATTTTGTCTACTTTTCAGAAATGTATGGCTTTTCAGGATCCATTATTGGTTTCATACCCATTTCTACCATTAACTGGAAGGAGGTTGAAAGCACAAAAAATAGCAAAAATAGGCTATGTCCCAGAAAAATGCCAAAACTGTGTAAAAAAAGTTGGTTTTCTGACAAAAGTCTGCTTGTCCCTGAAAGCTGGGAAGATGGTGATTTCAGCACCACAACCCCTTTTTTGATGCCATTTGCAGGGAAAAAACAAGATGCTTTCATCTGTAGCCCTTTTTTCGCATTTTTCCCCAAAAAAACAAAAGTTTGCTGTATTTTGGCTAATTTCTGGGTCCCCTCCAGGGGAATCCACAAACCCTGGGTACCTTTACAATCCCCATGATGTTAGAAAAAAAGGACGCAAATTTGGCGTGGATACCTTATGTGGTCAAAAGTTACAGGGGCCTAAGCCCGCACTACCCCAAATAGCCAAAAAAAGGCTTAGCACAGGGGGGGAAAAGGCCTAGCAGCGAAGGGGTTAAGATAAAACATGGCATGTCACATCAAAATAGTCAAAAAAGAATGGAACACAACAATCTCAGCACAACACAACAAAATCACAATAATACAGCACAAAAACATAGCAGCAGGAAAACAACAGAAGTAATCACACAACAACATTCCATGTAGCAAATGTGCACAAAAGTTCTTAGCAAATATCACCTCCTCCAGAATTCTGGTGTATTTCCTTTCAGACATTACATGGTGTCAAAGGAACAAAGAGCAAAGAGAAAAGGGTGGCCGGGGTTCGCCCATGATATTTTGTGAACAGCAGCTCCCCTCTCATCTTGTACTCATGGTTTCATTCTTAAACCATATTTGTGGTCTACGGAGGCTAATATTAATTTAGGCAGTGCCAAATGTGATTGTAATCTTACTTTTGCACTCATTACTAAATGTGTGATTAATCCTAAAAAAAAGCTGCAGATAGTTCATGAACATTGCCATTCATTAGAGAAAGAAACCCAAATGGGCCCTATTTCCAGAGATCTTTGGACCTCAATTACAAGTGGAGGTAAGCAGACATCACCCCTTGCCCAGACTTGGCAAAAGTCATTGAGACTACAAAATGGGAGACCAATTGAGATCTGGGGTTTCATTGGAGTTACAGTCACTCAAACTGTGCCAAAAATGGGAAAAATATAGGGGAACCTCCATGAAAAAGGAAACATAGTAAGACAGACCTGCCGCACAATTTGTCAATATCTTTATTTCTTACACCTTCCCCATCCCAGATTACACGTACACAGAGGAACTATTCAACACCAGGAAAATGTCATTCAACATAGATTGATCTTCCTTGAAAATCAATTTTGTATTCCTAATGTCATGTATGCGTGCTTTTCCTATATGTTTGACAATGTTATGTGTGTTACAGGCCTTGATGCATATAAAGAAAGTCATTACTGCACTGAAAGACTCTTTGGGTCAGATGTACAAAGCATTTTTGAGGACACAAACAGCCTAATTCACAGAATCAGGCCGTTTGTGATAGCAAAAATTCTATTTTTATGTACAAACACCAAATTGCAATTCTACAGAATCACAAATTTGGGATTGTAGGGCATCCCTTCCAAATACCGAATCGCAGTGGTATGTATTAATGTATTAATGTTCTGCACCTTAATTCCAGTCACAAAACATTACTATTTTACCACCGATTCAAAATTGGTGGTAACTCATTCCCAAATTGTTCTATTGGACCCCTTTCCCTTTGAGAATGTTAAAAAAATATTTTTTAAGAGCAAGCACTGCCTACTCTTAAAAAACAAAACTTAAAATGTTAATTATCTTTTTTAAGTGTATCTCGTTTTCTTTAAGAGTGCTTTATTTAAAATCAATCCTAGACGTGCTAGTCTGCCAACCTCAGCAGGCCACCATCCCTGTGATGGCTATCATTCCTAATGGGTCAGAAACTGTGACCTACCTCATTAATATACATGAGGTACATCAATTTGCAACCCACTAGGAATTGTCACAATCTTAGTACATCTGACCCTGATTGGTTAATTCTGTAAACATAGATCTGATAGGCCTAATACAATACTTACTAACATTAGTTGTTTAGCTTCACCTCTGGTGTTTTGTATGTGTTAATTTGTCACATATGTTCTGCACAATTTCAGCTGTTTGTGTTATAAAAGCGACAGTAAGATTTTTCCATTCTTGGCTGCACTAGAAAATTGTTCAGTGTTGGGGGAATTAAAAATGACGCCGCACAGTAGCTTCTATAAGGATTTCTTTAGACTAACAGATTCATTGAATTTTGCCTGGTGTGGTGCTTGGCCTGGTGTCTTTTGTCTACTGACGCAAATATAGACTGAGAGGAAAAGGGTCCCCACTTGCACCATAGACCTTTATACATTGAAAAGGTACAAAAGTCGTTAGCAGTTCGGTAGTGTCAAGCAGACCCATTGTTTGCTGGGAAGAGATGTTGACAATCTTGGCTCTGATTTGAGGCTTTCTTGCATAGAGTCACACAGGAGGCCTTACATGATTTGGCAAATATTTTGTACATTAACCAATACATCAAGCTGTGAGCCAGTGAAATATAATATGGTTACGGAATTATACGAATATTCTAGGAATGTATGATGAACAGTTTTGGGTGTATCTAGCTTACACACTTATAATTATGACAAAAATTATTGTTCATATGGTGTATACAATAATACCACATAATAATTCTAATATAATATAAAATAGCATTATTTCTGTGTTTTTTTTTGCTGTGGTTTTGGGGTGGGCCTTTACTATATCAATTACAGATAGAAGAGACTTTCTGAGAGGTTTTTCTGACTCCTCGCACTCTTATTTCACATGAAAATTTCATGTATTGGGAGGGGTGAGAGACACCTGCATGATTTCCATTCCTCCCAAAAATGTGTACTTTCCTTTTGACCCCAGAAATTTTGGGGACACGTAAATTAATCTGTAGACTTCAAGAGTTCTTTAAAATCCTCCACAAACTTAGAAAGGGTATTCCCATGTCTAAGTGGGTTTTGTTAGATTCTAGCAGTTACAAAGGATAGTACCTACATTCTGAGTACTACTTTATACGTCTTTGTCAAAATGGTTAAAGCAGCACCAGCAATAGAAATACCCAAGACATGTGTTATGCCCTTAGAGCACATCTAACTGGAAAGAGATTCCCAATAATACGGGCAAAATCGCCACTTTTGATTGATCCAGAATCTCTTTTTATAGCTGAGGTGTTTTTACCCCTGGATGGAAATAGAAGATGCTGATGTGGCTAGGATTTAGATACCTCTAACCTATATTGAACATCTGACTTCATTTGAGGGAACATTACAACATGTAACAGAGACAGTGCATTCAAGACATTTAGCATTGCCACTATAAACTTTGCCAGTGACAGATGTAGCTCAGATGCCTACACATGACCAAGCACCTACCATGAATCCACAAACTGTTAATGCAGTTATGAGGCATTGTCCTATTATGCAGAACGAGATTGTGTTTTTGCAAGCTAGAAAAGCTTGAAGCACTGTGCACTCATTCCTCAACTCAGGATAATGAATATGTGACTACCATTGAGTATGACACATAATTAACACCAGGGCCAGACTGGCCGTAGCGGGCACCTGGCATTTCCCGGGTGGGGTTTTGGGCCCCTGGGGGGCCGTTTTTGTTGCAGGGCCGTTTTTGCAGCATAGTTGCAATATCGGCCCCTGTAACAAAATCGGCCGAAACTGGCCCTGGCAAACAGCTCGGCCACACCCCCAAACCCCCAGGGACTTTGTCAGGGCCGGTTTTGGTTTCCAGTCCGGCCCTGATTAACACTGTTAGTAGAGGTGAAGTATATATGTTATATATGACTACACATGGTGTACCAACAATGGCGGTATTAGCTGAGATGGTCTTATTCTTAGAGAGATTTGGGAAGGGCATGAAGCCTAACTGGCTGTGGTTGAGGCATGGAAAGGATAGATAATATAAGTAGCAGGGATTGTTATTAAAAACATAAAAATTATTGTGGCCATAGGTTTGTACTACTCTGCTTGAAAATAAGTAGGCTTACCAAAGATTATCTCTTATATGTTAAGAGGGAACTAAGCAATCAAACCCTCCATTCCCCCACCACCCCCAATAACCTAAATTTGAAAGTGAAGTAAATTCTGAAGGGAAGTAATACAATACACAGATAGTCCAAGGGGAACCTCAAATGATTTCTTAAAAGGAAGTTCTAGTATTACATAAGAAATGATGATCAGAGGAATATAACATGAGGTATAGGATAGACTCTAAGGCTCCAGAGAGGTAGCAATCCTCTGAAGAGATTATTCTCATGCTCCATAGGATCATGATAATCCGCACAAGATTATCAACTTGAAAAAGTCTGAAAAAGGACAAACTTATCAGAAAGAGAGAGATCATAAAGTTGCAAGACATAGCAGCACTTCTCAAATAAGAAAGTAGATGCAACAAGGAGACAGAGGGGCCTTCTGAAGAGCTTACAATGGGACTATTGTAGCATGAACCTTATAGAAAAAGCACTTACAATTTATTTAACGTTGACTCAAAAAATAACTTATTAGATTTACTTTTACATGAATGTTTTATCAATGAAGTCTAAATATCTCTTTTTTGTAATAAGGAAAGACCATTTGTATGATTTTAAGTTTTTATACATTTAATTGATTTATGTATGTATATTTCAAAGAGAACTTGCTTTATAATTAAATTAATTATTTTACAATTTGCAATATTGTAGCACAGCTGCTAACACAGTAAAACATATGCAATGCAAAATATTCATCGTACAAGTTTAATGATGTAACTTATGCAAAAAATATATAAACTCACAATGGGACTAACACATAGCTTTTTCACTAGGAATATTGCTCCTGAGTCACAATACTTAACTATTGACATTTGGAGGGGCCCAGTGTGGATTCACTAGGTTATCCCGAGGCCACAATAATAGCGTAGGAGTCTTCTCAGCATTCATCAATGAGTTGCTACAGAGAGAGGTGAGTGCAGTGTCCTATCCGGATGACATATGCATCAGTGATGAATTTAAAGATCATCTCCAACATGTAGACAGGATAATCATAATATTTGTTGGGATGTTACAAAATTAATTTTCAAAACTCAACAATTGGATGCATACACGGATTTCCATAGGATTTTCTTAGGATTTGAGCTATCCAGTAAAGGAAAGGGAATGGTTCAAGAGTTTGTGTCAAAATGTGAGATATTAGAATCTCTAAACACACACAAAATTACAAGGAATGATAGCCTTTCTGAATTGTGCTCAACCGTAACTTTTATTCTATGCAGAAAGAGCTAAACCACGGTGTCAGTTCTTAGCCCCCACTTATACATGAAAAGGTTGTTTGTGTTTTGTTCATTTAGCACTAATTTCTTAGTGTAAAATGCATACTTGGGTCCATTTTGGAAGCAAGGGCACATTTTTAACTAAGAAAATAGCGCCTAATGCTGAATTACGGTCCTTGCATAATTATGTGCAATCTTGTTGTAATTTTGCCTAATTATGCTACAGCAAATTATGTGACTTGAATCCACTCCTATGTATTACGAGTTGTTCAGGGTGTTATCTCTGGAGCAGTATCGCTACAGGTAACTACGAGTTTCCCAATGTGTACAGGCCTGGAATATCAGTTTAACACACTAAAGACTGAATATCTTCGGGCCGGCAGACACCAGGTCTGGACTAGTCAGTAGAGCTGCGGTCAGCTTCTGTGCTGGCCCCTTCCCGTCTACTTACATCAACATGTGGGGAACAGAAAATATTCCCCCACTGAAATGAAAGCAAGACTATCTCCATTTGCTTCAGCCCGACCTTTACAAGAAAACAAGACTATCTCCACCTGCTTGAACCCCTACCTATACCCTCAAAAAAGGTCACTCACACATTTAAATGGCATATGTGGTATATGTGTATGCATCTGGGTCCATTATGTGCCCCCTGAAAGTGAAGAAACATGCAGTAATGGACCAGGTATTCCCGGGTCCCCAAGTTATTCCCCATCTGAGGGGCAACAGATCATGATCTCCAGATATAGGTGCAGAGATAACAAACAGAATCGGAAATTCCAGCACTTCAGTATCCCCGCACCTATTTTCAAGGAACTCTTAATGAAAGCCATAATGTGCAATGTAGATCAGGCCTCACCTATGGCAAACAAATCCCATTTCTATTCAACTGCATAAGAGCGCTTTGCTCCTGTAGAAATTATTGTTACTGCTGTGAGAACAGCTAAATTCAAAATAGAGATCTGCAGCACTGGGTAAAAAGATTATAATTGTGTCATCAATACCTACTCTGTAGATGGATACCAAAGCTAGTATACACAATTGCAGTGCATAACATGTTAGATGGGTCACAAATGAGTAACATTTTGGAACTTTCAATTTAAATATGTTCCTACACTTTATTACCAACAGTGAATACTGTACAGTACCCTATACTGACAGATCTGTACAGTTCCAAAGTTATTAAAAACCGCTACTCAACTGCTTGTGCATCAGTAAAAGAAGCATTTGAGGGCATGGGGCCCATTCTCAAAGATATTTTGGAGTACATCAAGTCATGTTCTTTATGTGTGCTTACATGCCTTTTGTGAATTGGCCCCAACACATCAAACATGGGAATATTGAGGGAGTGTTCATATTCAATTACCACAAACAGAAATGAATATACTCTCTTGCACTGCAGGGATTTGGATGTTTCAGGGCTGATTCACAAAGGCATGAAAGCGCATGTAAAGCAATACAACTCTAATGCACTTTCCACACTCGTAATTGTTTTTGTGACTCACCCACTTGGGGTGTAATATTAAAAACTAAGGGCCTGATTCACAAATTACACTTTGTAGTACATTTTGTAATATTACAGCAGTACTACAATACCTACTAGAAAGTGCTATTCACAAACTGCACTTTTGTAGTAACTTACAGTATTGAGTAAGTTTACTACTTTTTGGTATTCACAAACTACTCTTTCAGTACCAGTTGTTGGGCATGTGTAGTGTTGAACCTAGTACAAAATATGAAGTTACTACATCATTTGCACAAATTCCTACAAATTCTTGTGGAGAAAGTAGGAACATTAGGTCCTATACATGAGAAATTGAAATTGGCATTACACAGATTTCATTTAGCAATCAGCTCCAATAAAAAGCTCTTTGTTGGTTGATACTACTTAAAAGTGAGCAGGTAGTTGTGCAACTGGTGACTCTATCATCAGAGTTGTTCATATCAGTTACTATCTCTTCTAATTAAACATTTATGTCACCATCCAATCTGATTGATAGTGGTTGTCTACTACATGCAGCTGGAATGTGAAGACATATAAAAATCGAAAATACTCAACAGTTTTTGAAGATTACTGACATTATTAGAAGTAAAAATTATCACTGTAAAAATGAAAGCAAAAACCCCCACCCTACCTAGATCTCATTTCCGAAACGTATTTATTTAGAAACACCTTACATTAATGAAACAGCAAGAGTAATCCATAAATGCAATCCCACTTTGGTTCCAACTAAGAGACAGTATAAATCAGGAACTTCATAGGACACATATCTGTTTTCATCTGTCGATACCACTTTTATATTACAGTTAGAATAAATGCCTCAACTTGCTGAATCAAATGACTTGCTTAACGAACTTGGCATTCTGAAGTTGACATCCACATAATCCCTGGCCTCAGTTATAGCTGAATTACACACCAAACCCACCCTCCTAACCTGCATAGTCTTGCTTTTCTGCTAGGGAAAATCTTGTCTTTGAAAAGAGTTCAAGGGAGGAACATCTAATCACATCATAAGAAATTTTGTTGGCTGTGGTGGCAGCTTCAAAACGATGGACCCGATTTAAAATGAGTACTGTGGGGATACCATTTGAAGAATGAGCTTTTTCAACCTCTGTTAAAGAAGCCAAACTACCAACCCCATAACCCATTTAAATTTGCATCAGAAAAATGCAGGGGATGGGTAGAACTAGCATGTGCTTTATTTGCGAGTTTTCGTTATAGTCATCTAACTCTTTCATCGGATTCTTTTTGGCGACGTAAGACTCCACAAAAGTCACATGCTTAACATTTTTATCAATTCCTTTCACTTAGTAATGCTGGTACATAAGATTTCATCTGACACAAGAGTTCAGCCAATAGGCATTACATTCATTATTCTTTATAAAAATCCCCCACTAACAAGATATTTTTGACTTTCAAGTAACTTGTGGACTAGACCTGCACAAAGTGAATGACACATCCAATCTTCCAGATTTTCTTGTTTACAGGTTGCCCAGTATACTCCAAAAAAGATTTCTTCTTGTATCAGAACTGCCTGCAGGTTTACACATATTTTAGAAATCTTTGCCTAGTACTTTTAACCCATTTAGCCTGGAATAGCCCACCCTTGTTCCAACTACTAAAGTCCTCTGTGTTTATTAAACGGACAAAATTTTTATCAAGCAATGTCTTATTAATCTTGATCCAAGGATTTCCATGTGTGAGTATGGTAAACCCAATCCAAATAAATTAAAAAAGGCTATTAGATCTCTTCTATGGCTTTTTCATCTGCTGATACCCACTTCAACAGTTTTTCAAGAACAGTAACAAAGTGAAAGGGCATGGTGACTGTTTGAGAAATCTAGACCTACACAGATTCCTTGTTGACATAATTAACCCCTGCGCAGTGTAGAGGAAAACTATGCCCTGCAAAAAGAGGCCATTTTCATGCAATCTATGAAATCAAAGGTCATTCAAGGATTCCATTATTTTTAAAACAGCTCAGCCTAATATTGCTCTGAAATGTTTTTACATATTTAGCATTCAAATTGTGGATGTTGGAACTTTTAAGCAATCTTATAGTAAAAAGGTAGGAGTAATGAATACTTCCTACCATGAGGAGCAACAACATTCAGATTAAAATCCAAAAGAGTGTCTGTGGAAGAGTATATATTTTATTTGTTATTCTGCAACCTGGCTACTTAAATACTACGAATCTGTTTGGCAAAACAGAAGTATAAGAATCTCTTGAAATATGAAATGGCATTGAAAGAAAGAATTGGAAAAACATAAATTGTGTAATTTTGTAATTTCGTAATTTCAATGGCATAGTGAGCTTTTTAGATAGGTGACGGGGAAATTGGTACCATTTCCCCATCATTGAATAGCTGCATAGTTGAGACAATATGATGGAATACTGTATCTGACTGTATGTTTCAAGTACAGTCTATATCTTCTCTTTCAATCACTCAAAAAGTTAGTGAATCCTCCTAAATCAAGCAATTTAATTGGAACCTACAAGCAAAATAAAGTACACTACTTTCTTTCCAAAACTCTTAGCCTGATTAATATTCCTTACCTGCTATAAAAAGTCATAGACATAACAAGTCACACAGCTCTTCCTATAGCTCTCTGCTGACCCCCACCTCAATGAAGTCTAACTTTCACAACTGCATAAAGAAATTTTCAGCATGGATAAAGGACAACTGCGTAAAGTTCAACATGGAAACAACAGAAGTTCTAATTTAGGCAAACACACCACCATCTGGAACAACTCCTGGTGGCCATCGGAACTCAGACCCACCCCCATGCGGAACTTGGACCCACCCCATGCCGAAAGACATTGCCTGCAACCTTGGCATCGTACTAGACAGTGAACTCTCCATGAAACATCAGGTCAACGCCGTCTCCTCAGAATGCTTCCACATGCTCCGCAAAATCTTCAAGTGGCTCCCCAACACCACCTGGAAGACGATAACACATGCCCACATCACCAGCCAACTGGACTACGGCAACGCACTCTATGCAGTCACTACCACCAAACTCATGTAAAGACTTCAGACAGTCCAGAACGCATCCGCCAGACTGATCCTCAACCTGCCCAAGAGAGCCCACATCATCCAGCACCTGAAAGACCTCCACTGGCTCCTGGTCCAGAAGATATGCCATTTCAAGCTCCTGACTCATGCCTAAAACGTCCTCCACGACCTAGGGCCCGCCTACCTGAACCACCATCAGCACTTCTACAATCCCCACAGGAACCTACGCTCCACACACCTTGCCCTGGCACAGATCCCTGGTATACGCCGCTGCCGTGCCAGAGGATGCTCCTTCTCCTTTCTCGCCACCAAAGGCTGGAACATCCTCCCCCTCCACCTTCGCACCTCTCCCTTTCTGACTGACTTCAGGAAGGGGCTCAAGATCCGGCTCTTCCAATGAGACCTACCGCAAGCACCTGGGTACCCTCTCAGGTGACAACTTGCACTTTACTGATAATGATTGATTGATTGATTTAGTAGTAATAATTTTCAAGCCCTGCATTTTAATGGCTTTCATATGTGGTAATTATGATTGGTCCTCCATGTTGGAAATTATGTATCCAGCTCATTACTTCTTATTTGTATGACTCTACATGTATATCTACCAAAGGTTTTTCAAAAGCCTGTCTGTAAGAATTACACTATTATACTGAGGTTAACAATGTGATATCACCTTCTCAATCAGGGATGAACAGTGGCAGCTGCTACCTGGAAGCCGCAGTGGGGCGCGGTGGGGGAAGGGGCGGGGGTGTTGGGATTGGTTCAAACAAGATCACTTACCTCCCGGCAGGCCGGCTGGCCGGCCATCGCCTCTCCTACATCCTCTTCCTGGCTTCTTGGGGGAGACAGGAAGCAGGAAACACCAGGGCTCCCAGGCTCCCTGCAGCCAATCAGAACGCTGCATTGCAGCGTTGTGATTGGTCTAAGTCCCATGACACAGCGCTCAGCCAAGGGCTGGAGGGGTGGGCATGTTCTCGACGCAGGCTGTAATGCAGCATGCATGGAGAACATGGTATGTGTGCATGACTTTCGGGCCACCCAAGCACTCATGCTCACATAGGGAGTGCAAACCACTCCTACCCCTGCTCTGAGAGCAGCCCCGCCCCACAAAGATGCTGCAACAGAGAAAACTAAAATGATAATAACCTCGAGTTATTATCATTTTATTTTTCCTTTTTTTGCACTGCAAAAAGCTGTGGGGCGACACTCCTCCGCCTTTTCGGAGGAGTCGCCACTGGGGATGAAGAAAGGTTTATAAACTAACACTGATACCTTTGTGTTGACCTTCATGACCCTTAGAGTGTTTGCTACAAATTCCAGGCTTGGTGAATATGACCAGCCATTTTTAATTGAACTACTGAGGGATCTTTTTCCAGACATAGTTTGACAATTATTTACTAAAATGCACATTCACACCTTCTTTTTACCATATTTATAGCTGATTTGCCTGACTTTCTGGACGCGGTAAATTGCCATCACTGTAAAACTGATAGTATTCCTTGCAGCAATCAGTATACACAGATGATAAAATGTTACTTTCAAAAACAAATCACATTTGTCATTAAAGGCACTGGGCCTCTATTTGATAACTGATATTCTTATGATATGTTTTTTTAAGAATGGAAAATAAAACTTAGAATGTACTTGGTTTTATTGATGACCATCAATTAGAAGCTTTCACTCAATATACTTATTCATGTGGATCCTTTGAGGAAAGGTCAATTGGGAATTGCTCCTTGTTTTATTAACTTTTAAGGGCAGTACTAGGATGAGAACTGATAAAACCATTTGACCTTGTCATTTTAATTATGTAGGTGTTGTTAGGCTGTGCACAATGAATATGTTTAGAACTAGATGAAATTATTTGAATCACCTAAGGTAGATTATAAGTCCTGTTATCCAAATTGCAAATAGAGTATTAAACAGCAAGTGCCAAAATGTCTGTGCCCGATTTTTCCAATTCACCAGTTGCATTGGTAGTTGTCATTTGTGTCTGTTAAAACAATGCCAGAGAATATCCAGCTTCAATGTGCCAGAGTACAAACTACTATACAAATGAGACAATACAGTATCTAACTATAAGAACATAACAGAACATCACAAACATTAAAATATATAAAATGCACAGTGAAGGAAATATCAATAGAATACAAAGAGTGCAACTACAGGTTTTATGATAAACTGAGTAAATAATTTTTCAGGTTAAATATAATTATGAAAATTCAGAATTACCATATTGCCATTTTGTTTTTCTTATTATCATTGATGTATCTTCCTTGAGTTTAGTAAGTATTTCACATTCCTTGTAGGTCAAATTGTTCAATGTTTTGATATGCTAATCAAAATCTTCCAGTATGCACTTGTAAATACATCTACACTATCTTGGTTGGGACTTTTCGGCACTAAATCTGATTTTAATTTTAAGCCACTATCAACTGCCTGAGCTTAGGTAATATTGTGCTTGTTTGCTAATACTTCCAGACCCATATCTTTTTGATAACTAGTTCCTGTATGTTGTACCTTTTCATATGACGTCAGTTACAGTTTTCTCTGTTTTCATAGGTGGAATCTTAGAAATACCAACTGTATTAATAGAGTACAGGCAAATCTAAAAGAAATTGAAATCCATGAATGTGGAATAGAAAGACATCACACCACTGCTGATATTCCACACCGCCCAATTTTTCAGAAGTTTAAATTCAAAAATAAATTTCTACCTAAAGTAAAATATGTTTTCTTTATTATGCATTAATAGTTGTCAAAAGTGATGTATAGAATTAATAAAAAATAATGTAGTTATATTTTAATAAAATGTATTGTTACATTACTTTTTAAATGCAAAAATGTTATTGAAATATTATATAATTAAATTAAAAATATGTACTATTTTTATATGTTTTTATCATTAAATTACATTTATTTATGTTTTTAACTATTTTAGCTTTCTATCGGAGGGTGTTGCAGTACCAGTGGTTGGCCATGTGTGGTACTGTTTGTTTTAGGTAGTAGCTTAGAATTTGGCTCTGCCTGTCTTTAAGAGCTGGAGAAGTGTAAGTCTGCACTTTTGAGTAACTTTACAATCAGATTTTGAGAATATGAGGGGGTGTTCCTACCAATTCGATAAACATAATCTGGGTAGCCTAAAACACTGTCCTTCGAGATCCTCTGCTCATCCTCTGGAAGCTATGGCACAAGCAGCAGCAATTTCCCACAAGAAATGCATGTTTTTTTCAAGGAATAGCAACAATTTTAACATCCAGAAAACAAACAATAACATTCCCAAGTAATGTAGCCACTTCAGTGCTGAGGGTGTGATGAACTCATCCTCAGTGAAGCCAGAGCCAATGGTGCTTAGGACGAGACTATCTCGTCCTTAGCACTCAAGGGGTAAGAACAACAGTTAAGGAGCAACAAACAGTACAACAATCAAAATTAAAAAAAGGGCAATGGAGACAAGAATGTTCGAAGTTTTAAGACAAAACGTGCTTAGAAAAATTGAAGCTTCAATGAAAGGCATCAGTTCACGGGTGTTAATTCAGGCTTATTGCAATAGAGTGGAAGCGGGTTGTTATAGTCAAAGACCATGGCACTTAACCACTTGGTTGGTGCTCAAGGTCCAAGATTGAAGCTGGATAGGGTTTGTCAGAGTGGGATATGTTGTTGAGTTCCACTGAAGCCACTGGTTTTGGTGCCAAACCTCAGAGAGAAACAGACTTGAACATCACAGCTGTCGAGATAATTTAACTTCTGGGATAGATGTGCTGCCTCACTCTGGACTGAGGTTTTACCTTTGGACTAAGTCACTTTTTTGGTTCTCAAGAACTACCAATGGAAAGAATATCAGCAACAGATAAACAGGGATTCATATGGCCTTACACATTTACCAAGAGGTCGCACTGAACCAGTTTTAAGCGTGCCAAAAACTTTGAACTCGAATAACCCAATTTTCTTGCCCACTGAGGCTGTGTCCTCCCTGGTGGTACCTCAGAATCTTGTCCTGGTCCTACAAAGGTGGAAAAAAGTTCCATTGTACTTCAAGTACTGGGAAAGTTCCTCGTGATCACTTCTGCAGCACTCCGGGCCTCATAGCAGGATTCTAGGCACCAGGTCTCTCTCCAGGCAGGACTCCTACAGAATCCAGTCCTCATGTGTCAGCTGAGTCTTTATGGAGCTAGGAGTCCTGCTTTTTGTGTCCCTGGAGCTGGCAAGCTGGAGGCCAACTATTTGACCCTAGGAGGAGCAGTTCCAGTCCCTGTGTACCAGAAAGAATCAGGAGTCCTTGATCCTCGTTTTCCAGTAGTGTACTTTTTAGGTCTCGCCTACGCAGCGCGCATGCGCTGTTTAGGAGGAGACCTTTAGCCATTGGTTCCCTTTATTCCCCAAAAACGTGCACGCGTTCCATTGCCTTCAATGGCAACGCGTGCACGTGTGGCGATTGCCTTGCGGGAGCGAGCGGCAGCGCCATATGGTATCAATTATCGCCGCTGGCTCCCGCAAGGCAATCGGCAGGCCCCCCTCCTGCCGCGCGAGGCGCGCTTTTGCTTGTATTATATATTACCGGGCACAATCATTTTTGCCGTGGTTTGTTTTACTTGTGTGAGCTGGTCTGACTAGCACTTGTTCTTATCATTGCCTGGTACATGCAGCACTTCAACTAACCAAACACCGGCCAACCTCCACGCCAACTGCAGATGTCCAAGGAAACTCCCGAGCGCAATAGTTTGGAGGTGTTTTGAGCTCCGGCAAGTTGCTTTGAAGCGGGGCTTACTACTGTCTAATCTAAACAAAGACAGTGTGGCCTGCTGTTTTGTTAACCCTCTCCATTGCTGAATCACAGCTGGCAAATCTTATCAGCTCGGCCTTTTTGGAGGAAGAGGTTGGGGCTGTCATTTGAGTGTGGTGTGACACTGCATTGTTATAGCTGATGGGCTTACATCGTGTACTCAGAACGCCCCTCCCCCCAACTTTTTTTCCTTGATTTTATCTTCTGCAGTCTGCTTTGTCATCATTCAGAACATGCTGTAGAGCTGGGCCTTGTGTTTCTTTTTTTTTTTTTTTTTTTTTTTAAATTATTACATTCCTACAATTTGACAGAGTGGTGCTGTGATTCTCTGATTAACTCTTGGCCATATTTGATATGAAGGCCTTATTCGGTGGTGCCTTTAGTTTCTAGTACACACATGCAAGAAGCATAGTAAATGTGATGCTATTACTTTTGTAATAGAGGTCTTCTACAGATGTTATTTTAAAGAGCACGCATCCACTTTTTGCTTTGTTTTCTGGGTAGCATTGATAATTTATTTAATATCTTTCGGCATTCAAAGCTGCATTTACACAAAACACCACCAAAGAAGAAAGATTACATAAAATATCAGAATGATAAAATAAAATATTTGGCTTGAATAGCCCCAAACGGCCCAGTGGGAACTCCAGCATCTCTTTTTACGGAGGGGCGTCATGAAATCCAATGTCTTAATATTTCGGCAGCTATTCCGTTTTTTAAATTTATTTTAGGTATTAAAGCAGGGATACTTCCAAACCATATGGAGTTACAGACTTTTGTAGTGCAGATAAAACACTTGACACTTAAGTGTGGGGCCATGCTCCTTCACTGTAAAGAAGCCAATGGGTTTTTGGGAAGTCCTAGTTTTAATTTGAATATACTCTGAAAGAGAAGCTTCTGGTCCTCTGCCACTTTAGAACATATAGGCCACATATGGAACTCTAATTGAAACAAAATGGAAATTATGCTAATCTATGAGCTCCTGGCACATGTTTTTGACTTTATCTAGTTTTTAAAAACGTTCCAACTTTTCTTATCTGACTAACTCTCCAAATATGTGCATTGCTTTTTCACAAAGGGAGTGAATGAAAACATAATCTCTGCAGCAAAAGGATGAGAAGGAGATACAACAGCAAACAAAACTCACGACACAGTGAGCAGGAAGCAGCATAGAGAGTAGCAATATGGCGGGTGGCCATGTACAATTTGTTGCAGAGTTAATATTGGGAGAGTACAGCGAGTGTCCTTGGCTGAATGCCATTGCCAGGTCATCACATTTTAAGTTATTCTGTGCTGAACAGTGAAAGTTGAGTTTTTTTAAAATTTATTACTTTGGATTGTTTTTGAAATGTTGTTAAACGCTGTGGTTCCCCATCGGGGATCATGTTTCTATATATTTTACAAGTGCACAGGAAGGCAGTGTCCTTGTATCTATAAAGGTAGACACCCAAATTGCAAAACAGTATCTGTGAGCAGGATCAGAATTGGCACAGGTGTTTATTTTTTTCCCTCTCATTCATATTAATTTCCTGATTAGTTGCTTCTCCAAACTAGCTGAAACATGTCCA
The DNA here is from genome assembly GCA_963921515.1 of Calotriton arnoldi. Classification (NCBI taxonomy): domain Eukaryota; kingdom Metazoa; phylum Chordata; class Amphibia; order Caudata; family Salamandridae; genus Calotriton; species Calotriton arnoldi. Next base: position 863,757 of record CAWUFW010000384.1, on the reverse strand, counting down.
TTTGTTTGTTATTGATTTTCTTAATTCAGAATTTCTATTTGCCTTTTATCCCAGGCTGTGTTTTTCTATGGCTTTGCTAATGCGTGTTGTGTTTGGCTTGGGGCATCTGGAAATGTTTCTTTTCAGTTTTCTTATACAGGATGCCCAGCTACCCACTTCAGTTGTTTCACAGAGGCTGTACATGATGGAGCATTTCTGGTATTATGAATGATATCATTTATACCTTGGCAGTGTCCTTAAAACGGTGCCTACTGTTTTTGTGCCCCTTCATCTGATATTACCTTCAAGGTGAGTGCACATAAAGCCACCTTCACTGTATTTGGCTATCCAAAGTACCCCCAGTTATTCGTGCTGTGCCACTCAGTTACTGAAATAGCCTGAATATTGATGTTTTGAAGAAACTGGTCAACACTGACTTCAGAGCAGGGCACAATTATTAAAGTGTTGGGAGGGCCTTACGAAAGTGATGGTGCAGATGCCATCCTGAAAGAAAAGAAAAGCAGTGGGGGGGCGTAGTTCGCGAAGTAATGCTTCGCGAAGCTACGCAAAGTGCAGTTCGCGCTACGCAAGCTTCGCGTAGCACTACGCGAACTGCGTAGCGCACTGTTCGCAATGATTGCACAGTGCCGGATGCTTGTCTGCACTGTGCAATCATTGAAAACGGCAACTTGCACAGTGCGAGCTGTCTTTACTGCCGCTCGAGTAGATTTTTACTCGAGCGGCAGCTTTCTCAACGCGGACTGGTAGTTTCTCATCGCGAGCGGTCGCAAGCATACGCGACCACTCGCAATGAGAAACCTGACCTCCCGCGTTGAGAATCTCGCCGGAGGTTTATTTTCCACGCTCGCGATCGGCAACTTGATGTTGCTGATCGCGAACGAGAAAAAGTCTCGCCGGGATGTCATTTTGCTTGCTCGCGGTCGCCAACTTGACGTTGAGGACCGCGAGCAAGCAAAAATGACCGCGGCACTACGCTACGCTACGCTACGCGTGTTCGCACTGTGCTACGTGCAATTCGCGTTGTGCGAAGTAGCGCAAACTTCGCAAACTACGCGAGCGTAGCGTAGCACTTCGCCCAGGGTTATTCCATATGGACTTACATCATACACAAGCATTGGCATAGCCAATAGGTCTCGCTTGTGGGACCTTATAAGTTTTTAGCCATGCAACAGTTAATGTTGTTGCAGTAAGGATATTGTGCTGCATAACTAAATACTTATAAGGTCCCAAAGGCGAGACCTATTGGCTATGCCAATGCTTGTTCTTCATATGTTCAGTCCAGAAGTGTTTTCAAGGGGTAGTGGTGAGATGTTAATCGATCAGCTTAGTCAGCTGTTTGGCATGCTAATTTTGGTGACGATCTGTGCAGGGGGGAACAAGTAAAGAGGGGTGAAAAATGTTCTGAATCCCCATTTCTGTGCTTATCTCAAAAACAGATTTATGCCCAACTTGGCTCGAAAGTAGAAGTTTACTCATAGTGTGTGCTTTCATTGGCTTGGTGTAATTTAGTTAAGACGTTTTTTTGCAGATATAAGCCATTTAAAGACGCTGTTGCTTGAAAGCGTTTATATAGGACTCTTCTATTTTGAATTGTGATGTAGAAAATTGCAAATTCTATCAGATTTAATATGTTTGTCAAATGTAATGGGCTAATTAAGGGTGTTTCTTTCTTCTGCTGTTTTGATAATTGCGATTTTTAAAAACTCACGATTTTCCTGGTGTGGAGAATACATTTCCACTGATGCCAGGGGTGACAATGAGAGGTGCCCATCCCATGGAAAGTGCTAGGCGGATCCAAAGGCAATGAAAATGCACCAACACCCCCCCCCCCCAAAAAAAAGAAATGTGTTCAAGGTGCTAACATCGGGGTTTAAATTAAAATCTGAATTTTCGGCCTGATATTTTTGTGACCACTTAAAATGCACCACTTTGCATTGAAAATAACGATTCTTTACTAAAATCGTTATTTTTCACCAAAAATAAAACAATTTGGGAAATATGTCTTATTCAAAAAAAGGGGGAAAGAAAGCTGCTAACACAGTCAACCAAGGCTGTGCAGAGTGAGGTGTGACTGCATGTAACAGCTGCGGCGAAAGCATTTATTTTCTGCAACAGAACGAACCTTTTCTCCTGGCTGACACATTTTGCTCAGTAGTTCGGTGGCTGAGACATACACAGTCCTTCTTTGGTCTTCACAATTCCGCAGGCTTAAGTCATCGCTTCCACAGAAATCTCAGCAAACACACTTCCTTGCAAGCTTCTTCTGTCGCGGCCCCTGCTGTATGGAACTCTAATCCCATAACTATACTTTAATTCCGTCTTTTACGCCTCTTTTTTTACCATCCGCTTATGGCGTTACCAAAAATTAAAAGATAAGGAGGAGCTTCAAGCAAGTTAAAAAAACTGTTCCCCCCTGCCCACATCCCTTTTAGCCAGGAAGCAAAAAGGACCGACAGACTGATGGCAATCTCCTTCCAAAAGACTAAATTCACACTCTCACCAGCACTTTGTTATGTAACTCATGTTGCCCATCGCTGAGTTTGATGTCTCAGTAAATTAATGCACTCAATACAAAATCTATGTTTCAACACATGATATGCTTTCAGATCCCTGTGAGTCTGCTCAGCCTTTCATCTTTTTTAAAGGACGATAATATGAGTAGAGTTGGCTGATAGCAATAAGTATCATGGGGCAGATTTACAAGCCCCTTGCGCCACCCGTTTGTCACTTTTCCCATGTTAAAAATGACGCAAAAGTGGCGCAAGGGGCTTGTAAATCTGCCCCCATGCATATAGCACCCATCAGTAGCGGCCCGTGGTGGGAGTGCTGCCGGGTGCTGACGTGGGGTGGGGAGGGGCAGGGTGGGGGTAGTAAACTACGGATTACGGCCGATTAGAGGTAAGTAAACATATAAATAAATAAAACGAATTTCGTTGCGCGCACTGCATCGCATTTGGCGATGCAGCGCGCGCAATGAAATTATATGTTTACTTACCTCTAATCGGCCGTAATCCGTAGTTTACTACCCCCCACCCAGCCCCTCCCCCGCCCCACGTCAGCGCCCGGCAGCACTCCCACCACGGGCCGCTACTGGCACCCATAACCCATGGGGCTAAACTATGCTTTACAAAAGACACACTGTATTAGGCCCTGTAATTTCACTTTTTATGCTGTGCTTCCTGAGAGACTGTGTGCAACTTGAAAGCAATAACAATCTCAAGAAAATATAAATGTGAATTATCCCCCCCTCTACACACTGTATACTAGCATCACCCTACCCTTGACTGGACTATACACTCTGCAAAAGAGAAGAGCAGCATTGGATTCTGGCACAAGTTAAGACACATATTCAAAGAAAAAAAGTGACCGACAAAATAGTACAAAAACAAACGTTGGGGTAAACAATATTCATGAGTAAAGAGTAAACACAAAAAATAAATTCCTAACTAAGAGATAGTTGGATCCAAAGAAAAAGATAATTAAGAGACATTTCTCCTCATAATCAGAAGACCAGTTACGGAAGCCAAGAATTAATCTTAGAAGAAGAAAATCAGCGGCAACAAGCACTGTATATAAAATTCTGTCCGAAAAAAAAGATAACCGTTTGCGCAAGAGAAACACAAATGAAAAGACAAAACTACTATTGAGGCACAAGGCAACTATAATCATAATTAGATTAGCACTTTTAAAATATACCTTTATCCACTCAGCCCAAAATGAGGAATTAGACATTCAATTGCACAACGTGTCTTTACATTGATAAACAATAAGAGAAGTTTATGAACTGGTGCTCCTACACAACAGTAATAACAATGTGAACAGATAACTAAAACATAAAAAAAAAATAGAGGTTTTCTTCCAACCCAGCACACATTCATGCACAGCATTGCTTGTGAAACAAAACAATGAAACAGAAAAATAAGATCATCAATATTTAGAATAAACAAAGAGACAACGAAATATGCACTTGAAGAGATACAAAACATTTAAAACGATTTGAAGTTAATGTGCAACTGCCACTTACAAGCAAACAGAAACCTTATTACAGTATTCTTATTTTATATTCCATCACTCATGCCCTCCTCACCAGTAGCCTCGACTATGTCAACGCTCTCTATGTCGGCATCTCCACCCAGCGCCTTAAAAGACTTCAGATCATATAGAACGCTGCAGCCAGACTCATCCTGGACCTACCCAAACAGTGCCACATCAACCCCCCCCCCAACCTCACCAACCTCCACTGGCTCCCCATCCAGAAGAGATGCCAGTTCAAGATCCTCACGAATGCCAACAAAGCCCTCCATGACCAAGGACCATTCTACATCAAACATCGACTGAACTTGCATCTGCCTTCTAGACACCTTTGTTCGTCATCTCCAGCCTTTGCACATATTCCCCACATCCGCCGGAGAGGTGGCAGTTACTTCTCCTACTTCGTCGCGAAGACCTAGAACAACCTGCCCCTCTACCTCTGTACTGCACCCTCCCTGGTGGACTTCAGAAAGAGACTCAAGACCTGGCTGTTCGGCTGAGACATAACTTCCTCAGTGCCCAGATACCCCCTAGGGGTGACTGTGCGGCGCTATACAAATACTGTTTGAAATTGAAATGTTTAATAATGACAACAACTGATGTAACATGGAGATAGACTCTTCTACAGAGCACAAAACATCAATGCCTACCTCTAATACTATATTTGGTAGAGTAGCCTGATGACATGGGACAAAAGACTGTGTACTTTTATGCAAATAATTGAAACGAATGCAGGATTATAAAACAAACTCATACACTGAAACACACACAAATAACACATTATGAGAAAAACAAGCCTCTAAAATGTAGTCATACACAACATATTCCACCAACAGGTATAGCCCGAATTTTTGGTCACAAAACCATCAATGCTGGTTAACAATTAATCAGCAATTTCAGACAAGCACACCTTCGAAATACATCCCTTCTATCAAACACAACTGCAAACGCATTTTTTCAGATAGTATTTAGCAGTTATCTCCAATAACAAAATATAAGAAACTGATTTATCAACACTGTCAATCAGAAATACACCCTACAACCTACCCAAAAATCACAATTAAGAATTTTCACGCTTTTTTTCTGGAGATTCAACTTCTTCTGGAGAACAAATTACCTTCTGCCTATGTCAACAGCCCCTGGCCAAAATACATGGAGTCACAGTCTCTAACTTTAAATCTAACTAACCAAATCAACTAACTACACACACACACACCTACCAACAGTTTCAATATTTTCAAATGCTTGTTATCGAATATTTGCATTACTTAAAATCACATTTTATGCAAAACAATTGTGCTTTTATAAACTTGCTTAAAATGATTAATGTAAAACTTTTTTTGCCCAGTACACCAAATACTGATTTGGTTTCAACGTGTATACATATGTACTCCACGTGTACCAGGCAGAATGCATATGTTTCACAAAATACATTGCATTGGATTGTTTAATATGTAACAGCACACTATATTTTTCATCTTTGATTTTTTGCTGCTTCAAAATCAATGCTTCCAGTTGTTTTGGGCAATTGATTCACCCAATGAAAAGTCGTATGAATTTTGCGCAAAACACCAAACTTTATATTTTTTTTATGCGAGACACATTTCTCCCAGAGACGTATTTTCACAGTAGTGCTCCAATCAAGTGAGGGCCATATATTTATAATTTAGTGGACAGTGTACTCTGCCACAAATGTGACCGAGTACCCTTTATGCCAAACCCTTGGTTCGCACACTCTGTTTGGAGTCGGGTTAAAGCAGCCATGTTTCCGCTGGAGGAGCCCCTACTTGGTCTGCTGACAGGAACCTAAGACCGAGGGCCCCAAGAGCATCAAGCCATCGGTCTAAGCATCTCAGCCCGTCAGCCCAATTTAGGTTAAACCTTCTGTCATACTTCTGCTATGTTTAGGGTTTCCAGGAAAAGCCTGGCAGCTACGAACATAAAAATAAAAATAAAATGGCCCAGGGTGTCCAGTGCTTAATTTGAGCCCCTGGTTTCTGGTGCTAGCACCGGCACCGACGCTTTACATGAGCATCAGTTAAGCCGAAGGACACATTCATTTATGGCTTGCACGGGGAGGGGGAGATTAAGTGATTCCCCAGCGCCGAAGTCGGCAGCTCTGACCATTGCGCCACATCCGCTCCCTACTTTCATAGGGGAGTTGCCTCTGTTTTAGGCGGCGCTAACAGGAGAAATGGGCTGACGCAAGCTGCCTCCTGACGAGAGCTCCGGCACTTATTTTTTTGCAAATTAACCACTGGGTGGTCAGGACCATCAGTTTGCTGCTGAGCAGCCCCAGAAACATGGCGTCTGCAGAAACATGGCAACCACTCGGCAAAGCTACAGTGCCTTACAGAGCTCCTCTGAAGGTGCAGAGGCAGCCGAATCTTAAAGAAGGACCTTATTTGCTGACATATACTTTGAGCAGTGCATTCGTCATATAAATCAAAAAAAGAAACGTAATATTTAGTTACAATTTGATTCACAGCTACTGTATAGAATTTCATATATGTACATCTGCAGCATCGGATGATCCGATCTTTCGCTGCATTCTATGCCTAGGTTTAAAAGGATAATGCAGCCTATTATGTGAACACTAGTTACCAGCTTTAGTCCATGCAATCATGCTTAGCATCAGAACCTAGCAGCGCGCTTAGTTTACTTGAATAGCAGCCTTGATTACCTCTTCTGAACGCCCTCAATAATTGTTAACAGAGCAGCGCGAATGTGATGGGAGCAGAGAAAAATGTACAACTCATCTTTGAGCGAATGAGTGAATATAAATCCGCTTTCGGCATGATGTCTTGTGTAATCAGAGGAAGTCGTGGAGAGGGCAAGGCACGCGTCTGAGGAGCGTCCAAGCCCTCCATCAAGCACACTACACATCAAACCTCCGCGATGCTCTCGCCAGACTTCACACAGTTGTTACCCTAGCCTCCCAAGGAGAGAGCTAACCACGAGGCGTCCTTCTCTGCGAATAATTAACAATGCAAAATGAGCTGCGGTGCTGGGACAGTGTATAAATATACATACTTAAATAGCTTTTACTTTGATGCTGACGCATAGCAGACACTGTTCCTGAAGCTGCACTGGGACTTTTATGGTCTTGTTGTTTCCTTAGACTGGATTAATATGTTTCACAAATATGAAAGGGCAGGATTCTCATTTCTCAGGCACAAATGAAAAAATAATGCAGAAATAATGGGTTAACACATAAGATGTCACACCGTGTGAAATTGTGGTTCGTTTATAGAAAATAAAAAAAAAATGCCTTAGATGCACAAAGCAGTAATGCCTCAGTGAACCTGATTTAATATTTTAAAAATCAAAACAATGCGTTTAGCTGTGTTTTGTGAATATCCGAGAGTGCGTTAGTCGGACTGCTGTTCACCGTGGCCTCGGAAAACATTCTGGCAATGCCGAATTTCCACAAATGGATTTAAAACTAATCAACACACATGCGTGAGAAAGTGTAAGCCAATATTAATATGAATACTTAACTGCAGGGTTGGCCCTGAATATGTTCCATTCCCAGGCCGGCTTGAGCGCTGTTGCCGCCCGGTGAGACAATCATTTTTGGCGCGACCCCCCCCCCCCCACCCATGACCACCTCCTCAGATTTCCTCATGACCACCGGGCAAAAGTGCCTCTCATCTCTCAATAGACAATCTCTCACATATATGTGATTTGTTTTAAAGCACTGGCAACGTCTGACTTTACTTTTTTAAGTGCAAGAATAGGTTTATTGAGAAAATTAATAAGGTAATAATAACAATACTTCGCACAAGTAATCATTCACCATTACATAAATGCAAGGGAGAAAAATAGGTAGATAATGACAATGGAGTGCAATGAACTTGAGTAATAAAGGGAGCAAAATGAGTAAAATGAATACGATCAAAATACATAAAATCGGTTCACAGTAATCTTAAAATAGTAGTACTTGTTAAGAGTATACAGTCAAAAACATGTTACTAAATTATTATTTTAAAATAGAGTCATAATCAAACATTAGGAAGTCAAGGAGGCTTAGTTACTTCCTGTATTGAGGGTGAAGGTAAAGAGGTTTTCTTCGCACTGTCATCTAAGAATTGTGTGATGGGACACCAAAGATGTAAACGTTTTGTAGCAAGAGATATGGGATGTACAAGTGCTGTATCTAAGCTGTGATTATGGCAAACAGCGTACCACCAGGCTAGATAAGACAATTTGGAGGCATCTTTCCAATTCTTTGTTATCTGCTGAAATGCCACCGCTAGTAGCAAATCAATAAGTAGCAACTGGGATTGTCCCCTCCCGCAGTCTGGTGTCAAGCTACCTAAGAAAATATTTGTAAAGGAAAGGGGGCTGTAGTATTAAAAATAGTATTGATTTGAAGCCAGACCCGTTCCCAAAATTTAAAAACTTGTGAACATGTAAATAACATATGTTTGAGATCGGCGTTGTCTTGAGAGCACGTCCAGTAAGTACTGGGGCTCATATTATATATCCTATGTAGGTGTGCAGGGGTACAAAATAATCTGTTATATATATAAAAAAAAGTGTTTGTGTTGTGCTGGCCGCTCTAGATGATTTCCTAATTTTTATCCAAATTCTGTTCCACAGGGATTTAGGCCAATTTATTTCCAAATCCGTTTCCCAGCAGAGTTCTAATTTTGTTTTGTCTCGGTTTTTTGGGGGATCCATTAAGCGAGAATAAATAGTAGAGGCTTTAGGACTAATACGTAAGAGGTTATGCCACAGAAAGTGAGATTGGGGAGATGAAGAGGGTGTACTTGAGAATTTAGTATGTACATCAAGTACTGCGTTTCGTAAGGCCAGAAATTTATGTTGAAAGGAAGAAGGTAGATGATAAAGGGATTGTAACTGTGTAAATTGAATAGGAGAACCTTTATCAAATAATTGATGAACCCAAAGTAAACCTTTGTTCCTCCAAACTTTCCAGTATATAGGTTTCTTGTTAATGAGGACTAGTTTGTTGTGCCAGATTGTGGACTTGAGTAAGGAATCCAAATCATGCATAGCCAAATCAAGGGTGGCATCTAATAACTTACAGGAATGCTTAAGTACTGGGGTAGAAAACTTTTGTGGCTTACGAGTGAATGAGAGATATTCTTGAAATGAGAAAGGGGCTATAAATGAGGTCGCAAGGTCAACCCATAAAGGTTTATCAGTTGATCAATCAGTAACCCAGTACGATAATTGTCTTAACTGAAAGGCTCTGTGATAATTAGAGAAATGAGGAAAGTTCACACCACCTTCCGATTTTGGCTTTGATAGTTTCTGCAACACCATTCTTGGTTTTTTAGCATTCCATAAAAAGGATACCAAAATAGTATTAATTTTATGAAAGAATTTAGCTGGAATAAATAGTGGTATATTGGATAAGATGTACAGAATTATAGGAGTGAGCATCATCTTAATTGTGTCTAAACGACCCCACCAAGAAAGATGAAGGGGGTGCCATTTTGCAGTCAGTATTTTAAGTTTATCAGTGCACTTGTCTATATTTAGAGAAATGGATGACTTTATAGAGGGAGAAAACCATATACCAAGGTATTTAATGTGCTTAGGGTTCCAAGCGAAGTTAGAGATCTTAAAATCGTCTTTAAAGGTATATTTGGTCAAGGGCAATATCTCACACTTTCCACTGTTCAATTTGTAGCCCGACACCAAACCATAAGCTTCTACCTCTCCCAAAAATGCTGTGAGTGAAGACTGTGGTTGAGAAAGAAAAACTAAAATGTCATCAGCGTATGCTGCTAATTTAATTTGCTGAGAACCAGAAACAAACCCTGTTATATCGTGATTCTGTCGAATTCTAGACAAAAAGGGTTCTAAAGCTAAGTTAAAAAGAAAAGGGGATAGAGGGCAGCCATGGCGTACTCCACGTTGAAGATTAAAGTAGGAGGAAATGAGACCATTAGTAGATATGGCGGTTTTGGGCTCAGAATAGAGTAGAGCAATTAAAGAGGTAATTTTCGGTCTGAATCCAAACCATTTGAGGGCATGGAACATAAATGGCCAAGACACCCTGTCAAAGGCTTTTTCCGCATCCAAAGCAATAGCTGTTAGTGAATCCGGAAAATGTGTCGATTTAGACAGAATGTCAAAGAATAAGCGTGTATTGTCGGTGATATTACGGCCTTTGACAAAACCTGATTGTTCTTTGCCAAGCAATATTGGAAGATGAGGTTCTAATCTTAGGGCTAAAACTTTCGAAAAATTTTTGTAATCCACATTTACTAGGGATATAGGCCTATAATTCTTACAAAATCGTAAGTCCTTATCATCTTTTGGTATCAAACATATCAGAGCTCCAGAAAAGGAGCCCGTGGAGTTGTTGAAAGTGATGAAGGAAGAAACAAGAGTATATAGATGAGGAAGAAGTAGGTGGGCAAAGTGTAAATACAATTCTACTGTAACGCCATCTGGGCCTGGAGCTTTATCTTTTTAAAGAATTTTTAGAGCATTTAGGAGTTCTGTTTGCGTAATATCGTTTTCTAAGAGAACAAAATTAATTTGGGAGTTAGCTTGTTTCTGGATTGTAGAAAAGTATTGGGATATATCCTCATTTGAAGGTACGTTTTCTGGTGTATAAAGAGATTTATAAAAGTGTACAAATTCCTGAAGTATTTCAGGATCTTTGAAATGTGGTTGTTGGTTATAATCTATAATAGAATCAATATGAAGTTTGTGTTGCTTGATCTTTAGATAATTAGCAAGTAATTTGCCTGACTTGTTTTGACCGCCATAGTATTTCGCAGAGGATTTTAATAAGTATAGGGAAGCCTGTTCGGTGGAGGTTTCATTAAAGGCAATCTTAGCATTGATAAGTTCCTTAAGACATTCTTTTGATTTGGTGGTATAAAAGGAATGTTCGAGATTCTTAATCTTAGTGAGAAGCGCATTATTTGACGTACGTGAAGATTTGCGTCTATTTGACACAAATCTGATGATGAAATCACGAGCGGTAGCCTTGAAAGCATCCCAAACTGTATGAAAGGACACATCATTTGTTTGATTTATACGAAAGTATTTGTGCAAGAAAGAAATAAAAGAAGTATTGAATTTAGGGTCAAGAAGTAAAGAGTTGTTAAAACGCCATCTTTTTGGTTGTGTGGGCTTATGTAAAATATCTAGTTGGATCGAAACGGGAGCATGGTCGGATATAAGAATAGGTCCTATATCAGCTGAGCGTAGGGACTGGGAGATATTGCGTGAGATGAAAATGTGGTCTAATCTAGATTGTGTTTGATGTGGGGGGGAGAAAAAAAGAGTACTCCTGCGTGGATGGATTGCAAAGTCGCCAAGTATCCAGTAAATTCCTTTGTTTAATAGCTCGCAAAAAAGCTTTATGTGCCTTGTTTGGAAAAAATGGAGACTTAGAGTTTCTATCAATAAAAGGATCCATCACTTGATTACAATCTCCTGCTAGGAGGAAGTTTTCTGAGGGATATTTTAATAATAGCTGAGAGATATGTGACCAAAACAGGACATCACCATTGGTAGGGGCATAAATGTTAAGCAAAGATAAAGGGATTTCCCCCAAAAATAAGTTAGTGAAAAGCCATCTGCCATCTGTGTCCGATTCTTGAGAGATGAGTTTGGCGTTCAGCGCTTTGTGGCAGAGACTTATGACACCGTTCCTTTTACCATCCCCTGGTGAAAAGAAAACTTCACCCACCCAGTTTCTTTTAAGTTTTAGTGATTCGCTTTCAGTGAGATGTGATTCTTGTATTAGCGCAATACTGGCATCAAGCTTAGAAAGGTGGGATAAAACTCTTTGTCTCTTAATGGGGGAATTTAAGCCTCCAACATTCCATGTAACAATTTTCAGAGACATATGGGGAGTGAGAGTATTGGAATATGAAGAGAACCATTGAAATTCTGCAGAATGTGAGATATAATATTTGTAGAAAACACAACAATAAAAACTGTAAAAACCATTCGAGCAATCTTAAATTAAGTACGAAGATAAGAACCATAAAAACCATTTGAGAAAAATTGAAAAAAGAGGGATCGTTAAATTACAAACAAGATACAGTTAGATAGAAATTAACTTTGAAACTTGAAAAAGTGAAAAAAGTGAGGAAAGAGGAAAGAAGGAGGGAAATAGGGGTTGGGGAGATTATAAAGAACAATCGATGAGAATAGGAGAGATTATAAAAATATGAAAGGTGGAAGAGATGAGAATAGAAGAGGGCTCGTAGGTAAAGGAAAAAGTTAAGGAGAAACGGAGTAAAGAAGAAAAAAGTACCACTGTGGAAATAACGAATATGACAATAAGAGAAATGAGAGAAGGAGGAAGAAGCGAGAAGACAAAGAGAGAGAAGTAATGTGAGAGCCAATGAAGTAAACACAAATGACATACTTACAAATAATCCAAGACACATGTAAGGTGGGGGGAGATGAGGCCACATGGAAGAATGACGCATCCAGACTTCAAACGGGAAGCGGGAAGGAACGAGAACTGACGAGCAATACAACATAGGGGGAGATACAACGAGGGAATAAATCCTGCAAGGAAGAAAAAGGAGGTTAATGATCATTCAAAGCAACCCAGCAAGAAGGAGCAATATCTTCAATCAATTAAACATGAAGAAAATCATGAACAGTACATAAGAAAAATTGAACAGTCAGGCAAGATAAGAACAAAAGCAACTATTTGTTATGCAATGAGGATGAAGTGGATGTATCCATAGATTCCGCATGACAAGAATTGAGAAAACTTTTCAACGTTATAGGGTCTTCGTACGAAGTAGTCTTATTGTTGATGGTCACCTTGAAGAGGCATGGGTGAAAAAGGCCATAACGTGCCCCAAGAGAGCGAAGCTGTGGTCTCAATGCCAAAAAGTCTCTGCGTCTATCAGCGGTGGGCTTTGAATAATCCTGAGAAAAAAACAGAGGATTGCCTGCCCATGTGACGCGGTTGACTGCTCTGGCAGCTGAGAGAATCTTGAGCAGGTCAGTATATTCTAAGAAATATAAGATGACTCCTCTCGGTTTCTTCGTGGTATATGAGGTCGTTGCAGAAGCAGGGCCTAAACGGTGAGCTCGTTGGATATTGAGCTGTGTATCCTGAGGCAAGTTGAGGACCTTGGGAAGAAAAGATTTGAAGAAATTAATGGAGTCAGAACCCTCTGAGCCTTCTGGTAATTCATATATACGAAGATTGTTTCGCCTGTTTCTGTTTTCCAAGTTTTCGACTTGCTTTTGGAGCGTCGACACTTGAGAGTGCAGGACATCCATTTTGCTGCTGGCAGAAGTTAAAGAATCAATGCTCTGTTCTACTGTGGTAACTCTGTCTTCCAAGCTTGACCACCTGTCAGTTAGAATTTGTAGTTTAGAGTTAGTCTCCTCAACAAATGGACGAAGAGCTCTAATTTCCTCTAATAGTAAGTCAAAAGAGACTGAAGATGATTGCTTGGGGGTAGAAGGAGGATCTTTTTTAAGACGTTTGCTTGGCGTTTTGGTCGTGCCAGAGGGGGCCGCAATAGTGGAGGCTGTGGCTCCCTTAGGCGAAGCATTCGTTGAATCCTCCATTGAGGAACAATACAAGCGGGATTTAGAGCGAGTTGACAATGAACATATCAGAGGCGATGGATAGGATAAAACTTTAGTCAGTTTGCCCATACATACAGATCATGAGAAAACAAAGTATACCAGTCCCACTATAAAAACATCAAAAGAGGTGAGGCCGCTGTACAATGATCAAAGTAGCATCCTGTAAGCGCCACCAATAGGTTTCACAATAGTAGCTATAACTAATCACAAGTAAAAAGGTGGGCAAGCACTGAAAATTGCAGGCAATGTCATACAGCAAAGACAGGGGCATCCGGAGCGATGTCGTAACAACAGGGAAATGCGGTGAGAGGAACATAACCAGAACCTCAGACCTCAATGTAGTACCCCTTAATGTGCTGAAGTGAATGGGCAGGAGGCGATATCCAATCTATCACAGACAGAAAGTAGAATTTAAGTACTGGGCACCTCAGACTTATTCAATATGCTGCATAACATCCGAGAAAACAAACACTTGATGCAGGTGTTATCTTCATTATTGATGTGAATATACAAATTATACACGTTCAGTCAGTAAAAACCAGAAAAGAATATCCAATTCCGCATAGGACTAACAGCGAGTTATTTGAATTGCTGAAAGTCATGGTGCGGTTACACAGAGAAAAAACCGCCGCGAGTGAAACGCGGGGTGAAAATTGTGAGAAGTTGGCCTGGCATATGCTGTCCACTAATTATAGTGGGCACCTTGCACCAGTCCAAACAACCCCTTATTGGAGATAGGTTAAAGACAACCTTTATTGAAAGCTATCCTAGTGGTAGCTATGGAGAGCAGCCTTCAGGCTAAGTCTTGAAGGAATGTAAAGCAGCTTGTTTTACCAGTCTATAATCTCTTGAGTGACCAAATGAAAGAGGACCACACCAGGTATATATTCAAAATATATGTATTTATTGCTAAACACACCCCTCTAGTCTCTTTATGAGGCTAGAGTTCGAAGTACATAAGTTATAAGTTAGTTATCTACAGTAATAGCACAAATACACGTTTGAGCCCTAGGGGCGTACCAAACCATATACCAATAAAGTGGTATAAGAACCACGACTGAGCTAGACACAAGGCCTAGAGCCTGTAGAAGTGCTTGGACCACAAGGAACCACCCAAGGTAGTGACACAGGGGACCCACGGGGACGCGTGCAGTGTGAGAACACAGCTGCGAATCGCCGTTGACTTCTATGGGGAAAGTCGCGGTTGGAAGTTTAAAGAAAAGGGACACTTAGAGGAGGACTTGGAGCAAACCCTTTTAGAACTAGGCTGTTCTAGTGTCAATACCCACGGGAGCACCGGAGTGCTCGAGTTACCTCACCCAGGGGAGCCGGGTGCATAGGTGTCTTTCGGGGTCGGGTTTCGTCGTCGTTTTCGATGGCGATCTGCTGCAAAGTGCTGCTGGCGGCCAAGTCAAAAGTGTTCGGGTGGATCCAAAGGTGGATCAAAGATCTGAAGAACCTGAAAGCAGAGGGGACAGAGTCTGGGTCACTAGCCAGTGACCAGGAAGGCGATGAGCAGATGCCCACCGATGTTGAGTGCTTCAGGTAGGTTGACGGTCATCTTGACTCTTCAGCCACGAGGTCCAGGAGGCGTCGATGACAACCAGGAGCTGGATTCGAGCTGCCCCACAACGTCTCTCGATTGCAGGGGTGTCGGTGACTGGATTGGACCCAACAAGCCTTGGCAACGGCAAGTCTCGTGGAAATGGAAGAAGGATGATGGTGCAGACCAGCAAGGACTGTGGGACTCACCCAGCAAGGGTAAGTCAGGGCACGCCTGGAGCAACCAAGGAGCCCAAGCAAAAGAAGATTGGCCTTCGGGAGGGCCTACTAGCCAATGGACTAGCGACCGCAAAGGAGCCTCGAGTGGACGCACTTGGAGCTGGCTCACAAGACACTCGTGGAGTGGAGGCCAGTGATCTTCGGGGCATTCGGTACTGGAGACTGGGGCTACTCAGAGACCAAAGCACAACTTTGTGGGAGACCCAGAAGAGGATGCACTTGCAAATGTGATCGGTGTCTAGGGGTCACGGTTCCACGTTACCCACGACAGCTACAGGCCTCAGCTTTGCTGGAGACTCAGGGCAGCCTCGGGGAAGTCTGGAAATTTACCTCTGGTGATGCAAAGACTTCGGCGTCCGGCGGGAGCTTCAGCGATGCAGACTGGACAATTGCTTCTTTGGTGCCTGCCAAGCAGGGGAGTCACTCCTTGACCCCAAGGGAGATTCTTCAGTCCTCTAATCTTGAAGTAGAGCGTCGAAGGTCCAGGATTCTGTGTCAGAGTTTTGTCCAGGTAAATCTAAAGTCCTAAAGACGGGGGTCCCATACTTATACCAAGTTAGGGGGTTGGACATACTCTGGGGACCCACCTATGGGAGGGTCAGGGCAGAGGGGTGGTTACACCCCTTTCCCTTTGTCCAGTTTCGCACCAGAGCAGGGGCTGGAAGCCCCTGAGCCGGTTTGAACTGGGGTATGCACAGGGACACCAAATGTGCCCCCAGTGCAGGACTTCAAAGCACCAGAGAGTGCTCCCGCCCAGCCCCAATACACACTATCCTGTCTGGGGAGGTGGTTACACCTCCCTGGGACAGGAAACCTATTGTCCAGGCCTCCCCTGCCGGAGTTTCGGTCAGCAGCAGGAGGCCAGACTCGTGTCTGTGGCAGCGGCATCCATTTTGTGATGCCAGGGCTTGGAAAGAAGTTACCGGGCAGGCCAGTGTGTACATGTCTCTCCCTCTAGAAGGGTGGAATGCTACCCCTGCTGCCAGACTTGGCGGGGGGGGGGGTAGTATTCCAAGATGTTTGACACCAAACACAACATGTTTCCGTGCAGCCATCCCAAAGTTAGCATTTAACGCGAGGTTATAATGCGCTTAAGAGTATATGGTCAGGCTGCACTACAAACAGCATCAGAGAAGGGTCTCCGAACGCTGCAGAGGGGCCCTGCTCATGCAGGGCACCCTCTCACATAGGAACCACGCACTCTGCCTCCAGGATTGATAAGGCCTGCCATAGGAGTGACTTATAGGTTTATATGTGTGTATGTATGTAGTGATATAGGTAGCCTATATCACAGTAAGGGGTGCATGCACCACCTTACCCAGGCTGCAGTAGCAGACCTGTGGTGTCATTTTGGATGGCCTTCCAGGGGTGGCACAATACATGCTGCAGCCCCTGGTAGGAATCTGAGGTACCTATGCCCTGGGTACATAGTATACCATATACTAGGGACTTATAAGGGCACTCCAGATTCCAATCAGAGATGTGCCTAAGGCACATGGAAACCATTTTAGAGAGGAAGCAGCTAGGCTGGGGTTCTGATTAGCAGGGCCCCAGCCAGACTAAAGTCGAAAAACAGTGAAGCATCAGCAAAAAGTGGGGGTACCCATGTGAAGCAGATCCTACTCTCCTACACAACCCCCCCCCCCAAACGTAGGGACATTAAACTAACCTTGCCCAGTTAAGTCTTCATGTTCTAAGTGGAAGTACCTAGAGAGGCCATCTGCATTGGCATGGTTACTCCCAGGTCTATGTTCCACTGTGAAGTCCATCCCCTGTAGGGAAATGGACCACCTAAGCAGTTTGGGGTTTTCACCCTTCATTTGTTTTAGCCATAAGAGGGGCTTATGGTCTGTTTGAACAAGGAAGTGAGTACCAAACAAGTATGGCCTCAACTTCTTCAGAGCCCAGACCACAGCAAAGGCCTCCCTCTCAATGGCTGACCAACGTTTCTCTCTAGGGGTCAGCCTTCTGCTAATAAAAGCTACTGGCTGATCCTGACCTTCATCATTCAATTGTGACAGTACAGCCCCTACCCCCAATTCAGATGCATCTGTTTGGACAATGAACTTCTTGGAGTAATCAGGACTCTGTAGAATGGGAGCAGTGCACATCAATCAATCAATCAATCATGTCACTTATAAAGCGCACTACATACCCGCGAGGGTCTCAAGGCGCTGGGGGAAGAGGGGGTGGTGCTGCTACTGATCGAAGAGCCAGGTCTTGAGGAGTCTTCTGAAGGCCAGTAGGTCTTGGGTCTCTCGGAGGTTGGTGGGGAGGGTGTTCCAGGTCTTGGCGGCGAGGTGGGAGAAGGATCTGCCGCCGGCGATCGTTTTCCGGATGCGGGGGACTGTGGCGAGGGCGAGGCTGGTCGAGCGGAGCTGGCGGGTGGGGGTGTAGAAGCTGAGTCGTCTGTTGAGGTAGGCTGGTCCGGAGTTGTGGAGTGCTTTGTGTGCGTGGGTGAGGAGCTTGAAGGTTATCCTCTTGTTGACAGGGAGCCAGTGCAGGTCTCTCAGGTGGGGTGTGATGTGGCTGCGTCGGGGGATGTTGAGGATAAGACGTGCAGAGGCGTTCTGGATGCGTTGCAGCCGTCTCAGGAGCTTAGCCGTCGTTCCTGCGTAGAGGGCGTTTCCGTAGTCCAGCCTGCTGGTGACGAGGGCCTGGGTGACTGTTTTTCTTGTTTCGGTGGGGATCCACTTGAAGATCCTGCGGAGCATTCGGAGGATGTTGAAGCAGGATGAGGAAACGGCGTTGACCTGCTTAGTCATGGAGAGGGTGGGGTCATCACCTGCTGCTTTAGGTCATCAAATGCCTTTTGACAGCTAACTGTCCACTGAACCTTTTTGGGCATTTTCTTGGAAGTTAAGTCATTCAGGGGTGTCACTATTGATCCATACCCCTTGACAAATCTCCTATAGTACCCAGTCAGGCCTAAAAGGCTCTCACCTGAGTCTGGGTAGTTGGAGCAGTCCAGTCCATGATGGTCTGGATCTTGCTCTGCAGTGGTTGAACCTGGCCCCCACCCACAAGGTGGCCCAGGTACACAACCTGACTCTGCCCTATCTGGCACTTGGTGGCCTTGATAGTCAGGCCTGCTTTCTGCAGGGCCGGCAAAACATTTCTGAGGTGGACCAGGTGATCCTCCCAGGTGGAGCTAAAGACAGCAATATCATCTAGATATGCTGCACTATAGGCTTCCAGACCTGTAAGGACTGTATTCACCAACCTCTGAAAAGTGGCAGGTGCATTCTTCAGACCAAAGGGCATCACCACAAATTGATAATGCCCACTAGGGGTTGAGAATGCTCTTTTTGGCTTTGCATCATCAGCTAGTCTGATCTGCCAGTAGCCAGCTGTCAGGTCAAATGTGCTTAGATACTTGGCTGAGGCCAAAGTGTCTATTAGCTCATCTGCCCTAGGTATTGGATGGGCATCAGTCCTAGTGACTGCATTGAGACCCCTGTAGTCCACACAAAACCTCATCTCTCTTTTCCCACCATTGGTGTGAGGTTTTGGCACAAGGACCACTGGACTAGCCCAAGGGCTATCTGAGGGTTCAATAACTCCCAAATCCAACATCTTCTGGACTTCTGTCCTGATACAGTCCCTGACATGGTCAGGTTGCCTATAAATCCTATTTTTAATAGGCAGTCTGTCCCCAGTGTCCACTTCATGAGTCCACCAGGTGGTCTGACTGGGTGTCAGTGAGAATATGTGCCTGAACTGATTGAGCACCTGTCTGCAATCAGTTTGCTGCTGGGCAGTGAGGCTGCCTGCCAAGGCTACACCATCCACTGACCCATCATCAGGGTTCTGTGAGAGCAGGTCAGGGAGTGGGTCACTCTCTTCCTCCTGTCCCTCATCAGTAGCCATGAGCAAGCCCATGTCTGCCCTGTCCACATATGGTTTTAACCTGTTGACATGGAGAACCCTGTGGGGACTCCTGGGTGTTCCTAGGTCGACTAAATAGGTAACCTCACCCTTCTGTTCAACAATGGTATGGGGTCCACTCCATTTGTCTTGGAGAGCTGCTGGGGCCACTGGCTCCAACACCCACACCTTCTGTCCTGGCTGGTAAACAGTCAGTACAGCCTTTGGTCATGCCAGGCTTTTGAAGTTCCTGGCTAGCCTCAAGGTTTTTAGTTGCCTTTTTCATGTACTCAGCCATCCTGGAGCGGAGACCAAGTACATAGTCCACTATGTCTTGCTTTGGGGGCTTGAGAGGTAACTTCCATCCTTCCTTCACCAAGCACAATGGACCCCTGACAGGGTGACCAAACAAAAGTTCAAAAGGGCTGTAGCCAACCCCCTTTTGAGGCACCTCCCTGTATGCAAATAAAAGGCAGGGCAAGAGTATGTCCCATCTTTGCCTAAGCTTTTCTGGGAGCCCTTTAATCATGCCCTTCAAGGTTTTGTTGAATCTCTCAACTAAACCATTGCATTGTGGGTGATAGGGTGTGGTGAACTTGTAAGTCACTCCACACTCCTTCCACATTGCTTTCAAGTATCCAGACATAAAGTTAGCACCCCTGTCTGATACAACCTCCTTAGGGAAGCCCACTCTTGAGAAAATTCCCAGGAGAGCTCTTGCCACCACAGGTGCTGTAGTGGTCCTAAGGGGAATAGCCTCTGGGTACCTGGTGGCATGATCCACTACCACCAGGATAAACCTGTGCCCAGATGCTGTTTGGGGATCCATGGGACCAACAATGTCAATCCCCACCCTTTCAAAGAGAACCCCCACCACAGGTAGTGGTATCAGGGGGCCTTTGTAGTGCCACCTGCCTTGCCACTGGCCTGGCAGGTTACACAGGAGCGACAAAACTCCTTGGTGTCTTCAGACATGTGGGGCCAGTGAAAGTGAGGGACAATTCTGTCCCAAGTCTTGTTCTGGCCCAGGTGACCTGCTAAGGGAATGTCATGGGCTAGGGTCAATAGGAAGCCCCTGAACTTCAGAGGTATAACCAACCTCCTGGTGGCACCAGGCTTGGGGTCTCTACACTCTGAGTACAAGAGTCCATCATCCCAATACACTGTATGGGGACCTCTAGCTTTCCCAGCAGCCTCAGCAGCAGCTTGCTGTCTGAGGGGTTCAATAGAGGGGCAGCTCTGCTGCTCCTGGCTCAGATCTGCCCTGGAAGGGCCCCCTGTCCCCAAGAACTCAACCTGGTCAGGTTCAAGCTCCTCTGGGACAGTTCCTTCCTCAGGACTGAGATCATCCCCTCAAGAGACTGATCTTCCTTCTGAGCCAAGGGGGAAGGCACTGCCTTTACCCTACTACTCCTCTTCTTGGAGGGCCCTTGGTCCATTATTCCAGAATCCAAGGCCTGTTCAGTGTTAGACATTTTGGTTTGTGACCTGGTCACAGCAAACACATCTGCAGGGATGCCCAGCATTTCTGCATGGGTCCTGAGCTCCACTTCTGCCCAAGCTGAAGTTTCTAAATCATTGCCAAGCAAGCATTCAATGGGTAGGTCTGCACTTACCACAACCTTCTTAAGGCCAGTTACCCCTCCCCAGGAGAAGTTAACAACTGCCAGAGTATGGTCTGTTCTGACATTGCTAGCATTGGTCACTTGGTACATTTCACCAAGTATAATCTGCCCAGGATTCACAAGGTCTTGTGTCACCATGGTGACACTTGCCCCTGTGTCCCTAAATGCCAAAGACTCTTTTCCATTGATTAAGGGCTGTTGCCTGTACTTGCCCAGATTACTGGGATTCACAGAGGAGGTCACATCCATGCCTCCATCATAGACTAGGACAGCCTGAGTGAGTTCTCTGACTAGGTCAGAGCTCATCTCCTTACCCAGGGTCAACCCTACTAAATCCTTGGCTTGTGTAGTCCCACCACCAATTGTAACTGCACTAGGGGGAGCAGGTGCCTTAGGGGCATTGGTGGGGGCTGGAGTAGAGTCTTTGGACTTGGTGCAATCACTGGTCCAGTGGGTCTTTTGCTTACAGACCTTGCACCATGGTTTCTTTGGCCTCTTCCTTGTTAGACTGTGAATCCCCACCTGAAGAAGATTTTTGGGGGCCTTGTGAAGACTTCTGGTCTTTACCCTTCTCCCCACCCTTATCAGAGTTTTTAGAATCTTGCTTCTTAGGGTCACCACCTTGGTTCTGTACCTTCTGCCTCACCCTGGTTCTGACCCATTTGTCTGCCTTCTTTCCCAATTCTTGGGGACATGTCAGATCAGAGTCCACCAGGTGCTGATGCAACAGCTGATTTTGACAATTATTAAGGATCTGCTCCCTCATGATAAGATTGTACAATCCTGTGAAGTCACATACCTTACTGCCCAATAACCAACCTTCCAGAGCCTTGGCAGAACAATCAACAAAGTCCACCCAGTCTTGAGTCTGTGCCTTTTGGGTATCTCTGAACTTAACCTGTATTGTTCAGTGGTTAGGCCAAACCCATCAATTAGAGCACTCTTTAAGACTGTGTATTTATCAGCATCCTCCTCTTTAACAGTGAGGAGCTTATCTCTACCTTTGTCTGCAAAGGAGAGCCACAAGATTGCTGCCCACTGCTCCTGAGGGACCCTCTGTACTTTACAGGCCCTCTCCAGTGCAGTTATCCATTTGTGGATGTCATCCCCACTCTGGTAGGGAGGGACAATCTTGCTCAGGTTTCTATGGTCGTAAGACCTTTCCCCATCTCTGGGGAAATTGCTGCCACCATGGGACTCTAGTCCCATCTTTTTTCTCTCTTTGTAGAGATCTAGGGACTCCCTGTCTATAGCCAACTGCTGTTTTCTGAGTTCAAGCTGATCTTGCTCATACTCAATCAGTCTCTTTCTCCTGTCATGAGATGATTCTCTCCTATGAGAGGAGACAGAGGTCCCTATTGAGGTGTCAGAGTGGTTAGACTCCTGAGAAGGAGATCTAGACCTTCTGGGCACACTCACAATTCTTCCTGGGGGGACAAAGGGGAGGTCATTCTGATCCTCCTCCTCCTCCACAGGAGGAATTGGGTTCTCCAGGTCAAGGTCATTTTCACCTTCCTGGCCAGTTTCAGAGGGGGGCTGGGTTTCTTCACCCCTGACCCCTTCCTCATCTTCTGCCCCACCCTCTCTGCCTACCCCTTCAGACCCTAGGGGCCTGCTGAGATCATCAGCTAGCAGCACCTCCCTGAGGTGTTGGGTGCTGGCACTTTGCCTGCCTTCAGCTTCCTAGTATTGCATAATGCTCTCAATTCCAAGAATGGGAGTTTATCATACTTGGAGGGAAGAAGCCCACTGGCTTCTGGCAAGGACTCACTGGGTCCTGGCTTTGAAGACATTACTAGTGAGGTGTGGTGTATGCACTACCTACTCTAGTGTGGCCTACTAAACTCTCTTGAGTTGTAGAAAGGGTGTGCTATCCCTTAACACACAACTCTAAGTTCAGTAGAACTTACTGTATACTAAGCTTGATTTATATGTACCTTAGGTACCCTTAGTGGTTTTCAGTTGATCAATTCAATTGAGATTATCTGGTAAAACAATAGCAAGCTGGAATCCCACACGCGGCACACCAATGTGAGAAGTTGGCCTGGCATATGATGTCCACTAATTATAGTGGGCACCTTGCACCAGTCCAAACAACCCCTTATTGGAGATAGGTTAAAGACAACCTTTATTGAAAGCTATCCTAGTGGTAGCTATGGAGAGCAGCCTTCAGGCTAAGTCTTGAAGGAATGTAAAGCAGCTTGTTTTTACCAGTCTATAATCTCTTGAGTGACCAAATGAAAGAGGACCACACCAGGTATATATTCAAAATATATGTATTTATTGCTAAACACACCCTCTAGTCTCTTTATGAGGCTAGAGTTCGAAGTACATAAGTTATAAGTTAGTTATCTACAGTAATAGCACAAATACACGTTTGAGCCCTAGGGGCGTACCAAACCATATACCAATAAAGTGGTATAAGAACCACGACTGAGCTAGACACAAGGCCTAGAGCCTGTAGAAGTGCTTGGACCACAAGGAACCACGCAAGGTAGTGACACAGGGGACCCACGGGGACACGTGCAGTGTGAGAACACAGCCGCGAATCGCCGTTGACTTCTATGGGGAAAGTCGCGGTTGGAAGTTTAAAGAAAAGGGACACTTAGAGGAGGACTTGGAGCAAACCCTTTTAGAACTAGGCTGTTCTAGTGTCAATACCCACGGGAGCACCGGAGTGCTCGAGTTACCTCACCCAGGGGAGCCGGGTGCATAGGTGTCTTTCGGGGTCGGGTTTCGTCGTCGATTTCAATGGCGATCTGCTGCAAAGTGCTGCTGGCGGCCAAGTCGAAAGTGTTCGGGTGGATCCAAAGGTGGATAGAAGATCTGAAGAACCTGAAAGCAGAGGGGACAGAGTCTGGGTCACTAGCCAGTGACCAGGAAGGCGATGAGCAGATGCCCACCGATGTCGAGTGCTTCAGGTAGGTTGACGGTCAACTTGACTCTTCAGCCACGAGGTCCAGGAGGCGTTGACGACAACCAGGAGCTGGATTCGAGCTGTCCCACAATGTCTGTCGATTGCAGGGGTGTCGGCGACCAGATTGGACCCAACAAGCCTTGGCAACGGCAAGTCTCGTGGAAATGGAAGAAGGACAATGGTGCAGACCAGCAAGGTCTGTGGGACTTACCCAGCAAGGGTAAGTCAGGGCACGCCTGGTGCAACCAGAGAGCCCAAGCAGAAGAAGATTGGCCTTTGGGAGGGCCTACTAGCCAACGGACTAGCGACCGCGAAGGAGCCTTGAGTGGACGCACTTGGAGCTGGCTCACAGGACACTCGTGGAGTGGAGGCCAGTGATCTTTGGTGCAGTCGGTGCTGGAGGCTGGGGCTACTCGGAGCCCAAAGCACAACTTCGTGGGAGACCCAGAAGAGGATGCACTTGCAAATGCGATTGGTGTCCAGGGGTCATGGTTCCATGTTACCCACGACAGCTACGGGCCTCAGCTTTGCTGGAGACTCAGGGCAGCCTCGGGGAAATCTGGAAATCCACCTCTGGTGATGCAAAGACTTCGGTGTCCAGCGGGAGCTTCAGCGATGCAGACCGGACAATTGCTTCTTTGGTGCCTGCCAAGCAGGGGAGTCACTCCTTGACCCCAAGGGAGATTCTTCAGTCCTCTAATCTTGAAGTAGAGCGTCGAAGGTCCAGGATTCTGTGTCAGAGTTTCGTCCAGGTAAATCTAAAGTCCTAAGGACTGGGGTCCCATACTTATACCAAGTTAGGGGTTGGACATACTCTGGGGACCCACCTATTGGAGGGTCAGGGCAGAGGGGTGGTTACACCCTTTCCCTTTGTCCAGTTTCGTGCCAGAGCAGGGGCTGGAAGCCCTGAGCCGGTTTGAACTGGGGTATGCACAGGGACACCAAATGTGCCCCCAGTGCAGGACTTCAAAGCACCAGAGAGTGCTCCGCCCAGCCCCAATACACACTATCCTGTCTGGGGAGGTGGTTACACCTCCCTGGGACAGGAAACCTATTGTTCAGGCCTCCCTGCCGGAGTTTCGGTCAGCAGCAGGAGGCCAGACTCGTGTCTGTGGCAGCGGCATCCATTTTGTGATGCCAGGGCTTGGAAAGAAGTTACCGGGCAGGCCGGTGTGTACATGTCTCTCCCTCTAGAAGGGTGGAATGCTACCCCCGCCGCCAGACTTGGCGGGGGGGTAGTATTCCAAGATGTTTGACACCAAACACGACATGTTTCCGTGCAGCCATCCCAAAGTTAGCATTTAACGCGAGGTTATAATGCGCTTAAGAGTATATGGTCAGGCTGCACTACAAACAGCATCAGAGAAGGGTCTCCGAACGCTGCAGAGGGGCCCTGCTCATGCAGGGGCACCCTCTCACATAGGAACCACGCACTCTGCCTCCAGGATTGATAAGGCCTGCCATAGGAGTGACTTATAGGTTTATATGTGTGTATGTATGTAGTGATATAGGTAGCCCATATCACAGTAAGGGGTGCATGCACCACCTTACCCAGGCTGCAGTAGCAGACCTGTGGTGTCATTTTGGATGGCCTTCCAGGGGTGGCACAATACATGCTGCAGCCCCTGGTAGGCCTCTGAGGTACCTATGCCCTGGGTACATAGTATACCATATACTAGGGACTTATAAGGGCACTCCAGATTCCAATCAGAGATGTGCCTAAGGCACATGGAAACCATTTTAGAGAGGAAGCAGCTAGGCTGGGGTTCTGATTAGCAGGGCCCCAGCAAGACTAATGTCGAAAAACAGTGAAGCATCAGCAAAAAGTGGGGGTACCCATGTGAAGCAGATCCTACTCTCCTACAAAAATCTTCACGGAGCGCAAGTTAAGATGGCGGCCGCTTCTGTGAGACAACCACTCTACTGCACAAATAAGGGAAAAGCGCCGCTTACATTCAGCCGCGATACTTCAAAAACTCCTCGTCTTGTGCCGCATCATTTCCGACGCCTAATCCTTCACCATGGGGTCTGTGCAGGCGGTGAGTAGCGCGCCAGGTCCGTAGACTTCTCCACCGTCCCGGGAGAGTCAGGGACCAGCCGCCATTTTCCGTGGGCGCTAGCCACGCCCCAACGTCTGACTTTACTAATTAGAATGTATATCTACCCAAACAAACCCTTTTCAGCAACATTAGGAATAGATAATGAAAGACTGGGGAAAACACACATAACGTCCTAACCTATTTTATGCAGCTTGCATGCAGCTCTTTGTTTACAGTTCGTAACAATCACTGTTCTATATTAGGGTTATATCTTATTCTCTGCAGTGACAAAAGGATATCTGCAACAAAAGCAGTAATCCACTCAGCTATCCACATAAAATACAGATCTGTGATTTGCAGGTACGAGTTCTTTGCAGCAGGCATATTAACCATCTGTACTACATTATGACAACGGAAAACTGCCCCTAGACAAAACTCTGATCTCTCTCTCTCTAGCAGGAACATTAATCACAAGAGTTATCTTGACATTTTTAATGCTGCCTGAAAACTGGACGCACAAGGAACTCTGCGCAGGTGTTCTCAAATCATAAGTTATTGCTAAACACAGCGCCCCCTCTGAGGTCCGCCCTCTCACTGCCCAGGTCAGCACCCACTGAGGCCGCACCAGTCACAATGCTCTAAAGCCGGCCTTGATTCCATATGCTGAAATGCTGCAGCGATCACATTTTTAAGGAGTGTGCTCATTCCTGGTGATTCGCTGGCTTGGTGCGCCACGCAGGAGAGAGCTGTGTATATTTCGGGGATGCCCCAAATAACATGCAAAGGTTTGGGGGAAGTGGATGGCGTATTGTGCGATGCTGTGATGTAGAGGCTTTTTTGTGGTGTGATGATGTGCAATCAGTGTTTTTTTTCCATATTCTAGCCCTTAGAAATGTTCTGGGGTGTTATGTGCTTTAAAACCAATAAAATTCAGTTGATAATAAAAAAATATTTGCTTTGTGAAGACCCTTCTGCAACACCATTCATGCTCATCAGCACTGCCCTCATTCTGCAACAAACAAAATTTAACAGTAAGAATAAAAATAAAAATATAAAACACGCTGCCTGGGAATTTATTTGTTTTAATCAATGAAATGAGAAAAAACTGTTTTGTACAATTAAGATTCTATCAAAAGCTAAGAGGTCAGAAGTTAAGGTGAAGTTGAAATCTTAACTTCACTCCTTCGCTCATCACCCAACAATTAGAGAAGCTTATCTCCGGAGTCTGTGCATTCTATAAGCATATCCACTCATTCACTGGCTCGCCCCCCTCACTCATTCACTCACTTATTTGCTGATACTTTCGTTCACTCACTTGCATGTGACATTACAAACTACATAAGTAGTGACATCATGATGACACATATTGATATCATCAAACCCACCAGCGAGATACCACACTGCACTTGTTGAACATTGTCTAACATAACATGCCAATGGCAGTCATATGTTGATTTTTACGTTGATTTCAGAGGATTTCTGGCTTCTTTCCATTCTCATATAACCAACCGACAGAGCATAAGGCTTGGATAGTTCAATAGAAGCAGCAATATAAGGTATTGATAATATATATATGATGCCACTGGGTACTTATAGTTAAGACCATGTTTCTGTGGGAAAAGCATTTTTTGGTTTGTTAATAACTTTGGCATTACTTGCGGAATCTTCAAGCAACTTTCCCCAAAAAGTCACATCCACCTCAGCTCCTTCCTGGACCATTTTGGGGTGATCCGTCAAGCAGTGGGCAAGAAAAAGCAGGGGTCCTAATACGCGTTTTGCCCATTAATTTTTCCATAGAAAAATTAGACATAGCTACAGCCCAAATGGCTGAACAGAATTGCAACAAATTTGGCAGAAAGCTAGATCTAGGTCTAGAAAGTGTGCTTTTTGTGATTTGGTTTAAATCTGTTCAGTAGTTTTTGGAAAAATTAAGGCTAAAAATATAGGTATGTCATGCCGCAGAGGATCCATGTAGCCAAAAGATCTTGAAAAAGATCTGATTGGCTGGCACCACATCAACAAAGATGTGGTAACCATTTTAGGACTTTTAGGACTCAAAGGCTGAGTCACTTTACAAGTGTAAAAAAAGAGATAAGGGGGCAAGGTAGGGATAATCTACCCCCTTGGGCAAAAAATGACTTTTTAAAAAACATTTAGCGCAAATTTGTGGTGGATCTGTGGATCCATGGAAATTTGTTTTTAAAATTTGCAGGCTCCAGCTCTGTAAAAAACAAAACCCGCTGGGTGGGCTGGCACAATATATTTTATAGGGGAGAGGGTGTGCAGCCCCTCTCCGCGAGCCTCCTTCAGGCCCCAGTGACCCCATCCCCCTCGACCGATGTGTAATTAAAGGGGAGGGGGCCCCCTTCCCTGAGCCTCTTTCAGGCGATTGGGACCACATCCACTGGGCTGATGTGTAATTAAAGGGGAGAAGGATGTGCGGCCTCCTCCCCTAGCCTCCATCAGGCCCCAGGTATCCAATCAACCAGGGCTGATGTGTATTTAAAGGAGAGGGTGGAGCATGGCCCTTCTCCGTGTACCTCCTTGTTATGTTATGTTGGAAGGGCACTAATTACCCAAAAGGGTATCCAGCCACCAGGGGCTGCAACCCCCTGGGCCATGCAACAATTGAGGGGACAAGGCACCCAGTCCCCTCCACAAGAGCCATACTATGGCCCCATGGACCCTTATCTACCAGAGATTGCTCTACCCGTTGTTTCCCTGCCAGCAGGCAGGGAAGACTGATGTGCTCCCACCCAGAAGGAGCTGAAAGCTAATCCTGCCGGGAGGAAGCACAACATTTACCTCCTGCCAGGGGTCTTGTGGACAGGGAAACAGAATTGCTCCCACCCAATGAGAGCAAAAGAAAAGATGCTCCTTCTGGGTGGAACAATGCTGACTCCCACCACACCAAGGATAGGTGCTAGCAGGGGAGCCGGTGGGGCTGAAGGGGCCATGGTGCTCCCCCCAAACTTACAAATGCTTTGGTTTCCCTGGCTGGGGTCCCAGGCACTTCACTATTTTTGTTTACAAAAAGGCAGAACATTGCCAGCTCCTGAGTGACCAATGTGGCCCTTTGCAGGGAGCCGGTGGGGCCAAGGGGGCCTTGGGGCTCCCCCCACAGAACCAACAAAAATAATGCTGTATGGTGCCCCGGGTGGGCACCAAAAGCACCCCAGTAAAAAACTAAATAAAGTGTTGCCAGCTCCTGCACTAACAGGTAGCTGGTGGTCCATGGGGGGATGGAGCTCCCCCCATGGATTGTAACAGAAAAAATGCTGTGGAATTTCCCTGGGGCACCAGAAAACCCCAGTTTAAAAATATTTAAATAAATAAATAAAAAAAGGGTTGCCAGCTCCTATGAGGCAGCTTGCAGGGCGCCAGCAGGGCCACGGGGGACTACCTTCGCAGCCTCCAACAAAAATTAAATATGTGGGTGTCCTGGGTGGGCACCAGGACGCCCAAAAAATAACAAAAAAACTTAAATGAAAAATAAATCAGCTGCAAGTGCTGCTCATTTTTTATTCACTGCTCCAAGCAAGAAGCACCCTATAATGCCCTGCAAGGGCTTCTTATTCACATTTTCTAGAATCTGGTGCTGCCCCTAGAAGGGGCAGGGGCACCACAAAGCATTTTTTAATGTTGTGGTGGGCTACAAGAAGTGAAGCAGCCCACCAGCAACATTAAAAAAAACTCACTAAGTCTCATGGGTCACTAAATCCATGACTCCACTCCAGAAGAGCTTTTCATGTTTTTGAAGTGCTTGTAGCTGGAGTTCTATGCCCTTCAGCAGGAGTGCAGGTCCCTCTTGTGGTTGTTTTTATGGCTTCATTTTGTTGGCTGAAAATGGTAAATGAATGACTCAAAGATATGTTGATGCTTTTTTTTAAAACAAAACTTTATTAACATTTTTGTGACAACCACTTTGATTACACATTGCACTATGTGAATTAATGAAATATATGTTTGATTATAATTATTGGTGCTTTTATTACAAAGTCAATAGGTCTGCTTTATTTATGCTAATATGCTGAACCCTTCATAAAGTTAAAAGGCTCGCTTTTTATATTTTGGTATTTTGGCACTTTGGCAAATGCAGTAAGTCTGCCTTACTTGAAATGACACACTTTATATTCTAGCATCACATAGTCAGACGTGCACACCTGTGGGGTTTGGACTCCAGTCTCTTCACCCAACCCCCTTCTATGCACAGGGGGTTGGGCATCAAAGGTTACGCACAGTGTGAGGTTGGGTGCCCACAGGGAGTTGGGAGGCCAGACCCTGCGGCCAACCCCTACGGCCAGGCCCAGCAGCCAACCCATGCAGCCAGGCCCAGCGGCCAAGCACAAATGGCAAAAGGCCATGCATAGCGTGGGGTTGACGTTACGTATAGTAATAAAAAATTACTTTACATTTTAAAAACCCTAGAAATTCACTAAAAAAAGCAAAGATTAAAGTGACGTTATAGTTAGGTTCTGTGATAAATCACTTAGGAATAACACGCCCAAAGTACTTTAGAACCAAACTCAGAAAAACTGCTGGTCTACACATCAAGTTTGGAATGGGTAATGAAGGTAGATGGAGTGGCCATTTTTCAGCCCTGTAATGTTCTGAATGCAGGCAGCACAGACCTCAGTGCAAGGTGCAACCAAACTTTTGCTAGAGCTAAAATGAACAAAAAATGCCAACTTGAGGAGGGCAAGTGTTTGAGGAAGAATCCATTCTGTAGCTTGGGTGAGAAGAAGAAAACACCACTTTCTTGGCCAAATCCTAGAAATACGAATGACCCCTACCTGTTTCCTTCAAAGGCGATAAAATAAAATGGGAATAGGAGGAAATAGCTCTCAAGTTTGTGCGTCTGGAAATCTGGAAAGAAAACATGGGGAATATCATTTTTTGAGCTGGAACTAGGTCTACTTGAGGAGACCCAAACCTTTGACATATTTCTGAGAAGATCTGGCAGGCTAGACAAAAGTTCTGCAATGGAGGAAGGATTCTGCTTAGTCGATGAAGTATCACATTGTCCTGCCCAAATATAAGATGCTGAAAGAGCCAGAAGATGGGTTTCTGCCTACCTAACTATCCGGTTAGCTAAAGAGGCTGGAGTTAGAGACTGTATTCTTGATTGCTTATTTATATAGGCTTCCGTAACTGTATTGCCTGTCCAAACTAGAATGACTTGGCCCAATAGAAGTCAATCAAACCCCATGAAGGAACTGGAAGAATATGATTCTGAGATGACAGAGACAAGTATAGGACAAGACAACAAATTAATAGCCCCTGATGGTGCGAGCTCAAAGAACCACAAACACACAGCTAGCCCATGCAGGAAAGACAAAAAGATAACCCGACAAATTGTTACCTTATAGAAGAAGACAACTCAAATAAAGTCCCCCTGAACCAGAACTTACCATGTGGCCTGTGCTCAAAGCCTATCCTTACCTTGGCAGTCTCTTGAGCCATTAGCTTGATTAAGAGTTATTGATGTCTGGATGTTCTCAATGGAGCAAGAAACTTAGGGGCACATGCATCAAACTCCTAAATAGCGAATCCTTAATAGCGAATATTAACGAATCGCTATTAAGAATTCGCTATCTCCAATGCATGACCGTATTTGCGATTTATTAGCGAATCGCTAAAAATCGCAATTGCAAATAGCGATTACACAATAGCAAGGCGCAAATACCGAAATACCTATTTGCGAGCACGCTAATAGCGATTTCGCAATTAGCGAATTCGCAAATAGTGAATTCGCAAATATCGCGTCGCTCTTGATGCATGTTGATGACATCACAGCCAGGAAGCCATCCAGCCCATGCCTCATTCAGTGCACAGAGAGAGTGAGAGGTGGAGGCTGAGTGCAGGAGCAGAGCAGGACAAACAACTTCTGGGCTTGCAGACTTGTCCAGTGCCAAATAATGGAATCATCAGCACCAGGGGAGAGTGCATCCATCAGAAAGCGCAAACTGAAATTCAGTGAGAAAGAAATTGAAAACCTCATTGAGGAGGTTGTGAGGAGCCACGATAAGCTCTTTGGGAAACTGTCCCTCAAGGTACCGGAGGCAGAGAAGAGGAAAATCTGGTTCAGGATCCAGAATAAAGTGAACGCAGTGGGGGTCACCCACCGCACAATAGACAACCTGAAAAAAAGGTGGTACGACCTGCGCAGCCGTGCCAAGGAGAGGATTGCGGACAGGCTTAAGGAGGCTAAGAAGACTGGAGGGGGACCAGCAACACTGCCGGGAAATACACCCCTGGAGGACCTAGTTGAGTCCACACTCCAGCCTGAAGCTGTGGTGGGAGTGACCCAGTTGGATACATCCGGAGCGGCCAGTACTTCACAAGGTAAGATGCATGCAAATGTCCATTTCAAGATTCATACCAAAATGTGAACAGCACCTCAGTTCAGCTCTAGTGTACAGATACTAACTCCAGTCCACAGTTTCCCTGCAACACCCAAATGCATTATGGGAGTAACAGGCAGGTTAGGAAAGTTGGTAGGCAAATACACAATAAGAAAGTAAAACACGTGAACACTGTGTGACAGATAGTAATATAATGAGACCCAAAGTATGCTGAATGTGACACGACATTACACTTACAACAACTTAACATTGCACTGTTTAACATCACAGATGCAGCAGAAGGAGAGTCTGAGGGCAGTGAATGCGGCGACACACAGGAGACTCTGGCTGAGGCAGACGTGGAAACACCTGTGGCCCCACAAAGCACAGCCCCTGCCCCACCCAGACGCAGGGCCCCAGTTCCACCACTGCAGCCCATGGAACTTGAGGAGGAGGGTGAACCAGCTCCACAGACAAGCCAGCCTCGAGGTACCCCCACAACGACACCCCAGTCACAGGTCCGGCGCATCACAATCCAAAGCCGGAGGCGCAGGTCAAGGGCACGCATCACATCGCAGGAGGAACAAAGTCCAAATGTCTGGGGTGGGCTGGAGAGCCAGATACTGAGGGTGCAGCGCCTGCAGGCGAAACATATGAGGTCAATGCAGGCACAACTCAGTAAAATGGCAACCAACATTGCAGTCATGAGCGATTGTGTAAGGGAGCTAACAACAGCAGTGGTGGAAGGCAACAGGCAATCCAATGCGGCCATGCAGGAGCTGAGCAGGGTGATGCAGGAGGGCCAGGTGACACAGAGAAGAAGGCATCGCCAATTAATGATGCGCTTAGAAGGCTACACTAAATCTAACAACGGCCTTGGCACCAACTCTGCACTGCTGTCCCGTCGGTCCATGGCCATGCAGCTAGAAATGAGCCATTGTTGTGGGGATGTGGCCAGAGCACTGGTCCAGGTAACTAATGCCGTTGAACAAATCCAGGCTGCTACTGCTGGGGGCAGCAATTTGACGGGGGGAGAGGGGAGTGAGGAGGTGTCCAGCCTCAGTAGCCTGTCTGTGCCAGTCACCACATGCATGAGGTGCACCACTCGGAGCACAACACCTTCCGAAGCCTCCATGAGGGATGGAGTTGATGCCGGCGAAAGGCGTTTGGGAGTGCATGGTAGGAAGAGATAGATTGACTTTGGCAGACCAACTCAACCATGGTGAGGTAACCATTGACAATACCATACTAGTGACTGTGATCCAAGTCCGGAAATGAGGATTCCTTTACTTTATCTGTGTGCAATCACTGTGCTAATTTGCACCTGCTATGTGTGTCTAAACACAACAACATGTTTTAATGCTAGTAAATACAGTGCAGTTCAAACATGCTGTGTCGTGTCTCATCATTACTCACCTCAGAAGTAATGTTGGGTAATTTCTGCACGTCTCCTTCGCCCTTCTGCTGAGCTTGCCCCATGTGCTGGTCGTAGTTGTGGCCCTTGCTGGTTGTCCTCCTCAGGCTCACTGTCGGTCAGTTCAATGGGTATGCCTCTCCTGGTAGCAATATTGTGCAACATGGCACATGCGGCCACAATTCTGCAGCAGGTCTCGGGCCGGTATTGCAACGCTCCGCCAGTCTTGTGGAG
Source organism: Calotriton arnoldi (assembly GCA_963921515.1). Lineage (NCBI taxonomy): Eukaryota > Metazoa > Chordata > Amphibia > Caudata > Salamandridae > Calotriton > Calotriton arnoldi. Next base: position 829,936 of record CAWUFW010000384.1, on the reverse strand, counting down.
GCAGCGAAAGCGACTTTCCATCAGCCCAAAGGTGCGCTCGATGACATTTTGAGTGGCGATGTGTGCTGCATTATACCTCTGCTCATTTTGGGTGGCTGGGTTGAGGTATGGTGTCAATATGTAGTTTTGCACGGCCTATGCGCTGTCACCTACAGGGTAGTGAGCAAAGTGTTAGTGACAATCATGCAATGCCATTTGGCCATTGTGTGAGAGGAATTTGTACATAGGTTTACCAAGCAGATGTGCTTCGCCAAAATCACCCCTGAGCAGACGGGTGTGTATGCCACTGTGTTGGAATATATAGGAGTCATGTGTGCTTCCAGGGTATTGAGCCACAATGTCTGTTATGATATAGTCAGCATTGCGCACTACTTGTATATTGAGTGAATGATAGGATTTACGGTTCCTAAAAATGTATTCATTCACTGCTGGTGGACAAATGGCAACATGCGCACAATCTATGCAACCTATTACTTGTGGAAACCTGGCTACCTGGTAGAAGTCCAGTTTGGTCTTATTCAATTCCTGTGGGGTTGTGGGGAAGGTAATGTGGTTGTGGATCCTTGTCATCATGGTGTTCAGGAAAGATCTAAAGAAACGTGAAAGGGAGCTTTGTGACACCCCTCCAGCTACAGCTACTACCCCCTGGAAACTGCCTGACGCAAGTAGGTGCAGGCAACACAGGACCTGCACATGAGTGGGGATGGCATTGGTCCTACGAGTCTGGCGCTGCATTAGGGGTTTCAATTCTGCAATTAGATCAAGGATCATGGCACCATTCAGCCTGTACTTGTCGTATATTTCATCATCTGTTTGTCCCAACAATGAGATGCACATTCTGAAAGTGCGCCGCCATTGTGAAAGATTCTGAGGCCTCCTGGGTCAGTTTAAATAGTTTTCTAAGGATTAGCACCTGTTGGTATTTTTTACTCATGGTTACCACCTGGCTGTAATCCTCTTTAAATTGCACTTGCAAAATTGCAATTTTTTACAAAATCGCTATTTGCGAATTTTCATGCATGGGTTTGCGAGGCTTTAATTGCGATTCACTATTTGGAATTCGCAATTTGGAAGCTCGCAAATAAGGAATCGCTAAATTGGTGACCGCAGATTTAGCGATTCCTTATTTTTGCGAATTTTATGGTTTATCGCAGATTTGGGTTCATGCATTGGGAGGAGCTGATTTGCGGGCGCTAACATGCTTTTTTTGCGATTCGCTAAATTTGCGAGCGCGATTTTGCTTGATGCATGTGCCTGAAAGTTCCCACATAGGTATTGGAAGTGGGATTAGATAAATTGTAAATCTTAAGAGGGTTTTAGTAGGCCTGGGTTAAATTTTAATTACACTGGAATAATCTGAGTAATTTCTGTAATTTTGCATTATTCTTGTGATGGAAAATTACCAAAATTAAACATTTACGTCTGCTCACATAATTTAGAGTAATTTGGGAGGAAAAGGCCCAGAGCAAGAGCACAGGAACAGAGCGTGAGTGACTACTGTCTTCTGCTGTTCATGTTCTATTGCATTTAGATCAGTCTTCTCCAATGAGTAGCTCGTGAGCTACTGGTAGCTCTCCACCTACCTGTAAGTAGCTCTGCTGGGTGCAGCCCAGTGAGCTAAGTTAGAAGCTTTTGCTTGGTTGGATTCATATATGTACACCAAAATTGAAAAGCGTGTATTTCGAAATGAAAAAGTGTCGATTTTTAGAACTCATAAGTTGGTGTTTGAAAAAAAATGGCTGGATTTCCAAAATATATTTAAAACTGATATATGAGTGATAAAAATCAAACGGTGTTGGGGACAGTTATTACTAATCTTATTATCTAGGTGCTAGGGGCAGTGCAACAATGGCGTTTGGTGTTAAACATGTATAGACATTCCACATTGACAAAGCATTTATTACATCTCTGCTAGCAACCATTCCTGAGGTGATTACAGCTGGTAATCTTGTATATGATGTTCACGAATATCATCTTGTCTTATGTTGTTACTGTTACACCTCAAATAATATTAGTAGCTTGGAAGGATTTTCATTGAACATAAGTAGCTCTTATTCCAGAAAAGGTTGGAGACATCAAATTAATTTTCTTAGTGCAAAATTCATCCTTGGGTCCATTTTTGAGGCAAGGGTGCACTGTGCGCTAAGAAAATAGCACCAAATGCAGTGTTACATTTGTCACATAATTCTGCATAATTTTGCTGTAATTCCACATAATTCCACATAATTATGCTACAGAAATTATGCAAGTTACGCCCACCCCTAAACTTTAGACAGGATTTCATGTTGATGAGGAACCCATGCTTGAATAGGAAACAGACTCCAATTTTGATGTCTTGAATCTCTATGACAGAATGACTGTAGCTCAGCTTTTCCTTTAAATAAGGATGAACCAAAATACTTTCTAGTGTGAAGAAATGACACTAGCTGGGTCAACAGTTATGTGAATTTTCTTGGAGCAGATGTTAGGTATGTTAGTGCAGAATTTAAAACCTGGAACTTCCAATGAAGACCTCTTATAGAAAAGAGGGGATTTGGTGAAAAAATTGGTATATGAGTGAGCTATGGAAGAAATATAGGAAGCCCCAAGACTACAGCTGACAATCCCAGGCATCCATCTGTTCCAGCCAAGATACAGACAAATTATATCCCAACTAGGACATTGGGGAAAAATTGGGGAAAGCGTAAGACCCCACAGACACTGGTTTGTAATGGACGCAACTGTGACTCTGGACCTTTGCAGAACCACCTCTTGTAATCTTACAAAGAAAAGAAAAATAAGCAATGTTTCCAGAAAAGTGTTTTCAACTAAGATTTGTGCAAATCAGAAGAAAAAGAAATCAAGGATCTCTGGATTACCCTTCTCTAAGCTAGAGCAGGCTATACCAAGCCCCAGTCGTATCAGGAATCGGACCCCAGGGCGCTGAGAAGGTAGCAAGGTTAGATAGTAGCAGAGCAGATGAATTCTCAATGTCAGATAGATTATCACAAGCAGGACACTGAGGAGTTGAGGAGGGCAGACTGCAGCAATGTGAAAACAGCTACTGGAGGACAGAAAGTCCAGAAGCAAGTATTACAGCAATTATACATGGAAAGAAGGTAAGGTGGAAGAGGAAAATGGGGAACAGGGAAGCAAGAAAATGTAGGGAACACAAGGCTGGGTGACAGATTGATGCAGCAGCTGAAATCTGAAACAGCAAGATATGTTGCCAGGCACCTGCCATGTCTGCATGAGGTGTTTATATACTGATTACAAGTTCCTTAACCCTACCCTGGAAGCGCAGCCTCTAAAGATAAGCATATTATTGTAGCTACTATGTTTCTGTTTTCTATACCTTCCATACCTGGCAGGACTGGAACTTGCATAAAGCCCTAAAATACTTGTGAAAGTGTGGCAATGCCACAGTCCAATCAGCCTTCTGATTCCTGATAGTCCTTAAAATTGAGAGACTAGAGATCTTAAGGTGTACTGCTGTCATCCAATCCCATTGAGAAATGAACAAGATTACATACTCTAGAGTACCCATCTTGAAGAGAATTTCCCACATGAATAGTTTCATTTTCCTGATATTTAAAATAGGTAGGAAGTCTCCTGAGATCTTCTTCATCAAGAATACAGGAGACTAAAATTCCTGCCCCCCCCCGCCCCTCCACTGGAGGAAGAGGAATTATGGCCTTCTTCAGTGCCAAACCCGCCACTCCATTGATTAAAAAACACATTGAATGACAGGGTATTGTGGCCAGGGTGTGGGAACTAGGTCAAAATCTGGTGGTACCTTTTCAAATTCCAGTGAATACCCTTGACAGACTATTTCTTGTGCCCAAGTGTCCATGACACTTTCTTCTGAGACATGTTAGAAGTAGAAGAGACGTCCACCTACTGTAATCTCAGGCAGAAGGGGCGGTATAGTTAACAAAGCTTTATACCTTTTGAAAAAGGGGCAGAGGAGCAAGAGCAGTAGCTTGGAAAGAAGAGGTAAGGAATGTACCATAACCAGTAAAAACATTTCTTCCAATTCTTACAACTAGACGAACTTTGAAGGGGGTCAACAAGCTTATGTTGATTCCTGAACATATGGGTATGTTTCTGATTCTTACAGAGACAACAACGCATCTCCTCCAGCCGATCTACCAAAAAGTGAAAAGGCTTGCCTTTTTAGCGCCCTCTGTCTTTCAATCCAGTCAATAAATTTGATGATGAAAGGCAACATTGAAAATTATAGCAAAGGCTGACACTTTGAGTGTATCACAAGCTGCATCAGAAAAAAATGTAGCCTACCTCTAGATATCTAATAATATGTTAACACAATCCAACACCTCTTAGATGGAAGAAGCAACAGCTTGAAAGTCCTTAACTGAGGATTCAGAGGAAGAGATTGCATAAATAGCAGCCCAGAAGGGTTGGAAAGAAAAACTCTTCTTCAATGCAGCCTCTACTGTGGAATCCACTAAACCAGACACAGATACATCTTGCCAATTAGTCTAATAGGAGCTCTAACTTTACTGAGGAAGGCACCACTAATTTACCCTCAGCCAGTGTATACATATGGGTCATGAACTTCTGTAAGCCTGCCTTGTCAGGAGTTTTCCATTTCCTTAATAACAGTTCACCGATCCCATGAGTAATAGCAAGAAAGGAAGCAGGATACTACTGAAAGTGCAGGAACAAAAACTGAACTGATACTGGGTAAGACTTCTTCCACAGGAATCTGCAAATTATCTGCTAGGTGTTTGAATACTGTTGGAACTTCAGATCTTTGGATGCATTTGACCCTGTGCCTGAATCTGGAGTCTGGATGTTGTTGTGATATTCTGAAGAATGTCATGATGAAAGTGATGATGGTGAAAAAACATCCCAAAAAGACACAGAAGAGGAAGACGAAAATCCAGAACTTCTGTTTTTAAATGCTGTCTTTTTTCATTGTGTGTTTCCTGCACTGCATTGTGAATGAGAAACAATCACGCACTGAAAGAGAAAAAGGTCTCTTAATTAGCCACTTTGCAATGGCCCTATAGGCTACCAAATTCCTTGCATGAAAAGGGATTGTTCCTCTTTTTTCTAAATTAAACAGTTCTATCTATTTATCTATCTATCTATCTATCTATCTATCTATCTATCTATCTATTTGTCTGTCTGTCTGTCTGTCTATCTGTCTGTCTCTCTATAATGCATGTTGTGCAATATGTCATCCAAGGAGAACAATTCCTTTAAAGAAATAGCAGAGGTAACTAATGTTCTAAAACAAAAATACAACAACTGACACTGTCCTCATACAGTCAAACTAGAAAGCCTGGAATTGAAGATCTTCCAAAGTTTCACCTTGGTGCAAAACTGGAACAGAAGAAAAAACAATATAAAGAACTCCACTGCCTACATAGTTCTGACACAGAGATCGCCTACCGACAGGATCTGAGCAGGCAGAAATCCTTTAAAAAATGTTTGGTCTTTGCATCCTTCAGTGGCCTGGCGCGGAGGCTTAAGGGCCCGGGCCTGTGCGGTGAGTGCTTCTTGGTGGTGGGGGGCCCCGTGAGTCGTGGGGCCTGGGGTGTGCTCCCTGCCCTTTACCATTGCCGCGCCTTACACAGCAGAGAGGCCGCCCTCGCTCGTGGGGTCCTGGAGGGTCGGGCCTCGGGACTCAGCCCCTTGGACACGGATGCCCACCTACACTGGGCGCTGGTAATACCAACTGGTGGAGAGACGCAGTGGCTGGACTAGGAGGACCTGGAGCACTGTGTGAGTGGAGAGCCTGACCGTGTCTGCTTGCTGAGGTGGTCATTGAAAGAGACGGTGAAGTGGGGCACCCATTAGGGGGGAGGGGGACACGCTTGTCTCCGGATGCGGCCGGGTTAGTTCCTGGCTTGTGGGCCGGTGGGCCCCATCCAGGCCCGGATATCCCTGGCCGGCTGGCATTGCAGAGGGCTGAATCAGACACTTGAGTGGGTGGCTGGCCCACCCGTCGTGTTAGATCTGGGGGCCAGTATCATCCTATTGGAATCGCACTGCGAGCTGGAGCGGGGCTGTCCCGGGAGCTGTGCGGCTCAGAGGCCATCATGACGAAGGATAAAACAGGGGGTGGCTCTGCCAAACAGAGCACGTTAGAAAAGTTCACCGGCCCGGGGGCTACTGTAACTGAGCCTGGAGGAGCGCATGGGGGCATGCCGGATAATGCCGCGCTCATGGTGGCCATTACGCAATCCAGGGACGCCCTTGACGCTAAAATCGGGGCCGTGGGCTCAGACGTTATGCTGCTTCGGCAGGATTTGCGCAACGCTGTGGGGCATATTACGGAGTCCGAGACCAGGATTTCTGGAGTGGAGGATGTGGTCATCACCCTGCAGAAAAAGGTTGCTTCATTGGAGACCGCCCAGCGGGGTCTGGCGACACGAGTGGAGGATGCAGAAGGCAGGGCCAGACGTAACAACCTCCGCTTTGTCGGTTTTCCCGAGGGCTGTGAGGGGGGGGACATAGAACGGTTCCTTACCCGGTGGCTGGAGGGTTGGCTCCCCTCGGAGTCTCTGTCTCGATGTTTTGTGGTGGAGCGAGTCCATAGAGCTCTGATGCAGAAGCCTCCGCCGGGGTCTCGGTCGAGGCCGGTCATAGCTAAGCTATTGAATTATCACGATCGGGATGCCATCCTGAAACAGGCCAGAGCCAAGGATCCATTGATGTACGACAATGCCCGTATTCTAGTGTTTCCTGATTATATGAGGCTGGTTCAACAGAGGAGACAATCGTTCCTGGCAGCTAAGGCCCGTATTCGGGACCTCAAACTTCCTTATGCCTTGCTGTACCCGGCCAGCCTGCGGGTTATCTATCAGTCCCGTACTCACTTTTTTGACTCACCGGAGGAGGTCTTCCACTTGACGGACGAGACGGTGAAGGTACGTCCACACACACCGCCCAGAAGGGAATAAGACTCCTCGTCCAGCGAGGTGGTTAGGAAGCCACCTAAGCCAAAACCCAAAGGGAGCAGGCGCTCCAGGTCCAGACATCAATCTCAATCCTGCAGTGACCCTTCCCGAGCCGGGTCGGTGCCTCAGCAGAATGCCTTGGCTTCGTAGGCATGATTGGAATTCCAGTCCCGAGAGACTTGGACACTACCTGCTCAGACCGGAGAAGCAGGAATGAGGGCCAGTACCTCTGCCGGACTTTGTCTGACAGAGAGAACGCTTGCTGACTATGGGCTGTAAGTTGGGGATCCATTGGCGTGGGTGGGCCGGGTACTCCCATTGGGGTCCGCAGGCCGCCTCCGCCGCGACAGATACTTCAGCGGTTTTGAGATATAGGGTGGGGGGCAGTTGGGTTGTTTTTGTTTCCTGATCACACTATGTTATATTTGTACAAAGCCATCACATGCACACCAGAGGGTTATCCTTTCACCTGTAGTTGCTACTAGGGCCTCTAATGGTAGTCCCATCGGATAGACAGCGGGTTCACCCTGGTACTCTCCGAATAATGAGCTGGAATGTCAGGGGGGTGCTAGATAAAATCAAAAGAGGGGCTATACTCCAGCAGGCTAAACGTGCTCAGGCTGATATTCTTATGTTACAAGAGACACACCTTATGGGGACAAAGGCACTTTGTTTCCTACGCTATGGCTATACCCAGGTATCCATTCTGGGTTCATAAGGGGTTCCCGGGGGGTGGCGATCCTGATCCACCGCAGGGTTCCTTACCAACATGTTAAAACGTGGATGGACACTCAGGGGAGATATCTCTTTCTTCAGGACACTGTATATGAGGAGCGGGTGGTGCTGGGATGTGTATATGCCCCTCAGCCGCTTTCATGAGGTTTGGTCGAACGACTCATGACCTTATGGCGGCTATGCCGTCTGGCCTGGCTATTGTGGGGGGGGACTAGAACGATGTGATGGATATGGCCAGAGACAGATGGAGGCCGGGGGAACGCCCTGATGTTCACCAATCCACTAAATTGCGTTCCCTAGTGACGGGGCTTGATTGGGTAGACCCTTGGCGTCGGCTACATGGAGATGAGCAGGGATACACATATCTCTCGGCAGTGCATGACTCCTATTCCTGGCTAGACTATATATTTGTGCCCCTGGCAGCGGCTGGCAGAGTGGTGGAGGCTGACATCCTTCCGCTGGGTTTGTCGGATCACTCGCCTGTGGCTCTCACTTTACGGATGGGCCCAGCGCGACCGCCTTTTAGATGGCGCCTCTCGGTCTGGAATCTACAGAACGAGGAATATAGGGTACATATTGAGCAAGCCATCGACCGTTATTTGGAACTCAATGTGGGATCGGTGGAGGGGGCTGAACCCCTGTGGGAGGCAATGAAGCCCACCATATGGGGTGTTGATATTTCCTTTTGCTCGGCGGCCCGTATAGAGCGTAGGGAGTCCCTTTTAAAGTCAGAGGCCAACATTATAGAGCTGGAGAGTCGTAGTAGGGGGGACAGGGGTAGCCAGGTCCGTCATCAGTTATTGTTAGCGCAGCAGACGCACGCAGACCTCTTGCTGGACGAGGCCCGTCAGGCATGGCTGGCGACTCGGAGCAGGGTTTATCAGTGAGGGGTAAGTCTAGTAATTTTCTCCACAGGTTGTGTCAGGGAGCATTGTACCCCCAGGTTCTCCCTAGTATAGCCTGCCCAGACGGGAAACCCCTTGGGGATCCTTCCGAGATTGCTGAAAGCTTCGCAGCATATTATACCGAGCTGTATGCTCCCAGAGAGTGCCTCCATGAGGACGTGATCTGCCGTTTTCTCGATGATCTTCCGCCCAAGGCCTTATCTAGTGCGGCATGCGAGGAGCTTGACCTCCCACTCACGGAGGAGGAGCTGGGGGCCGCCCTTGGGGATCTGAACTCTGATAAAGCTCCGGGTCCTAATGGCTTCCCGTGCGAATATTTCAAGAAATACTTTCCGCGGCTGGGGTCCCACTTCCTTAGGGTGGTCGATGAGGCCAGGGAGCGAGGTTGTCTTCCCTGTGACTGGAGACACACAGAGGTGGTATTCCACAAGCCGGGCCGACCCCCTGACCAACATGCCTCGTATCGCCCTATTTCGTTGCTGAATGTGGAGGTGAAAATTTTGGCCAAAGCCTTGGCTAATCGCCTTCGGTCCCATGTTCCTACCCTGGTGCATCCCGACCAGGCGGGCTTCATGCCTCAAAGAGCGACGCGCCACAACATTCGCCATGCGCATGTTGGTATAGCAGCTGTTCAGGGAGCGGGGGTACAAGCGGCGTTGTTACTGGCGGATATGGACAGGGCGTTTGATTCCCTCAGCTGGGTCTATTTATTCGCGCTTTTGCGCCGCTTGAATATCGGCCCACGTTTCCTGTCTTATCTGACTTTGCTTTACACTGACTTAACCGCTTCAGTGCGCATCGCTGGCTCTACTTCTTCCACATTTTCCATCAGACGTGGCACCAGGCAGGGCTGCCCTCTGTCACCATACCTGTTTGCATTGGCTATGGAACCCTTGGCTGCCTCGGTGCGGATGGATGCACAGGTGGGGGGATTTGAATGGGCACATGGACTTTCAGACCGTATTGCATTATACGCAGACGATGTATTATTCTTTCTTACAAATGTCAATAGGACGGGACCGAGGCTGCTCCGCATTATCCATATCTTTGGGGAGTCGTCGAGGTTATTTATGAACCCCCGCAGGTCCACCTTGTGGGTACTGGGGAATGCGGCGGGCCTAGGATCTTGGGCTTCGGCGGTGCAGGTTACTACGGGGGAGTGAAATATTTGGGAGGATGCCTGTCGGACTCGCCTGGCGTGTCTTGGGATAGAAATCTTGCCCCGGTATGGGCGGGCATGCGGGAGGATCTTAGGACCTGGTCCCATATGCCCTTGTCCATCTATGGCCGATCAGCTATCTTTAAGATGGTCTCGCTCCCTCGCTTACTGTATCACTTGCAAAATCATCCATATCCGATTCCTCCCAAATGGTTCCAACAGGTTAATGCGGCCTTGGGGCAATTTTTGTGGGCAGGAGGTGTAGCTAGAGTGGCGTTGCGGACGTGTTTTCAGTCTACGTACTGCGGGGGGCTGGCTACCTCTGACATTCAATCATATTACATGGCCTCGCTTCTGCTCGTATTAAATGAATGGTGGTACGGGGATAGGGCGGACCCTGCCTACGCAGTTGATCGGTGGTGTATGACGGATTTTACCTTGCATACCATACTATACTCGGCACCGCTGCGTAACTCCTTGCCGCCAGTCACGAGGGTTGTGTTTCAGGTTTGGAAGCAGGCTCTTCGAAAGATGGGGTGGTGGGGTAGGTTAACGAGGGAGACCCCCCCTTTGGAACAACGGGCAACTGCCACAGCTGGCTACTCCGTCTGGGTTTCATGGCTGGAACAATATCGGGATTTCTACCCTGGGGGACGTAATGCGGGGATTGGTTCTGAGGTCCTTCCAGGATCTCCGGCAGGACTTTCAGATGCTGAAGACCCAATTTTATAGATACCTTCAGTTCCGGCATGCCATCTCCCCTAGTTTGGAGGGGTTGGAGTCCCTTGCTGAGTTTAGCCCGGTCGAGGCGAAGGTATTTATGGGAAATCTTCAGGACCACAAGATCTCTAAAATTTATCAATCCCTAGTTACACATAGCTCCTCTACACTACAGAGGCTCAGAGAGGCCTGGGAGAGTGATGTAGGCCCATTGGAGGGGGAGGATTGGACGGAGGCGCTGGCCTCCCCAAGGGGGGATGCAATAGCAGTGCGCCTGCGCTTTATCCAGTTCAAGTACCTTCATCGGGTATATTTTACGAGAGTTAGATTGTGGAGAGCGGGATTGGTGGCCTCCCCTGTGTGTCTTAGGTGCAAGCGGGAGGAGGGAACCGTGATGCATACGGTTTGGCACTGCTCCGCCCTCGCCAGGGTTTGGAGGAATGTCATGGCCTACCTTTCGGAAGTGTTGGGCTGGGACCTTCCCTACTCACCAAAGCTGGTACTCTTACATATCATGGAAGGGGTGGGGGGTAACATATATAAACGCCATCTTATGTTATTGGGTTTTACTTTGGCCAAAAGAGACATTGCAAAGTTGTGGAAAGCATCTGTAGCGCCTTCCCTGTCTGTGTGGAAGAATGGCCTGGACTTCTGCATGGGGTTGGAGATCCCAATTTTCAAAGCACGGGGTTGCCCGCAAAAACATTTCAAAATTTGGAAGCGCTGGGTGGACTATCGGGGCCTGCAGTTGGAGCCCGTTGCTACGGCGGGTGTACCGGACTTCGTTTAATTCCCTGTTTTTGTGCAACAAAAAATCAAGGTGTATTAATATGCTTTACATGTTGGTGAGGGGGCTTTGCCCACGACGTGCTGTTTTAGGGTGGATTACGTCTGATGGGAGGGGGTGGTTAGGGTTTATTTTCTTGTTTCCTTTTATTTGTATTTCCTTCCATTTTTCCTTGACTATTTTTCTTTAAATGTCAAAGTCATGATGATGTAAGTTTATTGTGCAGAAGTTTCTGGGTTACAGAGCTCTGCATCATATTTGTTATTTGACAAATAAAATCTGTTTAAAAAAAAAAAAATGTTTGGTCTGGCCCAAGGTGGTTAGTCCCACTAACTGCCAACATACCCAGGGTTCCAGACCAGGGAGGAAGAAACTCAAAAGCAGCTATAAAGAAACTCAGATGAGCTTTAGACATCTGGCAAAAAAGCTCCAGAAGATAAATTGAGTGCCATGTTGCCCAATCTGGCCCAAGGCGGAATACCCAGACAAACATCCTACTTACCAGGGCCTGGCGAGAGTGAGAATCTATACCCGATAATCCCAAGCTACATCAAGGGCACCACAAGATCAGATAAAGTTAAAGCAACCGGCCCACCTAGAATTACAGGGGCCAGGGAGTTCTGTTCTAATGAAGGACTGTCCAAAAGTCTGATCCCAGGTGCTAGCCAAGCGAGGTCCACAAAATGCCTAGAAGCAGACAGAAAGAGCAGAAGCTAGTCAAGGGCTTTCCAATTTTTTGTTTCCACTTAAGAGGCGCACCAAGAGGGAAAGTGCATGGGAAAAGGAGGGAGGCAGTCGTTTACCTTTTAACAGGCTCATTTGGTGCCTGAATAGGGGTCGGTGGAACCCCATATACAAGTACTGGGGTGACAGAAGGGTTGAAGAGCTATTGCATTTATTAGTTTGTGAAGTAGTACTATAGGAGCACTGCAACAAATATTTGTAAATGCCTTTTTATTTTGCCCTTCTGGATTTTTAAAAACAAATTGTGGATGTGAAATCTTAATCTTTAGTTAACGTTTTTAGGAAATGCAAACATTTCTGAGCAAAATGCATGTTGGGAATATATGACTTAGCTGATGCAAATGCCTTGCAAATTCTTCCGAAGTGTCTCCCGCAGTTTTCCTATTTCACTATTTTCAAGTGTTGCATCTTGTAGTCCACCTATGAGCTGCTGCGACCTTCGTGGCGGTTCAGGAGTGTATGAGGAGTAAATCTAGAGTGAAGACAGAAACTCACAGAAATAAGGAACATTCAATTTGCAGTGCAAGACTGAAAATCAATTAATTATATAAACATTTTGCATTACGTTTTATGCTGCAGAAATATTGTTTGCAGATGTTTTTCCTTTAATGTACACGCACACACACACACACATGCACATTTCACATTAACAAAATGCTAATTAAGGTTAAATCTTTCTTAACATCAATGCTTGCTTCCTCATCCAGCTTCCTCACACAACGACAAGGACATTAGGAGGGGCCCATGATTTTTTGTAGACAAAGTTTAATGAATCTCACATAATTTAAAATGCTTCTGAATGCACAACCTTGATAATCCGTCATCTTGGTAAAAGGACAGACATGTTGATTGATAGACTGCTGCTTCTGCCAGTGCTCAATTGTATTGTGTGACTAACAACCCTAGATGGTACATTAATTTTAGAGGAATTATGGCCATCAACACATAATAATAATAATAATAATAATAATAATATAGTGATTTATGTGTATTGGACTGGGTGTACGGATTGGATTTAAGTCATAGATGATTTATTTGTATAAAAGAGAAAATAGATAAACCGCTTGGGTAAAAAAAAAAAATTGTAATCTAGCAACCTGTAGGTCTGCGTTCTTGGCAAGCAATTTCTGCATTACTGTTCTGCGATGTTTATTTTGTAGTTGTGCAAAAAACGAATTTCCTCGATGAGTATCAACATTCTTCTGACTCATCCAATCTACTGAGCTTAAAAAGCACTTAGCATGGACGTTTTTTACTTTTTAAGCCGTGGTAATGACCTAATAATGCTATAATAGACAAAATTTGATTTACGAACCCCGTCATCCGAAAAGCCACAGTATTGATGTGTTCTGAATTTTGTTTTAATAGTTATAAAGCCTGATTTCTCTACTCTTGTGTTAAGACTAATTTGGGGATCTGTTGTGCGCACTGCCGACCTTACACACTCTTTTCTCAAATAGGCTTTCTCCGAAGGTCTAATTTAAATACTCACATTTTTAAACATTTGCACATCATATTGGCTTGAAGTCCGTTCTTTTTTAACTAATGTCTAATCAGTCTTAACTTTTCAATAAATACACTTTTTGTTGGAAATCAGGACCTGTTTGCAGATTCTCCCCACTTTATGTCCCATTGGAGACCCCTGGATGCTGGTTTTCTGACTCTGAGTGTGCCCTAGGCTCTGCTCTTGGCAGGTACTGGGCCAGTACTATGTTGAAAACACACAGTAAAAACACACACATACATTAGGGTACACTATGTGTTAGGGTACACCTATTATTGGCATAACCTACCCAATAAATCCCTAGAACATAATAGGGCTGGGGGTTAAAACAACATTAAACAGGCTGCGCAGTTGAGGTTTCTGGTGGAGTGGCAACGTCCACTTACGGAAAAACATTGGTGTTTTTTAGATCAGGCAGAGGCCGGAATCCATATGTGGAAGATACTGTGGCTGTCGCAAAAGAATCGCCCACCAGGAGTATATATCTCCCCGGTAGTCGGGGCCACCATGGGCGTCTGGGACAAATTGAGCGTTGCTTAGGGCCTTACTACCCCGACCTCTCCACTTACCCCGATCATAGGGTATTCGGGCTTTCCCCCGGCTTTGCATGGCACAACATTCTCTCGGTGGCAAGAGGCTAATTGTAAGCACATAGCTGATCTCTTTGATGAGTGGGGATTGCAAGACTTCTCAGGGATCCAACAGGATTTCGGCCCCCCAGACTCAGAGCATTGGCGATATATGGCAGTCCGCCACTGGGTGACTCAGCCAGATGTACGACCCAACGCTAGCAGACCCCTCACACACTTGGAGCGCTGGCTCCTGACACGAAACGATGATCGGCGTTTGCTGTCTGATATCTATTCCTTCTTTTTTTGAGTTTAAAGAGCTTTATTGAAGCAATAAGAACAAAGGTACAATATATAAAATGCTTATATAGATGGAAACAAAAAAGGTTACGAATTAAATATCGACTGTAGTGGAACTCAAAACATAGGAGATGTATTAATAATATAAAATTGTCCAATAGAGAAGAGCACTAATACAAAGTTGTACCATGTAACTAGAAAGCTTTTACAATTTTCAATTTGCTAAAAAAGAAGAAAAAACAGCAAAGACAGAAAAGAGGAAAAAGTAAGAAAAAGAAAGGGGAAAAGGAAAAAGAAACTGAAGAAGAAGGAAAGAAGGAAGAAAAGAAAGAAAAGAAAGCAAAATAACATCCTAATCCAATAGTATATTATAAAACTATTTCAAAAAGAGCAATCAGTTAGGATCCTAAAACCATGTAAAAACTATGCAATGACATATTGAAATCTTATAAAGAAGTGAAAAAAGTCAAATACTCATGGTGGTTGGTAAACAAAGGTGTTGTCCTTAATACGTAGTGCAGATGAGGATAAATGGTTGGTGAGAGGAGACCAGAAGGCTTCCTTCCGAATAAGTTGCTGCGAAGTAGTGACAGAAGCTCTATCCAGTCTGTGATGGTAGCAAAGAAGGTTCCACCAGGCAGAGAAAGAGACTTTAGTAGCATCTTTCCAGTTAGAGGTAATTACCTGAAAGGCAATAGCAATTAACAGGTCCACAAAAATACCCACCTTGCGCGACCCAAACCATTTTATAGAATTGCTTCCCAAGAATATGGAGTGAATGTCAAAAGGAAAATTAACAGAGCAAATGGAGGAGATTGATTCACATACTTTGGTCCAAAATCGAGCAACATTAGGACAGTGAAAAAAGGAATGCATTAATGTGCCCAGAGTATTGGGACATGACCAGCAATTCGGAGATATATCTGAACTAAATTTGGAGAGAGTGAGTGGAGTCAAAAATAATCGCTGATAAAAATAATATAGAGTCTGAGTGGTACTAGCAGTGCATGAGGTGTGGTGTATGCGTGTCCAAAGAGAGTTCCAAGTGTGTATAGAGAGGGTATGCTGTAAATCTGATTCCCATAAGAGCTCAACCTTGCTTTTAGGGCGGCTATGAGAGGAAAAATGAAGATATTTGTAGATATGAGAAGCCCGAATGGAGGAAGTAATGAGCAGAGGTTCTATCGGGGGGTCCGGAGAAGTGGGGGAGATCCAGAAAGGAGGGACAGTTGATTTGTCAATAGCAGCCTTAAGGAATCATATTTGGAAAGTGAGGAATCAGGTACGTCAAATTTAGATTGGACCTCTTGTGAAGAGAGAAAGACAGAATCCTGTATTAAGTGCTTAACGAGAAGGATCCCTTTATCAGCCCATTTTTTCCAATAGATAGTTCGATTTGACAGCTTGATGGACTTATTAAACCATAGAGGTGAGTCTAAAAATATTTGTAGCGGGCTGGAAGATTTACACTTAACAGGATGAAAGGAGGAAATAAACTTTGAAATCGTTGGATAGTTGAAAGAGCGAGGGGGATGAGTAAAACTGACTAACATGGAGAAAGGGAATGGGAAAATGAGAGATTCTTCCAATCTATGCCAAACAGAAGTGGGATCTCCTTCTGAAGCAAATGAATACGATAGCACTTGGCGGAGAAGAAAGGAGGAGTGATATTGCCGGAAGTTGGGAAAAAGAACACCCCCTTGATCTTTAGGAAGAGACAAAAATGCTAATGAAATACGGGCTTTCCGACCATTCCAGAGAAATTTACTCAAAGCACCATTGAGGGTTTTAAAAAACTTGAGGGGAAGTTTTACTGGTAGCATGGACAGGTAGAAATTAATAATGGGGAGCAACATCATTTTGATTGTGTCTAATCTACCCCACCATGACAGAAAAAGCGGGGACCAGCTGTTTGTCAAGTGATTTACTTTTGAAAGAGCTTCTTCCAGGTTAAGCTGAATCGTTTTTGCAATGGAAGATGAGTATCTAATCCCCAAGCAGGTAATATTATCAGTATTCCATTTAAAATCAACATCATCAAACATACTCCTCAAACAATATTTATTTAATGGGAGCACCTCAGACTTGGAGAAATTTAATTTATAACCAGAGAGGGCAGAGTAAGAAGAAAGAAGATCCGTGAAAGCGGGTAAAGAGGTAGAAGGGTCTGAAACATATAACATAATATCATCAGCGTAAGCAGTAAATTTAATTTCCACGGCTTTGTGAGTAAAGCCTCGGAAGGAGGAAGAGTGTCGCAGAGAATGAAGAAAGGGCTCAAGAGAGAGGATAAACAATAAAGGGGAAAGAGGACAACCCTGACGCGTGCCCCTTTGTAAAGGGAAATAAGAGGACTGAGAACCATTGACAAAAACAGAAGTAGATGGGGAAGAATATAGTAAGTTAATAAGAGACAGAATAGGGGGCCAAAACCGTGCCATTTAAGGGCACGCATCATGAAAGACCAATGGACGCGATCAAAGGCCTTCTCCGCATCAAGAGTTATGGCAGCCATAGGGGAGAGACTTTTAGATGCGAGATGTATAATATTAAGAAAAGTTCTAGAGTTATCCGCAATCGTCCTACCCTTAACAAACCCCGTCTGCTCAGAGCCGATCAAATCTGGAAGCACCTGATTAATACGAAGGGCTAATATCTTTGCAAAAATTTTACAGTCAAGGTTGATCAAAGAGATGGGGCGATAATTAGCACACAAGGAAGGATCTTTATCTTTTTGGGAATTAAACAAATCATGGCTTCTAAAAAGGTTCCTCGGGGCTCACCATTGGAAATAAAATGTTTAAAGAGAGACAAAAGATGAGGCAGAAGGATATGGGAAAAACAGGAATAAAATTCGGCAGAAAAACCATCCGGGCCAGGAGCCTTATCCTTAGGTAGCAAAGACAAGGCAGAAGTAACCTCAGATATAGATATATTTTGATTCAGAATGGAACAATCCGGAGGAGGAGAGGAGCGGGGAGGTAATGAGTCGAAATAAGAGTCCAAGTCCGCATCCGAGGGAGAGGATTCAGGGGTATATAGGGTCTTATAAAAATCTGTAAAACAATTCAATATCTCTTCATTTTTAAAGCGAGGAGTACCATGATCATCAATAATTTGGACTATTCTGGATCTTTGAGATTTAATCTTCAGGTAATTCGCCAGCATTCTACCGGCTCGATTGCGACCACCATAGAATTTGGAATTAATTTTTAATAAGGTCCCTGAAGCCTCTTCCGTGGATTTCTTATTGAAGTCAAGTTTTGCCTGAACTAAATTCTTAAGGGTATCAGGTTTATTAGAGGAAAAGTACTCATGTTCCAATTTCTTAATGGAGGATAGTATATCAGCAGATTCCTTGCGGAGTTGTTTCCTTTTACTTGCTACATAGTTAATAATGAAACCTCGCGCAGTAGCTTTAAATGCATCCCATACCGTATGCATGGGCATGTCTGGGCTGCCATTGAGAAGAAAAAATTCCGACGCAAATTCTTTAAAGCGTGCAAGGAAGGAGGGATCTTTAAGAAGATAGTTATTAAAACGCCATCGACGGGATTTAGACGGAGGGGAAGGGAGATCCAAAGTAATTAAAACGGGGCGTGATCAGAGATAAGAATGGAGCCAATCTCTGCATGAAGTAGACTGGAAAGAAGATGAGGACTCAAGAAAATATAGTCGATTCTAGAGGAAGAGTTGTGAGTAGGAGAATAGAAAGTATATTCCAAGCTAACAGGGTTATATATTCTCCAGGCATCTGTCAGACCCCTCGAAAGAATAGTATTAGCAAAAGTTTTTTGCATTTTGGTGGGGGTATATCTGGAGGAGGACTTCCTGTCTATAAAGGGATCCATGATCTGGTTACAGTCACCACCCACAATTAGATTGGAGTCAGAACACGAGTGGAGAGTGTGGGACATGGATTGCCAAAACTGTGAATCAAAGCCTGTGGGTCCGTAAATGTTAAGCAGGGAGATACGGGATCCATTGATAATAGTATGAAGGAGAAGCCACCGACCATCCTTATCTTTCTCCTCTCTCTCCACAGTAAGGGATAATGACTTGTGAAAGAGTATTACCACTCCATTCCTCCTGTCTTGAGATGGGGAGCTATACACGTGTCCCACCCATTGCTTTTTGAGTAAATTAACATTATTGTCATTAAGATGTGTTTCTTGTAGCATTGCAATTTTACACTGTAATTTGGAAAGATGGGTAAGTA
Source organism: Calotriton arnoldi (assembly GCA_963921515.1). Taxonomy (NCBI): domain Eukaryota; kingdom Metazoa; phylum Chordata; class Amphibia; order Caudata; family Salamandridae; genus Calotriton; species Calotriton arnoldi. Next base: position 811,383 of record CAWUFW010000384.1, on the reverse strand, counting down.
CACGCTGTTTTTTGATAGGGTTACGTAGTCCTTTTACATTCCATGAAATAATTCGAATATTATCAGTCATTGCAGAAAAGAAGAGCATTATTCAACACCATGAGCATTCCAAAATTCGGTAGAATTTTACATTTAATGTGCCAATGACCAAAGAAGATAATACTGATGCATGGAGACAAAGATAAATATGCATAAAGGAGAGGAAAAAGGAGTAAAAAATCAGGATTGTAAAAAGGAGAAGGAGAGTATGAGATACAAGAAGGACGTATGAGAAAAGAAGAAAAAGAAAAAAGACACATTCAAGAGAAATAGCAGGAGGAAGATAGGACAACACAGGAGAACTAAATAGAGAAAAGAGGGGAAAACCGGAAGATAAAGAATAGGAAAAAATAGAAAAAGAAAGAGAAAGTCATTGATAAACATCAAAAAGCTGACACAGAGTCGAAGGACTTCGGTCAGGAAGGACGGAATACAGATCCAAGGAAAGGAAAAAGAAAGCATGTGGAGGCGGGGAGCAGCAAAAGAAGGACAGATGGCAGAATCCACCAAGACAACCGGAGCCATCGGAACCCGATACATATATAAAGAGCAAATACATAGCAGGGAGCTAAGTAATTGAGAAAATAGAAAAAGAAATAGGGAAAGAGCGTCGCATAGGAGAAACATACATTGAATAAAGAGAAACAAACCGACCACTGAACAGGGTGACTCATGAAAAGACTGACACTTACCAAACATCAGGATAAACTGTAAACATGAGGAGCAGGATGGGGAGGTACAGGGCGCGGACACATCAGGAAAGGAGTTGGATATTGGGAGGAAGACATCTGTCGAAGGAGATAAACATTAACAACATTCTGAAATGGCTTCCAGAGAGCATCGAACAAAATCAAGCGATCTAACAATGAATACAACAAAACTATATTAACTCCTAGGAAGTAAGAGCAAATATCATCCAAACACTAAAATGAATACAGAGTAATTGTAGAAGAACTGTAGTAGGACATTCTTCAGGAGCCCCCAACGTCCATTGTGTCCTTCTTATGGCGAGAGATAAATTCGCGCAGATCTTCAGGACGATCAAAGGAATAGGAGCGTTCTTTATAGGTAACCTTGAAGAAACAAGGATGTACGAGGCCATATCTAGCGTTCATTGATCTGAGATCAGGGCGAAGAGATAGGAATTCTTTGCGGCGAGCTGCAGTTGCCCGCACCACATCCTGAGAGAAGAAGACTTTTTGGCCGGACCACAACATCTGCTTTCTGAGCTTCGCAGCTGAAAGGACCATCAGGAGCTCAGTGTATTCCAAAAATAGAACAATTATTCCTCTAGGACGAGCAACGACTGAAGCCACGGATTGGTCCGTAGAGCTAGGGCCAATGCGGTGTGCACGCTGTAAATTAAGAGGAGTGCCATTCTTAAGGCCAACAATTTTCGGAATGTGAGTCTTCAGAAAAGTAATCATGTCCGCGCCCTCCTCTCCCTCCGGGATACCATAAATTCTGAGGTTATTTCTCCTATTGCGATTTTCCAAATCTTCTGTCTGCGTTTTAAGAAGAGCAATTTCCTTTGACATGGCCGCCACCCGAGGAACTACATCTTGAGTGTCACTGATTCTCCGCTCCGCCTCAGACATCCGAGCCTCTAGACTGGACCACTTCTCCTCCAGCCGTTGAATTGTAGCATTAGTGTCAATCACGAAGGGTTTTATATGCTTGAGCTCTTCCATGAGGTCTTCCATGGTAATGGGTAGAGGAGACTTGGTGGGAGAATTCGGTTCCTTTTTATGACGTTTGGAAGATGCAGCAGCAGTCGAATCCTTGCGGATAGTAGCCATTTTTACTGACGTATCTCTCGGAGCAGGGGAGGAAGATTGCTCCATGTAAGAAAAGGATAAAAGATATCCAGAGTGACCCTGAAAATATGGTAAGGCACCTCAAATGTAGTCCATAGCAACGAAACACAGTTAATGACACAACAATAGAGGCGTAGGTTATGCAGCATCAACCCTTAGAAATGACCAACTCCTTTCTGAGGCATAACTGGCCAGGTTGAGGACCACTTATGGAGGAAAACGCTTTGGCATGCGTCCAGCCAGCGCCTAGGAGGAAAGGCGGAGACAAGCAGTAATATCAGATGACAAAAAGTCCCTTAGCACCAAAATTAGTGTATAAATAAACCGCTCCAGTAGCATTCCAGAGGTTAAAACATTTCTCCTCGTCTTGAAACCTCCAGGTGAACAGTGTGGCCGTGAGGGGATTCCATACATCACCCTCTCCTCAGGAAGCAGCAGGCAAAGGCTATCTATATTGCCAACACAGTTGAGCAAGGGAGGAGGAAAGCAGAAAAAGGCAGCGGCGCCCGGACCCCAGCGCCGCTCTATCCACGACACGGGAGTAATTCCCGGAATATCGGCGGCGCAAACAAAATGGCGGGCGCCGCCCGCATCTCTGACAGGAGCGGGACGCGAGGGAAACAGGGCAAAAGGCAGCAAAAAATAAAGAATAAAAATATGCTACCTGTGCCCCTGCTCCCGCTCCGTGCAGATATTCACTCCATTTTATGTAGAGTTCGGCAGGTCCGCTCCTTAGGATGAAAAGGGATCCGCTCGGACGCGGAGCCTCAGCAGGATGCGGCCATCTTGTGGCTGCTCAAGCCACGCCCCCCCATCTATTCCTTCTTGAACACCTCCACTAACCCCTTACAATCACCAGCAAGGTCAAGATGGGAAACGGAGTGTGAACGCACATTCACAGACAAAGAGTGGACAGACATCTTGCACCGAGCACGTACGTCGGCATGCAGCGCAAGAGGGAAGGAGACGCTTCTCAAGCTAGTGCACTATTGGTACTAGACGCCCGCCTGCCTGTCTAAATGGAAACAGGAATGCAACGATAAATGGTGGCGCTGCTGCGGCTACTCAGGTACACTAACACATCTACTGTGGCATTGCCCCAAACTACACCTTTATTGGGAAGAAGTATTGGCCGATATAGATCAAATGTTTGGAACCGAATTACCCTGCTTCCCTAGCTACATTCTCTTAGGGCTTCCCAACGCTTTGACGTACCCACTTCGCTTCCCCAGGGGAAGGGCCATAACTATGGCATTGGGTGCAGCAAAACAAGTTATATTACCTAGATGGGGAACTGACTCCGCACTCACACACCTAGACTAGTTGCACAAACTTTGGGACCTATTAAGCATGGAAAAGCTAACAGCAGTTGTAGACCAAACGCTCCCTAAATTTGAGAAAATATGGGGCCCCAGTTTAAAATATCTGTCTAGCACCTTCGGGGACCTCACTTGCCCGATATACCTACGAATACTGCGCCTCACGGCTGACACACAACCTGACACATGAATCACTTTGGGGTGGAACACGGACATTAGTGCGAGACACGTGGGTGTGGCTTGTATTGTTTCAACCTTTTTTTTTTAATTATAAGTGTAATTCGTTTGCTATTACCCTCATTTCCCCCCACTCTTCGCCGGCCTCTGGTTGTAGGCGAATGACCTGTATTTTCTTTATCTAAAACAATAAAAATTGATACAATCCTAAAACAACATTAAAGTCCCTAGTATGTAATAGGGCCTGGCAGTTTAGAGGTCAGCAGCCCTTTCTGCACTTGCACGTGTTTACTGCTGAGAACCTGAGGTCAATTTAAAAGCAGCCCTGTGTTGCAGCACTGCTTTTCAATGTAAATTGGGCACATACTTGACTTTGGTGGTAGGGGCACTTAAAAAGTGATATACTGCAATATCTTGGCATATTAGGTACCCCCAGGGTCTCCCCAAGGTGTCCCAGGGGTGGGGTGGGTCATGCACTTATAAGGAGTGCCCTTATAAAAGAGGTTTTGAATGCCCTGGTGATAGAGAAATTGCACATTTCACGTCTCCTATTGTAGTAAAGTGCTTCCCAAAATCGACTATTGTGCTAGGAGCACTGTGGAGTGAGGATCTACACTATTTTTGCATATTCAGGACCCCTAAAGTCTCCCCTAGGAGTCCTAGGGGTGGAGGGTCATGTATCTATAAGCAGGGTCCTTATAAAAGATATTTTATAGGCCCAGGTGTTGGAGAAGTTGCACATTTCATTTTCCCCATGGTGGATCCCCAGCCACATAGTATAACATCGCAATAGTTTATGAACACATAACTCTTGTTAGCAATGAAAGAAAATATCATTTAAGGACTTAGGAGAATGTTATTGATAAGTCCAAATATATGGCATTGTTGAATTTATCCTAAAGTACCACAGAAAAGAAGTTATAAGACTTTCTTGTCTGTAAGCCAAAATTCAGCCTTCCTGTGGTCTCCCCTGATTGGTGTGAGTTAAGAGGATTAGCCAGGCTGCTTTGATGAACTGATAAGTGGCTCATCCAGGGAGAGGCTATCTCTTGGAAGAGAGCTCTGCTACACAGGAATGCCAGAGCAGGGGGAGGGGTCGTAAACCAAGGAGCTTCAAAGGGGGATAGGACAGGCAGGGAATGACAGGCCCATCTACCCACCAGCTCCCCTGACTCAGCCAGATGGCAGGCTTAAGGCAGGAATGTGCAGATGGTAGGGGGAGTAGAGCTATGAAAATGAGCCATACTGGAGGTTGGATTAACTAGTTCTTGCGCCTCTGCTGCAAGTTCAGCCATACTGAATTTTTTAAGAATATGGCTTTCTGGGAGAAGATTATGCCACACTTTGGAAGAAGTGGTCATGCTCTGGGGTGTTGCCCTGCAACTCATTGGACAGGCGTGCTCTCCTACCTGACCCCAGAGAACACTGAATAAATATGTGAGTAGTGCAGAGCCTCTCCGATCCGCTGTTTGAATCTAAGAAAAGAAGAAGGCTTTTCAAGCTGGGAACTCGATTTGCACCACCAGGCCCTGAATTCTGACTGACTGCGCCTCCTGCATTATCTGGAACTATAGCCCTTTGGATGTACCTTGCTTCAAGAGGAATGACGAGTGGACTCCCTGCAAGCTACAGGTTAACAGAGCTCACCTGGACCATCACCACCAAGAATCCCCTGCCTGGAGTGCGTCCAGTGGATTTGTAAGGGTTTTGTCCAAGTGGATTGTGAGAACTGAAGTCCCAGACTGCCCTGCTGGTTCGTCCTGCTGAAAATCTCCGGAGGTCTGATTTCCATAGTTTGACTGGGAGCTCCCTGCAAAGCAAGCCGGCAAACCCTCACCGAACCCAGACTGGCGAAGAGCATCGAGGGACCCCGGCAGAAAAAGCTCCAGACATGTTTTCTAAGTCCGAAGGTAAAATCTTGACCGTGGCCTACTGCAAGGGGTATCCAAGCAGGGCTCCATTGTGGTCGGCCTGAAACTTTGACTTTGTCCCAGTCAAGGACGACCAGATGTCCCAAGGTGGTGCTAAAGGTTTCTAAGTGCTATAAAGTGCTAAATATTTAAAAATTCATATCTCCGGTTCCCTACATTGAATCCTTGTCATTTTGGTGTCATTTTAAAGATATAAATATGTCCTATTTGTATAAATTGGTGTAGGATTTCTATTGTGTGTTGTGTCTTAATTATTTACTGAATTGGTGTTTTTAAATGCTTTACATATCTGTCACTTGAGTTAAGCCTGACTGCTCGCAGCCAAGCTACCAAGGGTTGAGAATTTATTGAGACCTATACTGAGCCCTAGATCATGTTAGTGGCACTATTGCCAGTGGTAAATGCACATTTACAACTACTAATAGCCCACTTTCCAACACTCTTATAATCACAGGGCAAGGTTGTACCAAGTAGAAGGCTATGTATGAATGTATTTTAATATTTCATTATTGATTTAAGTTTGTTAATTTTCAGATGTACTCTTTTCCTCCACATCTTGTAAGATGAGTTAATACCAATATTGCATGTTTTAGGCAGAACTTTAGCGACCTCATTCAGAGTAGTATGGTTATAACACGATCAAAAACAACCTTGTGCAAATAGCTTTTGTGCATGGTATTAGGTTGGTTTCTGTACCTAGTTATAGCCATTGCACTACACAATGAGGAACAAGGCTTTTCAGACCAATTTTTCACACATAATTATGATACCACAAAGTGTTGCCAATGCTATTTCCTCCAGCAATGACCTGGAGAAAATTGTTTTCACAGAACAATGGAGTAAGCGGTATTTCCACTCATCCTGCAAAGCAAGCAAAGTGAAAAAGTAAATGCAAAAACCTTTTGCACATTCTTTTTTCACTATGAGCATGTTTCACTATAAGGAGCCAGATATCCAAACCTCTTTTGCATTTGCAAAGCCTATGATTTGCAAAATTGCAGGCTTTGTGGCTGCAGAGCAGTGTCAGAAAAGCCTTTCTGACTTGCAAAATGATTTTTGCAATCCTTTAGAATTCCAAATGGAAAGCTTCAAAGGGGGGCGTCCTCCTCCTATTTGCAATATGGAATGCTATGCATAAAGGGATGCAATCAAATAACAAATTATTGATCAGTTACCAACTCCCAAACTGGGGTGGTAACTGATTCACAAAGGGAAAGAAGCTGTCTCCTCGAGACCACTTTCCCATTGAGAATCATGATTGGCAGACCGTGTGCCCGGGATCGTGGGTAAGAGCGTAGGCTTTGGGATCTGCAGCTTCCCTTCTTTTTATTCCTTGGATGTTAACATATTGGCTGGAAATGTAGCACCGTCTGTTGACATACCTGACGTAAACAACAGAGCGTAACACAATAACATACACAAATAACCACAATAGTACAATTAAAACATGAGAGCACAACACAACAGTCAAAAACAGAATGAAATACAACAAATATAGTACAATACAACAACATCCCATTGTAATAATGCAGCACAAAAACAGTAGTATAAAAAAAAGAATGTATTACCACCACAACAAAATGCCACACAACATGTATGCACGAATGTTCTTGTGACACAATACCACTGTCAGAAGCACCTTTTCATGATGTGGTGGTAAAAGGTGTGCACCAAACACTGCCTTAACTTACCACCAAGGACATCAATTAGCAATAGTCAAAATGTTTTTAATCAAGCCCCCAGTGATCACCTGGTATCAAATAATAACAGAGAACAATACCAATAGTGATGTTTATTCTGAATAATAAGGCAGTACAATATACATTTTGCAATATTTAACAGCATTCACATATTTTAAGTTTTCATTGATGCTGAAAGGATAGGGAAGGCTTTATTGTCATTTGAGAGGCTGGGAACGGAGGGTAATTGAGAATTAGTCTCATAGTGATCTTTCTTTATTAGAGGTGTTCATTCTCCCACAAACTTTCTGATGGTTTTCTTCTCAACAAACTATGATGACACATTATTGCGTTGCATTTATTTTTACAATCATCACACTCTTCAAATGTTACTGTGAAATCCTGGCTCAGCCCCCCTCTATGAGGAGGTTGCGCTAAGTCCTGCTAGGGTTGCTGCAGAGAATAGAAGATTGCATGGAAGATTAGGTTTAGGGCCGTTGAGATTCATGAAAGTGAATTTAGGTGTTGGCTACAGACTTCATTTGTCATTGGATCTCATGATGGGGAGGATGACAGGGGTTGCATATTCTTAAAAAAAAATTCCTTGAGGACTAAGTACTGTCTGCAGTCAAAAAATTCCTGAGCCCATTGCTTGATGTATATTCAGAATTCTTCATCAGTCAATAGTTTTTTATCAAATGTCCATAAGGTTCGCTGGCTAGTAGCCAGCGCCCCCTTTATTTCCAAAACCAGAGGGTTATGATCAGAATATAGTTGAGGCAATTTTATGATATCTAGGTTGCCCATCAGTAGATAAGAGACAAAAAAGTAATCCAATCGCACAAATTTCCTATGTGGATGGGAAAAATATGTGAATCCGGGGTCTTTTCGTTGTTTTTCTGCCCAAACATCACACAGGCCATGACTATCTTTGAATGCCCTGATTGCCCTATAAACTTTCGGCTTCCTCCCTACATAGATCTGTTTTCGGGTATTAGCCACATCTAAATGTATATTAAAATCACTGCACACTATCAATCGTTGGGGCCAATTAGCTAGTTCTATTTCCAATTCATCCCAAATACTCGCATCATCTAAATTAGATCCATAGAGATTCACCACCGTCAGCCCCGTTGATAGTTCTACTATAGCCCAACGCCCCCACTTATCTGCTGCTGAGCGTACAACCAACCCATTACGTTGCCTGGTATATATAGCAACCCCTCTTATCGTGGTAGTTTGAGAGGAACACGCCGCTAAGCAGTAACCCCTAATCTCAAGAAAAGCTTTATTGCACCAGGGAATATGTGTTTCTTGTAAACATATCACGTCTGGATTCAGCGTTCTAAGTGTCTCATATATCTTTTCTCACTTTTTTTTCTTCATTTAGACCACCAACATTAGATGAATATAACCTGTATTTATCCATAGTTTCCAGCAATTTTCCGCTTGCCTGGCCATTGCTGATCTAACAACTCCTCACTGTTTTTTCCATTATAAGTATATACCTCTGATTTCCTTTCTTTTTTTGCTTATCCCCCTCTTAACCCCCCTCAGCTTGCCCTCCCCCGAACCCTCCACCTCCCACAACACCCTTCCAAACCCCCACCTACACCCTACACCCTACACCCATACCCAGCACCACCCCCCACCCAAGCCTGTACCCCCCTCCACCACCCATCCCCCCACCCCCCCTTCTCCCACTACACAGGCAAAAGGGCCAATGGCCCTTACGATGGGGAGAAACTTGCGCCTCTGTGCCCCCCTTCTTTTTGAACCTAATAATACTATCAATTTTTTTTTTGCCATATATCTATCTACTCAACATCATGCCCCGTGATCTCTCGCGATCTAATTTTCTAGTTTCTCAGATAGAATCTAAACATTCTTTAGCTTGTACTGAAAAAGCGCGTCTGGCCTTTGTTAACTACTTTTAGTGTAGCTGGGTTTAGTAAAAAAGCCTGTGCGCCCTTATTCTGGAAAGGAGTTATAAGCTGGCGCAGCTGCCATCTTTTTTCGACGGAATGATGACAGTAGTCAGGTCTTACAAAAAACTGCAACCCTTTACCCTGCCGTTTCCTATCCGGTCGAGCCAAATCATACAGGGCCTGGCGTGCTAAAAAGTTGTTTAAACAGATCAAAATCGCCCTTGGCCTAATCTCTGTTTGTCCTCTTTTAGCAGACAGCTGTTTAACCCCTTCGGTGCTCATGACGAGCTCAGCTCGTCATGCTGCACGGTAGCGCTGTGCGCATGACGAGCTGAGCTCGTCACGACCCCACCCGCGATCGGAATGTGCAGCACACGAGCGGAATTCCGATCGCGGTCAAGGGGTTAAACGGGAACCTATGAGCCCTCTGGATCTCGATAGACCAGTTCCACATTGTTAGATCAGGGAAAGCTTCAGTGAAAAGATCAATCACAAATTTGCGAACATCTGAACCCTCTATACCTTCAGGTATACCCAATATTCTGAGGTTATGTCGACGTAATCGATTCTCTAGGTCGACCAGTTTCATCTGAGTATCGTCTCTGTGAGAAGACACAGCTTGTAAGGTGGTTTTTTGTGCTGCCATTTCATCTTCTAAAACCGATATTCGCCCCTCCGCCTCGTTCATTCTGTCGGTAAATTCGTTGCAGGTTTTTGCTATCCTTCTGACAGTATTTTGGAGCTTCCGACAAGCTGTGTGTGTTTTAAGATTTTCCGTGCGGGTTTCAAGTCTATGATCTACTATGGATTGATAAATTGCGGCCAAAGATATTTCTTCCGGATTGCCACCAACAGCGCCCATAGATTGATCCGCAGCTTCTTTACCAGGAGAAGTGGTTTCAGGCGACAGAGAGATCTCCCACATCAGACTCTTAGTTGTCACAGGGTGGGGCGCTTTCTCCTTGTTTGTTGTTTCGTTATGCACCATAGTAATATCCAACCTTGTTTCGTCCACGTTTGAAGTATTAGATTCACTCCACAGACTGATTACTGACCCCTCCAGAGATCCAGATCTTGGCCCCTCATCTTGCTCATCCTCTGATGTATCCGAGGGTTCTGAAAGCGAGTAAAATTTCTCTCCCGAGTCGCTCTCTCTACTAGCCTCTCTGCTAGCCTTTGCTACACTTCCTGAATCCTCCCCTTCCTTCGTACCATGATCCGTTGAGAAATCCATTATAGAAACCTCTTGAACACATTCTGGTTCTATGGTTATTTCACCTCGCCTTGCCTCTAATGTGTTCTGTTGTGGCACAGGGGCAGCCAGATCCGAAGTCAGACCTTTTTCCTTGTCAGATTGTGCATTGTCTTTTAGGCTCCCCTCTTCATCCAAAGGGTTTAAGTGTATTGAGATATTAGCGGGCATGGTCATATTATCAGTGGCTCCTGCTTCAGCCCCCGCTTGCACCATTTTTTCTTTAACACCGTTAATATTCCCTACTTTTTTCTTTTTTAATATTGCAAACATTTGAGGAACTTTTTTTTTCCTAGAGTCCATCGTGTATTCGCCCCCCTGCATAGGGCTGTCCAAATCACCTACTGCACCCTCCAGAGCCACTTTCATGCTGCTTCCTGTTTTCAGTGTAGCTGCTGCTCTACTCCCAGCCTGGAGCTCCGACAACCTCCCGACTCTTACCACCACGGGCTGATTTTGGGGGCATGGTAACGCAGATTACAATCGTGCAATTTAATTAAAAGGAGTACAAATTTACCTTTTATTTTGTTTGTAACAACAGTCACCAAAATAAATGCTTGAGTTGCCAGATCTATCACCAGAGCGTGAATCCTTAAAAGACCACTGTAGATTATATTACTGTGTCTCTCCCTTATGTATCAACCGCCTTCAGCTACAGCACAGTGGCGTTCTCTGCCGCCGATGCAGGCCCCATTAAGCGATACGCTTACCGGCAGAGCGTCTCCGGGGATTCCAGAGATATCCAGCGTTCAGTATCCTTTCCAGTGTACAGCCTTCTCCTATCGATAGCGGCTTCCGCAAGCTGCTCGCTCCATACACAACACTCCGCTTCCTGCAGCCGCGAGAGCCACAGCCACACTTTGCTGACAGCGCGTCATGCCTCCCAGTGTCAGGTACGCCTACCGGCTGGTCTCCCAACCCTCCGGCTGCGCAGATGAGCGGTTAATCGGGTAGGTTGATCTCGGAGCTATCGCTGCCGCAGTGTTGCCGCGGATTGCTGAATTTTTTTTACTTTCTACTGTTATTACCGCTTTGCAAAGTGTTCACTTTTTCGCGTAGTCAGTTTCTCAATTGACATCACATCTCATCTCATCTCCAGGGCATTTTCCCAGCATTTTTCCGGCAGAGTTTGTTGAAGAAGGGAAACACATTGAGGAGCTCATCGCTCACACGTCCGGCCCGCGGACGCCATCTTTGCCTCTCTCAGGAGAGGTCTGTCCATGGTGTTTAAGTTTTTGAAATTTCTTTGAGAGGGTGTATGCTCGACAGCTCTCATCTTTTCCTTCTCCACTTGAAGTCTTTGCATTCTTGTTTTCTGCACCTTAACCAATCTCACTAGCTCCTCATATACGTCGAGGTGTGAGACTTCGATAGCAACAAACCAAATCATTGATGGCCCAGAGGGTGGATCAGCTTTTGTAGGGATTCTGATGCTTCCTATAGGGATTCTAGTACCTCAGGCTCATTATCTGCAACCTTATATTGGACAATACTTATGTATTACAGAACTATTTATGGAGACCTCAAAAGTTATTGCAAGCCAAATTGATTGATTCTTCAATTAGCTGGCATTGGAAATCACCTGAAGGTCTGTTAAAACATGTATTATTTGATTGTTTTCATATTTCTAAATTGTAACCTGATGTTTGGAATATTGTTACAAAGTGTCTTTATATCACTGATGCTTTATCATACAAATTAATTATAAGAAATGTCTTTGTATTAATGTGCTTATTTTCCCATCATTATAAGAAAGCATTGGATTTTTTAATATCCTCAGTTCCTTACTATTATCCTCAGAGACCCTGTGTAATGGCTGGGCATATGATGAGCACTTGGAAGGTATGTCTGATTTAACTGTATAGCAGAGACCACAAGTAGAAGACACATGTATAATGGCTACCACTTCCTATCACACAAAGAACCCGATGCATAATGAAAGCTGTGCAGAAAGGGGAGAAGTGTTTGCTAACCCTATTAATCCAAATTGAGCCATTCAAGCTGGTGAATAATAAATAATGCTGCATCACTGTGGTAAAATTAGATGACATCACAGAATTATTCTACTAAGTTATTAGCTACAGCAAAAAGTTCATGCTACGGGTTAACATTATGACTGCAATCCACACCCCATTTATAAGCCAAGAACCATAACTCCAGGGGCAATTCTGCACACCCGATTGCTGTATCTTTGCATAGCTGTATTACCTTTAAGTTTAACACAAGATTCTAAATGAGTGCATTTGTGTTTTAATGTGCGTAACTAATGAAGATTTTTACTTCTTACACTTTTGGCAGCCATTTTTTATTTGCATTGAATATTAATCCTGCATATTTTTATGTGTCTTAATAAGAACAAAATACTACAACACTGCTTGCAATGTAAAGCAAAGGCGTTAAAATATTACCTGATGTGGCCATGCGCCACGCGTGCTACATCCCAGGTTCAAACTTTATTGTCTATACTGCGAATAAATTCTGAATAGCACCATGTGCAGCATCTCTTTCATTGACTCCAATTTCAATAAAGAGTGTCAGAGTTGACCTACCTCCCTTGGTTATGCAAACAATTCCAGGCGCAAAAAGGATGCTCTTAATGGCAAAGGTATGTGAGTGAACTAATGCAAAGGGAGGAGGGACAATAGAGTGTGGAAAGATGAACAAAACAGTCATCTTTAGCCAGTAAAAATAAGTGTAGCAGAACCAGAGTATAATAAGACACTGTGTGCAGCTGGGGCAGAGCTTTGTAACCAGTGGACAAGCTTAGAAAAAGTAAGCTTGAGGTTAACAGGTTTTATTCGACTGACAGATGTTATGTTATTCGCTTTTACTCAAAGATATTTTAACACCTATTTAAAAATGCATACAGGTTTGTCAGGAGTCTTTCAGCAGATGTACACTCATGAGCAAACCCGGTTGAAAACCTTTAATGCAGTCCTTTTTTCTACTGTAATTAGGTAAACACCATTATTTGTGTTATGAAAACCATTGTGCTGGTAGTTATGTTTGCTCATGGTCCGTTCTGAATGAATGAGCCATTCTTTATGACATGATGTTTTCCTATAGGATCCTTTTTCTAAAGCATTGAAATACTATTACTGTTATGGATCAGGCAATCGCAGATGTTCAGGGATGAATCCTCCATTTAGCGCATGTCATTCTCCTTTGTAAACAGGGAAAGTTATATTTCCATTTGGAGCACACCTGGAATGCTCCATCATCTTGTTCTATGTCACTGTGGTCTTTCAGCGGGTCACCTGAACTTTTTGTTCGCTGTATTTTAGTTTGTCAGTGGAAAATTACAGATTATTTTAACACCGAATAGCAAGCTAGCATGATTACTCGTTGTAGTATATTAACTAAACTTTTGCAGAAATTTAAACTGTAAAGTTCAACTGTGTGAAATATTGGGTTCCATTAAGAAACTGAAAATTAATAGAGTAAAAAAGTCTACATTAAAACAGATATATTCAGTAATAATATTGGAGTCTCCAACGGATACAATGAACTGTTCTTTCCAGCGAAGACACTACTTTAATTAGAAAAGGGTTTCTGCTGCAATATTTAAATGTTTGTCTTGTACTTTCTCCCTCAGTGTGGGAAATGTTCCAATAGCATTAATGTCCTTCCACCTTGTGCTATTCCAGTCAGGAAAGGTCCTGTCCCTCATTAAAGGCACTCACCTGCAGCTTGGGCCTACAAAACAGGGAGCAGGCCTTTAACAACCAATGAGGGCTTCTTTTGAAAACAGTCGTAAGGCTAAATTCAAAACTATCTTTCAAGTTACACATTGGTATCATTTAAAAGTCATCTGTCTACCAACTCTCCGTGCTGTAAAAAATCAAAACTTTTATTGTTACCTACGGGTACTGGGTATCCCCTCGCTGTGCTGGTAATGTAAATTAAGGCTAAAGGCATTGATGCCATATTCACTAGCAGAATCTTAATCTCAGTCATGTCTGGGGTTCATTGGAAAAATATTGATGTTCCGTGTTGTGTAATCCAGTCCTTTAATTTTAAATGAAAGGACTGATTAATTAAAATCACGTGTAGTAGCTTAATATTTTTTATGTGCTTGCACCCATGATCTACAACCTAGCAGTCATACCTATTGTGCTCCCTTAACCCATGCATCAAACTCATTTTAGTATGAAAGGCAGTCTTCCTGGTCAGCAGAGGATCTGACCTCCGCTCTCCTGGGGAAGAACAGCCATAATTAGAGATTGGTACTTGCTTGGTTGGGATTCTATTCCTTGAGAGCATTCACCAGCGTGATGGATGCACTAAAGGCAGGGTTAAATGCTGAGTGGATGTGATATTTATTTCTACTACTTGGCATTCATTTTTGTTTTACACAAGCAGCCTCCCAAAGTGGGAGATGTTTGTATAAAGCAAAACAAATGGCACTAATATTCAGGGAATGCTCTCACTGCACATAGGTGCCATAGTAAGTTTTACCTGCCTGGGCAAGGTAGACTCCTGCCAAGAAAGTAAGAGACTGTTGCCCCACCCTAAACAGGGTGGCAAAATGTCCCAGTGGCACGGGCAGCGTCTCCATCACTGTAAATCCTGCACTGTAAATCCTACCACTGGGCGGGAGCTCCCCTTATGGAAAGTATAGGAGAAACTCAAAAGTCATAAACTTGAAAACATTTGTAAAACTATTTTTGTGTTAAATATTGATGTAGCATGTTATATATTTATTTTAAATGTAGCACAAAATAAATTGATGCTACATTACTATTAAAGTAATCTTAATTTAAAATGTAATTATTTTGAATACATTACATTAAATTAAAATTATTTTTCTGAAGTTTAAAATAAAAAAAGTCCCATTTAAAGTAAAAATAAGTATCTACTGTGTATTATAAATTTGTAAAAGTGGTATATATATATAATTTAAAGTAATTGTACTGTATTTCAATAAAAAATTAATGTTAAAATTAACTTTTAAATTAAAAAAGCTTATTAAACTATGTATATGATAATAAATATGTTTTATCTTTAGATAATTTTTAACATTAAATTAAATTATTTTGTATTTTAACTAGTTTAAATAACTTAATATATTTTAACAATAATTCCTGAGTGGCAAGTCCCGAATACCTTTATTTTCTATAGGAGGTCTCACAATATCGCTGTTTGGCCATTTGTGGTGCGAGATTTACTCTAGCTCATAGCTAGAATACATTTACTAATCTTTTGGGTCCCCTTTGCTGTAGTAACTTTGAAAGTACAGTTTGTGAATAGCAATGGAATTACTCTTTTATGGGTGGGTACATCAAAAAGCAAAAATACATTTCCCCTACAATGTTTTAGCTTCCACCTTCTTCAGGTAGTACAAGATTATTTGCTCAGTGGCTGCACAGCTGACATTGCTGGATTTCCATAAAGCATCATGAGTGAATATTATATTTGGAATGTGGAATTAATGAAGTTCAGAAATCTCTTGAGATATGCCGTAATCATGTGTAATTGTCAGTGATGTTCAGACCATCTGGATAAAATAATTTTAGACAGTACATCTAGAAGTTTTCTGTGGAGTTCTGTAGTTTTTCATTTAAGACATGTTCCACAGGAAAAATCTTCAAATGGAATAGAAGATGGTATATAAGGTTAAAATCATTGGCTACAAGCTGGTCAAGTTTTAAATTAATTATTGCTGATTTGTGATTTGTGAATCGTGTATGGAGGTCATTGACCCTTTGGCCTACATATTATTTTTTAAAGCTTTGGCGTTGGCACAGAATCACATAAATAATGCATGTTGATCTACATGTAAGATGCTATCCTATGCCGTAGGTTCATCTAGTAACAGAACTTGTTAATGAAGCTGTTTGGAAAAAAGGTATTCACAAGTGATGCACCTTTTAGAATCACAGCAATTAATCCCTTCATTTGTTACAGCTTCCTTGAATTCACATCTCACACTAAGAGCTCGTACATTAGGGGCTCTGCGTTAAGCAATGACTAACAGCTTTAGAAAAACCTTTTGTAATTTTTCAGAGGTGAATAATAAGGGAAATTGTTTTGCATTATGTTTTTGTAGTAAGGAGCTTATGGATGATTGTCAACCACAAATGGGATTCTGTCACTTTTGTTTCTGCTGTTGGTATTCCAAATTAGCGCTTCCTGGGTAACTGCAAAGACTTGATAATTTGTTACTGTATGATATGCAGAGGATAGTCTCGCATTTGAAATAATCTACCAAGCTCCTGTAGATGTTCTTTACTAGTGTCCTCATTGTTGCAGATGCATCTTATTTTAGTGCTTAGCTGTAGATGATTACGAGATTAGTATGGTGTGGGTACCATGAACTTCAGCTTAGATACAAATGAGCATCTGTAAATTGTGGAACAGATCAGTTACAATTTTCTGTACAAAACGGTGAGTAGCACATCAAGAAAAGGGAGGTGATGTCTATGTTTTGCTGCTTTCAATTCGATGGTAGGATGTTTACTGTTGATATAAGCTGTAAATTCTTCCAATGTTCTATTATCTTCATTCCACTATAAATATGTCATCAATGTCTCTTACCCATACAAGTGGTTTGATGCTACAAGTAGCAAGTTTATGATCCTCTAGTTCACCCATAAGAATATTCGCATAGAATGGAGCCATCCCAGTGCTCATGGAAATCCTTTGTATCTGCGGCTAGTGTTTACCCTTGAAGGAAATATTGTTGGATTTAAGGATAACTCTTGCAAAGTTGGTAAGCACCTTGGTTGATGGCATTCATTTTCACAGTTCATTATTAGAAGCCTCAGATAATGCCATAGAAGCATCCTCGTGTGATATGTTGGTATATAATGAGGTAACAACAAATGTAGCCAGGAGAGTGGTATTTTCAAATGTGTAGGGGGTCGATTACGATGGCGGGCGGGTCGGCACCGCCGTGGCTGCGGTGGCTTCCGCCGGCCTGGCGGGTGCTGTTTTGCCAACCACGGTCACGAATCCCCGACCGCCATATTACGATGGGCAGACATAGGCCAAATCCCTACCGCTGCAGAGTTTTCAGTACTGCCAGTACCTTGGTTCCGTGACGATGGCGGACGTAGCCAATAGCGGGAGACCGCCGTGCGGAATGACGTGTAGACCGCCGTCCGAATCACAATGCCTCAAATAGGCAATCGGACCGCAACGGAGAAAACACCCATTGAAACACGGCGGAAACAATACTGCGGAGGAAAACGGCAATAACACACAACTCCACGAGTTCGCTACAGCAATGGATCCTGCTCTACAAGCCCTACCACTGCTGTTCCTGATCCGTGATCAACAAAGACGCCGCCGCCGTCGACAACACCGCAGGTACGTCAATGCCACACCTCCGCATCGGGGCCATCCATCAACAACGTCATCACCGCCTCCTCCCGGTCACGTCACCGCAGCGGTGAAGACGCGGGAAAAGTTCCGCACAATCCAGTAGGCAGGGCCAGCGGCACGCATGGGCAGTCACAGGGACGTGTAAGGATTGTGTTGGCCCTGGCCCAAATGTACATTGTGTGCCTCTGTTGGTAGCAGCTGACATTACCTGATACCGTCACAGCTCCTACCATCCCACCCTGTTCAACATCAAAATGTGTGCCCATCTGACATTCAGGGATAGTGATGTATGTGAACAAGTTCATAGGTGTATTGTGGCAAAACAACACCTGCAAGGTAATGCCAAATAGGTGCCTGTGATGTGAAACCCCCTTCCTGCCACTGCCAAGATGAGTAATAGGTGGCAAAACAACACCTGCAAGGTAATGCCAAAAAGCTGCCTGTGGTGTGAAACCCCCTTCCTGCCACTGCCAAGATGAGTATTGGGGGCAAACCCCACCTGCAAAGTAATGCCAAATAGGTGCCTGTGATGTGAAACCCCCTTCCTGCCACTGCCAAGATGAGTATTAGGGGCAAACCCCACCTGCAAAGTAATGCCAAAAAGCTGCCTGTTTTGTGAACCCCCCTTCCTGCCACTGCCAAGATGAGTATTAGGGGGCAAACCCCACCTGCAAAGTAATACCAAAAAGCTGCATGTGGTGTGAAACCCCCTTCCTGCCACTGCCAAGATGAGTAGTAGGGGGCAAACCCCACCTGGAACATACATGTTTGTAGTTGGCATGTACAGGGCCACATACACCTCAACACCACTGACAAGGACAGGCCAAGCACACTGTGTGACCACTCAACTGCACACATCCAAATATACCCATGTGAGTACGAAGACAGGCCTTCACAAGATTACCACACACACACTGCTGTCCACACATCCAAACACATCACACAGACATCACCAACCTTGGACACCCCGCAAGTTAGACTGTGTGTAGAATTCACCTCTGTTGTGGTATAGCCCCCTAACATGACATGTGTGCAATCATATTGAAATCAACAGCAAATGATGATTGCAAGAGTACATCAACACCCACAAACATCATTGCACCCCCAAACCTCAGAGTAAAGCAGACCAAAAGTGTGTGTTACGTTTGCCAAACAATGACAAAGTGAATGAAGTCAATGGCAATGTGGAAGTGCCATGCAGAGCATGTGGCACATTCATCCATACCCACACATCAAAATGTTTAATTAAGCAAGGGCAGTAACAAACGATACAACAGGAGTAACAGTGTTTATTGCAAAATAACCTGAGAGGCACAAAATCTCAAACAAATAAAAGGCCATTGGCCAGTCCACAGTCCAAACAATGCACATGTGTGCATGAAAATGTTTACAGTGAATGTGGAACACCGTACACTGCCATGTGAATGAACAAAGCACCGGGGCTATCAAAGCGCAGTCCAGGCACCACTGTGGGAGAGATGGGTATGGGAGGGGGTCTGTGCCTCAGACTTGCCTGTCAGTTGGACTGGGAGGTGGCTGATTGTCGTGGCCACTGGCGGAACTGGACCTGGGCGAGAGAGGCTCGTCAGAGTCAGAGTCAGCAGTGGCTGTGGCAGGCGTGGGGCTGCTTGGACCGAGAGGCATGGTGGCACGTGGAGGCGGAGAGATGCTGCCGTGAGACACAGAGGCAGTAGTGGCTGTGGCAGGTGTAGGCCTGCTTCTACTGGGTGGCATGGTGGCATGTGGAGGCGGAGAGATGCTGCCATGAGACACAGAGGTAGTAGTGGCAGTGGCAGGTGTAGGCCTGCTTCTACTGGGTGGCATGGTGGCACGTGGAGGCAGAGAGATGCTGCCATGAGACACAGAGGCAGTAGTGGCTGTGGCAGGTGTAGGCCTGCTTGTACCGGGTGGCATTGTGGCACGTGGAGGCGGAGAGATGCTGCCGTGAGACACAGAGGCAGTAGTGGCTGTGGCAGGTGTAGGCCTGCTTCTACCGGGTGTCATGGTGGCACATGGAGGCGGAGAGATGCTGCCGTGAGACACAGAGGCAGTAGTGGCTGTGGCAGGTGTAGGGCTGCTCGGACCGGGTGGCATGGTGGCACGTGGAGGCGGAGAGACGCTGCCGTGAGACACAGTGGGTGAGGGTGAATGTTGAGGGCTGCCTCTACACTTCTTGGGTATACGATATTGCAGAAGTGTCTTGGGAGTAGTGGGAAGTGTGGCTGGCACAACAGAGTCCCTCTCCACCAAAGGTGTGACAGGTGCAGGTGGCCCTCCTTGTGGGGATTTGCAGGATATGGACTTTGCCTTGCTTTTTGCTTGCCTTTTGCCCTCCCTCCCCTGTGGCCCTGGTGAACGACTCACATTGCTCTCCTGACCACGCTTCACAGGGGTGTGGGTGGGAGTAGAGGTCCTGGGTGAAGCAGTCTTAGGTTGCTTGGTGGGCTTTCCCTTCAGCGGCACCAGCACCACATCAGGCATGCCAACTGTTTGTCTGTCACTTGGAGCAGTTGTGTGGATGGGAGTCTCTTGTGATGGGTGCAATCTTGTGGACCGTGAGCTAGAGGCCTGCTTCTTTGCCTGATGCCCCTGAGTGTCATGTGAAGGGCTTTTTTCTTTGCGTCCTTGTGTGCCTGTGTCACTTTTTGGGGCTGGTGTCTGTGGTCTTGCATGCTTGGAGTGCTGCTGTCGTGTGCTGGGTGTCGACGACTCGGGGCCTGAGGGCTCAGTTGTGTGGTCACTCCCCTCAGGGGTTGCCACTGGCAGGGTGGTTGGTGAAGGCATTGGGGCTGTACTTGGATGCTGTGATAGCTGAATGGCTGCCGTCATGGTGGAGGACAAACCCTGGACAGTCCTGTGTAGCCCACCCACGTCCGAATGAATGCCCTCCATAAATGCCAGAACCTGTCCCAACTTCTTGTCCTGATCCTGGAAAGCATTTAGGAGAGCTGTCTGACCCACACACAGCTGGCGTAAGAGTTCAATCGCCTCAACACTGAGGGCAGCAGGGGAGACAGGGGCAGGGGCAGCGGTGCCTGGGGTGAAGGCGACTCTACCCTTAACAGCCCTGCGGGCACGGACAGCACTAGTGGTAGTAGCCGGGATGGTGGGCACTGGCCGATGTGTGGTGGAGGAAAAGGCAGCATTGTCACTCCCTGTGACCACCATTGTCGCTGACTCCCCACTGGAGTTCGATGATGTTGAGGTTGTGCTTTCTGCGCGTGAGTCCTCAAGGACACTCCTGTCCCCCTCCGAGGCGCTGGTCACATCAGTGTCAGTGATCTCATGGCTATCATGCGTGCCACATGCTTCAGCACTGGTGTCCGTATCATGGCCTTCCGTGCACTCGGTAGATGCTGCAATGGACAGAGACATAGGTTCAGTACAGTGCCAATCACACAAACATCAAATGCAAGCACAGAACTAGACTAGATAATGACAACCCCAAGTTGCACAACACCCTGTGCAGTCTGCATGTGCAACAATCATGCTGAACACAGAAGATGCATGGAAATATGCATTGTTTACATCAATGAACCATGTGAGGTTCACACCGGCAAATAGCAGGTCCCTGCCTCCTTGTAATGTAACCTAAACATCTCTGCAAGCATACCCACGTGCCTGTATGTGAGAGAGGCATACATCTCAGCATGTTGCCTCTGTCACATATGGAGTCACTGTAAGGGGACAACACAGATACAGATTCAAATTTCTACTTAATAATGTCCATGAGCTACTGATGTCTGACAAGGTGAGCAATTCATCTTGCAAACTGATGCACGTTGGTGTCAGATGTGTACTTCACACCATTAACAAGTCCTGTAGTGCACACATCATTAAATGCACACTGACATGATGCACACTGCTGTACACTGCCTGGTGATGTCCATAACACCCAGAATGCAGAAGATGTCATAAGGCCACATCTCATCATGCAATGGCAAGGGCCATTGTATGAAACACATGATCAAGTCCATCTATGGGCAAATACATGACACCTGCACTAAACACATAGGCCACTGAGAAGTAGTTTCTAAAAATTTACACAGCAGCAAGATCAGCAATGTCTCACGGTCGCCATTCATGCAGTCACTCACACCCAAAGTCAGCCTACGCAGAATACTCACCACTTACTCCCTGCTGATGGTCCCTCAAACGTTCATACAGCTCTGGCTGTGTCACAGACAAGATGCGGGACATTAGTGGAGTCATGGTTCGGCGCGACAACCTGCTACTGCGAGGGACCAGCCCCACCGTCATCTCTGCCACGGTCCTGCTCAGACGGGAGATGTCGTCCCACCTCTTGTGGCAGTGTGTGTGCCGTCTGTTGGATACACCCAGAGTCCACACCTTCCGTGCAATGTTCTTCCATGCGGCCTTACGCTGGTGGACCTTCAGCTGCAGGCATAGGAGACAAGAAAAGGAAGTATCAGAGACCCTGTGTCATTCACACTGTGTGTCAGCACAGGAGAACATAAATGCATGGCACACAAATCGCTAAATCTTCATCAGAGGCCATACAGCATGACACATAGTACATGTTCATTACAATACTACACAGAAATGAATGCATGTATGGCAAGGCACACAGTACATGGCCATCTCATACACATGCACAATGGCAGCACAGACAGCCATGTGCAGAAGGCCCTCATCTGTGATGCAGTATGTGAGTGAGCATGACATGCAATACAGTAATAATGAAGTGTAGTGGCAGACTCACTGTGTCCACCACTACACATCCCACGATGCCCTTGGCCTGTGAATGGCTCAATGCATTTCTCAGGAAACATATTGGGACATAATCTGATTTATCACGCACTTCTCACATTGTTAAGTCCTCGATTGTCATAATCAAAGTCAAGTCCCACAGAACATGTATGGAGCATGCCATGTCAACTATTAGGATGCCTGTACATCGACTTGCACTCACAGGCACATACTACTGCACAGCAACATCATGGTAACATTTTGATCACTCTCACACTTGGAATCAGGGACACTTACCAGTACATCTGGTGCACCAAAAAGCCTCCCATACTGTGCAAGGACCTCGTCCACCAGAAGCTCCAGCTCCTCTGTAGTGAAGGGACGGGCCCTGACATTCTCTGTTCTCGCCATCACTGGGTCCAGGATACAGCAAAATATGCAGTTGTAGAGGAATGGCAGTCTGCAGTGTCTGAATGTATTTGAAATGTGTGGCTCTCCCACAGAGATTTATAGGCCCCTGGGTTGGTATCAGTGGCAGGCAGCTGCTGCAATTGGTCCACCTGGCTGGCATCTTTCAAGTGTGTGTTAAATCAAGGGGGAGGGAGAAAGAAGGAACTGTGATCCATTCAGCTTCCTTATTCGTAAATTAGATATCAAAATGAGAATGGATCACTTGACCTGAGTAACCAGGGTTTTATGAAATTCGTGCAGTGTACTGATAAAAAACCCTCATTCACGTACAAAAGTCGGAAAAGCGGTATATCTTGATTATCCGCCCTGCTCTTAAAAACGTGACAGCATCATCATAGGGTTAGTTTTTGTATGCTTCCTCCATCCGGAGGAAAACCACTGGTTATTGCAGTAGTGATCAAAGAAAGGTGAAAGTGTTTTTAGTGAAGTGAATCTCAAAATGTTAAAAACTCGTAGACCCCGATTTGTAAAATTTAATCAATCTGGGTTCGAGATAGATTAAAATCTGTGTCGTGCGTGGGAAGACTAGTTAGTGGTCTAACGCACTGTGAGTGTCCATAAAAAGGTCGACATGTTTCAGCCCCAGTGATTGCCCTTGTGGGTCAAGTGGGCTTTCTTCAGGACCTAAAAAGGAAAAGTGGTGGAGACCTTATTTTGTATGGGTCTCTATGTATCAGGGTGTATTGACCCGATTCTCATGCGGTCAAGTAGGACCTGTTCAGAGTAAAGGAGGAAACAAAAGAAAAAGATGCGAGTATCATTTAGCGCATTTCTCAAAAAATGGCGTGCTGTCTTTTCTCAGAAGAAATAATGATAAAGAAGAACATTAAAAATAACTAAAAAATGGCAATTCTTTCTCTCCTGCGTGAAATTCTGGCAAACTTTTTAAGAAACATTTTTCTCTTTTGTCTCCCATACGTTGCTCAATATGGAAATATATTACCATATATTTGTCTTTAAACTCCTGAGGTATCATGTTAAGATTGACAAGAAGAAAATTGGGTTAGTCTAGTAGTTCTGCACCTTATTCTTGGTGATAGTATGGACCCCGTTGTCATATGTGCAGTATACCTATAGTTGCGAGTGTTCCTCAGAGAAAGCGACTTGGTAGGCGGTCTGTTGTAATTACTGTTGATATACTAATGTGTGTTAAAGAAAGGTTAACTGAAGTTGTGGTAGAAACAATCTTATAGCAGTGTTTTTAATAGATGACCGCAGCTTATTCTCATCAGACCTTTCGATAAATATTAGTATATCATGCGCTAGCTGTTTATTAAATAAATGCTAATGACTAGATTTGAATTACGTATTATCAAACAGCTCTAAAACGGCATGGTTTCATACCTTGAGTCTTAAATTGTGGATTTCAACGGGCAACCAAGGAGCTTGTTACCTGCTAGGGACAACAGTATAAAGCAATTTAGATTCTGTTGAGTAAAATACGTTACGGTTTTACTCAACAGAATCTAAATACGTAATTCAAATCTAGTCATTAGCATTTATTTAATAAACAGCTAGCGCATGATATACTAATATTTATCGAAAGGTCTGATGAGAATAAGCTGCGGTCATCTATTAAAAACACTGCTATAAGATTGTTTCTACCACAACTTCAGTTAACCTTTCTTTAACACACATTAGTATATCAACAGTAATCACAACAGACCGCCTACCAAGTCGCTTTCTCTGAGGAACACTCGCAACTGTAGGTATACTGCACATATGACATCGGGGTCCATACTATCACCAAGAATAAGGTGCAGAACTATTAGACTAACCCAATTTTCTTCTTGTCAATCTTAACATGATACCTCAGGAGTTTAAAGACAAATATATGGTAATATATTTCCATATTGAGCACCGTATGGGAGACAAAAGAGAAAAATGTTTCTTAAAAACTTTGCCAGAATTTCACGCAGGAGAGAAAGAATTGCCATTTTTTTAGTTATTTTTAATGTTCTTCTTTATCATTATTTCTTCTGAGAAAAGACAGCCCGCCATTTTTTGAGAAAATGCGCTAAATGATACTCGCATCTTTTTTCTTTTTGTTTCCTCCTTTACTCTGAACAGGTCCTACTTGACCGCTTGAGAATCGGGTCAATACACCCTGATACATAGAGACCCATACAAAATAAGGTCTCCACCACTTTTCCTTTTTTTAGGTCCTGAAGAAAGCCCACTTGACCCACAAGGGCAATCACTGGGGCTGAAACATGTCGACCTTTTTATGGACACTCACAGTGCGTTAGACCACTAACTAGTCTTCCCACGCACGACACAGATTTTAATATATCTCGAACCCAGATTGATTACATTTTACAAATCGGGGTCTACGAGTTTTTAACATTTTGAGATTCACTTCACTAAAAACACTTTCACCTTTCTTTGATCACTACTGCAATAACCAGTGGTTTTCCTCCGGATGGAGGAAGCATACAAAAACTAACCCTATGATGATGCTGTCACGTTTTTAAGAGCAGGGCGGATAATCAAGATATACCGCTTTTCCGACTTTTGTACGTGAATGAGGGTTTTTTATCGGTACACTGCACGAATTTCATAAAACCCTGGTTACTCAGGTCAAGTGATCCATTCTCATTTTGATATCTAATCTTTCAAGTGTGGCCAATGAGCGGCCCCGCGGTGGCGGTGCACGCCTACTGCGGGTTCAAAAGTAGCATTTCACTACCGCGACCGCGTGTCCCACTGGCTGCAATGGCATTGGTGGTGTCACACCGCGGGGGACAGGTGGTCGCTACCGCTATGCTGCATCTTTCAAGTGTGGCCAATGAGCGGCCCCGCGGTGGCGGTGCACGCCTACCGCGGGTTCCACAGTAGCATTTCACTACCGCTGGTCCCATTGGCTGCAATGGCATTGGTGGTTTCACACTGCGGGGGACAGGCGGTCGCTACCGCTATGCTGCATCTTTCAAGTGTGGCCAATGAGCGGCCCCGCGGTGGCGGTGCACGCCTACCGCGGGTTCCACAGTAGCATTTCACTACCGCGACTGTGGGTCCCATTGGCTGCAATGGCATTGGTGGTGTCACACCGCGGGGGACAGGTGGTCGCTACCGCTATGCTGCATCTTTCAAGTGTGGCCAATGAGCGGCCCCGCGGTGGCAGTGCACGCCTATCGCGGGTTCCACAGTAGCATTTCACTACCGCGACTGTGGGTCCCATTGGCTGCAATGGCATTGGTGGTGTCACACCGCGGGGGACAGGCGGTCGCTACCGCTATGCTGCATCTTTCAAGTGTGGCCAATGAGCGGCCCCGCGGTGGCGGTGCACGCCTACCGCGGTTTTCAAAGTTGCATTTCACTACCGCGACCGAGGGTCCCATTGGCTGCAATGGCATTGGTGGTGTCACACCGCGGGGGACAGGCAGTCGCTACCACTATGCTGCATCTTTCAAGTGTGGCCAATGAGCGGCCCGCGGTGGCGGTGCACGCCTACCGCGGTTTTCAAAGTTGCATTTCACTACCGCGACCGCGGGTCCCATTGCTGCAATGGCATTGGTGGTGTCACAGGGCGGGGGACAGGCGGTCGCTACCACTATGCTGCATCTTTCAAGTGTGGCCAATGAGCGGCCACTCGGTGGCAGTGCACGCCTACCGTGGTTATGGGCACATCATGTACTAGCAATGGCAATGGTCTAATTTAACAATTGAACACTATGCCTCCATAGTGTCTTTATGCACTTGTTTTGTACAATCAATGCTGGTGTGACATTAAACTCACTGATGCCTACACATGCCATGTCTGTGGAAACTGTGACATGCATTGACATGCACTTACTCACGTCACCTATGATATGTGTGTGGATGTACATCTATTGGTTGTATGAAGTTGGAATCAACTTAATGTGTGAGATGGCTAATCAAAAAACAGTAATGATTGCCTGAACACATAATGGTGGTATGTTACTGTGCCCATGGCTGGTTTAAGTAGGATATGTGCTCAGCTTACACACACTGTGCACATTGTGATGATAACTAGTGGTCTGTGCAACTTAAGCAAGAAGGTGTGGCAGGTAAAGCAGCTACATATGAGTCAGCAGTGTTGCTGTCTCATACCTGTGCTGTGTCACCTACTCCTAGGCCTGGGGCCACCAGATGTATTGGTGTACCATTCACAACCTCTGAATATGTTTGTCTGGTAGTCAGTATGTACAACATGACCCCTTGTAAACACACATGTGGTGAATGTCTCTCTGCATCTGAGTTGTGGATTCAGCAATTGTTGGAGTACGTTCATTGTTTCTGCTGCGTGAGTCAAGATGTGAGAAGTCTGACACATCTCATTGTGTAATTTGAATAACATTAGTCCTCTCCCATTTCATGTAGGCGACGACCAAATGTGCACCGGACTTTCACAGTCCTGGCGGACATGGAGGATGTGGACATCATCAGGAAATTTCGTCTGGATCGCGTTACACTGCAAGAGCTGTGTGCTCAGTTGGAGCCCCATCTGAGGCCTCAACGCACATATCCAACTGCCCTATCCCGAACCGTGAAGATCATGGCAGCGCTGCATTTCTTCGCTACGGGCTCTTTCCAATACACGGTGGCCACCGCCGGTGGGATGTCACAACCAACATTCAGCATGGTGCTCTGGGATGTGGTGTCCGCAATGATGCTATACAAGGACCAATACATACGATTCCCAAATACAGCAGATTTGCCTGCTGTGAAGGCTGGTTTTTATGCCCTTGGCCACATTCCTCATGTAGTTGGTTTCATTGACGGCACACACATTGCCCTTGTCCCACCACAGGCACGTGAGCAGGTGTATAGGAACAGGAAGCACTACCATTCCATAAATGTGCAGGTGGTATGCCAAGCTGATATGATCATCAGCCATGTTTGTGCGCGATTTGCTGGCTCCGCCCATGACTCCTACATCCTGCGGAACAGCATTGTACCCCGGCTGATGGAAAATCTACATCCAGAGTGTGCATGGCTTGTAGGTGAGTACACTGAGTCAAGTAGTGTGCTGTGTGTGACATGCTGTTCTCGTCAACTGTTTGTATCACAACATTTCTCTGTGTATGTCACACCTAGGTGACTCAGCGTATCCCAACAGGCCGTGGTTGCCGAGCCCACTGCGGAATCCAAGTACCCCGGGTGAAGTCAGCTACAACGAGGCACATGGTAGGAAACAACGTGTGGTGGAGCGCACCTTTGGCCTACTGAAGTCCCGATTCCGGTGCCTGGACAAGAGCGGAGGTGCACTGTTGTATTCCCCACGAAAGGTGTGCCATATAGTTGTAGCATGCTGCATGCTACACACCTTGCCTTGCGCAAAGCCGTTCCGCTGATCATGGATGACGATGAGCAGCAGATGCCCCCTCCTGCACACCCACACACTTCCAGTGCGGACGATAGTGGTGAAGAGGAAGGTGTTGACCTGCGTCGACAGCTCATTGCCAACTACTTCCCTTGAATGTAAGTGACTTTGTAGACAAGTGACATTGTGTGTTTGCTTGGATGTTACTGTCAAGGTTTAGATAACTCTAACTGCTGGCTGTTGTTGTGTGTGTGATGAGGGATGATGTGTGTGGCACAGGGTATGTGTATCCAGGTACATCATGTGTATGTTGAGGTTGTTGACCATTGCTAGGGGTACTTGTTTTTGTATCTTTATGCCTAGTGTTGTATTTCTGCTGTGAAGGCGTCACCTGATGAGTAAATGTCATTCTCTTGGGTATTTCTAGGTTCATTCACCCTCTGAATGCCTCCTCTGCTTCACAGCTGTTGGAACATTGAAATCTGATTTGTCATTGTACATACTGGAATAAACATGTAGCTCACACAGACATAGGTATGTGAAGAGTGTTTATTTGGAATTAGTTTTTGTGCAAGTGACGGGGATATGTACATAAATGTGAACAGTGAATAAATGAGTTGTCAGTCATGGTAGTTGAGACAAATAGTGTAGTCACCACAAAGCTGAAGTCAC
This sequence comes from Calotriton arnoldi, assembly GCA_963921515.1. Classification (NCBI taxonomy): domain Eukaryota; kingdom Metazoa; phylum Chordata; class Amphibia; order Caudata; family Salamandridae; genus Calotriton; species Calotriton arnoldi. The sequence goes on along the minus strand of CAWUFW010000384.1, from coordinate 782,775 downwards.
ACAGTCCAACAGACTCAGGACATCAACATGGCAATGTGGGCAAGAATAGTCAACATAGTCAATGCAAAGGGAACAACAAGATACCATCATGGCTGGCTCTGTGAGTGGCGTTGGTATGGTGGCCTGCCACCAAATCCTCCCCTGTGGATTCTCGGACGGCCCCTGATGCGTTTGGGAGGGGGGGCATCTGCTGCAGGGTCAGTGGTGTCTGAGAACTCACTCTCCTCCTGCACACCCCTCTCTGTGGCTACAGCTGGAATGTTGGGCTGCACAGCAGGCAATCCACTGGAGGGGGGTGGAGCGGCACTTGGGGCTGGGAGTCTGTCCCTCAGAACACCCACTAGCTGGCCAACAAGGTCGACAAGTTGGCCCATCCGTGTGTCCATGGACTGCTGCAGCAGGCGGATCTCATGCATGTCTTCAGCAAGCTGGCCCATTACTCCATGGTTCTCTTGGTAGGCACCAAGGACTCTTGCAATGGTGGCCAGGGATTCAGGGTCATTGTCCTCCTGTGTCTCTGCCCCAGTTGTACTCCCACCTGCCCTCCTGACACGGACCTGTGGCATAGTCCCCCGACGCACTGGCACACTCTCCCTGTCATGCTGGGATTGTGTGGTGGTGTTGGTAACCACCGTGGCAGGGCGTGTGTTGCAGGCAGCAGTGGTGGTGGTGGAGGCCACACAGGTCGTAGTGGCAGGGGGCAGCACAGTTGTTCTTGCCGTGGTGGTGGTGGTGGTGGAGCCCACACAGGTCGTAGTGGCAGGGGGCAGCACGGTTGTTCTTGCCGTGGTGGTTGTGGTGGAGGCCACACAGCTCGTAGTGGATGGAGGCAGCACGGTTGTTCTTGCCGTGGTGGTGGTGGGGACAATGAGGGCTTGAGACATGTTAGTCCCTGCCACACCAGAGGGGCCAGCTTGAGAATCCTCGTCCGAGAATGTTGGGGAATCTGCATCCGAGAGTTCACGTTCCAGGGGGGGAGACTGCCTCCGCATGTTGGTGTCATCCTCTGCAGTTAGTTGTTGATCTCCTGTTGAACAGAGGTGATATGGTGATTGAGTTGCACGCAACAAGCTTGATGTTAGACAATTGTTCGAGACATTTGATACAACACACACTTTACAATGCAATGACTTTGTATGCCTGCTATATGCTGTGCACCATGTCATGACGTTGAGGTACATACCTTTTAAGTCCATGGTGTCCGTTGGGAATTGATACTTGGTGCAGTGTACAGATAGTGTTAATACACAGACATGTCCTCATCTACCTAATTGCGTGACATCAATTTTCTGTTGTGCGTCTTTTCATTTAGCTGTTCATGTTATCTATTTCAACAGAGCTAGTAGGAACCATTGTCATGTTATACATAGCTTTGGAATCACATGTACTTCCCTTTTTTCCATGTAGACCATGCATGTTTGGTGTTGAGATGGGCGTTCATGCTCAGACACCATGGCACTTCCACATTGCATTCTCTGCTGTGCACAATTGTGGGATGCATTTGTTTCACTTGTGACTTGGTGAGTATGAGTTCAAAATATGTGACAGTTACGTGCACTTAGATGTCTGCACACTGGATGTGGCATTGAAAACTATGCAAAGTTGGCTGACATGTTAGTGCTGCTGTTGTTATGTGGCTACATGCATTTAGATGAGGATGGCGGGGTACATGCAGTCACTACCTACCTGTAAGTTTGATGAGAACAATGAAATGGCTGCCACATGGTTCTGGGTGGGGGGGACATGCTCCATCCTGCTGAGCTGTAGGACAAGGGTATCTGGTGGGAGTTGTAGTGCAAGCTTCCCACACACAAACACCCCTCCCTGTTAAGATGGCTACCTACCTGTAAGTTTGATGAGAACAATGAAATGGCTGCCACATGGTTCTGGGTGGGGGGGACATGCTCCATCCTGCTCAGCTGTGGGACAAGGGTGCCTGGTGGGAGTTGTAGTGCAAGCTTCCCACACACAAACACCCCTCCCTGTTAAGATGGCTACCTACCTGTAAGTTTGATGGGAAGAATGAAATGGCTGCCACATGGTTGTGGGTGTGGGGAGTGCTCCATCTTGCTCAGCTGTGGGACAAGGGGGCCTGTTGGGAGTTGTAGTGCAGACTTCACAGCCACAAAGACCCCTCCCTGTTGAGATGGCTACCTACCTGTGCAGTTACACATTGGAGGGAAATGGCTGCCCCATGCTTGGGGGTGTGGGGGATGCTCCATCCTGCTCAGCTATGGGACAAGGGTGCCTGGTGGGAGTTGTAGTGCAGGCTTCCCACACACAAACACCCCTCCCTGTTAAGATGGCTACCTACCTGTAAGTTTGATGAGAACAATGAAATGGCTGCCACATGGTTCTGGGTGGGGGGACATGCTCCATCCTGCTCAGCTGTGGGACAAGGGTGCCTGGTGGGAGTTGTAGTGCTGGCTTCCTACCCACATACCCCCTCCCTGTTAAGATGGCTACCTACCTGTAAGTTTGGTGAGAGGAATGAAATGGCTGCCACATGGTTGTGTGTGTGGGGAGTGCTCCATCTTGCTCAGCTGTGGGACAAGGGGGCCTGTTGGAGTTGTAGTGCAGACTTCACAGCCACAAAGACCCCTCCCTGTTGAGATGGCTACCTACCTGTGAAGCTACACATTGGAGGGAAATGGCTGCCCCATGCTTGGGGGTGTGGGGAATGCTCCATCCTGTGCAGCTGTGGGACAAGGGTGCCTGGTGGGAGTTGTAGTGCAGGCTTCCCACACACAAACAGCCTTCCCTGTTAAGATGGCTACCTACCTGTAAGTTTGATGAGAACAATGAAATGGCTGCCACATGGTTCTGGGTGAGGGGGACATGCTCCATCCTGCTGAGCTGTGGGACAAGGGTGCCTGGTGGGAGTTGTAGTGCTGGCTGCCCCCCATGTAAATATTGTTATGTACCTTTGTGGTGAATGAGAGGGAGTTCTTGTGGGATCTGTGAGACCTGTTTGGGGGTAGTGTGGTGGACATGAGTACATTTGGGCCTAGGAGGTGTTGCTTTTTAGTTGTGCAAGCTACTACATAGCAGTGTTATGGCAGACTTTTGTTGGTACTTACCAGCCTCCATCCCCCCCTCAATTCCAGTGCAACTCTCTGGGTGCAGCATGCCAAGCACCTTCTCCTCCCATGCGTTGAATGTTCTTGGTGGAATGGGAGGGCCACTGCCAGTCCGGCTTGCCAGCTCACGGTTCTTGCTGTTCTTCTCCTTGACCTTGCTCTTGAGGTCAGTCCACCTCTTCCTGATCTCCTTCCTGTTGCGTGGAACTTGCCCTACAGCATTGACTCTGTCAACTATACTTTGCCACATTTGATTTTGCCTGGCTGATAGGGTCTGTTGGACCCTGCTTCCTAAAATATATGGCTCAACTCTTATTATCTCATCCACCATGACTGACAACTCACCATCAGTGAATTTGGGCATCTTATGTGCCATGGTGTGTGATGTGCTGAGTGGTTAAGAGTGCAGGGTTGCAGGTGGTGGTGGTGGTGGTGGTGATGTGTGTGGTGTGTGTGTGTTTGTGATGGTGTGATGTGTGCAGGGTTGCCTATCCTTTGTGTGATGTTGTTGGGCCCTTCTGTTCTGGAGTTGTGCAAAGAATTGTGGTCATGCAGGGGCTGGTTTTATGATCTGCTATGTGGGTGGGTCCCAACTGAATATTCATGTCAGGTGTGTTGTCTGTGTTGGGCTGGGATTTGTAGTTCTTATTTGCCAGGGGCATGTGTCAATGGGGTGTGTTGGCTGTTTTCATTGGCTGAGCCAGATACACAGCCACATTTGGTGGTTATGTAGTGTAGTTGCTTCCGACCGCCTTTACTATTTCCGTGCGGACGCCGCGGTCGGACTGCAATGGTCATTCCTCCAGCTCTCCCATTCATCATTGCTGTCAATCGCGGCGGTCGGAAACAAGCGGTCGTACCGCTGGCACCGCAGTAAGATCATAATTGCACTCATGGGAATTCCGCTTGTGTATCGGCGGGTTGTGAGCTTTCCGCAGTGGATCCGACCGCCGTGGAGGGTATTTTGCATTTTCTGCACGTGCGCCGCCGGTGTTTCTTGGGTTCCGACCGCGGCGGTCAGATTTTTCCGGCGGTGCATCGTAATGTGATCGGCGGTGGTGCTGCAAGCCATGCGGGCGGTCTTTTCCCATTGCCACGGCGGGCGGAATGGTTTTCCGACCGCCATCGTAACCGGCCCCTAGGTTTGGTTTAGTTTTTCAATAATCTGAAAGAAGCGACTGGTATCCTTAACAAATGAAGGAAGCTCCTGGACAATGGGCTGGAGGTGCAGGTCAACAAATAAAGATAGTTGTGCAGTGATTGTATCAGTGCCAGAGAAGATGGGACAACACAGATTGTTCATTCATATAAACTCTCCAAGATCTTGGTTTAGGATTAATAAGTAGATCTGCTGTTGTTTCATCAATGAGATTTAAGCTTCTTTACTTTACAATTATCTTCTTAATTTCTTTGTTCACATTTTCTGTGGGATCTATTTCTAAAGGTCTGGCTGTGTTGGTATCCATTAGTAGTCTCATTCCCGCAGGGGACCACTGCCAACTCACAAAAACATCTTTCATAAACTTTTCATTTTGAACGTAGCCCATTTCCTTTAACGAAAAAAAAAGTTTACTTTATTGAAAGGCTTGGTGGTCTACTGATCCTTGCTGACCACCAACCCTGGGATAGCCACAAATAGGAGTGAGTCGAATATTGTGACCTACCTCATTGATATTCATGAGATAGGTCAGATTGTGACCCACTCTGAATCAGAGTTTAGTGAGCCACATATTAGTACATAGGTCGTTTTTTAAATTCTTTACTGATTGCAAAAATGCTGGTCACAAATTGTCACAAACCAGATTGTTGCAACCAGCAATTAGTATAGCGGGCCTTTGTCTCCCCTGGTGTACCCATTAGATCACTTTGACCAGATAAATTGTTGTTGTTGAAAACATTGCCCTGTAATAATTTAATCATGGAGCACTTGATATTGAAGTCTCTGCAGTATTCAAAATACTAATGCTGTTTCGCTTTTCCTTGTTCTTCATATTTTCCAGGCTCTTTGACACAGATTTTTTACCGGCCTGCTTTCTTGAAATAGACAGATTGTTATTTGCTAGTTTGTCCTCGATGTATTTATTGTTATCTAGTTTTGATTGGGTATACTGAATGTGTTTTCATTCTTTCTAAAACTTCAAACTTAGAATTTATATCGGTACACAGAAAGGAGATCTGCTCCTGAAAGATGTCATAGCTGCATCGGCACCTGTTGCAATGTTCTTGCTCTGAAACATGTGACCTCAACTTATAGGTAAGGACCCTACCATCTTGATCTATTCCTCGATAAGAGTTTTATTAAAAGAAAAGTAAGCCAACCACAGAACTCAAGAAAATGTCTAAGAATTCAGTGTCCACAGGACGTTTGATTACTGTTAGGCAGGGCATTCTGTGGCCCTTATAAAACTACGTTTCACTCTCTGTTTGTTGTTCCTTAATGGAAAGTGTTAAAAGTCAAATTTATGTATGCATGCACTGACATACAGATAACATGTTGACTCTCATTCTTGCCCACTTCTAACAATGCAGTTTTTCTACTAGTTGTGCCTTCATGAGAGCAGATGGCTTGAGTGGCTCCTCTCTCACTCAGTGAGTACTTTAAAGAGAATCTATATCCACTGCTGTTAATTTAAAAAAAGTTACTTGTGACTGAATAAATCTAATGAGAGGAGGCTTTGCTAAGCACATGTAGTGCTTAGACAATATTAAGAGAAATGTGGAATGTGCCTGGAAGTTGCTGCAGTTAAAATTTCAATTTTGCTTTAAGGTGTCCCACACAAATGTTGAATAAAACCAGGACCACTGGAATTATGTGATTCTGCTTATCAGCTTTTTTTTTGCATAGCTATGGATTTGCTACATTTGCTGTAAAATCTATCATCTGCTGCATAATCTGTAAATTTCAACAAAAACATTTGTTTCTAGCTAAATGGATCAAAAGTCACTAAAAACACTGCAATATATGTTTGCTTGCAACGGAAGGCCCTTTGTTAAGAGGTTTTCTTTCAGTTGCATATTTCTGTATTTGGTTGTTAAATTGGTACTAATGAGGTGAAATCTTTGCTCAGGCAGTATTACCCTGTGTAAATTCTACAAAATAATACAATCACAAAATTTGCCGCTCAGTCGCTTGGCAAGCTGATTTGATATATATCCTATCCCTAATACTTGGTGAACAATATAAGAAGGGGTAGAATGTGGTACAGCTAATAAATGCCTTATAAATCCCCTTATTTCACTGCCATAACTTGTCATCTAAATGCATTTGGCTTGATAGATCTTAATCAGAGCTTCAATTGGCTTCTCGCCCAGTCTGGAGGCAAAGTTAAGCACAGACATAGCCACCCTAGCCATTGAATTCTTTTTTCCTGCCACAAATGGAGCCCATGGCCCTTTTTCATCAAACAAGACACCAAGATAAGGGACGGCCTTCACCCTGGAGATCTCAGTCCTCTTTACAATGCACTTTCTCTGTCCAGTGCCCCTATGTCCCATAAACAATATATGTGATTTATTCTAGTTGGTACTTAAATCCAAACTATTCATAAAAGCAGCAAAGGATTTAAAAATCTGCGGCAAGCTGATGGCAGTTGTCGCTATTAATACTGCATCATCGTCATACAATAATAACAGGATAGGATGGGCTCCTAACCGTGGGATATCTTTAAATGCTGCGCATAATGTTGGACCCTAGTCATTAACATACATGGTAAAGGGGAGTGGTGCTAAAATACACCCTGGTCTCACCCCCGCTGAACTTTAAAAGGTGTGGTACAGCTCCCATCTAGATCATATCTTACCAAAGCTGTTAAGTCTTTATGTAATTCATTTAAGAAATCAACTATGCCTCTGCCTACTGTAATATTAAGAAGGATTGACCATAATTTATTTTCATTAACCCGGTCAAAAGCCGACTTAAGGTCGATAAACACCATATGGAGTGAACTGTATATTTCCCTATTATCATCTGTAAGTTTAAACTCTGATCCAGAGTACCCCGGCCTGCCCTAAAACCGTATTGCAGGTCAGACAATATGTTATTTTCTTCCATCCAAGTGGTCAATCTAGAAAGGATGACCCGTCCCATAACCTAGACCACAGTGTCAATAAGCAAGAAGGGCCTGTAGCATCACGGGCCATCCCTCTGCCCTTTTATTAAGACAGGTACAATAACATATCTAGACCACAACACTGGTTTACCCACCTTGCATGCAGCATTCAAAATGTTTGTTAAAATTTATATAGATCAGCAGGTACCCCATATGGGCCTGGAGCCTTATTATTAGATAAATATATTATTGACTCAGTTACTCTACTAATTGCAATTTTATATTGGCCTATCTAATAAACTCTCCTTATTGATAATAAACACTTCATTAGAATCAGGGCCATAAACCATCTCAAAGTGTTGTATTTGGTTATATGGAGCAACATGACAATCCACTACAACTCTATGGTTTGAAGCAAAAAACGGATGATTGACTATTTCCCAGAACCGCACGCTACAGGTTGCAGGCCTGTAAAAGTTGGTCCCAGACATCTTTTCTAATTTTGTTTTTCCTTTTAATTATAGCTAACTTATAATTGTTCCTACATCTAACAACTTCCGATGTGGCTCAGGGGATTTTTCTTTAGAACTTTCAACAAGTTTTGATGACCTACTTAGCATTTGTGATCAAACAATCTTTCATTGGACTTCCTATGCTTGGCCACTGGATGAGTTAAATATGTTGTGGTATATTTGCAGACCCTCCTATGAGCACTTAAAGTTATCTCTGGGTGAGATGTGGCCTCTAAACAAATATCAATTTTCTGTCTATAGAGCATGGTTAAATTATCAAAAAAGGTGTCAGTGACCAATATATTCCATTTCAGTCTGCAAGATTGCGCAGTTGATTTTAAAAACTGGTTCGCTAGGCGCTCCTTATTCAAAGCTTTATTCAAATCTTCCTCCTCTTGCCCTCACTTTATGGTGAGATAGAAAGAATTATGGTCCCTATGCTGATTCTCAATAACTCCAAAGTGTTTAACATAATTAGCTAGATAAGCAGAGATAAAACTATGTGTCTATGGTCGTTGCAAAGCCTCCACAGATGAGAGAGAGGGTAACTCCCATATCTTCCATACCCTTGATAATCGATTCAGCAAACAATAAATTATGATCAGCTAAGATCGAGCAAAGAAAATCCCCTTGTCTGGAGCACTCGATAGGTTGAAGATTATTAAAAGGGTACATATTGTCCATAGAATTAACATGATAGGAGTTAGAACAAGGATATATATTAACATTTACCATTAAAACTACTGAACATGGTTGGTGTTGTTTATCAACATAGGGGCCGATTCCGATTCGGGCCGGAAAACGTACCGACCGACTCGGTACGGGAATTTAGTCCGACCGACACGTACCGGCGCTGCCCGATCCGCATAGTACGATGCAATGCATGTGAATCACTACCGACTCGTACGGAACACAAGCCGAACGACCGAACCACACGGAAACCAGCTATCCGGCCGGAAAACCACGCGAATCGAACCGACCGACACGCACCAGGAATGAACCCGACAGAAACGTACCCGCGAACTCCGACCCGCGCAGTACGATGCAATGCGTGTAAAACCAGACCGAGTCGCACAGAGCTCAAGCCGTATGACCGACACGCATACAAAACCGAGCCGAAGCAACCCAATACTCCGCGACCGACGCGTACGCCGCACATAAAACACAGCAGAAACACAACTTGAAAAACTCGGAGAAGCTTGCACGAGCCAACTGCAGCGTCCTACTCGGTCAGAAGAGCGTCTCCTACATGCCCCAAAACTACAAAGGAAAAAATACAACAAAAAGGGCCAAACAAGCAATGACAAAGTCAATAAATACTGGGGGAAATGGAACAAAGACACACCCACAACTCCACCCATATAAAGGCCACAAATCCCTACCATGATCCTTTGCAAATTCAACTGACCTGCCAGCACAGAACACCATCAGACAGCAACCACAGACACACCCACAACTCATCCATCACACAAGCCACACACCATTAGCACCTCTCTAATAGCACCCTCACATACACCCAGCAAAACTGACACTCACCTACCCTCACTTGCACACTCACACACACATCAATCCCCACCACCACCCATCACCATGCCCCCAAAGAAGAATCCAAAGTTCCTAGACAGTGAATTGGAAGTGCTGGTAGATGAAATCCTCAGGGAAGAGCCACACTTGTTTGGTACACTGGTCCAACAGACCCCCATGTCGCAGAAAACCAAGATGTGGGAGAGGACTGTCGACAGGGTGAACGCACAATTACCATGTTTGCGCACAAAGGAAGACATCCAGAACAGGTGATATGTGCGCAGGAGGGTCAAGGCCCTACTCAAGAAAGATTACACCTTGAGCCATCGCACCGGCAGTGGCCCTCCTGCCAAACCAGTATACCTCAGGCCCTGGGAGGAGAAGGTGCGGGCCATCCTACCACCAGAGAGTGTACATGGACTATCAAACATCCCAGAGCCTGGTGAGTACACAACCAATATACCCAATATCGTGTGACAATACACACACATCACTGTCAAGGGGATAGTGAAACCACGCACCGTTAGCAAAGCCACAGTAACCAAAACATAATCATCCCAAGATGTGTATGTTAGTTAGACAAACACAATACCTGCCATCCCATAGTGATATGTAACTGTGTTATGACATGTACAAACCCAACAACAAATAGAGCAAGGCAGCGGCACAAATCTAACCAACAAACACTGTCAGACATTTTGCCACCACTAGAACACCACCTCACAGGGAAGCTCACTGAAAGGAAGGAATTCTGTATATGCTGGTGAAGTCAGTGTAGCCAATAGCATGATGGGAGTTGTAGTCACAGATATTGCTCACCCTCACAATTGGCCCATCAACACCACTCTGAACCATGCTCACATCACAGGGAGTGGAAAAGAACTGACAAGATGGTTGACACTGGGTACTGCTGTGGGGAGCACAAGGCCCTGCTGGGAACTGTGCACCAACCAACAGCAGGACACCACTGACTGACATCCTGAAAGCAAACTTGCACTCCCTGCAATGGAAGCACGTTCCATGGTGGGATATCTGGCTGAGTGGGAAGGAGGACTGACAGCACTGACCATAGTTACCAGCAGCTGTTCTCACACACACCCTTAACACAAACTCCACACAACTCACCTGGGAGAATGCATTGCCTCACACTCTAATTAAATATCCCACAAAGAACCACCACCCTGGGTTATGCTGCGTGAAGCACAGGGACACTTCTGGGACTTGTAGCCAAACTAACGCCAGGACAACACTGTCAGCCATCCTGTCAGCACAGGCACACTACCCCACAGGGAAGCAGAGTCAAAAGGAAGGAAGTATGGGCATGCTGGGAAGGGGGGTGTAGGCAATAGCATGATGGGAGTGGTAGTCACAGCTCAACATCCCCCACCCGCATGGCCCAGCAAGCTCATACTGAAGCATGCACACCTCACAGGGAGTGAAAAGCCACTTCAAAGATATCTGACACTGGTGTTCTGTTGTGGGGAGCACAAGGCCCTGCTGGGAACTGGGCACCAACAAACAACAGGACACCACTGTCAGCCATCTTGCCATTGCCATCACACTCACACACAGTGAAGTCCACTCAAAAGGAAGGAAGTATGGGCATGCTGGGAAGGGGGGTGTAGGCAATAGCATGATGGGAGTGGTAGTCACAGCTCAACATCCCCCACCCACATGGCCCAGCAAGCTCACACTGAAGCATGCACACCTCACAGGGAGTGAAAAGCCACTTCAAAGATGTCTGACACTGGTGCTCTGTTGTGGGGAGCACAAGGCCCTGCTGGGAACTGGGCACCAACAAACAACAGGACACCACTGTCAGCCATCTTGCCATTGCTATCACACTCACACACAGTGAAGTCCACTCAAAAGGAAGGAAGTATGGGCATGCTGGGAAGGGGGGTGTAGGCAATAGCATGTTGGGAGTGGTAGTCACAGCTCAACATCCCCCACCCACATGGCCCGGCAAGCTCACACTGAAGCATGCACACCTCACAGGGAGTGAAAAGCCACTTCAAAGATGTCTGACAATGGTGCTCTGTTGTGGGGAGCACAAGGCCCTGCTGGGAACTGGGCACCAACCAACAGCAGGACACCACTGACTGACATCCTGAGAGTCAACCTGCACCCACTGCAAGGGTGGCATGCTTCATGGTGGGATAACTGGGCTGGATTGAGAAGGAGGTCCGGATGTCAACCAAATACCACCAATGCTGGCCATGCACACACCTCAACATTCACATTGAAATGCTTCATGTTGGCAGGACAATGTGCTACACCAATATCAACCTCTGACTGTGACAACTTAGGACAATGCAATGTACAGGCCCGCATCCAGAGGTACAGTCACAACTGTCAGGTGTTTGAACCATTGATGCCTGTAGAAACATAACATACATTGTGTGTCTCTTCCAAAAACAGGTGATGATGGGGACACAGCAGCAGACGATGAGGAGTCCCTGTCCCAGGCTCTGGGGGACCCTGAGCTCTCTGGTGTGGAACAGCCTCTGCCCTCCTCGGATGGCGAAGACCTACCTGGCCCCTCCGGTGTGAGTCATCATGCAGCACCAGCAGGATCACCATCTGCACCCCCTGCACCCACTCCTCCAACAACTGCCAACACACAGACCACCCCCGCCGACACGGACAGACCAAGGACCACCAATGACAACAGCACAGGGACCCCGGCCCACAGTGAAGCAACAGACAACAACCCCAGTACCAACCCCCAAGGGGGCCTAGGGTCACCTGCGCGTGCCACCGCAGGTCCCACACGTGTGGCCAGGGGTGGTGGGAGGGGTGGTAGGCAGAGGTCGCTGTTTGCAGAGGGGTCTGGACTGCATGATGACCCACAACTGGTATGCATTGCTGATGCGTACCAGAATAGCACCGGAGAGGTCAGCCAGGTAGGGGGGATCCTCAAGGACATTCAACAGCAGCAGGCTGCCCATCATGCCCGCTTGGACTCCCACATGTCCCGTGTGGAGACACACATGTCCTGTGTGGAGACACACATGTCTGGCATGGAGTCCAAGTGGGACACATTGGAAGAACTGACAGCGGTGCAGAGGGACATATTGACATGCCTCCGCCAGATTAGCACCAACATGGCCACACCTCCCTGTGTGCCCACAACATCTGGTGCCGCAACAACTGCAACTGCCACAGGGAGGGAGGATGACTCTGGTGGAGAGTCCTCTGCACCGCAGCGGCCTGCACATGAGGGTCCCCCCAGAAAGAAGAGGGGCTGTCCGAGGAAGGACAACTGAGAGGCCGATGGCCATGTACATCCCCCAGGAACCCAACACCTGTTCTGGAAATTCTCCTTTTTGTGCAAACTGTTCACCCTGTCAAATGCAACACAACTCTCCCACATGACATGGGGAGTTTAAGTTGGACTAATGCATCAGATGACTGTGGACTTTACTCAGGACATTTCTGCTACCAACACTTCCAACTCATCTGGGAACTTCGGATTCCAATCCCAATGTACAGCACCCACCATCCTGTGCACTATCCTCACACATGTATGTAAATAAACTCACTAATACACCATACTTGCCTCTGTTGTGATTCCAACGTTGTTTTTGTCATGGAGATGATGATCTGCTAAATGACACTGTGCATGCTAACTGCTACAGCAAGTTCAACACCGTCATGTGAGTCATGGAGACGTGACACATATAAGGGAGACACACCACTAGGGCAACACAACACAACACATACACACCAGGGCCATCTGACTCATCGCCTACACTGATGTTGCCAGGAAATACAGTGGAATGCACAGACACCACACCTATTCACAGTCTGTGTTAACTAGCCCACAGGTGCAGTAAGCAAATGTCAGTCAGATGTGTGACCACAGACAACGCACATCCCAAAGTGAAGCACAGGTTTATTACACATTTGCAACATGTTGTTTCCACTACAGATGCAAGGTAATCCCACGTGGCAGTGGCCACACAGTCAACAATTGTAGAAGAAATAAAGTCCAGGGGTGTGGGGCACATCACCTGTAGGGAAACGACTGCTTCCACCCTGGAAGTTGAATCATGGTGTCGGGGGATCCGAGTGGACCAAACAACTCTGAAAGCACCCTGTGAAGGACAGACATGACACACAGTCAAAAGCACTGAAGAACAGGACAGAACTGCAATACTCATGCCCAATACATGTCACAAGATACCTACACAAAACCAAGTTAGCATGTCAACACTGTTGGGGAGTACAGACTACCTGTAAGGACACATCGCTGCACGCATCCAGTCAAGTAGCACATGGCCACACTCAAACAGCAACAGAGCACCACCAACACATATCATGCAAACTCAAATCATTGACATGACATCTCTGGATACTCACATTCAGCTGAAGAAGTTGGTGATGAGCTGTGTGCGGACATCACCATCATCATCATCGGCATCGTGGCCCAGGCCAGGATCCTCCACAGGTGGCGGATGTTGGTCATCGTCATCCAGGATGAGAGGCAACTCCTTCCGCACTGCCAGGTTGTGTAGCATGCAGCAGACGATGACAATCTTGCACACCTTTGCTGGGGCATATGGGAGGGCCCCTCCTGTCTTGTCCAGGCAGCGAAAGCGGCTCTTCAGGAGACCAAATGTCCGCTCGATCACTCTCCTGGTCCGACCATGTGCCTCATTGTAGCGCATCTGGGCTGGTGTCACAGGGTTCCTGAGGGGTGTCAGCAACCACGGCATGTTGGGGTATCCGGAGTCACCTACATACAGACAATTGCACATTAGCTGAGTTGGGTAAAGAGGGTGGAATACAACATTGCAGAACACACACAATGGTAAAAAGTCAGTACACACCGACAAGCCAGGCACGCTGGTTCTGCATCTGTGACATCATCCTCGGGATGCGACTACTCCTCATCACGTAGGCATCGTGTGCAGAACCGGGGAAACGTGCACACACATGTGAGATGGTCATATCTGCAAGACATACCACCAGAGCATTGATAGAATGGTAATGTTTCCTGTTCCTGTATGCCTGCTCATGTGCCTGTGGTGGTACCAAAGCCACATGTGTCCCATCAATGGAGCCAATGACATGTGGCATCCTCCCCAGGGCATAGAAGTCACTCATGACGTCAGTGAGTTGTTGACGTTTAGGGAAATAGATGTACTGGTTCAGGTATCTCAACATTGCCTCCAAAACATCGCGTAGCACACGGCTGAACATGGTCTGTGAAATCCCACCAGCAGACGCCACAGTGTGTTGAAAGGTACCGGTGGCAAAGAAGTGTAGGGCTGCCATCACCTTCACCTTGGGGGTCAGCGCTGTAGGGTATGTCCGGCCAGGTTGCAAATGTGGGGCCAACCGCACCATCAATTCCTCAATCAGTGGCCTGTTGAAGTGGTACCGTCGGATGCAATCACGTTCAACCATGGTTGCAAGGTCAGGGAATGGTCTATGGACAGCTGGTGCCCTGCAGTGCATAGGTGAACAAAGAAAGATTGTCAGTCACCCCACATATGTGGCATTGACCATACTCAATATCACATGATACATCATTACAAGACACAAGTACTTGATGTGTGTGCCGTTCTGTATGGACATATATGGCACCTACATGGCCAACATCTAACATCACAGTTCAACATGTGTTGACAACAAGTTCCAGGTCGTGCTATGGGAAATCATTAGGCTGTGTCACAGTACCCATGTACTGCTGTCACGTTCCAAACACACACCACAGTGACAAGTGAGGACAGATGTGCCACAGGCATCACAGCTCATTGACAGGTAGATTCCCAGGGACCCTGTATTGCCACATGGACATTGGCATGACATGGCGTATCATGTACACGTCAGCAAAACAACCATGACTCCCACAGGTAGTGGCCCCTGTTGCCTCTGCAGGACAGACATGGATGTCTGTGACACACACACACACAACATCAAAGTAGATGCACAAACAACGTGGATGTGGAGACTGTCTCCCATTGTGCACATTGAATCAGAGACATCTGAAACACAACATGCACACAGACTGTGGAGAGCCATCACTATTGTGGCAATGGGTCACCCTGTGACGTACATACCTTCCCACATGGGACTCAGGGTGTATGTGACATGACATACACATACAACCTGGAAATGTGACCATGCCACATGCCCTGAACTGAACAGTTGCACATCACAGTGGTCATGTGCACAACACACAAAGGATTCTGTCCCCATGAACACGTGCACAGCCTGGGAGTGGCTGCCCCCAAGTGCCACCAAAAAACCACATGTTGACCCCCATACACACACAGGTAATGCAGCCTTACATGCCTTAGGATACAGTGTGGACAGGCTGTGGTGTTGTAGGTGTGCCCCTGAGTCCCTGGCAAGTAATTGTGGCTGGCATACGTTCACCAGTGACAACCATGGTGACATATGCGAGTGATTTGTACAGGGACGCGTTGTACAGCAATGGACCGATCGGTGCGCACGCATTGGCCATTGCATATGATGTGGACGGATGCGTGTTGTCATCCGATGTACGCGTTGTACAGCAATGGACCGATCGGTGCGCACGCATTGGCCATTGCATATGATGTGGACGGATGCGTGTTGTCATCCGATGTACGCGTTGTACAGCAATGGACCGATCGGTGCGCACGCATTGGCCATTGCATATGATGTGGACGGATGCGTGTTGCCATCCGATGTGCGCGTTGTACAGCAATGGACCGATCGGTGCGCACGCATAGGCCATTGCATATGATGTGGACGGATGCGTGTTGTCATCCGACATACGCATTGTACAGCAATGGACCAATCGGTGTGCACGCATTGGCCATTGCATTTGATGTGGACGGATGCGTGTTGTTTTTTCGAAATACGCGTTGTACAGCAATGGACCGATCGGTGTGCACGCATTGGCCATTGCATATGATGTGGACGGATGCGTGTTGTCATCTGATGTGCGCGTTGTACAGCAATGGACCGATCGGTGCGCACACATTGGCCATTGCATATGTTGTGGACGGATGCGTGTTGTCATCCGACATACGCGTTGTACAGCAATGGACCGATCGGTGTGCACGCATTGGCCATTGCATTTGATGTGGACGGATGCGTGTTGTTTTTCGAAATACGCGTTGTACAGCAATGGACCGATCGGTGTGGATGCATTGGCCATTGCATATGATGTGGACGGATGCGTGTTGTCATCCGACATACGCGTTGTACAGCAATGGACCGATCGGTGTGCACGCATTGGCCATTGCATATGATGTGGACGGATGCGTGTTGTCATCCGACATACGCGTTGTACAGCAATGGACCGATCGGTGTGCACGCATTGGCCATTGCATATGATGTGGACGGATGCGTGTTGTCATCCGAAATACGCGTTGTACAGCAATGGACCGATCGGTGTGCACGCATTGGCCATTGCATATGATGTGGACGGATGCGTGTTGTCATCCGATGTGCGCGTTGTACAGCAATGGACCGATCGGTGCGCACGCATTGGCCATTGCATATGATGTGGACGGATGCGTTTTGTCATCCGACATACGCGTTGTACAGCAATGGACCGATCGGTGTGCACGCATTGGCCATTGCATTTGATGTGGACGGATGCGTGTTGTTTTTCGAAATACGCGTTGTACAGCAATGGACCGATCGGTGTGCACGCATTGGCCATTGCATATGATGTGGACGGATGCGTGCTGTCATCCGACATACGCGTTGTACAGCAATGGACCGATCGGTGTGCACGCATTGGCCATTGCATTTGATGTGGACGGATGCGTGTTGTTTTTCGAAATACGCGTTGTACAGCAATGGACCGATCGGTGTGCACGCATTGGCCATTGCATATGATGTGGACGGATGCGTGTTGTCATCCGATGTGCGCGTTGTACAGCAATGGACCGATCGGTGCGCACACATTGGCCATTGCATATGATGTGGACGGATGCGTGTTGTCATCCGACATACGCGTTGTACAGCAATGGACCGATCGGTGTGCACGCATTGGCCATTGCATTTGATGTGGACGGATGCGTGTTGTTTTTCAAAATACGCGTTGTACAGCAATGGACCGATTGGTGCGCACGCATTGGCTATGGCCTGGCATGGCAACGGACGCGTTTTCGAAGCTTTAACGAGTCTGATGCAGTGAATTCAGTTGGCCACCAATAACAATGTTGCAAATTCATGGGTGTCATGAAGTTGAACTTTTGAAGGATGCTGTGGGCGTGTATAAGTGGTGCAATTCCATGGATTGGCCAGATTCAGAAGATGCAAACGACTTGGACCTATCACTTTGGACACACGGGACAGTATCTGCCTCTGCAGCACACATATAATGCTGGCTGTTCCCCTGAGAGCTCACTTGCCTGCACTACATGCTCCAGGACGACATCTGCCACCACCACTGCTGCTGTCTCTGCATCCTCTGGCTACTGCAATGGCACGTACTGTGGAGAGAGCCCCAGCCTTCAGCACTGAGGAGAACCAGGCCCTGCTGGACAGCCTCCTTCCACAGTACAGCAAGCTGTATGGGAAACCAGGGGAGCAGGTGAGTGTGCTGTCCACTGCCTTACTAAATGTACATGTTGTCTGACTAGCAAGACTTACAGTGTGCACACCACTGGCTAGCATGCTCACTGAGTAGTTGTCACCCCCAAAGTGTGTAGTTACATGCACTGAACAGGTATAGTGCAGTAACAGTGCATTCCAACAAGGTTTGACTTCCCAGGCAATGATACCATTTGGTAACTGCTGGCAAACTGTTCATAGCCATAGTTGCACTGCCTGTGTACATCATATGCCCCTGTGATTGAGACATGTATATCCAACTGTGTGATGCACGGAAATGTTGCATGTGTAGTAATGGCCTTTTCACTTTGTCATCCTCACAGGATGATGCCCACCAGAAGCAGGAGATCTGGCTGACCATCGCCCGGGCAGTAAGATCCGTGGGGGTCTACAAGCGCCGGATCCGCAACTGCCAGACGAGGTGGCATGACCTTCGGGGCTGGACCCGGAGGATTGCAAGGGTCCAGCTGAAGCTGTCGCCTCCTCGCAGGAGGGGCGGACACCGGACCCTGACCCCCCACATGCTCAGGATTCTGGCGGTGGTCTTCCCGGACCTGGATGGGCAGCTGAAGGCCAGACAGAAGCAAGGAGGGGTGAGTCCATGACTGCACTGTGAACTTTGTCTGACATGCTATGTGCCCTCCTCTGGCCTGGTTAAACTTCCACAGTACATCAGTCTTGTGGTCCAGGACCCATGTCCCTCAATTGTGACATGCCCACTCCTCATCTGATACCCAGGTGTGGCCCTTACAGTCAGGAAATTGTGTCACTTGGGTACTGTGTCCTTGCATTTTGCTTAGCTCAAGGTGGGGGACATCATTTGTTCCCGTAACTTTGTGGTGGGCTTCATGGGTGGGTCAATTGCTTACACAATGCCTGAGTTCTGACATGTAATCTGCGTGTAACTTTGATATGTGGTCCAATTGCTGATCTGACTCACCACATGTGCCTGGGGTATTTGGCACACACCCATGCTGCGGGTGGGAACAATGTTTGGGCCGCAGGAGTATGTATATCAAGTGTGTCACACATGCTTAGCCACCTGCCTACTGTCCAGGGCTCATCCCTCTTTCACGTGGAGCAGGACAGTCATGCCTACTCCAGGGCATACAATACACTCTGTACTCCCACTCCCGTGTATCAGCTGACACGTTGTGCTCAGTGAAATGTTCCCTCAGGTGTCTGCCTCTGTGTCATTGTGCTGTGGCTTCGTTGTCAGGACTACTGGGGTGTTTATCGGTTAGGGCTCAGCATGCCATCTGAGATGTGACCATAGGAGACGATACTTGTGTGACATATAGGTGTTTGATCACTTGACTGTGCAGACTGGTGTATGCGACTGTGAAGTTCAGGCAACTGTTTTTCATTCACAGCAGACTGTGAGGTGCTCAGATTCAGAGAGTTGTGTTTCATGTCTCCCATATGTCCAATTGGTATGACGTGGACAAATAAGAGTTCAAATGATGTGGTTTGTGGGGGATGGACATGTGAACTTGTCAGCTACAGAACGTGCATTCCCCATGACCTAGGATTGTGACACAGTGCAGACTGTTGTTGGCTGGCTGCCCTGCCCATGTGACTGGAGACAGTGATGTATGACTTTGCAGGCATGCCTGTGCCATGGCATTAAACTTCCTAAGAGTGATCCTGCAGGGGAGTGACATGTGCTACATGCACCCCATTGTGGCATTGACTATCAGGACATGGGTGCATCATGGTGTCTGGTGCTGGTATGCATCACATGCATTTCAAATTAGACTCTGGCCATCCCTTTATCTGGACACCTGTACTGACTCAGTGGCAAGAGATGTGATGTGTGCATGTTCACATACTTCACCGTGTTCTCTGCAATGTCCAACAACTGTGTAGGTGGTGCATGTGTCCACACTGGGGTATTACCATCCAACAGGCACCAGACAGATGGGTGCAAGGCCAGGAGGGATGTGAGTGCCATGGTTGACCATCAGACTGACAATTGGCTTCTCCTAATCTGTGTGAGCACTTTTGGCAATGTTCAACTAAGGATGCCAGGGCTTGCTCTGTAATGTGCTGTACTTACTGTGGTGTGTGCGGTCAGTGCAGGTGACTGATGTTTGTCTGTTTCCCTAATTGTTTGCAGATACATCCACGGCCACAGGAGGGGACAGCTCCACAGACCAGGAGGAGCTGCAGAGCCAGACTGGCGCAGCAGCCGATGAGTGGTCGGAGGGACCCAGTGGCACGGAGGGCGAGGGGAGCCACACCGAGGAGTCCTCAGCACCATCCACCTCAGCTGAGGACCACAGCAGCTCAGAGGATAACTCCCTTGTGGAGGCAGGTGTCAGCAGCCACCACACCCCAGCTAGTATGGCTGGCCCCGCCACCACCACCACCACCACCCTCCCATCTGCTCCCATTCCAGAGGTCCGTGGAGGCTCCCGTGTTCGGGAGCATGTCTCCTTCGTGCCAGGCACCGCACCCCCTGCCCCTGTGTCCCCTGCTACCCTGAGTGAGGAGTCTGTGTACTTACTTCGCCAGCTCCATGTAGGGCAGACATCAATGCTGAGTGTCCTCCATGCACACACCACTCTGTTGACACCGCTGGTGTCGTTCATGGAGGGCATCTCATCGGGCATGTCTGCCCTACAGAGGAGCAATAAGTCCATGGCCTCCTCCCTGACGGCAGCAGTGTCCCTCCTCCAACAGTCCCTCACCCCTCCTACCTCTGCCCCATCCACACTTCATGGCACCCTACCTGTCCCAAGCACATGCACACCTGCACAATCACCCAAACACACAGACACGAGCAGCACAGAAACACCCAAAACAAAGTCAAAACATGCACGCAAGCATCCTCAGGGGACTGATACCACACCCACAGGGGATGGGGAACAGACACACACACAGGCATCAACAGTCACTCCGCAGTCCTCCGATACCTCTCCCTCCAAGACCCCTTTCCTTGCCTCACCTGCAACCCCACCTACAAAGCAGCTCTTCCTCTGTGACCTCGGCCTCTTCCCCTCTGATCCAGCATACAGAGGGAAGAGGAAGTCCACCCACACAGAGGGGAGTGCCCCTCACCCCCGGACACCCTCCCCCAGGCACAGACAAACTGAGGCCCCCACCCGCAAGTCCCCCCGGACCCAGAAGAGCAAGACCCCACCACCGCCCTGCAGCTCAACCACACAGTCTCCTTCCTCCATCCCTCAGGCCCCCACTACACAGGTTCCCCCACCACACCCTGCCCCAGGTTCCCCCACCCACAGATACACCATCCCCAAAATGATCCGGCCTTCTCCCCCTACCACTTGCTCTTCCAGCCCCACCCCCCCGCTGCGCATGTTTGTGCCACTTGTGTGGAGACCGTGTCCTCCCCCTCTGTCCTGCCCACCTTACCTGAACCCCATTCTACTCCCCTGGAGATAGGCACTGCAGTGGAGTCCACTACCACCCCGTCTGACTTGGGCACTGCAGTGGGGAACCTGTCCACTCCATCTGGCCAGCCCACTGCAGTCGTGCCGGCACCCACACCATCTGACTCATGCCCCCCAGTTGTGCCGGCACACACCATGTCAGACACCTCCACTGCAGTTGTCAGTGACTCTCCAGCACCCACCACCCCTTCCCTGCCTCCTTCTGGTGAGCCCTGATCCTGTCCCTGCGGTGCCTGGCCTGGCCCCCCGTATGCCCCTCTGAGGGGAATGTCCCTGGTCCGTAGCAGTGCAGGCAAGCAAAGGGTGACATCTGCCACTGTCACCCTGTTCGGACTTTACTGATGAACTGGCCATTGGCCTTTGTGTTTTTTCAGGACTTTCAAATTTACACCCACATATGCTGAATAAAGCTACTTTCTGTTCTCTAGTGGTTTTGCTTCAGATGTACATGATGTTGATGATGCTAACCATGCCCTTGCTGCAGTGATGGTGATTTTTGATATCAGGAAAATGAAGTGTTACTGTGCAGGACCCCATGTGGTCCAGGGGGAATGTGTCCTATCCTGGTGTGTATCCATGTCATCCTTTGCAGCAATATGTCACTTTTTCAATATTTGCCAATGGGATTTCCTACTTTTATTTGCAATATCACATCTGTGGCTTACACCCCTGCACATCTGTTGTGCTTGCCATTGTTCAATTTGTCTATTTCCCTGACCGTGTGACCATCTCCACTGGACATGCAAGTTTGGGCATCAATGGGGAAGGACTCATCTGTGTTATCAGTGCAACTTGCTATACATGTGTGTTGGATCTGTGCAGATGATTTCGGTGACACTCCCATGACCAGGCTGATGTGGCGAGAGCCTTCATTTTGTGCTAATTGTTGACTGAGTGACCAAGTGTTCTGCTGACATGATAGAGCCCTGCAGAGACAACGTATGGCACAGCTTTCCTTACACAGGAGTGGAGTCCCCTCATGGCAGTGTGTAATTCCATGACATTGCCTGAGCCCAAGGTGTGTGTTGTGTGAGCATGTCTGTGTGTGTTCACTTCCATTTTGCTACGCAGGCTGGGATCCCTAGTGATGTTCCTGTTTGTGATGCTTGCTGAGTTGACCTATGTTCCCCCAAAATCTTCGCCCTGGGTTCTCTGGGATGTGGGTGCATGGCACATTACTGGTCATCAGGGTGTCATCCATAGGTGTGTTTGCTGTCAGGGCTGAGTTTGTGGGCAAACGCAGATGAGACACAGTCAGGATTCCCCTTGGCACTTGTTGGTTACACAAGTCATGTAATTTACAGTTTGTGGTAGCTTTCAGTGATTGTGACACGTTGTGTGTGTGACTGCTGCCACTCCTCAGGGTCAGAGCTGCAATGTTGGAAGTTGTCTATGTGTGTTCTTTGTGGGTGACCTTGGCTTCTTCATTGGTGTGTGACTGTGGCTGGGATCCCTTGGTTGGTGTGGATTTGACGTCATGCCCATGTACGGCGTACTGTGCAGTGTGTCAGACATTCATGAGTCTTGTTGACTGGCCATGTGTGATGGGTTTCTGCACCTTAGTTCCCACCACCACCCCAGGGATTGTCATGGGTGCATGTGCAATGTCACCAGTCCATGTGAGCTTCATTGCTGCACATTGGTGGAGATCAAGGTGTGTGGTGTTGAGTGTGTGCAAATGAGAGTTGTTGCACGGCTAGACCCCTACCTCCATATTGGCCTTGGCTGACAGGCCGTGCTGATTGATTTGTGCTTGTGTAGGTGTGAGGATAGTTTGTTGCTCAGGACACATGACTGTGGTTCACAGTGTGAACGACATCTAGCTTTGTCATCACAGTGGGATTATCATGCAGGCCAGTGTCACCACAATGTGGGGTCCCTGGGGGTAGTGCTGTGGTGGGTCTGTCTCTTGCTGTGTTAGTTGCTGTTCCTACAAGCTTGTGTGACATGTGTAATTTGGGCTCCCTCTCATCTAAAAATGCCTGATTGCCCACATAGGGGAATCCGATCCATGAGTTACCTTTGTGTGGTACTGTATACACATCTGTGTAATTGGGATTTTGGCCTCCTCATGTGTTGTGTGGTTGCCTGGGGACACTGGCACCTCCCCCCCCATCACCTGTTGTGTTTGATATGCAGTGTGAGGCTGCCTGTTTGTGTTTGTGCATCTGCACCACTGCACTGGCATATCTTTAGTGTGCCATTGGCTGTATGTTGTTTGGTGGGTTTCCCATGCTGTCCCTGGGACTCCTAGGTCATCAGTCAGCACAATGATCATGGTTTGTATGTCCCATTGCTGCCATGGTATGGTATTTGTTCACCTCACATATACAGTCTCCACAGGATATCTACATTTGTGTGTCCATTGGTGCAGATATGTGGGTCTGCATTATGATGGTCACTTCTGTCATTGTGTTATTGATGAATGTTGACAATGTCAGCCCCCATGGGTGATGTTTGTCTGCACATGGCCAAAGGTATGTCTTATTTGCACTGCACTGTTTGCCTCACCCAATCTATGTTGCTATGGGACACAAGCACTACTATGCCACTGATGTGTTTGTTGTTCTGTGACCAGGAATCATCCATGCTGTTTGGCATTTGCAGCTTTTTCCATGACAACACTTACATTTTGGTCACTGTGATGATGGGGGTTTAGACCCCATTGCCACAATGTTCAAAATGTGCTTCAGCTATGGACCCCACACTTACCTTTTGGTCACTGTGATGATGGGGGTTTAGACCCCATTGCCACAATTTTCAAAATGTGCTTCAGCTATGGACCCCACACTTACATTTTGGTCACTGTGATGATGGGGGTTTAGACCCCATTGCCACAATGTTCAAAATGTGCTTCAGCTATGGACCCCACACTTACCTTTTGGTCACTGTGATGATGGGGGGTTAGACCCCATTGCCACAATGTTCAAAATGTGCTTCAGCTATGGACCCCACACTTACCTTTTGTTCACTGTGATGATGGGGGTTTGGACCCCATTGCCACAATGTTCAAAATGTGCTTCAGCTATGGACCCCACACTTACCTTTTGGTCACTGTGATGATGGGGTGTTAGACCCCATTGCCACAGTGGTCATGGTCTGCTTGCATTGTGGAGGCCACACATATTTATGTGTGACACATGTGATAGGGGATCACATTGTATGTTCAATGTCATGTTCAGTGTTGTAGGCATTTGACACAGACTACACACGCTTGTCATGGTGTTGGAGGGATGTGTTTTTCTGACATTCCTTATGTTGGAGATTGCTGGTTGTGTCATGCATTACCCGTCCTATGAGTAGGGGTGGTGTTGGTGGTAGGCATCCATCCCCCTATGAGTGGGGATTGTAGTAGTGACAGGCATCCAGGCCCCCCTGAGTAGGGGTGGTAGTAGTGGTAGGCATCCAGCCCCCCCTGAGTAGGGGTGGTGGTAGTGGTAGGCATCCAGCCCCCCCTGAGTAGGGGTGGTGGTAGTGGTAGGCATCCAGCCCCCCATGAGTAGGGGTGGTATTGGTGGTAGGCATCCATCCCCCTATGAGTGGGGATGGTAGTAGTGACAGGCATCCAGCCCCCCCTGAGTAGGGGTGGTGGTAGTGGTAGGCATCCAGCCCCCCCTGAGTAGGGGTGGTGGTAGTGGTAGGCATCCAGCCCCCCCTGAGTAGGGCTGGTGGTAGTGGTAGGCATCCAGCCCCCCATGAGTAGTGGTGGTGTTGGTGGTAGGCATCCATCCCCCTATGTGTGGGGATGGTAGTAGTGACAGGCATCCAGCCCCCCCTGAGTAGGGGTGGTGGTAGTGACAGGCATCCAGCCCCCCTGAGTAGGGGTGGTGGTAGTGGTAGGCATCCAGCACCCATGAGTAGGGGTGGTGGTAGTGGTAGGCATCCAGCCCCCCCTGAGTAGGGGTGGTGTTAGTGGTAGGCATCCAGGCCCCTATGGGTGTGGATGGCATTGGTGATAGCCATCCCGCCCCTATGGTTCTGCTGTTGCTAGTGTACATCATTTCTGCATCCCTATGTGTGTGTGACATATGTCGGGTACGTGTCGTTTGTTTGTGTAGTGGGTGTTTGACTTACCGTCTGCGCCATACGCGTCCGTACCTGTTCCGGTAATAGATGTAGAGTATTGGTAAGACCTGCTCGATGGGATTCATGGTTGGTTCATCTCGTTCGGGTTTCTCGTTGCTTCGACTCGTACTCGTCGCTGGCTTGTTCGTCTCGTAGCCGTGGATCGTCTTGTGGCGCGAATCGGAGCTTATGTGCGGCTCTCCCGGATGCTCTGACGTGCAGGACGTAGCGACGGGTTCGGCGCGTACGGAAGGCTCTTCGTACTAGTCCGGCCGGAAGGTGCTGTATTTTTGCTTCCGTGCGACTCGATTCTGCGTTTACGGATCCGGCTCGGGCGGGGAACAGGAGCTGGAATGGGTACGTACGGCTGGGTCGGGATCTGGGCAGTTATGCGCATCGTACTTGCTCGTTCGTACGAATGTTCGAATCGGTCGGGAAACACGCGTTCAGCTTGGTTTTTTCCGGACGAATAGTGTTAGGTGCGCTTCCGGACGAGATCGGAATCGACCCCATAGTCTTTCAAAAAGGACTTTAAGGCCAATAAATGCCTTGAAGTCTTTGCCTGGGGATTTGAGTTGTAGAAGTTAAGCAATAAAATATTTGGGACTTTTTAAAAAATTAAGGGGCCCATTACGATGGCGGGCGGAAGCACCACCGCCGTGCTGGCGGATGCAAAAACCACCAGTTACCGCCGGCACGCAGCAGTCCACACGCCCGCCCAATTACGATGCGAAAAGCAGGCCAAACACCGCCGGCAAGCCAGCAACACCGTCCGCCATCAAAGTGCGCCCGCACACGTAGCGGCGCAGCACAACTGACACACACCGTCCGACGAAACACGTCCCGCCCGGCGCATAAATTACGATGCCGCAAACAAACGGCTCCCACGGCAAAGAGACACCGCACGTGAAAGAGAGGCGGAAACACGGACGCAGAGCACGGACAACGAAGAAGCGGCACCCCGGGCATGAATCCAGCACTGCAGGCCCTTCCCATGCTTCTGCTGATGCACCACCAAGGACGCAACGTACCGCGGAGACGCAGGTAGGCACACACACAACAAGTGCACGCAAACAGCGCACACAGTGCAAGGGCGGATAAAGCGGACAACCCCCCACCAGCGCGTGCACACTACACATCCACCATTGCATCCACATATGACACACAGGCCAAATCCTAACATCGCGGAACACATGTGTACACACCACCTGGGACTAGGAACCAACCACCCCGTCACGGCCCCAAAGCGCCGATGACGCCGCCACACATGCGCACAACGCAGAGGCCAACCGCAGCGCCATGCATGCGTCGCACACAGGGACAGGGACACAACCAAGCAGCACACACATCAGCCCCACCCCGAACGCACATGACACGTGACAGGCCGGCCACAGACATGTCCCCAACGCCCAATTCACGGACAACACCCAACGCCACACAACCGACGCACACATGTCAGTTAAGTCACGCAACAGCAGGACACACCCCAGTGTAACAAACATGGCGAAGCACACAGCGGCGGCAACACCAGCTAGGAGAAGCAGGGCCCCTTCGGGAAGAGGAACGCCAGTACCACACTGAAAAACCCATACCACCCTGCACATATGAACAAGACACATGAAACGGAACACCAAAGAGCCCGGGGACCGACAACAGGTGGCCCAAGAATTACATCCACACACAAGGCCCAACGCAGAGCGGAAAGGCAGCCTGCCGCCCACACAAGGGAGAGCAGACAGCACTGAATGACCTTCCATTCCAACACCGAAACCACAGCCCTACGACAGAAGCCGGTGAATACAGCCATTGTCCAAGAATAGACCAACACAGGCATGCCGAGAGACCGACCACACGGCAGATAGCGCATATCACAGAAGCACACAACGGACGGGGAAGAAAGAAGAAAACACTCCCCCATGTCGGCCACATGCAAGTTAATTGGAAGGAGTCACACAGCACCGACCTTGAACTGTCTGAGAAGCATGTGGGAAGAGGGCCCGTGTCCTCCAAACAAGCCAACAGAACACAAGTCCTGTCTCCCCACGACTACACAGAGCTCACAGCAACCCCGGAGCGTGCACATTGCAGACTGCACACACAGCCGGAGCACGCCACCTCTACGAACCGCTGCGAAATGGCAACCGCAACACACCTACCCAACTACGCCGAAGAGCTCAAGCTGTACCAAACCAGCACGATACATACATTGGGATGCGATCTCCTGTCCCTGCTGAACGTAAGTTACCGACTGACTTACCGCATCACATTGTTCAGCTGCGTCATGCCCGTCTTCTACTGTCGGAGGTGTCCCTACCAGCATCCCGTCGAGATATGCCTCTCCAACCCGGCATGTCTGAAGGCGGACCTGCTACCACTACTCCTCCCTCTGGACGCACACGACAGGGCCTGCTCTGCCTATGGGGGCATGGCGTATGTGGCCAACATCGCACGCGCACTGAAATGGAACCACTGTGCCTCCACACGACGGATCATCGAGAACAGCTACATCGAATGTCACCCAGCATGCCCCATCATGGTCCTCCAAGGGACAACCTACGAACAACACCTTGACAGCCACCATCCGCTTCATTGGCTGGCAAACATGTACACCACCAATGACATGGAAGCCCTGCTGGGCGGCATCGCATACCTGTCAACCTGTAAATACGTCGGACCACAACGCAGGTTCCCCGAGTGACCTATGAAGTCCAACCCCGCACCCATGCTCAGCTTCCGCACGGACTGGCCAGTCACCACCACAACAGCCATACCAAACGACCGGCAACTGTAACCACACCATCAACGACATCGCCATTACATCGGATATGACCGGGACATGCACACTGTTCCCCATCACATCCAGGAACACCGCATGCATCGTGGGAGGCAGTGGCATGGGCTCTGTGCATCGCACCCACATGGACGAAACTGCACGAACAACCAGGACACGACATGGATCCAGCGCCCATGGACACACACACCGCTCAGTGGACATGAATAGGTCGCCTGGAGTCTGTGGGTGCTGCACCCCTCCCACCCCCGCCCCGGGAATCCCATACCAGGACCTTTGCATGGACGACAAGTGCATACAACAACAACACGACCCCAGTGACTGTGACATGTCCAGTAACCACCACAGTGCAACAACAAGTGGCACGCCGCTGCATGCACGCAAGCACATGCCCTGATGTCATCTCACATGCACGCGTGCATGAGGAACAACCGCAGCAAACCTGTCACATGGAACTGAGATGGACTGTGCCCATGATGCCAAGCGGTCTGGTAGGCTACATGTATACCGTCTGTGTCAAAGTCCGCAGCTCCGCAGCCATACGTAAATGTACATTAGCACAGCCTTGGCCAAGCAGATGTAACCCCACACCCTATCCCATTTGTAATCATGCTCAGTATATCCTCAACATGTATCCCGCTGCCAGTAGTGTCCACTATACTGCATCACAGAGGACAGAAGACTCAATATAATGTTTGAAACCAGAACTGTCTCCGCTGACTCATTTCACAAGTACGAATGAGAGAGGATGAGAGTATGTGAAGTACACGGCAGTCGTGACATGACCATGTAGTCCACTGGTATTGGATGTCAACGCAAATGAGTAGCACTACTGTGGAAGACACACATGTGTCGTGTGAAGTCGTATGGACGCAGTGCTCAGGTGGGTGGGTGCGACGGGTAGATGCGCACATGCCAAGTTGGAGCACGCCGTGTTGGGAGGGCTCATGAACAGTACACCACCGCTTCCCTGGGCATTGTGAGAGGACACCTGTCGGGGGAGTGAACACGTGTGTGCACAGCAGCCGGGCACACGTACAAAGCGGTACCAGGCGCACCGAATGCCCACCCTCTGTGGACAAGCTGGATCCTGTTGTGCGCCCGCCATGCCCCTTGACAAGGCACACACAGCCCCAGTCGACCAGGTGTAACCCCAACATAGTCAATCCACACAGGCGATACAGAGCACGGGATGGCAGTGGAGCATGGTGTGTGAGAGGTCTCCTCGCGCTCCTCCTGGTCATATCACGCAGGCAATAGAACCTCAACGTCCAGCATGGCAAAAAGTCAAATGGAAGTGTAGGGGGACGCACCACAGCACGAGCAGCACTGACGTCACGGGAGGTGGCTCGCACCATCCCATCCATTGCCCATCATACCAACCACGCCACATGCCATTGCGACTAAGTGCAAGCGCGTGCGCCACCACCCCTGAGCCCTCCCCAGAGAGGCCAAAGAGTGAATGTGTGGGCCATCAGCCACAGACGGACACGGCATGGCCGCAAGGGCAGCCACAGCCACTGGGTGTCGCAGGTGGCGGATCCGGAAGGCGAAGACTGTGATGCATAGTCCATGCAGGCCGGGTCTCCATTTGGGGCACCACGCAGGTGGACGGCGTCCCGCCACACATCATACCCTGAGACAGCCCACTCGTGCAACTGGACCCACACATGCACTCCTTGCCCTCTCTGGTGCGAGCTTGGGGCTGCCTGTGCAAGCGCTAGCCTCGCAGGTGAGCATGCATATTGGGGGGCGAGGGGAGGACATGAGGGCTGGGGCGAAGATGACTGTATCACTGTCAGTTAGTACAAGGGATGACCCAGATGTGGAAAGGAAGAGACGTGTCCCGTGTGTACTGCAACTAGTCGCCAATCCAACTACCCCCCATGTCCGGAATGTAAGCCCGCACCTAGGCCCGCCCATCCGCCACATCGAACATACCACCAGCACGACAACCTTCCCAATCGAAACACTGACTGGGGGTGGCGACCAGTGAACAATCATGTGTAGCCTACCCACGCGTACATGTGGGCCCTCCATGATCCATGTCACCTGCGGCAAAGACATGACATGCGCAATGAGGGAAGTGAGGAGAGCTGTCCGCCCCAAGCGCACAAGGTGCATCAGCTCCACAGACCCAGCAGCGAGTCCAGCAGGGGTCACATGTGCAGGGGCAGCTGTGCCTGGTGTGAAGGCACATGCATATGGACAGCACATCGACCAATGTGTAGTCTGCCCACATCCACAGTCCATCATCATGCGGACATAGGAATTGAACACAGGGCAACACATCTTAGCTGGTGCACCCACCGTGACCAACAATGCGCAATCATCGACGTACCCGCCCTGTGCATGGCCCCCACCCAACGGAGGCACATCCAGTGCCACCATCCCACACACACAAGCCTTCCACGGAACATGCTGTGTCCAATGGTCAGTACAGAGTCAGCGCCCATCTGGTGGATCCTGAACAGGAGACACATGCACACACATGCCAGCTCCCACTATGTACGACTGCCACCTGGCACGTGCAATGTAACCTCTCACCTGTGACGTGTGACTGCAAGCACACAGCCGTCTTGGCATGGGGCTGTCAATGTGGACACCAGTCAATGTTTCGGGAGCTGTGATCCGTACAGTGCTGTACATAGGGTGCAGTGCTGACACCTACTACTGTCTCATATCCCCTCGTGCCACAGGTCCCACTTGTATTGGCCGCTCAGCCCGTGCCCACATTGTCGTCGTCGTGTGCCATACTCATCCAGCCTCGGAAGCAGTACCATGCTCAGCAGACACTCATGTTGCCGTGGCGTTGCCGCTTGACGAATATGCAGTCAGTCCCCATCAGCACGCCCCGCAAGTCATTGGGGCCTAGATCCCCATGTGCATGCACATGGCAGTGGTATGTCTCACTTGCCATTGCCATTGTTGGGAGACCTGTGTAAGTGTATTGTGGCCGTGCCGTCCCAGCTTGACAGCTGGGCTGTGGCCCATGTGCTTGCTCAGTCATGTCAGTGATGTGTATGCGAAATTGCTATGTGCCGTGTTGCTTTGACATGTGTCCTCTGCCGTTTAACCCAGGCGGAGACCGAACATTGACCGCCCATACCAATTGCTGGCGGACATGGACGATACAGAGGTAATCAGGAAGTTTCGGCTGGACAGGCCAACTCTGCATCGACTGTGTGCCATGTTAGAGCCCCATCTCCGTCCCCGCAGGGTGTATCCGACTGCTGTCACCCCCACGGCTAAGGTGATGGCCGCCATGCATTTCTTCGCCACTGGGTCATTCCAGCACACAGTGGGCAGTGGAGGAGGGATGTCCCAGCCCATGTTCAGCAAGGTGCTGAGGGATGTACTGGCAGCCATGATGCTGTACCGGAACAGGTACATCCGCTTCCCCAGGGCTCGTGAATTGGCGGCAGTGAAGGGTGCATTCTATGCCCTTGGCAGAATCCCACACGTCGTGGGAGCCATTGACTGCACTCATGTTGGCCTTGTTCCACCACAGGCCACTGAGCACCTGTACCGCAACAGGAAGCACACGCACTCCCTGAATGTGCAAGTGGTGTGCCTTGCGGACATGGTGATCACCCACGTGTGTGCAAAGTTTCCAGGCTCGGCCCATGACGCACACATAATGCGCAACAGCATCTTGCCACGACTGATGGCCAATCTGCAACAGGATCGTGGCTGTATTGTCGGTGAGTATGTGGAGTGGTGTAGCGTGCTGGTTGTGCGATGCTGTCCCCTGTCCAGTTGGAATAGCAACGGTTCTCTGTGTCCCTCACACCCAGGTGACTCTGCGTATCCGAATGGGGCATGGCTGCTCAGTCCATTGAGGAATCCTCGCACCCCAGCAGACGATCGATACAATGAGGCACATGGGAGGACCAGACGTGTGGTCGAGCGTACCTTTGGCCTCCTCAAGTCCAGGTTCAGGTGCCTGGACCGCACCGAGAGTGCACTGGCGTACTCCCCACAGAAGGTGTGCCAGATAGTGGTGGCGTGCTGCATGCTGCACAATCTGGCCATTCGGAAGCAGATCCCCCTCATTGTGGATGACGGAGATCAACCAGGGCCCCAGCCCACAGACCAGGACAGCTCGAGTGAGGTGGACAGCGGAGAGGAGGAAGCTGGGAATGTGCGCCAGCAGCTCATCGCCCGCTACTTCACTTGACGGTGAGTGTCCATGTACGACGGATGATGTGTCTGTATCTATGCAGGTGTGTGTGTGCTGTGTCAGGGTGGCCGTATGTTCACTGCGTGCAGTGTGTCAACGCTCCATGGCCAGGGTAGTATGCCACTGTTGGTGACTGTGGCATTGTGCCCTATTGCTCTGTGCGATGTGTGTACATTGCTTGTAGTTGTTGACATGTACTGTGTGATGGGTGTGTGACACACTCATTGAATGTGCTCCTGTTCTGTCTCCCACCCCTAGGTCCCTACAGGTCCTCCGGATTCCATTTCCATGCCACGCATCAGGTGCCTTTCCGCCCAAGGTGGCCGTTGTATTCCGTACAATAAAGACACAGGGCACAAACAGCAGTTAGTGAAAAAGGTGCATTTATTACAAACTGTGACATGTGATTGTGTGTAAGGTGATGACAAAAGTGGTGCGTGCAGTGACAATGAGCTGTCGGTCATGGCTGCGTGATGATCAGGGTGTACCCACTGGTTCTATGTCCATAGTCCAACACACACATGCCATCCAGATGGCTGTGTGGAGTGGGATCGTAGAGCAAGTCAATGCAGTGGCTGGTCAAGGAAGGCTGGCGGAAGGCTGGCTGGCTGCCTCACTTGCGACTGGAGCGTGCGAAGTCCTCCCGGGAGATCTGTTTCCTCTTCGGACGGCCCCTTCCACGTTTGGGAGGGGGTGTGTGGTGGCGACCTGCTGGTGGTGGGTGAGGTGTGCTCACTGGCTGTGGACGCAGGGGAAGTGGACACTGCTGCCCGAGCCTGCGCCCTAGCAGGTGGTGGCGGAGGTGGTGTTGCTGGCCTTGCCTGTGACCCCACCGCCACCACCAGCTGGCCCATGAGGTCCACGAGTTGGTCCATACGGGACACGAATTGGCCCATATGGGCGTCCATGGACCTCAGCACCCCCAGCACCTCCCGCGTGTCAGTAGCAGACCTGGCCCATTGTCCTTGGGCCTCTTCATAGGCCCCAAGGACTCTGGCCATTTGAGGCAGGGCATGGCTCCCAGGGGAGGCTGGCGTTTCCCTGACCCTGCTCCTCCTACCAGTCCTGCTGCCACCGGCCTGCCCACTAGCCACATTGCTCACCACGGTCCTCACTGTGGCTCCCAGGGTGGATCCAGTCGGCCGGGCCACCACCTGCGCTGGGGCTGGTGCCAGCGAAGACGTGGTGGTGGTGGAGGCGGTGGTGGTCGGTGCGGCGATGGTGGCGGTTGCGGCAGTGGTAGTGGCCGCAATGACCGTGGGTGTGGCCGCAACGACAGTGGCAGCAGGGGACTGGGACTGTTCAGCATCCCTGGATGATGGGTTGGTGGGTAGGAGGGGTCCTGGGGAGCGGCTGGGCCCTGCCACGCCAGATGGGCCAGCTTGGTGGTCCGTGTCCGAAGAGGTGGACAGATCCTCCAGATCCGTGTGTCCTCGTTGGGGGCTTGTAGGCTGGCTGTGCTGGCTGCTGTCTCCATCCCCAGCGTCCAGCAGTTCGTCACCTGTGGAGAGAATGAGATTTGTTATTGTGTTGCACCTGGCGAAGTATGTATTAGTCGTCTGACATTGGCAGTTCGTGCAATCTCGTACATGGGTTTCCCGGAGGCGAGTGTGTGGCTGTGGCATCTGTAGGTGTGTGTGCTAGGCAATGGGACTGTGTGCTGTGCACATGTGGCATGGGACGGATTGGCCATGCCGATGGGTGTGTTGCTTTGCCCCTACTCATTGTGACTCTGGTGTATGCGGGCTCCTGGCCCATCCTGGGTCTGGTTTGTACTTTGCTTTTGGAGTTCAAATGGAACGCTTAGGAACGCATATGGCAACATGGGGGCCATGCCCCAGATTCGCATTTGGGAGGGAATATGCTTTTGGGGTTCAAATGGAACGCTTAGGAACGCATATGGCAACATGGGGGCCATGCCCCAGATTCGCATTTGGGAGGGAATATGCTTTTGGGGTTCAAATGGAACGCTTAGGACGCATATGGCAACATGGGGGCCATGCCCCAGATTCGCATTTGGGAGGGAATATGCTTTTGGGGTTCAAATGGAACGCTTAGGAACGCATATGGCAACATGGGGGCCATGCCCCAGATTCGCATTTGGGAGGGTATATGCTTTTGGGGTACATGCTGTGAGACATGGGTGCCGAACGTGACATGTGTTGTGGCAGCATGACAGTGCATGGTCTGAGGTGTGTGCATGCCTGACATGCCCTGCATATTTGCTGTCTGTTGTGGTTACTGGACATGGCATTGGACGCATCGTTATGAGTGAGTGATAGTTGTGTGCCAGCCAACGTATTGCAGTTGTCCCATCTCCTTGGTGTGCGTGCTGCCCTGTGCCATGTGCATCACTGCAGTGCTCGGGGGGGTGTGGCCCATGTTGTGTGTTGTTGCTCACAGTGTGTCGTGCGCTTAATTGACTTCTGGCACATGGTTGGTCATGGGCATGTGTCTTAGCGTGACTGCTGTATGTGTGGCAGCTGTGCGGATGACATGCCTTTCATGAGACTGGGGCTGACGGATGGGATGGATGGTATGTTGTATGTGCATGGTGTGTCTGTGTGTTTGATGGGTTCAGTGGTGTTCGTGTGCATTTCTGTTGTTCCGCTCTGTTGCGTCTAGTGTTGTTTGTCTTACATAGGCGTAGTTGTGGGGTGTGTGGTTGACAGGCAGTAGGGGCTACATGGACAGGACTTCAATGGTGTTTCGGTTGTGTGTGATGAGTTGCACAGTGGCTGCCGTGTGGGACTATATTCAGTGTGGCTTGTGCATGCAGACGTGGCTCCTTGGGTGTTGCTATGTCTGTGATGGGTCATGTGGGGTGTGAGTCTGCTGTTCATGTCCGTGTGCACATTGTTCACTTGTTCGTGACGGTGGGTGGTGCTGCGTGTTCGTGTGCTACGTGACATGTCCCATGTGTTGGTGGTGTTATGGTCCTCATGCCTCCAGTAATCCAGCCCTGTCCAGTTTCCCACCTGCAAGTTGTTCGTGCGTGCACTGTACTGGATGCCACTTGGCTCTTTGCGGGGGGTGCTCCATGTTGCAGGTCTGTGGGGGTGGGGGGGTGTAGTGGGTCGTGGGGGTGGCTGTACACCCACTGACACCGATTGCTGTGGACCGTGATGTCTGCCTTTCGGCTGTCGTTGTGCACTGCGGTGGCTGACACGTGGGTGTGGGGTGTGGGGATGCTCCTCCTTGCTGTGCTGTGGGACTGGGGACTGGTGTGTGTTGTACTTGGGCTGTCCCCCTCCGACCCACTGCACTTTGTGTTCCTGCCACTTACCTGTTACTTGTCGGTTGGTGCAGCTGTGCCTGACACATGGGTGTGGGGAGTGCTCCACCTTGCTGGTCTGTGGGAGTGGGGGCCTGGTGGGTGTTGTACTTCAGCTGTCCCCCTCCGACCCACTGCACTTCGTGTTCCTGCCACTTACCTGTTACTTGTCGGTTAGTGCAGCTGTGGCGGACACATGGGTGTGGTGGGTGCTCGTTGTGGCGCTTCTGGCATATTTGGGGACCTGTTGGTGGTTACGTGGCTGGCTTAGTGTACACATGTCCCCACGCATCTTACAGTTGTTCGGTTTGGCCTGTGTGTGGTAGTGTCTGTTGCATGTGCGTGTGATGTGTTGTGTATTGTGTGCTGGACATGGGGGTGTTTGTCCCTGGGAGCTGTGGCATGGTGGTTGCGCATGTGTGTACATAGCGGTGTGCTGGTATACATTAGTTTGTACTTACCAGCCTCCACTCCCCCTGCTAATCCGGCGAGGATCTCCGGATGGATTACGACTCGCACCTTCTCCTCCCACGCTTTGAAGGTCTTAAAGAGCGCGGGATTCCCTCCGCCAGTGACGGCAGCCAGCTCTCTGTTTTTGCCCTCCTTCTTCTTGACCAGGCTCTTTACGTCATTCCAACGTTTGTTTATCTCGGTTCTGTTCCTGGGCAGGGTCCCGACTGCATTGACCTGGTCTACGATCCGGGTCCACATTCTGTTTCTGGTGGCTAGTGGTGTGTGCTGGACCATGTTCCCATAGATTTGTGGGTACACCTTGATGATCTCGTCGACCATGACCGTCAGCTCCATGGGCGTGAACTTGGGCATCCTTTGTGGTGCCATGGTGTTTGTGGTGCTGGTGCGGTGTGTGTTGTGTAATGTGCAGGGGGTTTGTGGTGCCGGTGTTTGGTGGTGGTGGTGGTGGTTGTGATGTGTGCGTTTCTGTGGTGTGCTGCTGTCCTTGCTGTGTCACTGTGTCCTCTCCTCTCCTCTCTGGTTTGCAATGTAGCAAGGGGTTGTGGTCTGTGGGAGTGCTGCTTTTGTACTCACCTATGTGGGTGTGTCCTCATGGTCTGTTGTTTTCAGGTGTGTTGTGTCTGGGGTTCTGGCCTTTGTATTTTTTGTTTGTCCGGGGGGTGTTTTCGGGATGTGTACTGTGCTTGTGTATTTGTGCGTGCCTTGCTGTGTGGACTTGTTGGCCATGTTGTGTGCTATTGGTTTTGTGTGCGGATGGTTTCTGTGCAGGTACGTGGGCGCCATGGCTTCTGCCGTGTCGATTCTCATCGGCGTTGTTTGCGCTGGCGGGCGGTATATTTGTTGTTTTCCGCGCTCATGGCGGTGCGATCGTAATTTCACGTGCGGTGTGTCGGCCGTGTGGGCGGGCGGTTTTGTGTTGTCGTGCGTGTTTCCGTCCGTGGCGGGCGGTTTGACTCCGACTCGGACGATGCCGGGCGGTATTTTGTATGATTTTTCCGCCGATGGCGGTTTCAGTTTGTGTACTCATAATGGCGTGGTCGGTGTTCAGGCGGTGTGTGCGGGCGGATTTTTGCCGCTTCCATGCCTGGCGGATTTTTTTACGCCGGGTATCGTAATGTGCCCCTAAGTTGACTGCTAACAAATATAAGGTTACAGTATCAATTTGAGATGTTTTACAAGGTTCACTGACAGAATATAATTATATATATATAAAAATATAAACTAATATTTTAATCAACAATATAATTTAAAAAATCCTAAATAACATGAAAGTATCAAACATATATGTAAACATATTTAAATATACTAAAAACATAAAATATTAAAAAGGGAATCAATTTACACAATGAATTATCAATTAATTAATTAATATTAATGATCAACTAATTATTAATTAATTAAAAATAAATTACTTCCCACCCTTTATCCCTATTAGCCCCACAACCTGCACCTAAAAAATCGCAAAATTACCATAATTAATCATCAATTAATTAATTAATATTAAATAACAACTAATTTTTAATTAATTAAAAATAAATTACTTCCCATCTTTTACCCCTATAATCCCCACAACTCACACATAAAATTTAACAAAAAAAATTAATTGCACAATTAACACTAATAAATATCAATTAAATAAATATAATTAAATAAAAAATAATTATTTATTTATTTTAATTAAATTACTTTCCACCCTATTCTCCTATAAACCCACCACCTGCTACGGAATTAAAAGACACACAATTTAATTAAATTGAATGTAATAACTACTAGAAATTTAACACATATATTAAAAACCATAAAAAATACTTATACAAAAAAATTACGACATACATTAAAAATATATACTAAAATATATAACACTAATTAAAAAATCGATATTTTAAACAACTATATTTTTGCAAACGATATTAATGACTTCTATATTTTTTAAATCGATTTTACTTTACCTTCAAATCGATATTCTTGACAACGATATTATTGCACTCGATATTTCCACTCCACAATATTTCCAACTCGATATTAATGTAGTTAGAATTTTTTCGCCTCGATATCCTGTCTCATTACCGTTTTACAATTAATGTCTAAAGATATAAGAGTTTCCATACCTCCCCTTGCTCTACCAGACACAGAGGAGGTAGAAGGACAAAAAAAGTAGATGTAACCATCCATTTAAAGAGAGCTGACTGTATCTCATGGTTCCTGCAACCCAACAATGTTATATCGTTTAATGAAGTTACACCATGTTGGTTCTGATTTCTAATTCCCCAGGCCAGCTATATTCCAGCACAAAAGCTTCATGAGTGAATTTGAATTCCCTCCTTTGGCAGATAATTGAGTTGTTAACAAAGCAGCTTCCATATCTTGCAGAAGTATTAGAATTCTGCCTGGAATGTTCAGTCAATCATTGCTATCAAATGAGCTAAAGGCCTCAAATTTATTTGATAACTGTAAGGCTATACCCTGCTGGTTTGTGTGTCTCCCTAAATGCCCCTTACAGTTCCCAACAACAGATGTAGCCACCGGTCAGTAAAAGTAGCCTAACGTGAGTACCTTAATCCTAGAAGGTGGAGAATTGTTATGATAAATTTGCTGAATGAGATGACCAGCAATATCTGGTTGATCAAACTTAATAACAACACAATCACCCTCCCACTATTTCTCCCTACTACCCACCCATTCTCTTTTTCTTACCATGTTAATATGTGCGACTAGGTAAAGTCCTCCTCCCACTTGACTATTACACCAATAAATGTATATTTGAACAAATACAGCAAAAAAACTTCTTTTAAAAATGTAAACACACACACATATATATATCTATGTATATATAATTATACGTATATAAAAATATAAACTAATATTTTAATCAACAATATATTTTGAAAAATCCTAAATAACATAAAAGTATCAAACATATGTAAACATATTAAGATATACCAAAAACATAAAATATTAAAAAAGGGAATCAATTTAATTTAAAATAAAAACTAAACAACACACATATTTTACAATTTAATTAAAAATAAGTTGCAAACAAAAAATATTGCAAATTATATTATTATAATAAATCAAACACATAATTATATAAATTGCAACATAAAATAAGTTATTACAAATTAAAATAAATATATATTTGCATTTCCCACCACATTAAAAAGAAAACATTTTTCAACTAAATAAACATAAACAATATTACTCCCACCTAAAACAACACAACAGTAACTAAGGGGCCCATTAGGATGGCGGGCGGAAGCACCACCGCCGTGCTGGCGGATGCAAAAAGCACCAGTCACCGTCCGCCCGCCACAGCACACACGCCCGCCCAATTAGGATGCGAAAAGACAGCCAAACACCGCCCGTACGCCAGTGACGCCGTCCGCCATCAAAGTGCGCCCGTTCACGGAGCGGCGCGGCCAATGGAGACACACCGCCCGACGAAATCACGTACCGCCCGGCGTACAAATTACGATGCCAGAACCAAACAGTTCCTCCGGCTAAGAGACACCGCACGTGAAAGCAAGGCGGAAAACCGAACTCACAGTACGGTTAGCAAAGAGGCGGACCCCCGAGCATGAATCCAGCACTGCAGGCCCTCCCCATGCTCTACCTGATGCAGCACCCAGGAGTCAATGCATCGCGGCGACGCAGGTAGGCAGACACACAACAGGGGCACGCAAACAGCGCACACAGTGCAAGGGCGGGACAACTGCATATGGCCCCCACCCCGACACCCCTGCGTGGACACGACACATCCACCACTGCACCCACACATGCGCACAACGCAGAGGCCAACGGCAGCGCAATGCATGCGCCGCACACAAACAACACAGGGTCACAACCAAACACCACACACACCAGCACCACCCAGAACGCACATGTCACGTGACAGCCCTGCCACAGTCATGTCCCCAACCGGCAATTCACTGTTGCCAACCTGACGTCACACAACTGACCCGAATATGTCAGTGACGTCACGCCACATTAGGACACACCCCTGTGTGCAAAACACGGCGAAGCACACAGCGGAGGCAACATCACCCAGCAGAATATGGACCCCGTTGGGAAAAGGTACGCCAGTACCACACAGAAACACCGGTGCCACCCTGCACCCAATAACAAGACATGCAATATGTAACATCAAAGATACCGGGGACAGACAACAGGTGGGACCAATCATAACACAAGGCCCAACGTACAGCGGAAACGCAGCCTGCTGCCCACACACGGGAGAGGAGACAGCACCGAATGACCTTCCATTCCCACTCTGAAACCACATCCCGACTAAACAAGCCGGAGAAAACAGTCATTGCACCAAACAAAGCCCAACACAGGCATGCAGAGGGAAGCGGCCACAGGGCAGATAGCGCAGAACACCAAAGAACATCCACAACGGAAAGAAGAAATGATAACACTCCCCCATGTGGTTCACATGCAAGTTATCTGGAAGGAGTCAGACACCACTGACCTTGACCATTCAGAGAAGCATGTGGGATGAGGGCCCGTGTCCTCCGCACAAGCCAACATAACACAAGTCCTGCCTCCCTACGACCATTACAGAATTCCCAGCAACATCGGAGGTTGCACTCTGCAGACTGCACAGACAGCCGGAGCACGCCACCACAGCGCCCTGCAGCAAAATGGCACTTGCACCACACCTACCCAACTACGCCGGACAGATCAAGCTGTACAAACATAACCTGATACAGATATTGGGATGTGACAATCTGGCCCTGCTGAACGTAAGTTACCGACTAACTTACCGCATCGCATTGTTCAGCTGCGTCATCCCCGTCTTCTACTGTCGGAGGTGTCCCTCCTACTATCCGGTGGAGTTATGTCTCTCCAACCCGGCATGTCCAAGGGCGGACCTGCTACAACTATTCCACCCCCTGGATGCCCACGACAGGGCCTGTTCAGCCTATGGGGGCATGGCGTCTGTGGCGACTATCGGACCCACACTGCAATGGGACCACTGTGCCTCCACACAACGGATAATGGATTACAGTTACATCGAATGCCATCCAACATGTCCCATCATGCTCCTACAAGGGACAACTCACGACCAACACCTTGACAGCCACCATCCGCTACATTGGCTGGCAACCATGTCCACCACCAATGCCATGGAAGCCCTGCTGGAAGGTATTGCATTCCTGACAACCTGTCAATTCGTCGGGCCCCGTCGCCAGACCCCCAATTGAGCAATGATGTCCCACACCGTACCCATGCTTGGCTTACGCACGGACTAGGCAGTCACCAGTACAACTACTACACCATGCAACCTGCAACTGACACCACAACAACAACTACACTGCCATGACATCTGATACTATTTGGGAAATGCACCCTGTACCTCATCACATCCAGGAACCCTGCATGAACAGGGGGAGGCAGAGGCATGGGATTTGTGTATGGCAACCACATGGACAGAACTGCATGTACAACCATGCCATGATATGGATCCTGCGCCCATGAACATATGCACCGGTCAGTGGACAGCAATCGTCCTGCTGTAGTATGTGAGAGCTGTCACCACACCTCCCACTGAACGTCCGTGCCAGGACCTTTGCATGGACACCAAGTGCATCCACCAACAACATGAGCCCAGTGACTGTGACATGGCCAGTACCCACCACATCGCAACTACAAGTGGGACGCCTTTGCATGCACGTAAGCCCATGCCCTGATGTCACCTCCACGCACGTGTGTATGAGTAACCATAGCAGCAAACCTGTAACACGGAACTGAGATGCACTGTGCCCATGATGACAAGCGGACTGGTAGGCTAAATGTATACTGTCTGTGTCAGTCAGCAGCACCACAGTAATCAGCAAATGTACATTAGCACACCAACGGCTAAGCAGTTGGAACTCTGAAGCCCACATCCCACAGCCCACGTACTAAACACTGTACCCCTACACCCTATGCTATGTGTAATCATGCTGAGTATATCCTCCACATGCACTTCGCTGCCAGTAGTGTTCACTATACTGCATCACAGAGGACATTAGTCCCAATACATGGCTTGAAGCAACAATGTGTCTCTGCTGATTCATTTCACAAGTACGAATGAGAGAGGATGAGTGTGTGTGAAGTACACGGCAGTCGTGAGATGACCATGTAGTCCACTGTCATTGGATGTCAACGCAAATGAGTAGCAAAACTGTGGAAGACACACATGTGTCATGTGAAGCGGGAGTTACGCATGGCTCAGGTGGGTTGGTGTGATGGGTAGGTGCGCACATGCAATCTTGAAACACGCTGTGTTGGTAGGACTCAGGACCAGTACATTGGCGCACTGCTGGGAATCTGTAAAGACCACCTGTCTGGTGACGAATGTGAACTCGTGTGTGCACAACAGGCGGGCACACGAACAATGCCGCATCAAGTGTAGACGTCAGCCCACCCTCCGTGGACATGCCGGATACTGCTGCGCGTCTGCCAGGCCCTTGCCAAGGCA
Source organism: Calotriton arnoldi (assembly GCA_963921515.1). Lineage (NCBI taxonomy): Eukaryota > Metazoa > Chordata > Amphibia > Caudata > Salamandridae > Calotriton > Calotriton arnoldi. The sequence goes on along the minus strand of CAWUFW010000384.1, from coordinate 740,376 downwards.
CTCACATCCCCTGTCGACCTGGTGTATCCCCAACATTGTCCACTTGCACAGGCAATCCAGGGCACGGGATGGCAGTTGAGCATGGTGGGTGAGAGGTCATGGCGCGCCCATCCTTGTCACACCACGCAGGCAACACATCCACAATGTGTAGTATGGCACAAGTCAAATGGAAGTAGTGGGGGGACGCACACATCACAAGCAGCAGTGATGTCACGGAAGGTGGCTCGCACCATCCCACCCATTGACAATACACCCACACACGTTACATGCCATTGCAACAGAGAAGCCAGCGCGTGCACAAGCAGCTCCAAGCTCGCTCCAGAGAGGCCAAAGAGTGAATGTGTGGGGCCATGAGCTCCAGTTGAATGCGGACTGGCCCGCTAGGGCAGCTACAGCCACTGTGTGTTGCAGGTGGTGTATCCGGACTGCGGAGCCTGTCATGCATTGTCAATGTTGCCCGGGTCCCGAGTCGGGGCACCACGCATGTGGACGGCGTCACGCCACTAATTATACAGTGAGACAGACCACATGTACAAATGGACCCACACATACACTCCTTGGCCTCTCTGGGGCGAGCTTGGAGCTGCTTGTGCATGCGCTAGCTTCTCATGTGCAAATGCATATTGGTGTGAGCGAGGGGAGGCCATGAGGACAGTGTAAAAGATAACTGTTTGACTTCCAGTCAGTTTAAGGAATGCCCCTGATGTGGTCGGAAAAAGACATGTCTCGTGTGTATTGCAACTAGTAGATAAGCCGATGACCTACCCATGTCTTGCATGTAGCCCCGAACGACGCCCCGCACACCCGACACAGCGTAATGAGTACCAGCACCACATACTTCCCATTCGAAGCACTGACTGGGGGTGACAACCATTGGACAGTCTTGTGTAGTCCACCCACGCGTACATGTGGGCCCTCCATGAACCATGTCACCTGCGGGAAAGTGATGTCATGGGCAATGACGGAAGTGAGCAGAGCTGTCTGCCCCACGCACAGACGGTGCATCAGCACAACAGACCCAGCACTGAGTGCAGCAGGGGTCACATGTGCAGGGGCAGTTGTGCCTGGTGTGAATGCACATGCACATAGACAGCACATCGAGCAATGTGTAGCCTGCCCACATCTACTGTCCATTGTCAGGCTGACCTAGAAAAAGATCACAAGGCAACACATCTGTGTGGGTGTACCCACTGTGACCAACACTGCGCAACCATCAGCGTACTCGCCCTGTGCATGGCCCACCCCGCAACGAAGGTCACATTCTGTGCCACTATCCCTCACACACATCCCTATCACGAGTCATGGTGTGTCCAATCGACAGTGCAGAGTAAGCGCTCATCCGGGGGGTCCTGAACAGGAGACACATGTAACCCACTAGGCAGTCTGTGTCGGCACCGACTGGCATTGTGCAGTCAATGTGCAGGCCAGGCCTGCTGGGACTGAGAAGGGCAGCAGGGCCCCAGCCTGACTTCCACACGACCGACAGGTGCACTGAGACCTGAATTGCCAATTGTCTGTGTCACTGGATGTCTGACATGAAGTTGCCATGTACCACCACTCGGGTGGGACAGACAGGTCAATGCGCCCGAGAGCTCACATACCCATGCCACCTGCGGCCAGCATGGTGTGCAGTGCATGTCTGTACACCACAGGCTCTGACTCATAGTGCTGAGGAGCAACGACATGTGTGTCCCCCACATGCACACCCACACCCACTGCAGTTGTCTCGCACACACAACTTTCGCAAGGAATAGCCATGTGCAGTGTGCGTGGAGCACGGAATCCAGGTTCTCCGGCTCCTCGCTGGTGAGTGGACCTGGACATGTCCTCAGCGTCATCCACGTGTAGGTGTAGTGGTGGCAGCAGCAGCTGTCGTCGAGGGGTGCCAGGCTGCAGTGCCAGGTAGCTGTGGTCATGCCTGTCCCACTCACACACACATATTACCCCCTGGGGCCGTCGCAGTGGGTACAAGCTGCTGCGATTCGTGTACCATGTCTGGCAGCTGCAATTGCAGACGTTGGCCTGCTCCCAGCTGGCCCGGGACGCTTACCTCCACAGTGGAACACGCAGGGTGCAACCGCGAGGGTCATTGGAGTTGGCCGTAAGGGCCTGGCCCATGCCGGGTACAGTCCGCTGATGCCATGTGCACCACACAGTATAATGTGCGCAATGCATCTGCAGGTGTGGCCATGATTTGCGTGTGGGTGCAGGACCACAATGGACAGGGCCACAACATGCCGTGTGCATAGGCAGGGACGGCCAGTGCTCAGCCTCCACATGTATGTAGGAACATCATCATGTACACATTGGCATGGGAGCATGGGATATGCATATACACACATGCCATCTTTCACTATGTACATCTGCCACTTGGCACGTGCAATGTTACGTGTCACTTGTGATGTGTAGTTGCAGGCACACAGCTGTGTCGGCATGGGGCTGTCAATGTGTACACCTGTCAATGTTTCAGGAGGTGTGATCCGTACAGTGCTGTACTTACGGTGCAGTAGGGACATCAATGACTGTCTCATATCCCCTCGTGCCACCGGTCCCACTTGTTTTGGCCGCTCAGCCTGTGTCCATAGCGTTGTTGGTGTGTGCCCTACACACCCAGCCTCGGAAGCAGTGTGATGCACAGCAGCTAGTTATGTTGCCGTGGTGTAGCAGCTTACCGATTATGCAGTCTGTTGCCTTCAGCATGCCGTACAAGTTGTTGATGCCTGACTCCCCATGTGCATGCTCATGGCAATGGTGTGTGTCACTGCCCATTGCTATTGGTAGGGGACCTGTGTAAGTGTATTGTGGCTGTGCTGTCCCTACTCGTCAGCCGTTCTGTCATTCAATTGCCTGCTCAGTCATTTATGTTCTGTGTATGTGAATATGCCATGTGGCGTGTTGCTTTGACATGTGTTCACTTCCATCTTTCCTAGGCGGAGACCAAACATTCATCGCCCCTACCAATTGCTGTCAGACATGGTGGATGTTGAGGTCATCCGCAAATATCGTCTGGACCGACCCACCCTGCATCGTCTATGTGTCTTGTTGGAACCCCACCTCCGTCCTCGCAGGGTGTATCCAACAGCATTCACCCCCACGGCTAAGGTGATGGCTGCACTGCATTTCTTCGCCACTGGGTCATTCCAGCACACAGTGGGCAGTGGAGGTGGGATGTCCCAACCCATGTTCAGCATGGTGCTCAGGGATGTACTGTCAGCCATGATGCTGTACAGGAACAGATACATCCGCTTCCCCAGGGCTCGTGAATTGGCGGCAGTGAAGGGTGCATTCTATGCTCTTGGACGAATCCCCCACGTCGTTGGTGCAATAGACTGCACCCATGTTGGCCTTGTTGCACCACAGGCCACCGAGCACCTCTACCGCAACCGGAAGCACACGCACTCCCTGAATGTGCAAGTGGTGTGCCTTGCGGACATGGTGATCACACACGTGTGTGCGAAATTCCCAGGATCGGCCCATGACGCGCACATCATGCGCAACAGCATCCTACCACGTCTGATGACCAATCTGCAAACGGACCGTGGCTGGATTGTTGGTGAGTATGTGGAGTAGTGTAGCGTGCTGGCTGTGCGATGCTGTCTTATGTCCAGTTGGAATTGCAATGGTTCTCTGTGTCCCTCACACCCAGGTGACTCTGCTTACCCGAATGGAGCCTGGCTGCACAGCCCATTACGACGTCCTGGGAGCCCAGCAGATGTACGCTACAATGAGGCACATGGGAGGACCAGACGTGTGGTTGAGCGGACCTTTGGGCTCCTCAAGTCCAGGTTCAGATGCCTGGACCGCACCGGGGGCGCACTGGCATACTCCCCACAGAAGGTGTGCCAGATAATTGTGGCTTGCTGCATGCTGCACAATCTGGCGATCCGCAAGCAGATCCCCCTAATTGTGGATGACGGAGATCAACCAGGGCCCCAGCCTGCAGACCTGGACAGCTCCAGTGAAGAGGACAGTAGAGAGGATGAAGCTGTGAATGTGCGTCAGCAGCTCATCGCCCGCTACTTCACTTGACGGTGAGTGACCATGTACGACGGCTGATGTAGCTGTAGTTGTGCAGGTGTATGTGTGCTCTGTTACGGGGGCCTTTTGTTCACTGAGTGCTGTGTGTCAATGGTCCATGTCCAGGTTGGTATGCCACTGACAGTGGCTGTAGCATTGTGCCCTGTTGCTCTGTGAGATGTGTGTGCATTGCTTGTAGTTGGTGACAAGTACTGTGTGATGAGTGTGTGACACACTCATTGAATGTACTCTTGTTCTGTTTTTCACCCCTAGGTCCCTACAGCCTCTCCTGTCCCATCGACATACCACACAGCAGATGCATTTCTGCTCATGGTGGCGATTGCACATCGTGGAATAAACCCAGGACACATTAAGCCGATTGTGAACAAGGTGTATTTATTAACAGCGGTGACATGTGATTGTGTGCAAGGTGATGACAAATGTGGTGCATGCTGTGACAATGCCTTGACGGTCATGGCTGCATGATGGTCAAGGTGTACCCATGGAGTTCTATGTCCACAGTCCAACAGACACATGCCATTCACATGGCAGTGTGGGGTAGGATCGTATTCCATGTCAATGCAGTAGGTGGTCAAGGTGGCTGGCTGACTCACTGGCGTTTGGTGCGGGCGAAGTCCTCTCTGGACACCTGTTTCCTCTTCGGACGGCCCCTTCCACGTTTGGTAGGGGGGGTGTTGATGTTCCGCTGGTGGTGGCTGAGGAGTGCTCACTCGCTGTGGATGCAGGGGAACGCGAGGCTGCACGAGCCTGCGCCACAGCAGCTGGTGGCGGAGGTGGTGTTGCTGGCCTTGCTTGTGCCCTCCCCCACCACCAGCTGGCCCATGAGTGCCGCGATTTGGGCCATATGGGCGTCCATGGACCTCAACACCGCAAGGACCTCCCGCGTGTCGCTTGCCGACCTGGCCCATTCGCCTTGGGCCTCTTCATAGGCCCCAAGGACTCTGTCGATTGGCGGCAGGGCTTGGCTCCCAGGCACAGTTGGCGTTGGCCTGACCCTGCTCCTCCTACCAGTACTGCTGCCACCGACCTGCCCACTGGCCACATTGCTCACCACAGTCCTCGCTCTGGCTCCCAGGTTGGAGCCCGACGGCCGTGCCGACCCTTGCACAGGTGCTGTGGCGAGGGATGGCGTGGTGGTGGTGGTTGCGGCGGTGGTGGTGGCCGCAACGGCCGTGGCAGCAGGGGTCTGTGACTGGTCAGCAGCCCTGGGTGATGGGTTGGTAGGCAGGAGGGGCCCTGGGGAGCGGTTGTGCCCTGCCACTCCAGATGGGCCTGCTGGGTGGTCCGTGTCCGGAGAGGTGTTCAGCTCCTCTACATCCGTGAGTCCGGGTCGGGGGCTTGCAGACTGGCTTTGCTGGCTGCTGTCACCCTCTCCAGCATCCAGCAGTTCGGCACCTGTGGGGAGGATGAAATGGGTCATTGTGTTGCACCTAGCAAAGTATGTATTGGTTGTCTGACACTCACAGTTCGTGCACTGTCGTGCACAGGTTTCCCAGTGGCGTGTGTGGATGTACGATGTGTGTATGCGTGGGCTAGGCAATGGGTCTGTGTGATGTGGACATGTGGCATGGGACGGATTAGCAATGCCGATGGGTGTGTGTTGCTATGCTCCTACATTTTGTGGCTCGTGTGTATGCGTGCTCCAGGGCCATCGGCGATGTTGGGTTGAACGATGGTTTAGGGGGAGGGATGGTACGCTTAGGTATGCTGATGCCAGAAGGGGGTACAGCCCCCTACACGCTCTTGGGTTGTGATATGCTTTTGGGGTACATGCTGTGGGTGATGGGTGCAGAACGTGACATGTGTTCTGGCAACGTGACACTGCATGGACAAAGGTGTGTGTCTGTCTCACATGGCCGGAATATCTGCTGACTGTTATCATTCATGGACATCACATTGGTAGCAATGTTGTGAGTTCGTGCTTGTTGTGTGCCACACGTCGTGTTGAAGATGGGCCAATTCCTTTGTGTGCGCGCTGCCCTGGTACATGTGCATCAGTGCTGTGCTCTTGGGGTGTTGACTATGTTATGTGTGTCGTTATTCGCAGTGTGACGTGCGCTTCGGTCACTGCAGGCACTTGTTTTGTCATGGGCAGGTATCTTTGCATGTCTACTGGATGTGGGCCAGCTGTTCGGATGTCATACCTATCATGACATTGTGGCTGTGAGATGAGATGGATGATATGTTGAATGTGCATTGTGTGCCTGTGTGTTTCATGGGTCCGGTTGTCTTTGTGTGCAATATTGTGGTTCCAAGCTGTTACTTCTAGTACGGTCTGTCTTACGTGGGCGTTGTTGTACGATGTGTGGGTGACAGGCAGTGAGGACTACATGGACAGGACTTCGATGGTGTTGCTGATGTGTGTGATGGGTGGCACAGTACCTGCCGTGTGGGTCTGTGCTCCAGTGGGACTTGTACATGCAGACGTGGCTCCTTAGGTGTTGCTGTATCTGTGATAGGTCATGTGGGGTTTGACTCTGTCGAACATGTCCGTGTGCACATTGGTCTCATGATTGTGACTGGGAGCAGTGCTGCGTGTTCCTCTGCTACGTGTCATGTCCCATGTGTCAGTCGTAGTACAGTCCTCATGCCTACAGACGCCCCGCCCTGTACAGTTTCCCACCTACAGGTTGTTTCTGAGTGCGCAATGCAATGGATGCCACATGGTACTGGGAGGGAGGGGTGCTTCACCTTGCTGGTCTGTGGTAGTGGGGGCCTGGTGGGTGTTTGACTTCAGCTGTCCCCCTCCGACTCACTGTCTTTGTGTTCCGGCTACTTACCTGTTCATTGTCGGTCAGTGCAGCTATGGCGGACACATGGATGTGGGGTGTGCTCCACCTTGCTGGTCTGTGGTAGTGCGGGCCTGGTAGGTGTTTGACTTCGGCTGTCCCCCTCCGACTCACTGTCTTTGTGTTCCGGCTACTTACCTGTTCATTGTCGGTCAGTGCAGCTATGGCGGTCACATGGATGTGGGTGTGGGGAGTGCTCATTCTGGCGCATCTGGAGTACAAGGGGACCTGGTGGTAGTTGCGGTGCTGGCTGACTGTACACATGCCCCCATGGTTTTGTTGGTTGGTAGCTTTGGGCTGAGTGTGTATCAGTGTCTGTTGCATGTGTGGGTGATGTCTTGTGTATTGTGTGCTGGACATGGGGGTGTTTGTCCCTGGGAGCTATGGCATGGTGGTGGTGCATGTGAGTACATAGCGGTGTGCTGGTATACGTTTGTTTGTACTTACCAGCCTCCACTTCCCCTGGTAATCCGGTGAGGATCTCCGGATGTATGATCACTCGCACCTTCTCCTCCCACGCCTAGAAGGTCTTGAAAAGCGCGGGATTCCCTCCGCCAGTCCTGGCAGCCAGCTCTCGATTTTTGCTCTCCTTCTTCTTGACCACGCTTTTGAGGTCGTTCCACCTTTTGTTAATTTCTCCTCTGTTGCGTGGAACGTTCCCGACTGCATTGACCTGGTCTACGATCCTGCTCCACAACCGGTTTCTGGTGGATAGTGGTGCCTGTTGGACCTGGTTGCCATAGATTTGTGGGTGCACCTTGACGATCTCGTCGACCATGACCGTCAGCTCAGTGGAGGTGAACTTGGGCATTCTGTGTGATGCCATGGTGTGTGTTTTGGTGTTTGTGGTGCTGGTGCGGTGTGTGGTGTGTGATGTGCAGGGGGTTTGTGGGTCAGGTGTTTGGTGGTGGTGGTGATGGGTGTGATAGGTGCGTGTCTGTGGTGTGCTGCTGTCCTTTCTGTCTCGCTGTGTTGTGTGCATTCGTCCTCAGTTTGTAATGTTGCAGGGGGTTGTGGTCTGTGGAGGGGCTGGTTTTGTACTTACCTATGTGGGTGTGTCATGGTGGTCTGTTGTTTTCAGGTGTGTTGTGGCTGGTGTTCTGGGATTTGTAGTTGATTTGTATGTCCAGGGGGGGGGTGTTTCAGGGATGTGTACTGTGTTTGGGTTTTTGTGCGTGGGTTGCTGTGTGGACTTGTTAGCCATGTTGTGTGTGTTTGTTTTCGTCAGCGGATGGTTTCTGTGCATGGAGGTGGCCGCCAGGGCTTCCGCCATGTCCATTTTCGTCACTGTTGTTTGCGCTGGCGGGCGGTGTATTTGTGGATTTTCCGCGCTCATGTCGGTACGATCCTAATTTCACGGGCGGTGTCTCGGTCGTCAGGGCGGGCGGTTTTGGCTTTTCGTGCGTCTTTCCGTCCGTGGCGGGCGGATGGACTCGGACTCGGACATGGGCGGGCGGTTTTTTCTGTTTATTTTCCGCCTCCGGCGGTTTTCGGTTTGCGCCATCGTAATTGCTCGGTCGGTATTCAGGGGGTGTAGGCGGGCGGATTTTAGCCACTGTGGTTGATGGCGGATTTTTATCCGCCCGACATCGTAATGGACACCTAAATATTTTACACCACACAAAAATAAGATTTACTATTCTAACTATAATAAATATAAAATTACATAAAATATAACATTACAAAATACTACAATTTACTATTCCTACCACACTTAACACAGCAATAAAATTTATAATTAACAAAAAAAAAGCAATTCCCACTCCAGTCAGTGCAACAGTAGGGAAAGTGTTGAATTGCGGAGGGGTAAAATTTACTATTCCCACTCCAATCAGTGCAACAGTAGGGAAAGTGTTGGATTGCAGAGGGGTAAAATTTACTATTCCCACTCCAATCAGTGCAACAGTAGGGAAAGTGTTGGATTGCAGAGGGGTAAAATTTACTATTCCCACTCCAGTCAGTGCAACAGTAGGGAAAGCGCTGGATTTTGGAGGGGTAAAATTTACTATTCCCACTCCAATCAGTGCAACAGTAGGGAAATCGCTGGATTGCAGAGGGGTCAAATTTACTATTCCGACTCCAGTCAGTGCAACAGTAGGGAAACTGCTGTATTGCGGAGGGGTAAAATTTACTATTCCCACTCCAGTCAGTACAACAGTAGGGAAAGTGTCGTATTGCGGAGGGGTGAAATTTACCATTCCCACTCCAGTCACTACAAGAGTAGGGAAAGAGTTGTATTGCGGAGGTGTAAAATTTACTATTCCCACTCCAGTAAATGCAACAGGGAAAGTGTTGGATAGCGGAGGGGTAAAATTTACTATTCCCACTCCAGTCAGTGCAACAGTAGGGAAAGTGTTGAATTGCGGAGGGGTAAAATTTACTATTCCCACTCCAATCAGTGCAACAGTAGGGAAAGTGTTGGATTGCAGAGGGGTAAAATTTACTATTCCCACTCCAGTCAGTGCAACAGTAGGGAAAGCGCTGGATTTTGGAGGGGTAAAATTTACTATTCCCACTCCAATCAGTGCAACAGTAGGGAAATCGCTGGATTGCAGAGGGGTCAAATTTACTATTCCGACTCCAGTCAGTGCAACAGTAGGGAAACTGCTGTATTGCGGAGGGGTAAAATTTACTATTCCCACTCCAGTCAGTACAACAGTAGGGAAAGTGTCGTATTGCGGAGGGGTGAAATTTACCATTCCCACTCCAGTCACTACAAGAGTAGGGAAAGAGTTGTATTGCGGAGGTGTAAAATTTACTATTCCCACTCCAGTAAATGCAACAGGGAAAGTGTTGGATAGCGGAGGGGTAAAATTTACTATTCCCACTCCAGTCACTTCAGCATTAAAAACAAACAAAATATCTTCACCAAAATAAAAATATTTTAAAAACTAAGAAAATAAAAAGATATAAATATGTTGAAAAAAAAAAAATATATAAAAATTTTAAAAAGTAAAAACATATAATGTTAAATACGTATCACAAATACCTACATATAATATTGTAAATAAAATACAAAAATGATTTTCATAGAAAATAAATATTTTTATTTAGAAATTATTTGTTAACAAAAAAATTAATTATTACATAAATTTCGTTTAGTTACTTCCCACCCTATATCACCGCAAAACTCACAATCTGCACCTAAAAAAATATTTACACTATTAATATTAATATTCATCAATAAATTAATTTTCATTAATTAAATATTCTTTTTAATAAGATCTTTTTAACACTTCTCAAACAAAAGAAAAAGACCATGTTTTACATCAATCACTTACAGTCTTCCTTGATACAGCACTGACATTATTACCATTTACATGAGGGATAGGCAGGGATTTGCGTGCTTGAAGTAGCTGTGAAAGCGTAGGTTGACCACCAACAACATCAATAGGTAAAAGGTACCCCGTCAAATAATTCCTTACATTGTAGTACTAAAACATAACTTATACATCCTACCCCTCCCCCAAAATTCCTCTGTATTGTACCTAAATATTCATTATTAATTAAATATACTCAATGTACTTACCAAAATATACCCACACAAAACACACAACACAATTAATTATTAAATTAATAATTATTATTAATTTTAATAACATTATTAATTGTTTAAAATTGATTTACTTCTCACTCCATGCCCCTACAAAACCCAGAACCCACATCTAAAATGTAAATAAAAGATATGTATTTGCACAATTAACATAATTAATTATCAATTAAACAAATATTATTAATTAAAAAACAAATTATAATTAATTAAAATGTATTAACTTCCTACCCTTTACCCCTATAATCCCCACAACCCGCACCTAAAATTGAACTTTAAAAGCACTAATTACACAATTAAAATTAATTTTCAATTAAATAACTAATAGTATTTAACAACTAATTATAAATTAAGTAAAGTTAATTTAATCCCCACCCTTTACCCCTAAAAACACAAAACCCACACCCCAAAAAAGTGTAATTAAACAATTAACGTAATTATCAATTAATTCATTAATATTAATTATCTTACTAATTATTAATGAATTAAAAATAAATTACTTCCCAACCTTTGCCCCAATTAATCCCACAACCCACACCTAACAAATAATGATTACACAATTAATTATCAATTAATTAATTAATATTAATTAACAACTAATTATTAATTAATTAAAAATAAATTACTTCCCACCCTTTACCCCTATTAGCCCCACAACCCGCACCTAAAAAAATCACACAAATACCATAATTATCAATTAATTCATTAATAATAATTAACAACTAATTATTAATTAATTAAAAATAAATTACTTCCCAACTTTTACCCCTATAAACCCCACAACTCACACATAAAATTTAACAAAAAAGAATTAAAAGCACAATTAACACTAATAAATATCAATTAAATAAATATAATTAAATAAAAATAATCATTAATTTATTATAATTAAATTTCTTCCCGCCCTATTCCCTTATAAACCCACCACCTGCTACAGAACTAAAAGATACAAAATTTAATTGAATTAAATGTAATAACTACTAGAAATTTAACCCATATATTAAAAAACATAAACAATACTTATACAAAAAAATTACATGACATACATTAAAAATATATACTAAAATACATAACACTAATTAAAAAATCGATATGTTAAACAACTATATTTTTGCAAATGATATTAATGACTTCTATATTTTTTAAATCGATATTACTTACCTTCAAATCGATATTCTTGACAACGATATTATTGCACTCGATATTTCCACTCCACGATATTTCCAACTCGATATTAATGTAGTTCGAATTTTTTCGCCTTGATATTCTGTCTCATTACCGTTTTACAATTAATGTCTAAAGATATGAGTTTCCATACCTCCCCTTGCTCTACCAGACACAGAGGAGGTAGAAGGACAACAAAAACTAGATGTAACCATCCCTTTAAAGGGTGTTGCCTGTATCTCATGGTTCCTGCAACCCAACAATGTTATAACGTTTAATGACGTTACACCATGTTGGATCTGATTTCTAATTCCCCAGGCCAGCTATATTCCAGCACAAAAGCTTCATGAGTGAATTTGAATTCCCTCCTTTGGCAGATAATTGAGTTGTTAACATAGGAGCTTCCATATCTTGCAGAAGTATTAGAATTCTGCCTGGAATGTTCAGTCAATCATTGCTATCAAATGAGCTAAAGGCCTCAAATTTATTTGATAACTGTAAGGCTATACCCTGCTGGTTTGGGTGTCTCCCTAAATGCCCCTTACAGTTCCCAACAACAGATGTAGCCACTGGTCAGTAAAAGTAGACTAACGTGAGTACCTTAATCCTAGAAGTCGGAGAATTGTTATGATAAATTTGCTGAATGAGATGACAAGCAATATCTGGTTGATCAAACTTAATAACAACACAATCACCCTCCCACTATTTCTCCCTACTACCCACCCATTCTGTTTTTCTTACCATGTTAATATATGCGACAAGGTAAAGTCCTCCTCCCACTTGACTATTACACCAATGAATAACTTTATTTTTAGGTTGAAGGGTAGTTTCTCAAACTCCCGCTCTAAATGGTGGAACTCTAGTAAGGACGGATGCTAAAGGTGTAGAATCTGGTGGAAGATGTAAACTATTTGTTGGTTTTGGTGTACTAATGGGAGGGGTAGTTTGGGGATTCCTATTTGCTTCCCAGGATCTCAATGCGGATTGACTTAACTCGGCGGTGGTAGAAAAACTTGAGAATTCCTGATTCCTTCCCGGGTTTTCTGTATGAATTGGTCTTACTTGGAAAAAGGGCTCAAAGATTCAGGACCCTTATCTAACTTCATGAGAAGACCTTTCTCACATGGCCCTCTGGATGCAACATTCAAGAGACTCCCCTATACCACATTCTTAAAGATTTCTAATTTGCGGGTGCATAAAGGATTCTTTGAGGGAGGGGGTCTGACGCTGGGGTAATGTTTTCTCCAGGAATTTCACGGGGCGTTGTGAAGAAATGTGTACCCCATTGACCATTGGGTTTGCATAATAAAATGATGGAGAGTCCAAATTTTTTAATAGATGACTCTATTTTAGATTGTTTATCATATAATCCTTCCGCCATTCTGTTAGTTAACTGTTAGACTGAGTGGTTTCGGGCTGGCTAAGATGCATTTAGCCAGTCAGAATCCACCGTTCCGAATAGGATGAGTCTGATACACTTGTCCGATAATATGTGTTCACCCTCTTGTAGCCTGGCACAGAGCAGTCAGGCTTGTCCTCAGGGCTCGAGTGTAAAACATTGGCACAACACCCCCCTCGCAACACACTGCGCAACCTACAAAAAGACTCCACACTGTAAGTATAAAAATACTTGTCTTTGTATTACACACATACACACTGAAATCAAAAGAAGATACACATTGTATATACACTCTACAGTTATACACAGTTGTCAACTTCTCTATTGAAATCAAAATGAAGCACACATTGTATATAAACTTACAGTTATATGCAATCGTCAGACTTTCCCATTGCAGGAAGGTCAAACAGTCACAAGTCTCTGACGACGCCTCATGACCCAGCCCCTCAGTCCTTCAACTCCACCAACCAATGATATATGTTGCCCCTGCTGGCGCCCTGTTGACTAGACAGTCGGCACCACCTAAAACGGAAAGAAACATTTATTTAGTTTTGTTCATCCGGATTAGAGCTCCAGCCACCCCGCTGCACCTGCATGAGTGCAGGATTGCTAGCCCCCTGTAGACAAAAGGTTGTGGCCGAGGAAGCTGGCCCGCTTCACCATCTGGAGAAATGTTTTCCCCTCAAGTGGAGGTATGACCTGCTGTAGACCCCCGACAGTCAGATGCAGATGTCCACAAGGCACATGAAACCCCTCAGGACTCGTCACGCTGTTTCCCAAAACAAAGCACCCTGTGGTGTGGATCCAGGGAGAGGAAGCCAACAACCTTAGACAGAGGTCACGATGTCAGGCACTGTCGTCCTCCCGATCTGGAGGCCGAAGACAGTCTCAGCCCCCAGCTCAGGTTCCCCCAACACCCCTCGGACATCACATGCTCTGGAGTCCCTCGGAATCGGCAAGCTTCCCCCTCACTCCTCAAACTCCTCATGTCCCAGCACCACATATGGCTGCTGATCTTGTGCACACACTCGTCTTGCACAGCGAGATGATGGTGTATGTCAGGATGGTCCTTGCCCCAACCACGATCACTTCCACCTGTCTCAGCCGCACCCAGCGCAGTCCTTATTATCTTGTGGAGACAGCGTCCCTGGGATCTTGTGGACAGGGGGCCAGCTCACTAGCCCTTGGAGAGTACTTCCAGACCCAGGCCATGGCAGTTGGCACTTAGCTGCAGGCCAGCAACTTCCAGGCAAAATCCACCAAGTGATAGTCCCCTTCTTGGAGCACAACAAGCTCCAACCAAACACAAGTCTGCAGATAGTCCAGTTGCAGTACCTCCTGCCCTAATGGTTCCTCGTGTCAATGTCCCAGTATCGAACCAGCATAGTATGCTTCCAAATCCAAAAGTGTCTCTACTTTTGGAGGCCGAAGCCCCAGTAGTTATACCCACCATGGCCTTTGAAGATATGATCAGTTCAAAAGGCCACATTTGAAATGCACAGTCCCTCTCTAAATTTTGTCCTGTCTGGCATCCTACCCTGGGAGGTTTGATCACAATCTTTATTGGGGCCAAGACCCTGCTCCTTGGAAGCAGGTGCCAATTCCACCCCCACATAACCATCCCGGGAAGGCCTCTCAGAGTCAGAGTTCCGTAGTTTCCTGTGAACCCCTAGTTTATGGCTCTCTATAAAGAATCCACAGATGTGGCTGTCCCCCTAGCACCCAGTCGTGAATTAGGAAACAGGCTGTCAGGCACACATAGCCCCGAGTATTGAAATGCTCACTTTCTCAAAATGACAATTTCAGCATCGCAATGTCGAACCCCCTCTCACTACCGGAGAGGATTGACCATTACAAACTCATACATACCAAATACTATAATGTTACTATTCTGTCTGTAGGAAATAATGCTCGACAGCCTTTCCCTACACCCCCTCAGGCTAATCCAATGAGAGAAGCAGGCACCATCGTACCGAACACACCATCCAGTGTCATTCACGACTCTTGCAGGTAACACATACACACACCTGACCAATCTCTTCCCAACACCGCACCCTGTCACCAGGGAGAAGTCTGATATAGTAGGTGACATGCAGAACCTTGGCACGTAGCTTTTTGAATGCCAAACTGAGTAACAGAAGCCAGTGCACACAGGTCCCACCAGGGCAAACCTGTGGCACCATTGATGAGCTACCTCTGTGGATGGTACAATCAGTACGGCAGCGCATTTGAGATACATGACCCTGGCATAGGTCTTACTCCTTGACAAGTGACTTACAGCTAACTCGAATCAGCCAATCATATTTACACCGGTCTACAGTATGTATATGATGAGCTCTGCCCTTTGACACTGCACAGCTGTGCCAAACACGCTCCAGTCCTAAGGCTAGCATCCATGGCAGCAGAAATTTGAGAAGGAGAAAAGCAAAAAGTTGAGGGAAAGCACCCTAGAAAGGACCATTTCCAACTTTAACACTTTCACTTTCTGATATAGTTCGATCACCAAGACTTCTATATACTTCTCTGAGACCCTCAGTAACCGATTTAAGTCAGTGTTCAAATCATTATTAACTGATTCCACACTTCGCAGAGTGACATTAATGTCCTTATTAGAGCTAGCTCACAGGGCAGCTAATCTCTTTTTAATTCTCGCATCCTTTTTTTTCTTTATCCTTGCTGGTTGGCCCAGATCAGGGAGTGAAGTAGCTGGATGATGATGAACCTCTGCCACCGTGATAACTGAAGAAGGATCTGTCATCTGCGGGGAGCCTTTCACAGCTCTCTTAGTTATCAGACCGGTCTCTTCCACCTGGTTCCCCTCCTTAGGTTGGGCAGTGGTGGGTGATACGGGTGGATACCCCCCTAAACCCAGTTCTTCTACGGAGAGAATTTCCTCATTTAAAGACCCAACCAGCCAAGTGAGGAATGAAATTATACAGGAACTTTCCGGTGTCCATTAGAAGCAGCAGGACCAGAGGATCAGGGAGATTTTTGCTTACCCATCTTGGGCTGTACTCCAGCAGAATTTGCAGTCATTATTAGGGTGGCCCAGCCTCCTCCAGGCTCTAATGGGTGCAGATGGCTCGGTCATCACCTAGACGCGATGTGTGCTGTCAGAGATGAAATGTGCTTAGGAGGTCTGTGGCTGGGAAAGAAGGGCTCAGAGCCTCAGCCCCCCTCTCACACCTGCTGCTGAGTGTCCAAAGGAATCCTGGGACATGAAGTCCTGAAGCATTGTGTATGTCATCCTGTGCTGTAGGAGATGAAATGGGTTTAAGAGCTCTGCGGCCTGGAAAGAAAGGCTCAGTGCCTCCGCCCCTCTCTCACACCTGAATGTCCAAAGGAGTCCTGGGACATGAAGAACCAAAACGTCATGTATGGTGTTTAGTTATTTTATTTAAAAACAAATCAGGGAACTTTTGTGAGGATTTAGTGGATATTGTGGAAGACTTTTTAGAGGCAAGTTTTGAGTAGTTGAAATGTACCTTTACACCGGGCACAATCAGAATGCATTTAAGGTAAAATAATGAATAATACAAAACGAATAAAAAAGTCTAACACCCTCATTACAGGTTAGGTGAAATAGATGAGGTATTTACAAAATTTGAAAAATACCAATACCTGGAGTGAGGTATTTACCATGTGAAATTCAAAGATAAGCGCAGGTCCAGAGATCCTGGTGCTGGATATAAATTCCTATAGATACCGGAGGAACATAACTCAAGGCTCTGGTCCTTTCAGCCTCGTGTAGATAAGTGAAAAATGAGGGTGCAAGTAAATGTTCCTCTTCTTCAAACAATTAGTTTGATTCGACGGAGTAATTCCTGTTTTTATACACAACACAAGAGTCCAAGAGTAATATTTGGTGATGGTAGATATTTTATTTTCAAATACCTCCGTGTGAATCCATTTCACTCTTTTTTAAAAATTTTATATCATCATTTTTCATAAAGAGAAGGAAGTAGGGACAGCCGACACGTGTTTCGCCATTTTTGGCACATTAAGCCAGGGCTTTCTCAAGGCTAGTTATAATGTTCAAGGGTCATTGATTCAAATCAGAGGAGAAATACATTCCAACACATGCTTCACGATGTTAATTTTAAACCATCCAATATCTGTTGGTAGCACCGCTACACAATTATCTTGGTCTACTTTAGTGTTGTATGAAAGGGCATAGAACGAACCTTTCTTTACAAAAGTGTTGATGAATTCCACAGTGGCAATCGTCGCTTGAGAAACACAACCTCGAAAACTTTTCAGTTTGATGTCCTGGTATCATTTTTGATTCCAGAATGCCGCTCTCTTCCTGAAGGTCTTAAGGACACCATTAATAACATGGGAAAATTTTACCTTGTTAAGAATTTATCACTCCATGAACTTGCCACTGTGGAATTCATCAACACTTTTGTAAAGAAAGGTTCGTTCTATGCCCTTTCATACAACACTAAAGTAGACCAAGATAATTGTGTAGCGGTGCTACCAACAGATATTGGATGGTTTAAAATTAACATCGTGAAGCATGTTTTGGAATGTATTTCTCCTCTGATTTGAATCAATGACCCTTGAACATTATAACTAGCCTTGAGAAAGCCCTGGCTTAATGTGCCAAAAAGGGCGAAACACGTGTCGGCTGTCCCTACTTCCTTCTCTTTTATGAAAAAATGATGATATAAAAAAATTTAAAAAAGAGTGAAATGGATTCACACGGAGGTATTTGAAAATAAAATATCTACCATCACCAAATATTACTCTTGGACTCTTGTGTTGTGTTTAAAAACAGGAATTACTCCGTCGAATCAAACTAATTGTTTGAAGAAGAGGAACATTTACTTACACCCTCATTTTTCAGGTATTTACCATGTAACTTGCAAATGAGGCATAACATACGGAATCAGTATTTTACACACCGAATTCTGCATGTTTCACTTATTTAGGGGCCTTTTCCTTGATAAATTTTGGCAGTTTGACCTGCTGGAATTTATCATAATGATCACACAAATCCTAATTCTGATACCAGGGAAAACTTGTGTTTGCAAAAGGATTGGAATTTAGCCCTGCACTTGTATTCAGGCTTAAAATAACGGTTTAAAATAATGTACAAAGTTAACAAACTTCCTGAGACGAGTATTCTGCTAGTTTTAATTTTGGGGAACAGAGCATGTTACTCTCTTGGTTAAGTCATGATTTAGTGAAACTGCTAGGGTGGGGGAAGGAGGTCTTTCCGATGAAGGAGCCACTGTTGCCCAGACCACAAAAACACCAATATACAGTTGCCCAAAGTGGTGTAGAACAGACTGCCCAATTTGTCCATGCAAGTCAATGTTCATTTGTCATTCAAAACTGACTTGAACAAAAATCCTTGCACATGCTTCTACTCTCCTGAAAGGAAACTTCCAGTACATGTTTGATATCTGAGATGTAGCTACTGGAAATGCATCCTCTATTGTGGTGCATATTTTTAGTCCGCACATTTCTGATAGAATTACCTTTGCAAAGCGATTACAGTGATGGAAATTTCACCAAGTCAGTAGGAAATGTTTCATGGTAAAAATTCCATCTCTGTGTCAGAATATTCTAAATGCATCAGTGCATTCTCCACCAGTGTGGTGAAGGTGTTTTTCAGCAGCAGCAGCGACACTGGGAGGGTGAAGGGTTGGGGGGAGGTTTAAACTTCTAAGTAAATCAGGGCTTTAGGGAAGGATTTCGAGTTTTGCAAATTGGCAGTTCATCCACCCCACCAAACTCCTAGTTCGCCCAAGTCACTTCGTGGTGGGTGCTACTTTCCCGATGGCAGAGTCTCATCTGGGTTAATTGTTTGAAACCTATGCAGCAGCGGGCCATGCAGGTAACAGCGGTGGAGCGGTGGGGCTGTGCTGGGGGGGATTTCGAAGGATGATGCCGAGGGAAAATTATTTATTTATTTAATTTTCCCTCTGCATCGTCCCTCAAAATCCCCCCCAACGCAGGCCCACCGCTCCACTGCTGTTACCTGCACAGACCACGGCTGAACGTATGACCTGTTCCATCCACCACTGAGACGCCAGGTCATATTGACCATTGCCCAACCCTATTTAGGTTTGGGTGCCGTCAATAGATTTCCCTAGTGATACAAGGAGTACATCTCTCACCACAAACAGATTATTAGTTTTTTACCATCAGAAGTCATATTTATTAACTCTGAGCTTCATCAATTGAAAATCTTTTACATATTTATAGGGTTTTTCCCTTTGTTTTCAGTTAAAACAAACACCTCAATATAGTTTTTGATATTCACAATGAACAATGTAGACAAACATTACAATATTTACATGATACACAAACAGTACATCTGGTGTTTTAAAGACAAAGGGGCCCATTACGATACCCGGCGTAAAAAAATCCGCCAGGCATGGAAGCGGCAAAAATCCGCCCGCACACACCGTCTGAACACCGACCACGCCATTACGATGACACAAACCGAAAACCGCCATCGGCGGAAAAATCACACAAAATACCGCCCGCCATCGTCCGAGTCGGAGTCGAACCGCCCGCCACGGACGGAAACACGCACGACAACACAAAACCGCCCGCCCTCACGGCCGACACACCGCACGTGAGATTACGATCGCACCGCCATGAGCGCGTGAAAACTACAAATATACCGCCCGCCAGCGCAAACAACGCCGATGAGAATCGACACGGCAGAAGCCATGGCGCCCACGTCCCTGCACAGAAACCATCCGCTGACAAAAACAATCGCACACAACATGGCCAACAAGTCCACACAGCAAGGCACGCACAAATACACAAGCACAGTACACATCCCAAAAACACCCCCCCCTGTACAAACAAAAACTACAAAGGCCAGAACCCCAGACACAACACACCTGAAAACAACAGACCATGAGGACACACCCACATAGGTAAGTACAAAAGCAGCACTCCCACAGACCACAACCCCTTGCAACATTGCAAACTAGAGAGGAGAGGAGAGGACACAGTGACACAGCAAGGACAGCAGCACACCACAGAAACGCACACATCACAACCACCACCACCACCACCACCACCACCACCACCAAACACCGGCACCACAAACCCCTGCACAGTACACAACACACACCGCACCAGCACCACAAACACCATGGCACCACAAAGAATGCCCAAGTTCACGCCCATTGAGCTGACGGTCATGGTCGACGAGATCATCAAGGTGCACCCACAAATCTATGGGAACATGGTCCAGCACACACCACTAGCCACCAGAAACAGAATGTGGAACCGGATCGTAGACCAGGTCAATGCAGTCGGGACCCTGCCCAGGAACAGAGTCGAAATAAACAAACGGTGGAATGACGTCAAGAGCCTGGTCAAGAAGAAGGAGACCAAGAACAGAGAGCTGGCAGCCGTCACTGGCGGAGGGAATCCCGCGCTCTTCAAGACCTTCAAAGCGTGGGAGGAGAAGGTGCGAGTCATCATACATCCCGAGATCCTCGCCGGATTAGCAGGGGAGTGGAGGCTGGTAAGTACAAACTAATGTATACCAGCACACCGCTATGTACTCACATGCACTACCACCATGCCACAGCTCCCAGGGACAAACACCCCCATGTCCAGCACACAATACACAACACATCACACACACATGCAACAGACACCACCACACACAGCCCAAACAGAACAACTGTAAGATGCGTGGGGACATGTGTACACTCAGCCAGCCACGTAACCACCAACAGGTCCCCAAATATGCCAGAAGCGCCACAACGAGCACCCACCACACCCATGTGTCCGCCACAGCTGCACTAACCGACAAGTAACAGGTAAGTGGCAGGAACACAAAGTGCAGTGGGTGGGAGGGTGGACAGCCCAAGTACAACACACACCAGGCCCCAGTCCCACAGCACAGCAAGGAGGAGCATCCCCCACACCCCACAGCCACGTGTCAGCCACCGCAGTGCACAACGACAGCCGAAAGGTAGACATCACGGTCCACAGCAATCGGTGTCAGTGGGTGTCCAGCCACCACCACGACCCACAACACCCCCCCACCCCCACAGACCTGCAACATGGAGCACCCCCGCTTAGAACCATGTGGCATCCAGTACAGTGCACGCCCGAACAACCTGCAGGTGGGAAACTGGACAGGGCTGGATTACTGGAGGCATGAGGACCGTAACACGACCAACACATGGGACATGTCACGTAGCAGACGAACACGCAACACCGCCCACCGTCACGAACAAGTGAACAATGTGCACACGGACATGAACCACAGACTCACACCTCACATGACCCATCACAGACACAGCAACACCCAAGGAGCCACGTCTGCATGCACAAGCCACACTGAATATAGTACCACACGGCAGCCACTGTGCAACTCATCACACACAACCGAAACACCATTGAAGTCCTGTCCATGTGCCCCTACTGCCTGTCAACCACACACCCCACAACTACGCCTATGTAAGACAAACAACACTAGACGCAACAGAGCGGAACAACATAAATGCACACGAACACCACTGAACCCATCAAACACACAGACACACCATGCACATACAACATACCATCCATCCCATCCGTCAGCCCCAGTCTCATGAAAGGCATGTCATCCGCACAGCTGCCACACATACAGCAGTCACGCTAAGATACATGCCCATGACCAACCATGTGCCAGAAGTCAATGAAGCGCACGCCACACTGTGAGCAACAACACACAACATGGGCCACACCCCCCGAGCACTGCAGTGATGCACATGGCACAGGGCAGCACGCACACCAAGGAGATGGGACAACTGCAATACGTTGGCTGGCACACAACCAACACTCACTCATAACGATGCGTCCAATGCCATGTCCAGTAATCACAACAGACAGCAAATATGCAGGCCATGTCAGGCATGCACACACCTCAGACCATGCACTGTCATGCTGCCACAACACATGTCACGTTCGGCACCCATGGCTCACAGCATGTACCCCAAAAGCATATTCCCTCCCAAATGCGAATCTGGGGCATGGCCCCCATGTTGCCATATGCGTTCCTAAGCGTTCCATTTGAACCCCAAAAGCATATTCCATCCCAAATGCGAATCTGGGGCATGGCCCCCATGTTGCCATATGCGTTCCTAAGCGTTCCATTTGAACCCCAAAAGCATATTCCCTCCCAAATGCGAATCTGGGGCATGGCCCCCATGTTGCCATATGCGTTCCTAAGCGTTCCATTTGAACCCCAAAAGCATATTCCATCCCAACTGCGAATCTGGGGCATGGCCCCCATGTTGCCATATGCGTTCCTAAGCGTTCCATTTGAACCCCAAAAGCATATTCCATCCCAACTGCGAATCTGGGGCATGGCCCCCATGTTGCCATATGCGTTCCTAAGCATTCCATTTGAACCCCAAAAGCATATTCCCTCCCAAATGCGAATCTGGGGCATGGCCCCCATGTTGCCATATGCGTTCCTAAGCGTTCCATTCGAACCCCAAAAGCAAAGTACAAACCAGACCCAGGATGGGCCAGGAGCCCGCATACACCAGAGTCACAATAAGTAGGGGCACAGCAACACACCCATCGGCATGGCCAATCCGTCCCATGCCACATGTGCACAGCACACAGTCCCATTGCCAAGCACACACAACTACAAATGGTACAGCCACACACACGCCTCCGGGAAACCCATGTACGAGATTGCACGAACTGTTAATGTCAGACGACAAATACATACTTCGCAAGGTGCAACACAATAACAAATCTCATTCTCTCCACAGGTGACGAACTGCTGGTTGCTGGGGATGGAGCCAGCAGCCAGCACAGCCAGCCTACAAGCCCCCAACGAGGACACACGGATGTGGAGGATCTGTCCTCCTCTTCGGACACGGACCACCAAGCAGGCCCATCTGGTGTGGCAGGGCCCAGCCGCTCCCCAGGACTCCTCCTACCCACCAACCCATCATCCAGGGCTGCTGAACATTCCCAGCCCCTGCTGCCACTGTCGTTGCGGCCACACCCACGGTCATTGCGGCCACACCCACGGTCATTGCGGCCACTACCACTGCCGCAACCGCCACCATCGCCGCACCGACCACCACCGCCGCCTCCACCACCACGTCTTCGCTGGCACCAGCCCCAGCGCAGGTGGTGGCCCGGCCGACTGGATCCACCCTGGGAGCCACAGCGAGGACCGTGGTGAGCAATGTGGCTAGTGGGCAGGCCGGTGGCAGCAGGACTGGTAGGAGGAGCAGGGTCAGGCAAACGCCAGCCTCCCCTGGGAGCCATGCCCTGCCTCAAATGGCCAGAGTCCTTGGGGCCTATGAAGAGGCCCAAGGACAATGGGCCAGGTCAGCTACAGACAAGCGTGAGGTGCTGGGGGTGCTGAGGTCCATGGACGCCTGTATGGGCCAACTCGTGGACCTCATGGGCCAGCTGGTGGTGGCGGTGAGGTCACAGCCAGGGACAGCAGCTCCCCCTCCGCCACCACCTGCCGGGGCGCAGGGTCGAGCAGCAGTGTCCAGTTCCCCTGCGTCCACAGCCAGTGAGCACACCTCAACCACCAGCATGTCGCAAGCAGGCACCCCCCCTCGCAAACGTGGAAGGGGCCGTCCGAAGTGGAAACAGATCTCCCTTGAGGACTTCGCACGCTCCAGACGCAAGTGAGGCAGCCAGCCAGCCTTCCTTGACCACCCACTGCATTGACTTGGACTACGATCCCACTCCACACAGCCATCTGGATGGCATGTGTGTGTTGGACTATGGACATAGTACCAGTGGGTACACCCTGAGCATCACGCAGCCATGACCGACAGCTCATTGTCACTGCACGCACCACTTTTGTCATCACCTTACACACAATCACATGTCACAGTTTGAAATAAATGCACCTCTTACACAAACTGCTGTTTGTGCCCTGTGTTTTATTTGTACGGAATACAACGGCCACCTTGGGCGGAAAGGCACCTGATGCGTGGCATGGCAATGGAACCGGAGGAGCCTGTAGGGACCTAGGGGTGGGAGACAGAACAGGAGCACATTCAATGAGTGTGTCACACACCCATCACACAGTACATGTCAACAACTACAAGCAATGTACACACATCGCACAGAGCAATAGGGCACAATGCCACAGCCACCAACAGTGGCATACTACCCTGGCCATGGAGCGTTGACACACAGCACGCAGTGAACAAACGGCCACCCTGACACAGCACACACACACCTGCACAGATACAGCCACATCAGCCGTCGTACATGGACACTCACCGTCAAGTGAAGTAGTGGGCGATGAGCTGCTGCCGCACATTACCAGCTTCCTCCTCTCCGCTGTCCTCCTCACTCGAGCTGTCCTGGTCTGCGGGCTGGGGCCCTGGTTGATCTCCGTCATCCACGATGAGGGGGATCTGCTTCCGAATGGCCAGATTGTGCAGCATGCAGCACGCCACCACTATCTGGCACACCTTCTGTGGGGAGTACGCCAGCGCACCCTCGGTGCGGTCCAGGCACCTGAACCTGGACTTGAGGAGGCCAAAGGTACGCTCGACGACACGTCTGGTCCTCCCATGTGCCTCATTGTAGCGATCGTCTGCTGGGGTGCGAGGATTCCTCAATGGACTGAGCAGCCATGCCCCATTCAGGTACGCAGAGTCACCTGGGTGTGAGGGACACAGAGAACCGTTGCTATTCCAACTGGACAGGGGACAGCATCACACAACCAGCACGCTACACCACTCCAGATACTCACCGACAATACAGCCACGATCCTGTTGCAGATTGGACATCAGTCGTGGCAAGATGCTGTTGCGCATTATGTGTGCATCATGGGCCGAGCCTGGGAACTTTGCACACACGTGGGTGATCACCATGTCCGCAAGGCACACCACTTGCACATTCAGGGAGTGCGTGTGCTTCCTGTTGCGGTACAGGTGCTCAGTGGCCTGTGGTGGAACAAGGCCAACATGTGTGCAGTCTATGGCTCCAACGACGTGTGGGATTCTGCCAAGGGCATAGAATGCACCCTTCACTGCCGCCAATTCACGAGCCCTGGGGAAGCGGATGTACCTGTTTCGGCACAGCATCATGGCTGCCAGTACATCCCTCAGCACCTTGCTGAACATGGGCTGGGACATCCCTCCTCCACTGCCCACTGTGTGCTGGAATGACCCAGTGGCGAAGAAATGCATGGCGGCCATCACCTTAGCCGTGGGGGTGACAGCTGTCGGATACACCCTGCGGGGACGGAGATGGGGTTCTAACATGGCACACAGTCGATGCAGGGTTGGCCTGTCCAGCCGAAACTTCCTAATGACCTCTGTATCGTCCATGTCCGCCAGCAATTGGTATGGGCGGTCAATGTTCGGTCTCCGCCTAGGGAAAATGGCAGTGGACACATGTCAAAGCAACACGACACATAGCAATTTCGCATACACATCACTGACATGACTGAGCAAGCACATGAGCCACAGCCCAGCTGTCAAGCTGGGACGGCACGGCCACAATACACTTACACAGGTCTCCCAACAATGGCAATGGCTAGTGATACAGACCACTGCCATGTGCATGCACATGGGGATCTAGGCCCCAATGACTTGCGGGGCGTGCTGATGGCGACTGACTGCATATTCGTCAAGCGGCAACGCCACGGCAACATGAATGTCTGCTGAGCATGGAACTGCTTCCGAGGCTGGATGAGTATGGCACACGACGACGACGATGTGGGCACAGGCTGAGCGGCCAAAACAAGTGGGACCTGTGGCACGAGGGGATATGAGACAGTAGTAGGTGTCAGCACTGCACCCTATGTACAGCACTGTACGGATCACACCTCCCGAAACATTGACAGGTGTCCACATTGACAGCCCCATGCCAAGACGGCTGTGTGCTTGCAGTCACACGTCACAGGTGAGAGGTTACATTGCACGTGCCAGGTGGCAGACGTACATAGTGGGAGCTGGCATGTGTGTGCATGTGTCTCCTGTTCAGGATCCACCAGATGGGCGCTGACTCTGTACTGACCATTGGACACAGCATGTTCCGTGGAAGGCTTGTGTGTGGGATGGTGGCACTGGATGTGCCTCCGTTGGGTGGGGGGCCATGCACAGGGCGGGTACGTCGATGATTGCGCATTGTTGGTCACGGTGGGTGCACCCACTAAGATGTGTTGCCCTGTGTTCAATTCCTATGTCCGCATGATGATGGACTGTAGATGTGGGCAGACTACACATTGGTCGATGTGCTGTCTATATGCATGTGCCTTCACACCAGGCACAGCTGCCCCTGCACATGTGACCCCTGCTGGACTCGCTGCTGGGTCTGTGGAGCTGATGCACCTTCTGTGCGTGGGGCGGACAGCTCTCCTCACTTCCCTCATTGCGCATGTCATGACTTTGCCGCAGGTGACATGGATCATGGAGGGCCCACATGTACGCGTGGGTAGGCTACACATGATTGTTCACTGGTCGCCACCCCCAGTCAGTGTTTCGAATGGGAAGGTTGTCGTGCTGGTGGTATGTTCGATGTGGCGGATGGGCGGGCCTAGGTGCGGGCTTACATTCCGGACATGGGGGTAGTTGGATTGGCGACTAGTTGCAGTACACACGGGACACGTCTCTTCCTTTCCACATCTGGGTCATCCCTTGTACTCACTGACAGTGATACAGTCATCTTCGCCCCAGCCCTCATGTCCTCCCCTCGCTCCCCCAATATGCATGTGCACCTGCGAGGCTAGCGCTTGCACAGGCAGCCCCAAGCTCGCACCAGAGAGGGCAAGGAGTGTATGTGTGGGTCCAGTTGCACGAGTGGGCTGTCTCAGGGTATGATGTGTTGCGGGACGCCGTCCACCTGCGTGGTGCCCCAAATGGAGACCCGGCCTCATGGACTATGCATCACAGTCTTCGCCTTCCGGATCCGCCACCTGCGACACCCAGTGGCTGTGGCTGCCCTTGCGGCCATGCCGCGTCCGTCTGTGACTGATGGCCCACACATTCACTCTTTGGCCTCTCTGGGGAGGGCTCGGGGTGGTGGCGCACGCGCTTGCACTTAGTCGCAATGGCATGTGGCGTGGTTGGTATAATGGGCAATGGATGGGATGGTGCGAGCCACCTCCCGTGACGTCAGTGCTGCTCGTGCTGTGGTGCGTCCCCCTACACTTCCATTTGACTTGTGCCATGCTAGACGTTGAGGTTCTATTGCCTGCGTGATATGACCAGGAGGAGCGCGAGGAGACCTCTCACACACCATGCTCCACTGCCATCCCGTGCACTGTATCGCCTGTGCGGATTGACTATGTTGGGGTTACACCTGGTCGACTGGGGCTGTGTGTGCCTTGTCAAGGGGCATGGCGGGCGCACAACAGGATCCAGCTTGTCCACAGAGGGTGGGCTGAGGTGCGCCTGGTACCGCTTTGTACGTGTGCCCGGCTGCTGTGCACACACGTGTTCACTCCCCCGACAGGTGTCCTCTCACAATGCCCAGGGAAGCGGTGGTGTACTGTTCATGACCCCTCCCAACACGGCGTGCTCCAACTTGGCATGTGCGCATCTACCCGTCACACCCACCCACCTGAGCACTGCGTCCATACGACTTCACACGACACATGTGTGTCTTCCACAGTTGTGCTACTCATTTGCGTTGACATCCAATACCAGTGGACTACATGGTCATGTCACGACTGCCGTGTACTTCACATACTCTCATCCTCTCTCATTCGTACTTGTGAAATGAGTCAGCGGAGACAGTTTTGGTTTCAAACATTATATTGAGTCTTCTGTCCTCTGTGATGCAGTATAGTGGACACTACTGGCAGCGGAATACATGTTGAGGATATACTGAGCATGATTGCAAATGGGATAGGGTGTGGGGTTACATGTGATTGGCTGTTGCATGTGGGATGTGGGCTTCAGAGTTACATCTGCTTGGCCAAGGCTGTGCTAATGTACATTTACGTATAGCTGCGGAGCTGCGGACTTTGACACAGACGGTATACATGTAGCCTACCAGACCGCTTGGCATCATGGGCACAGTCCATCTCAGTTCCATGTGACAGGTTTGCTGCGGTTGTTCCTCATGCACGCGTGCATGTGAGATGACATCAGGGCATGTGCTTGCGTGCATGCAGCGGCGTGCCACTTGTTGTTGCACTGTGGTGGTTACTGGACATGTCACAGTCACTGGGGTCGTGTTGTTGTTGTATGCACTTGTCGTCCATGCAAAGGTCCTGGTATGGGATTCCCGGGCGGGGGTGGGAGGGGTGCAGCACCCACAGACTCCAGGCGACCTATTCATGTCCACTGAGCGGTGTGTGTGTCCATGGGCGCTGGATCCATGTCGTGTCCTGGTTGTTCGTGCAGTTCCGTCCATGTGGGTGCGATACACAGACCCCATGCCACTGCCTCCCACGATGCATGCGGTGTTCCTGGATGTGATGGGGAACAGTGTGCATGTCCCGGTCATATCCGATGTCATGGCGATGTCGTTGATGGTGTGGTTACAGTTGCCGGTCGTTTGGTATGGCTGTTGTGGTGGTGACTGGCCAGTCCGTGCGGAAGCTAAGCATGGGTGCGGGGTTGGCCATCATAGGTCAATCGGGGAACCTGCGTTGTGGTCCGACAAATTTACAGGTTGTCAGGTATGCGATGCCGTCCAGCAGGGCTTCCATGTCATTGGTGGTGTACATGTTTGCCAGCCAATGTAGCGGATGGTGGCTGTCAAGGTGTTGTTCGTAAGTTGTCCCTTGGAGGACCATGATGGGGCATGCTGGGTGACATTCGATGTAGCTGTTCTCGATGATCCGTCGTGTGGAGGCACAGTGGTCCCATTTCAGTGCGGGTGCGATGTTGGCCACATACGCCATGCCCCCATAGGCAGAGCAAGCCCTGTCGTGTGCGTCCAGAGGGAGGAGTAGTGGTAGCAGGTCCGCCTTCAGACATGCCGGGTTGGAGAGGCATATCTCCACAGGATGCTGGTAGGGACACCTCCGACAGTAGAAGACGGGCATGACGCAGCTGAACAATGTGATGCGGTAAGTCAGTCGGTAACTTACGTTCAGCAGGGACAGGAGATCGCATCCCAATATATGTAACAGGTTGGTTTTGTACAGCTTGAGCTGTCCGGCGTAGTTGGGTAGGTGTGTTGCGGTTGCCATTTCGCAGCGGTGCGTTGTGGTGGCGTGCTCCGGCTGTGTGTGCAGTCTGCAATGTGCACGCTCCGAGGTTGCTGTGAGCTCTGTGTAGTCGTAGGGAGACAGGACTTGTGTTCTGTTGGCTTGTTTGGAGGACACGGGCCCTCATCCCACATGCTTCTCAGACAGTTCAAGGTCAGTGATGTGTGACTCCTTCCAATTAACTTGCATGTGGCCGACATGGGGGAGTGTTTTCTTCTTTCTTCCCCGTCCGTTGTGTGCTTCTGTGATATGCGCTATCTGCCCTGTGGTCGGTCTCCTCGGCATGCCTGTGTTGGTCTATTCTTGGACAATGGCTGTATTCACCGGCTTCTGTCGTAGGGCTGTGGTTTCGGAGTTGGAATGGAAGGTCATTCAGTGCTGTCTGCTCTCCCTTGTGTGGGCGGCAGGCTGCCTTTCCGCTCTGCGTTGGGCCTTGTGTGTGAATGTTATTCTTGGGCCACCTGTTGTCGGTCCCCGGGCTCTTTGGTGTTCCGTTTTATATGTCTTGTTCATATGTGCAGGGTGGTATGGGTGTTTCAGTGTGGTACTGGCGTTCCTCTTCCCGAAGGGGCCCTGCTTCTCCTAGTTGGTGTTGCCGCCGCTGTGTGCTACGCCATGTTTGTTACACTGGGGTGTGTCCTGCTGTTGCGTGACTTCACTGACATGTGTGCGTCGGTTGTGTGGCGTTGGGTGTTGTCCGTGAATTGGGCGTTGGGGACATGTCTGTGGCAGGCCTGTCACGTGTCATGTGCGTTCGGGGTGGGGCTGATGTGTGTGCTGCTTGGTTGTGTCCCTGTGTCTGTGTGCGACGCATGCATGGCGCTGCGGTTGGCCTCTGCGTTGTGCGCATGTGTGGCGGCGTCATCGCCGCTTTGGGGCCGTGACGGGGTGGTTGGTTCCTAGTCCCAGGTGGTGTGTACACATGTGTTACGCGATGTTACGATTTGGCCTGTGTGTCATATGTGGATGCAATGGTGGATGTGTAGTGTACACGCGGTGGTGGGGGGTTGTCCGCTTTTTCCGCCCTTGCACTGTGTGCGCTGTTTGCGTGCACTTGTTGTGTGTGTGCCTACCTGCGTCTCCGCGGTACGTTGCGTCCTTGGTGGTGCATCAGCAGGAGCATGGGGAGGGCCTGCAGTGCTGGATTCATGCTCGGGGAGCCGCTTCTTCGTTGTCCGTGCTCGGCGTCCGTGTTACCGCTTCGGTTTGTCGTACGGTATCTCTTGGCCGTGGGAGCCGTTTGTTTGCGGCATCGTAATTTATACGCCGGGCGGGACGTGTTTCGTCGGACGGTGTGTGTCAATTGGGCTGCGCCGCTACGTGTACGGACGCACTTTGATGGCGGACGGTGTTGCTGGCTTGCCGGCGGTGTTTGGCCTACTTTTCGCATCGTAATTGGGCGGGCGTGTGTACTGCTGCGTGCCGGCGGTAACTGGTGGTTTTTGCATCCGCCAGCACGGCGGTTGTGCTTCCGCCCGCCATCGTAATGTGCCCCAAAGTTACCTCGTGAAAAAAATCAGTAAACTGTTACATATTTCATATAATGTTAAACATAATACATAAACAAATCAAGAAGTGAGAGACTCCTCTGTCCTACAGTCTTTAATGTGTTAACGGGACCTATTATATTTGGATCCTCGATACTCTATACTTTGGAGGTCCTGCGGGGGTCAGAGTACTGGTCTAGAACTCTATGTCTGTGCTTATTTAATCAAGCCCAGACTCTACGTTGTTCTGTGTGTTATTCCCTTTATGGTTACTCTTGGCCTCAGGGTGAAAAAAGCAGACGCGTTTCAACCTTCATGAATGGACCAAAAGATGTTTTTAAATTAAGGTATTTATCAGGGCGACAATAGGTTCATGTAGGACACTGCAACTTTCCTAGGGCAGAAAAAATGGAGTTTTTTTGAGTATGTCTACTCTTAGTGATGTAAAACATTTAATTATCACTGTCTTCTTAACAAGTGTTCATAACATACCGGATATTGTTGTCTTTCTGGACCTAAAATAATGTAGGCCAAGCAGTAATGTCGGGCGCCCAATGGCCGTAATTCCCAGACTTCATATCGCCTCATAGGTCATGGGAACTGCCAATGTTGTAAAAGAGGGCAAAAAAGCATTTTTAGTAGGGGTCACGTGGGAGATTTCGTTTTACAGTGCACATAACTGCAGGTGCATTGCTGTCAAGCTCTATGCTTCTGTGACGCCTGTATGCCGAATGAGTTATGCAAATAGGGTGTGTTAGGTAGGAGTGACTCGTGCCGGATGGTGCTTAAAATCCCGGCTCGTTGAGCTTTACTAAGTTACTAAGTATCGTGAATGGGGGTGAAAGGTGCTTTCTTGTGGATTTCTCTCATCATTAATTGCGCGAAAAGTGCGTTGGTCCGGACTACAGGCTTGTGTTAAAGACACCGTGTCAGGTCAAACAGCGGGACTGTGCTGGACAACCCAGTGACTGCATGCTGCGCATCCCAGAAAAGCATGAAGGCATGAGAGTACAGCATCTTTACCTTCATGCTGGCGGAAATTCGATCCTTTAATACGTGCTCCCGGGCTCCGAGTAGCTCCGTGGCCAGGTCCATCAGCCTTTATCGCTGGCGAGAATGTTTTTAAAGAAGATCTCTTCCTCTTCCTATCCACGTGTAGCTACAGGCGTCTGACGTACAGCCTGTGCGTCGCCTGGCCTTGCCTGTCTTGCTGTTGTTTATTGACTCACGCTGGTCGTCATGGATACATTTCTCTTGCGTCTTAATGGAAGCCGATTCATCTTTTGCTCTCGTGCATGTATTGAGTTACCGGCCCGCACTGGTCGTCATAAATACATTTTTCCTGCAGCTCAAGGAGGGCCAGATCAGTTAAAACACCACTGCTCTCATGCACAAGTGGCATAAGTAATCGTGACACATGGGGTAACCAACCAGCTTACTGCCTCGCAGTTTCATCTGTTTGTGATCCATTTCGGGTGCCGAACAGCCCACTATTGTGCACAGTACATAATCTCGTTTATTTCATTTAGGCCGTTTTCTGTAGTTCCCAAATACATAATAGTTTTTGCTTCAAATCTGGAAAGCAGACTTTCAGTATTGCTTCCTGTTACATGTTTCAACACTGTCCATTTGATATCATTAGGGCCATGGCCTTTTTCCATACAATGTTGGACCATGGGTGCATTAATTGTTTGACATCGTATTCGGGACCGATGTTGTGTTATTCTTTTCTTTACTGGCTGTGTAGTTTTTCCAATGTAGGCCTTGGGGCACGGACATAATACACAATATATAACATTATCAGGCACATGCATCAAAGCTTTTTGCGATCGCAAACGGTGCGATTCGCAAAAATCAGCTGTTTGCGATCGCAAAATTAGCTTTTGCGATGCATCAAGGGTCAAGGCCCTCGCAATTTGAGAATTCGCAATTAATTGCGAGTTCTCAAATTGCGATTGCATTTAAGGAATCGCATTTTGCGATTCCTTAAATGCAATGCAAGAACCACTTTGAAGTAGCGATTTCGCTACTAGGGTCGCAAATTACCATGAAGTTGAACTTCATGGTAATTTGCAAAAACTTTGAGAAATGCACTAAAGTGCATTTTTCAAAGTTGAAGGTTACACACACACATGTCCTTGGGACATGTGTGTGCGCAACATATGTGCACGGATCAATTTCAGGGTGCAACAGGGTGTCCTTTTGACACTCCTGCACCCTTGAAATTGCATGCGCAATTTGCGAGTACCTATTGGTACTCGCAAATAGCGCTCACAATTGCCCATTCATTCCTACGTGCCTGTAGGCCCATAGGAATGAATGGGAAGCCATTCCTTATTTGCGACTCGCAATTTGCGAGTCGCAAATAAGGAATGTGAAGGAATCGCTATTATTATAGCGATTCCTACATGCATAGGATTTTGCGAATCCTTAATTGCGAATCCTTAATATTCGCTATTAAGGACTCGCAAAATCCTAGCTTGATGCATGTGCCAGTATGTGTATTACAGTTTGTAAACTCTTCATGTTTCACATGTTTATTGCCGTAGGTGAATTGTATTCCATCAATGGTACTTGCACAAGAGGCACAATTGCCACATCGTCGATGGCCTTTGATGGGAGGCAAGGCCAGCATTGTTCGTAATGATGGTGGACATATTTTCACTGTCGACTTTGCTCGGACCAGTTTGTCTTTGATGCTTTTGTTTTTCTTTAAAGCGAAGACTAGTATATTTTTGAATTCATCCAGGCCCTTTACTGTGTTCCAGTTCCTTTTTAGAATTTTCTTCACTTCATTTGTATGCCCAGAGAAGGTAGTGACGCAAACTAATGGCAATTCTTGAGACTTTACTTTTTGAATCAGCAGGGTGTCTCTGGGGGTATACCACGCTCTCTTCATTGATCGCTTTAATAGTTTTCTAGGATAATTCCTTTCAATCAGTTTGTTCAGGAGAGCTTTAGCATTATGGAAATAGTCATCCTTTTTGGTGCAATTGCGCCGAATTCTTAAAAACTGGCTGTAAGGAAGATTTTCACGCAAGTTTCGTTGGTGGAAGCTAGAAAAATGCAGGAACGTATTCCTGTCTGTTTTCTTTGTATAGAGTGTAGTATACAGGGCTCCCTCGTCATGCTTTACCAGGAGATCTAAAAAAGTTTATCTCAGTTTTGCTGGAATTCAGTGAAAACTGGATATCTGTATTCCTCTGATTCAGCCAGATTTGAAATTCTGTAAGATATTCTGATGTACCTCAATAGATTTCCCTGCAGGGGACTGCCATCCGAGGTATGTTAAGTGTGTGTTAGTCTTCACATCGTTAATTTCATTGAAAGCGCTAAATCTGCCTGCCATTTAAATCAGATTAAAATATTAATATCTTGGAATGTGCAACATTGAGTTTTCACTTGGTATGCGGTTTCACAATACTATGCGGTCGATTACGATGGCGGTCGGAAAAACATACCGACCGCCATGGTAGCGGCAAAAAACCGCCCGCATGGCCAACGGGAAAAACGCCGGATACATTACGATGAACCGGCACAATAATCCGTCAGCGACGGCGGGAGACAACGAAAACCGCCCGCACTCGCCGGACCAGCTGAAAATCCGACCGCAACGGCCGGATACTCAGCGGAAAAGCCAAGAACCGCCGCCATGCACACGGAGTAACCGCCCGGGACATTATGACATCCCCGCTACCACCATGGTACCTACCTATGAATCCGACCGCATCGTGCGCTAACAGTGATGAATCCGATAGGCGGTGGAAGGGCTGCAGCATAGCCACCGCTGCCGAGGAACCGCTGCGGAGGAACCGCAAAAAAAATGGCGGACGTAGAAAAAATACGAAAAAAAATACAAACAATGCACACACTGAAGTAGACCTGTCCCAATACAAACCAAAAGTGCCCAATGACAACAGCCCCAGAAATTTCAAAATAACCAATCACAGGACAACACACACAACACATCTGACAGCAACATACCAGCTTGCCACACCCCCATAGCCGAGCATAAAACCAGCCCCTCCCTGACCACAATCCTTTGCTACACTCCACAACTGAAGGTCCCAACCCCAGAGAACAAAGGAGAGGCAAACCTGCACACAGCACCACCACAACACACACACCACCTACACCACCCACAACACCCACAACACCCACACAACTGCACCACAGAACATCTGCACAGCACACACCATGGCACCACACAAAATGCCAAAATTCACTGATGCAGAGCTTGCAGTCATGGTAGATGAGATAATAAGAGTTGAACCACAACTCTATGGCAACATGGTCCAACACACCCCATTAGCCACAAGAACCCAAATGTGGGTGAGGATAGTCAATAAGGTCAATGCAGTAGGGACCACCCCCGCAACAAGCAGGAAATACAGAAGCGGTGGCATGACCTGAAGACCGTGGTGAAGAGGAAGAGGGCCAAGAACCGTCAGCTGGCTGACGGGACTGGTGGAGGCACTCCCATCCCACCCAAACGATACAGTCCGTGGGAGGAGAAGGTCCTTGGAATCCTACATCCAGAGAGTCTTGAAGGAATCCGCGGGGGACTGGAAGCTGGTAAGTACAAACCAATGTATATCATCACATTGCCATGTACCGTCTTGCACAAATTCAAACATACAACCCCTAGGCCAAAGGACATTCGTCTGACCCACAATACCCAAAACAGGTCACACAGATGTAACCACCACTCAACCTGAAAAAGCACAAAGCTAAACAAAACCAACTGGGATGCATGTGTACAGACAAAAAGCACTACAACACACACCAGGCCCCCATCTCCCACCCCTCAGCAGGATGGAGCACCACACCCAGAAGCATGTGTCAGCCATTGAACGCTCCCCCACCACCTAACAGGTAGGTAGCCATCTTCACAGGGTTGGGGAATGTGTATCTGGAGGCAGCACTACAACTCCCAACAGGCCCCCTCTCCCACCCCTCAGCAGGATGGAGCACCCCACCCAGAAGCATGTGTCAGCCATTGAACACTCCCCCACCACCTAACAGGTAGGTAGCCATCTTCACAGGGTTGGGGAATGTGTATCTGGAGGCAGCACTACAACTCCCAACAGGCCCCCTCTCCCACCCCTCAGCAGGATGGAGCACCCCACCAAGAAGCATGTGTCAGCCATTGAACGCTCCCCACCACCAAACAGGTAGGTAGCCATCTTCACAGGGATGGGGAATGTGTATCTGGAGGCAGCACTACAATTCCCAACAGGCCCCCCTCTCACACCCCTCAGCAGGATGGAGCACCCCACCCAGAAGCACGTGTCAGCCATTGAACGCTCCCCCACCACCTAACAGGTAGGTAGCCATCTTCACAGGGTTGGGGAATGTGTATCTGGAGGCAGCACTACAACTCCCAACAGGCCCCCTCTCACACCCCTCAGCAGGATGGAGCACCCCACCCAGAAGCATGTGTCAGCCATTGAACGCTCCCCCACCACCAAACAGGTAGGTAGCCATCTTCACAGGGATGGGGAATGTGTATCTGGAGGCAGCACTACAACTCCCAACAGGCCCCCTCTCACACCCCTCAGCAGGATGGAGCACCCCACCCAGAAGCATGTGTCAGCCTTTGAACGCTCCCCCACCACCTAACAGGTAGGTAGCCATCTTCACAGGGTTGGGGAATGTGTATCTGGAGGCAGCACTACAACTCCCAACAGGCCCCCTCTCCCACCCCTCAGCAGGATGGAGCACCCCACCCAGAAGCATGTGTCAGCCATTGAACGCTCCCCCACCACCTAACAGGTAGGTAGCCATCTTCACGGGGATGGGGAATGTGTATCTGGAGGCAGCACAACATCTCCCAACAGGCCCCCCTCTCCCACCCCTCAGCAGGATGGAGCACCCCACCCAGAAGCATGTGTCAGCCATTGAACGCTCCCCCACCACCTAACAGGTAGGTAGCCATCTTCACAGGGATGGGGATTGTGTATCTGGAGGCAGCACAACAGCTCCCAACAGGCCCCCCTCTCACACCCCTCAGCAGGATGGAGCACCCCACCCAGAAGCATGTGTCAGCCATTGAACGCTCCCCCACCACCTAACAGGTAGGTAGCCATCTTCACAGGGTTGGGGAATGTGTATCTGGAGGCAGCACCTCAACTCCCAACAGGCCCCCCTCTCCCACCCCTCAGCAGGATGCAGCACCCCACCCAGAAGCATGTGTCAGCCATTGAACGCTCCCCCACCACCTAACAGGTAGGTAGCCATCTTCACAGGGTTGGGGAATGTGTATCTGGAGGCAGCACTACAACTCCCAACAGGCCCCCTCTCACACCCCTCAGCAGGTTGGAGCACCCCACCCAGAAGCATGTGTCTGTAAGTAAAAACCAAAGTGACACTGCACAGGTAATCAGACAGTGCATGCACACCACCATCACTCAACAAAAGCATTGAGAGACATGACAACATGAGGCTCTACTTCACCCAAAAATAGAAAAGAAAAGCACAGCCATTGACAGGATGCAGACAACTCAGCGTACGTAACTGTGACAGAAACAGAACTGTGACTCTCAACAAATATGTCCAAGCAAACGGGCCTCTGACATGCATCACCCAGACTTCCCTCTGTAGCGTACATGGGTGCTGATCATGAAGGACCATGGGAAAACCAAACTAGCACAGGACATGTCAACGGTATGCATGTGATGACAATGGCTAGTCCATGCACACAGGTAATGTCTGCCAGGCAGAGTGATCAGCAAAGATGCTGAACATCAACTTGTAGTCATGCCAGTTGTCAGATGACAACCTCACATTGAAATCACCAATACTAGACGTGTGGCATGCTAACCAATCACAGGTCACACCATTGTGAAATGATGAATGTAACTCCACTTCATGGCATGAGGCACATCACTGTGCAGACATACAATGTGTGAAAAAGGCAACTGTGTGTAGCATAACATGTAAATAAGAGACATCAAACACAGCAACCCTGAGGTGTGTAAGGCAATTACCATCTACTTCCTGTGCCACAGGTGACCAACAACTGACTGCAGAGGACGACAACCTCAACCAGCACAGCCAGTCACCAGCTCCCGAACATCTCCCTCGGATGCAGACTCCTGGATAATGATGAGGAGGAGGACCAACCCGGACCATCTGGTGTGGCAGGGCGTAATGTGTCCCAGGACCCCACAGCCCCACCACCCTCAGCAACAACATCAACGCAGAGCCCTGCTGCAACGACCTGTGCCACCACCACCTCCACCACCACTACCACTATCACTGCTGCCTGCAACACTTGCCCTGCTCCACAGGCCAACCAGACCACAACAACTGCGGAGGTACGGGAGAGTAGGCCGGTGCCCACGGAGGGAGGCAACAGGGCCGTGACAGCAGGCCAGGTGTGAGGACAAGGCTGACCCAAAGGGAAGAAGACCCTGGCACTGAATCACTGGCACACATTCACAGAGTTGTGGGGGCCTATGAACACGCCCAGGGAGAGTAGAGGCAGGCTCAGCAGGATGCCCGTGAGCAACAACAGATGCTGCGCTCAATTGACAACCGCATGGGCCAACTCGTGGCCTGCATGGGCCAAATCAGGGACCTCCTGGGCCAGCTAGTGGGGGTCCTCAGGGACAGGCATGCGGCACCGCCAACACCTACAGCTCCCTCCGTTGTGACGCAGGATGACAGACCCCCATCCTCCCCTGTGTCCAGCGAGCATGGGGACTCATCAGACACCACTGGCCATGCACCTGTGTCCCCCTGCCAAAAGAGCAAGGGGCCGCCCGAAAAATCATTGGGAGCATCCCGTGGCAAAGCACCTGGCAAAAGCCAGTCAAGTAGCCAGCCATGATGGCACCCCTCTTCACCCTGCTGTGTACCCTGCAGACTGTCCCCACACACAATGCCGTGGGAATGGCAAATGACTGTTGGACTGTGGTACCATACTGATCTAGTGTATACTCTATTGTCTCATCTACCATCACTGACAAATCTTTTATTCACCATTCACAAATCTGTAAATATCCACATCTACATCACATGTATCCACTGTAAATAAACACTAATAACGCACCAATGTAGTTGTCACTGTTCCATGTTCATCACAGTATGTTAACTCACACCCATGATTACAATGTCACAGGAGCAGGGATACTCCGCAGGCAAGTAGAGGCTGAAGGGACCTAGGAAAACACAACAGAACATCAGTTGCTACTCAGGTGGTGGACTAACAACCATCACACAACACAGCACATCAAGGTACGACAATCTGCACATGTCACAAGGAGCAACTGTACCAACATAGACATCAAGTAGCTGTGTCAAAAGATCCCTTACCATACACATCTGCAGCCAGCACTGACTCTGCAACATGCTGTAGTCACAAAACTCACATACACATATTCACCAAGCACAACATCATCAGACAACAGCCAGTATTGACATTGCCACTGACCATCAAGTGAAGTAGTTGTTGATGAGCTGCTGACGCTGTCCAACACCTTCCTCCTCTCCACTATCCTCGTCACTTGACGTTTGGGTGTTTGCAGGTGGGGGCTGTGGCTGGTCATCATCATCCTGGATTAAGGGGATCCCCTTCCGCACGGCCAGGTTGTGTAGCATGCAGCATGCTACCACTATCTGACACACCTTGACGGGTGAGTACTGCAGAGCCCCTCCGGTCTTGTCGAGGCATCGAAAACGCGATTTCAGGAGTCCAAATGTTCGCTCAATGACCCGACGTGTCCTCCCATGGGCATTGTTGTAGCGCACTTCAGCTGGTGTCCTGGGATTGCGAAGTGGACTCAGCAACCAAGGTCCGTTGGGATATGCAGAGTCACCTAAGTGTGAAAGACACATGCAGATTGAGTGTCTGACATGTGTCCGAGGACAGCATGGCACACAAACAGCACACGACTCGACCCTTTGTACTCACCCACAATCCATGCCCGCTCCGGCGCCAGATTGGCCATCAGCTGTGGTAAAATGCTGTTGCGCATTATGTGTGAATCGTGTGCTGATCCTGGAAACTTTGCACAGACGTGTGAGATGACCATATCTGCCTGGCACACCACCTGCACATTGATGGAATGATAATGTTTCCTATTTCGGTAAATATGCTCCCGTGCTTGGGGTGGAATCAGGGAAACATGTGTGCCATCTATTGCACCAACTACATTAGGAACGTGTCCAAGTGCATAAAATTCGCCCTTCACATCCGCCAACTCATGCCGCCTGGGGAAATGTATGAATTGGTCCCTGTGTTGCATCATAGCCAACAGGACATCACGTAGCACCATGCTGAATGTTGGTTGGGACATCCCCCTGCAATGCCCACAGTTTGCTGGAAGGATCCCGTAGCCACGAAATGTAGGAATGCCATCACCTTTGCCGTTGCCGTGAGTGCTGTTGGGTATGTCCTGTGTGGAAGCAGGTGTGGCTCCAATATTGCACAAAGTTCCAGGAGGTTTGTCCGATCCAGATGGAATCGCCTTATGATGTCGGTATCCTCCATGTTAGCCAGCAGGGTGAAGGTACGAAACACATTAGGTCGCCTCCTAGGTGAGATGAAAGGGGACACGTCATAGCAACATAAATTAGGATGTGCACAAATTCATAAAGTCTGTCCTGTCACGGCGCTAACATTGACTGTCATCCCTGAAAGCACACAGTGCAATTCAGTGTTGTCCCAACATGAGACAGATTAATTGTACAACTGTCATGGTTGTGCACAGTCAGTAGACACAATACGAACACTATCTATGTGAATGCCAAGAGTCACATATCGAGCTGAGGTGGACTCAGCCTTGGGTGTACATGACACAGGACATGTGTGAAGCAGAGACACTGCTGGCTTCCACGTTGCTGCTTTACCTGCCACACCTCCTTGGCCAATAATTGCAGGGGACACATCAACAACACAATGTGGATAGATCATTGGGATTGTCTTTGTACTCAGTGCCACTTCGAACACACTCAAATTCAATGACATTCACATCCCAAACCCATACATGTGCCAATGTCATCAGTACACAGGCCATATCTGCTGCTGACTTGAATACAAAGTCGGACAGTGACAGATGATGTCACGCCTGTGC
The DNA here is from genome assembly GCA_963921515.1 of Calotriton arnoldi. NCBI lineage: Eukaryota > Metazoa > Chordata > Amphibia > Caudata > Salamandridae > Calotriton > Calotriton arnoldi. The sequence goes on along the minus strand of CAWUFW010000384.1, from coordinate 699,732 downwards.
AGAGTATGTGTACCACTGTAACAGGCCACCATTACCCCACTGCCCAATACTCTCTACAAGCACACAGATAGCCAATGTGGCACACATTAACAATAGATGAGGGACGTGATCAGCAGGGCCTGTATGCACCCTTAATCTTCCCCCATTTTGGACATTTACATGCAGCATCAAGGAGGGACTTCCCAAGGACACATGTGCACCACAACACATACCATGGTGATACACATCCAGCTGTTTCAAGACACAACAGTGCCACAACACAAACATACAACACTACATGGACAATGCCAAGCCAGTATGCCAACAAGTCTACGCATGAACATACTGTATGCATGACATATGGACAACTGGCTCAGACACCTGACACCAGTGGATGTAATTTTACACCACATGTCCCAAAGGACATGCATCCTGACCCTCATTCCACACAGGCTGTCAGGCCCAACACAGCATACAATCAATATCCCACATCTAACAAACATGCTGGCTGTGCATGAGTAGTGGGACACTGGTACCTCACATTGACCAAATGTCGGAGTTGGATGAGTGTTACAGGCACAACAGTCAAGGTACATCTCACCTGTCTTGGGTGCCCACTCCATCCTGATACACCAGCAGATGTGATCCACCCACACAGTGCTGGAATAGATGGTGAGCAAGGATGGCTAGCACCCCATAGCATGCACATACACTAGTGTTGGTGGCAACACACTGCACACGTGTGCCACTTGTGCTGACCATCCAACATTGCAGACAATTCCCGCTAATCAGTGCACACACATTGCACAGGCAAAACTGGACACCCATAGCCTGTGGACAAATGTCGCATACAATATACCATACAGTTAGCACAATCCACAACCGTGCATGCAGTCCATCTGCCAACGCAACATTCCTGATGTGAACAATGGACATGCACTGGTGGCAGGTGAGTAGCACCGGAACACAGCACAACACTGAAAAACATAGTTTAGCTAAGCACCATTGTTGAAATGTACATGTCACTGATTCACATACAACAGTCCAAACAACATGAGCACAGACCTGACACTACCACATAGGTCCCTGTGGTTACAGGTGGCAGACATGTAGCAAAGACATCTGCTCTGGCCGTCTACCCAAGTGACAAACAATAATAATGCAATGGATGCCAGGTGTGGTGCTGAAGTACTCGTCATCCTTTAGCAGGTCGAGCCCCCCTGTACATGTGGACATACACTGCAGGAGTTGCCAGTGTGTACAAAGACATAACATGCGGCATGTAATTGGTCTTAGCAATAACACAACAGGGTGACATCTGTTTCCAATGATGACAGTCATGCTGAATAAATGAGTTCATCTGGGTTTTCAGTGTAACACATGGGCTCAGGTGTGAGATAGTGGTCAGCATGGGTGGCAGATACGACATTGTGTGTAAATATTGCTCAACATAATGGAGTACAGTGTTCCATTTGGTGTGAGACGTTACACAGTGGCTGACATTTGTGACAGGAGACCATATCAATGTTATCCAGTGCCATGTGCCACTGTACGTATCCACTGTGCGTAGTACAGTAATGACCATTGATCCACACACAACAAGAACTGTCCGTAGGTGCCTTAAACGTGCCCCATAAACACAATGACGTACAGAGTGTACGATGTGATGCTGCATATTCCCCATAGCGGACGCACATACTGTCCGTGAATTGGGTGGCGGAGCATGCCAACCACCATTTGTACCTGTGTCGATGCCCACCACTGACGCAAGTGTTTCATGTGCTGCACATGACACATTGGTGTTAGTGATGGCCCTCTACATAGCTGCAGATGGCGTTTGTCATGCTCCACCAGCCACATCCCGGTCACCCATGTCACTCTATGGCAATCAAACAGCGGTAGCGCCGGCCACGACCCCGCGGTGTGTCACCGCCATGAACCATGCCCTTGCAGCCAATGGGGATCGCTATCGCGGTGTCATGTTGCAGATTCAAAAATCGCAGTAGGTGTGCTCCGCCCCCGCGGAAGCGGTCATTGGATGCTTTTGAAGAAGGCTGACCTGGAACACCAATGGCAGAAGACTATGACCACTGAAACGAGTCCAGGGCCCTATATATGTGTGGAAGGGAGCACCACATTTCCACTGCTCACAGAGCCTGCTGCCTGGGACCCCTCACCTGCTGCTGCCTCCAGGGACTGCTGCCTGGGACCCCTCACCGCCCACTGCCACAGCTGACGTCTCATGTCCACAGTGATGGCTAGGACGGAGAAGATCCGTGCCAGTCCATTTACAAGCGAGGAGCTGGATGTCCTGGTGGACGAGGTGCTGACACAGTACCCACGGCTATATGGTGGCCCAAATGTTGTGGTAAGTCTCCAACAGTGGGGGTGTGAGTGCAAGGGGGGCACACATGTAGTCGATCAGATGGTGTATGTGCCTGAGAGTGTGGGGTTGTGTAATGCACTGGCTGACATGCTGTTTCCTAGTTGTTAAGGGGGTGTATGCAACCCACACATTAAATGCATGGACATGAAGGGTGGATGGACATGTGTTGTGTACACATCCATATGGTGTGACAGCTATCTGGTGATGCATGTTTCGGAACAGTTATTGTTCATGTGACTGTTTGTGTGGCTTCTCGTTGTCCATCTCTGTGTGATTCTACCTGGCATGGACTGTCCACGCCCAATGTGACAAGGACACATCACTGACTGTACAGAGTGTGATACGTGTGTGGTTGGCATGAGTGTACATCAATGACCCATATCTGCCGTGTGGAGATGAGTCTGTGTCATGCCACTGTTCAGAGAGAGAGGTTTTACCATGAGAGTGTGTCACTGATGTTTTCCCCTCTTGTCTCCCACACCTGCAGCTCAAGGTACACCAGCGTAAGGCCGTGTGGAGGTCCATTGCAACCAAGGTGCGGGCTCTGGGAGTGTCAAACCGCCGGCGCACCCACTGCCACAAGAGGTGGGACGACATATCACGACTGGCAAAGAACGTTGCCGAGATGACACTGGGGATACTCCCTCGCAGTGGCAGGTTGTCACGACGCAGCTTGACACCACTGATGTGCCGCATCTTGGCTGTGACACAGCCTGAGCTGGACGCACGTTTGAAGGAGCATCAACAGCAAGCTAGGGGTGAGTATTCTGTGAAGGTTGATTTTGTCTGTGAGTGGCTGCATGTGTACCAAGCCTGTACCTGCGCTGGTGTACGTGATGTGGTTACTGTGATGCAGTGGGTTGTAAGTGGCCCCTGTGCTGGGTGTGGCAGTCACGGATTTTACATACATGCACTTACTGATGTTTTTCCAATCCTGGGAATTTCAATGGCATTGTGGGTGGTGTGCTGCAGGCCTGGTCCATTGGTGTTAGTGTTTGTACGCCCCAACATGCATGATGTTGTGCTGTCTGCCCATCACATGGCTCAGCTATGCCGTGTTTAGATGTTTGTACGCACTGTTTGAGGTAGTGAAGTGTGTCTGCATGGTGAGAATGCACGGGGTGGCCTGCAACATGTAGACTTTGTCATCCTCAGTGTTGCTTTGCTTGAATATGTTTGTCCTGTTGCTGTCACTTTGCTGACCCTACATGTCTCTGTTATGCAGCATCTCCCATGGGCACGGAGGGACAGGGGACGGACACCAGTGGTGGTGAAACAAGCACAACAGCTGCACAGGATCCCAGTGACACAGATGTGACCAGCGCCTCGGAGGGGATAGGAGTATGCTGGAGGAATCACAGCCCGAGACGCAAAGTTCATCATCTGATGACGGCGGTGGTGCAGACATCTTGGAGGACACAGGGAACGGAGAGTCTGCTACATCTTCCAGCACACAGCGTGCAGTGCCCACCCTCCCAGCCACTTCCTCTGTTGCTGCCCGTGTTCGCACCACAAAGAGGGGAAGAGTGTCCTTCATTCCAGGCACCGCTGCCCCTGCCCCTGTGCCCCCTGCTGCCATCAGTGCAGAGTGTGTGGACCTTATGCGCCAGCTGTGTGTGGGGCAGACAGGGCTCCTCAATGCATTGTCAGACCACGACCACAAATTGGCACAGGTGTTAGCTTTCATGGAGGGCATACATTCAGACGTGGGTGGGCTGCACCGCACTTTCCAGACAATGTCCTCCACAATGGCGGCTGCACTTCAACTGGCTCAATCTCGTAGTCCAATTCCAGTCCCTTTGTCCACCCCCATGCCAGTGGCGACGTCTGACGACGGTGACCACGCTTCACACACCTCAACGTCACGATACTGCACACGTAGCACACAGCAGCCCAAGCGGTCAAGGTCACAGACACCTTCCCCTATGAAGAAAAAAACAACCCCGGAGCGCAAAGGGAAGAGCCCGTCAGGCGTTGCAAAGGCACATGATTCAAGGAGGAAGTACTCAGGGTTACAAGCCTCAGAGCAATCCCCGGCCACAGACTCTGTGGTCCCAAAAACGTCTCGCAAAGGCATGCAGACACTCTCCATGCCCACTGTGAAGGTGGGGCCTGGCAAGGCTACACATAGTAAGGTATCCAAGGCTGTTTCACCAACTACCTCTACTCCCATTCCAAGTCCAGTGAAGCAGGGACAGGAGGGCACTGTAGGGGGCACACAGGGTAAAGAGGGGATGGAGGGGCAGAGGCAATGCCAGGCTAAGCGTCCTTCTGGATCCAGCACATCCCCAAAGGGAGGTCCAGCGTGTGCACCTGCGGCAGCCTTGGTGATGAGTGTGCCGTTTGTGTCCACACCACTTCCCATTGATACCAAGACAGGCAAGCCATTTAGAATCCCCAAGAAGTGGAAAGGCACCCCTCCACTGTCTCCCTCCCACACTGTGTCCCACGTCGGCCTGAGTCCACCTCCACGTGCCACTACAACACCTGGTCCAAGCAGCCCTCCAGCGTCCAAGGCCACTGATAGCTCTTCCTCAGCTGGGCGTCTCACTCCCCAGTCAAGTGGTCCAACAGTGCCCGACACACAGTCAGCTCCCAGTCAGACTGACAGCCAAGTATGAATGTTGATCAACGTCACAGACCTATCTCTCCCACACCGGTACCTGTGCTGCCCATCGTGACACACCAGACTGTGTTGCTGACCATGGCGGAGTTTGGTGACACACATTCCCTGTGCAGCTTCTCATTGACTCTGTCAGCACCTTGGACTGGCCACTGGCCTTGCAGTTTGCCCCCTGCCTGTGCAGCTTCTCATTGTCTCTGTCAGCACCTTGGACTGGCCACTGGCCTTGCAGTTTGCCCCCTGCCTGTGCAGCTTCTCAATGTCTCTGTCAGCACCTTGGACTGGCCACTGGCCTTGCAGTTTGCCCCCTGCCTGTGCAGCTTCTCATTGACTCTGTCAGCACCTTGGACTGGCCACTGGCCTTGCAGTTTGCCCCCTGCCTGTGCAGCTTCTCATTGACTCTGTCAGCACCTTGGACTGGCCACTGGCCTTGCAGTTTGCCCCCTGCCTGTGCAGCTTCTCATTGACTCTGTCAGCACCTTGGACTGGCCACTGGCCTTGCAGTTTGCCCCCTGCCTGTGCAGCTTCTCATGTTCAGGCTCTGCATCTTGTGCCTTGGTCCTGTCTGATATTGTTGCCTATCAGTGCTATTTGTGAATAAAAACAGTTGCTCATGTTGTCAGTTGTGTCATTGTCCTTACTGAATAAGGCTTTTCCTGTATGTCTCACATTTACTGGGCCACATGCTCTGTGTGCCACTTCAACTGTGCCACTGGCTTGTTTGACTTATCATTTTTTTACAGGGGTGACGGGGACTTCAGTTCTTCATGACTCGGATACTTGTGGGGTCAGTGATGTTGTTTTCGGTGACATACCAGACTCATGTTCCTTCCTTGTTGCTGTTGGCTATGTTTTACTGCATCCTGGTATGTGGGCACTGCAAACACATAGAGGGGTCATATACACGGGATTGCAGGCAGGCTGACCAGGCTCAACATGTATGTGCGTTCTTGCTTTCATGTATGCCTAGCAGTGTAGATGTGTAGTCATGTTGTGATGGGCAGTCATCCTAGTCACAACGGTTACATGGTGTGCATTTGGGTGGTCAAGGGTTGTACGGTGTGTTGGTTGTGGCTTTGTCATGTGTGTTGATGTGTGTGTTAATGGCGTGTGACTCATGGCTGTGTGGGACTGTTGTGTGTTTGTGTGCACACACTGCTTGTTGTGCATTCAGTGCTGTGGGTGTATGTTGCCTTGTGTTGTCCTAGTGTACATCCCCTGATGTACTGCTGTGTTTGCTATGTGCTTTGTGGTGTTGTGCATCTGTTGTGTGTTTGATGTGTCTGTGTTGTTCTGTGATGGTGCACTTCTTGTCTGTGTTGTGGTATGTAGCCTATGCATTTTTCCTGACTGATGAGGTGGTGCACTCCTGTTGTGTGTGTGCTCCCATTGCCTTCCCCTAGTTTGGCTGCACAGGTGATGTGTGTTATTTTTGTGGTTCTGTATGTGTTTCTGTTTTGAATTGTGTTTGCCCAGTTTTGTTTTGGTGCAGACGTTGGTACTGAAATCCCTGTGTGTGTGTGATGTTTGTGGATGCCCCCAGGGGGTTTGATTGTTTGTCTGTATCTTGTCTGGACATTATGTAGGCCCTTCTGTGTGTCTGGCATTGGGGTTGTGTGCTGCAGATATGAGGGTGGTATGTTTGGGGACTCCTACTTGTGTTTGACAGTCATTGAGTGTGTCAATGTGCCCTGTGTGTTACTCATGTGTACTTGCTGTTCACTGTTTGACTTGAGGTCCTTCCTTTCATCCCTGTCCCTATACATGGGTTACCTTGCTGTCTCCCTGAGTTGTTGCACTGAGGTGACTTGTTTTTGACTTCACTCACTGTGCCAGCCATGTGCTTGGATGGGGTGTGGATGTTGTTCTGGGTTCCTTGTCCTGCATGTGTCTGTTCACCTGGTTGTCTCCTTGCCCTCCCATTTGTGTGCACATCATTTTTGCTTTCCTCTATGTTGTGCTCCATTGCTGGTGGCATGTAGTCTGTGTATGTGGCTGTGTGTCGGTGTGGGGTATGTCTGTGTGAGTTGGCAGGGTGTGCGTCCAGTAGTCTGTATGTTCCTTGTGTGTGTGGATGTTAATTTTGTGCTTGTATTCAGCTTTCTTGCCATGTATGCGGTGTTGTGGTGTGTGTGTGTGTTGCCCTGGGCCTGTGCCTCTGTGCTGTGTGTTAATCTACACCCAATGCTGCTGTGTCTGTTTCCCTAGGTGTTAGTTGTGTGCTGCTGGGTGTGGATTTAGCTCGCTTGGTGTTGGACATGGGGGTGCACAGGGGGGGGGGATTGGCATGTTTCTTGCTGTGTGCGGCGGAGCTGTGGGTGGTGGGTGGTGGTGGTGGCCTGTGGTCTTTCTGGCCTGACCGTTGCTGTACATGCATTCTGCTTTGTGCGAAGGATTTCACGCATACTCACCGCTGCGGTGTCGTCAGCAACACATTACATTATGTTCGCGGTAATTTGGTGGGCTTGATGCAGGGTGTGAATTGGTGCCAGATGAGACATGTGTGGGTACACTGATGGATGTGTTCCTGTCCACACCAGTGTGTCTGGTGTGGCCAGGTGCCCTGTTTCAGCCTGTGGAATTTGTGTTCTGTTTTGTGTTGTATTGTGTTTTTTTACGTACCTGTGGCGGCGTCCGCGGCGGGCGATGTTGACCTGGTGATGTATCACGTACAGCACCGGGAGGACGTGTAGTGCTGGATCCATGGCGTTCGGCTCCGGGTGGAGGGCTCCGGAAGTCTCGTTTCACGCTCCGCTGTCGAGATTCCGCCGTGTCTGGAAGGGCGGTTTCTCCCCTGCGGTTCGACGGGTTGTTTGGCGCATCCTAATTTGTTGAGCGGACGGGACGTCATTCCGCACGGCGGTGAGTCTCCATTGGCTCCCACCGGCGCGGTGGTGGGCGCAATTTCATGGCGGTCGGCGTTGCACCGCGGAGGTCGGGAAATGGGGCATATTTGCCCTTCATAATATGGCGGCCGTGAGGACCGCTGCTGGCGGGCGGTAAAAGGCATTTTTCCGCACCGCCGGCACCGCAGTACTGACACCGACCGCCATCGTAATCGGCCCCTATGTTTTCAATTGCCAGTAAGTTTATTTTAGAGCACTGGCTCGTGATTAAGAACACTGTTGAAAGATAACGTGGCACAGTGGGAATAAGTGTGAATGAGAAAAAAAAAGTGTGCTTGTGCTTGCGTGTGTGTGTGTGAGTATACATATATTCTGAGCCGCAACTGATGAATGCTCTGGAGCATATATCTTTGGACTTTCTATAGCTAAAATATGCTGTGGAAATAAAACAACCAGAACTTAATTACTAAAAAAATACACCACAGTGGCCCATGAGGTAAAGTCTTTAAAAAGCAGCAGGACTGTCAACACATTTATGTAATTTCAAATGCATAAAAATTCTCTTTCATTTCCCAGTGCACAAAAAACCTGGATTCAGCCGCTTTCACACATGCTGTAATTTTGGGAAAACATATTTTTTTGCAAATGATGGGAAGTCGGTAGTTACAGTAACTGCTGACTGTTGACATTATACGACTGTTCAGTTGCCCAGAACACCACCTACCTCAGCTAAAAGGTATCTTTATGAAATTAACAAAATGTGGTTAGAAGGTTGGTATAAGAAAAAATATTAACTTCATATTTTGGCTTATCATTGGAAAACGAACTTGTGGAAAATATGGTTACATGGAGACCATGAACTATTTGCATTTCTTAATGGTTAAATTGGGCAGTGAAATAATGGTCCTAGTATGTAATTCAAAGCTGAAAAAAAGGTGTGTTTCTTCAACTGAGTAGAAATAAACACTATCAAGAAAATGTTCAAATTTAGACACGTTTTTCGCTGCTTTATTTATTTTATATTTTAAAGTATCATTGCAGATCTTTAGGAATGATAAGCCAGGATCTACGTTTTTATTTCACTAACATGGCATTGGGTCCCTGGATTAAGGTAAATGTAGGTTAGCCTGTGCTACATACTGAACATGGGAGTAGGCCTGGTCTGTGTATCCGTATTATGCTTGGAGTTTGCACTTCACAAATACCACCTACATACACACACATACATCCTACAAGCATTGCATGACCAACGTCTATACTCTTCATGGCGACAATACAGGGCATAGCTGCAAGCAGGCATTGCAATGTTCATGCTACATACAGAGCAAAGACCACTCTGAGCATGTCCTATGTAACAGATCCCACCTATGCATCCTGCACTTGGCATGTCCCGAGGCGAAACCCTGTATGTCATATGCCCATGAATGTGGTGCTTCAATGAAGTCTTGCACATTCTGTCTACAGGACATAGCTGTAGGCAATGTTTTAATTGTTTTGTGTCCCAGTGTTTAGCAATACTCTCTGTGCTCTATGCCTCTGAATGTAGAATGCACCGTGCAAGACTGCAGGATATATCTAATGCATACTGGGGCATATTCACAAAGAAATGGTGAAATGCTGCGCTGCAAGCAATTTAGCATGGGTCTCCTAAAGGGGAGTAATTCAGTTCAGGGCTGTGGAGGCTGGAATCAAAATAAAGTCACTGCAGTGCAATGCCTTCCAGACCATGAATTACGGTTAGTTCTTGAGTAGGGATCTACATGAGTCTCCCTACTCCGGTTCAAAGAATGAACGTTTCTTACTCTACTGTTCTGTTCCACAAAAGATAGGGTTCCCCGTATCCTGATTTACAAGTACATCCCAACTATCAAATAAATACTCATATGCCGGGCCTTTGACTGATTTAATGTATACCTTTTTGTGTTATTTAGAGATTTTGTATCATACTTTCACATTTATATATATAGAAGAGTTACATACTTCACTGTGACAAAATACAACTGTGGCAAAATGCAAACAATTGGTGTATGATGACGGTTAGAACATTGAGTGACAATGTATGACAATACAACTTACAAATAAACAATCCATACACTAAGAGACATATTTTTTTTTTACATTGCACATATACGACATATATTTACAAATTCTTTGCCCCTCCAACCTGTTGCAAATTAAACTAGATATCTTGTTGGTGTGTCTTGTGTCCTACAATTATTTGATGTTGGGACCTGATACCCTTGCGTCCTTGTATATTTTTAAGTACTGCCGCTATTGTGAGGCCCTATGGAGGTCAGAGCTTTAATAGATAACTTTTTCAAGCGTCCTTACTTACGCTTTCCTTGTGGTGTCTCGTGTACACCGGTTAATTATTCATGTTGGCTCTTGACCTCTGTGTGGAATCTGCCGACGCGTATCGAACTTCAGGGATGGACCTGGGTGGTAGTTGTGTGGAAGGTCTTCTTCAGGGCAAATAGTATTCTTGAGGGACACTGTGGGTGTATTAAGGGACATGTCAGAATTTTTGGTTGTCACATGTGGGTTATGCTTAAGTGGTGCTGTTACTAATCTGTTATTATTACATACCGTATAGTTTCTTGTGGAAAACATTAGGTTTCCTAGGGTGTGTTCTTGTCTTTGCATGGAAGACTGTCTTCCATGGTGGGCGTGGTAGGCTTGGTGTCTTTCTTTCCTGTTCTTTCACCTGGGGGTTACATATGGAGGGAAAACATTGACTGTCTTGTTGGCTTAATTGTGGTCTGATTACTTGATGCTGATAATATCCTAGCTAATGTTCTACTGGGTCTGAATCATGCATTGGTGCCCTGCTGGGACTTGGTGTGTTATTATTCTAGTATTTGCGGTGCCTCACATTGCACCCTGTGGGTGGTTCCGCGTCACATTGCCTGTGCACATGCTGTGGATATATATAGTTGTGCACTTATTAAGCAGTTGGAGTTGTGGATACTGAAGACTTAGTGGATGAAGTGCCTTGTGTGCCACTAGCGTTTGTGGCTTGGTTGACCCTGCCCTTGGTCTCTAAGGGTCCGGATCGAGGTGGACCGCATGTCTGCTCGATGTGTGTGCAGCATGCCTGTGAGAGAAACTGTGCTTCTTGCGAGACCCCATGTCAATGGTGTTATGTCATTTAGCCATTGGAAAGGGGAAAGAAGGTTGTTTCCTAGGATGGGTATGAGCATGCTTTGTTGTGCTGGTTTCTGAGCTGCGTGCTTGTGATTTTAAGTTATGACGGTGGGAGGTAGCGCTGGCTTCCTATCAGTGGTGTTGGCATTCCTGTTAGGTGGCCTTGCATGCTAGTCGCCCGTGCCCCTGCCCCGCTTACGTTGGTGACCTCGTACTGGGAACCTTACTTGGAATAAATCCTCTGTGACTTCTGGAGCGGCGCCTGACTCGCTTCCGATTTCCTCTGTCGCGCTTCTTGGATGCGGTTGGTGTTCTACGCTTGAGTTCCTTAATCTGCGTTGTGCGTGCGGAGACGGGGTGCGTGGCTATGCTGTACCTATTCTCTGAATCACTTCCGGGTTGAGTTCAGTGCGGTGTGTGTCGCTGTACTCTACCTGGCCTTTGCCTGGCTTCCTGTTTCTGGTGATTGTGTCTTCGGTTGCCATGGGATTGCGTGGCCCTCAGCGCTCATGTGGCTAAACTGGAAATTGTTGGACAGGCAAAATCTGTGTGTCTGATGACTTTTATAATACCAGATATGGTAATCGATGAACGTTTTATCGAGTACCGGTGCGTACACTTATTTATGGATAGGGTCATGTAATCACGTTGCTCCATGTTTGCTCTTGGTCTGATTCCACGTTCAAGTTTACTCCTCAGGCGTAGTTGTTCCCCACATGCATGGATGATTGTGTGTGTTCTGTGTGAAGGGCTGTTTACATGGTTGTGGGTTCTGTTGTTCCCGTGCAACTGTTGGGAGATCTCTCACACTGCAACATGTGCTTTAGTGGGTGGGGCTGCGAAGAAAAAGGACATGGGCCACAAGACATAAAATGGAAAGTCCTCAAACACGTAAAAGGAAGGTGCTTGGACTCCATACTCTCTCGGTTTGAAGCAAAAAACATCCTACGGCTGGAGACAACCGACAATGGCCTCAATGAGATGAGCGAACTAATGCACTGCATATGAGCAGCCATTGCCATTCCACACAATGCACCCTGCAAGGAACCAACGAGTCCAATCCAACTCCGCAAGCCAGTCACAACCATGAATACACTATGCAGCAGCCCCACCCACTAAAGCACATGTTACAGTGAGAGATCCCCCAACAGTTGCACGGGAACAACAGAACCCACAACCATGTAAACAGCCCTTCACACAGAACACACACAATCATCCATGCGTGTGGGGAACAACTATGCCTGAGCAGTAAACTTGAACGTGGAATTAGACCAAGAGCAAACACGGAGCAATGTGATTACATGGCCCTATCCATAAATAAGTGTACACACCGGGACTTGATAAAACGTTCATTGATGACCATATCTGGCATTAGAAAAGTCATCAGACACACAGATTTTGCCCGTCCAACAATTTCCAGCTTAGCCACATGAGCACCGAGGGCCACGCAATCCCATGGCAACCGAAGACACAATCACCAGAAACAGGAAGCCAGGCAAAGGCCAGGCAGAGTACAGCGACACACACCACACTAAACTCAACCCGGAAGTGATAAAGAGAATAGGTACAGCATAGCCACTCCCCCGTCTCCGCACGCACAATGCAGATTAAGGAACTCAAGCGTAGAACACCAACCGCATCCAAGCAGCGCGACAGAGGAAATCGGAAGCGAGTCAGGCACCGCTCCAGAAATTACAGAGGATTTATTCCAAGTAAGGTTCCCGGTACGAGGCCACCAACGTAAGCGGGGCGGGGGCACGGGTGACTAGCATGCAAGGCCACCTAACAGGAATGCCAACACCACTGATAGGGAGCCAGCGCCAACTCCCACCGTCATAACTTGAAATCACGAGCACGCAGCTCAGAAACCGGCACAACAAAGTATGCTCACACCCATCCTAGGAAACAACCTTCTTTCCCGTTTCCAATGGCAAAATGCGTAACACCATTGACATGGGGTCTCGCAAGAAGCACAGTTTTTCTCACAGGCTTGCTGCACACACATCGAGCAGACATGCGGTCCACCTCGATCCGGACCCTTAGAGACCAAGGGCAGGGTCAACCAAGCCACAAACGCTAGTGGCACACAAGGCACAACATCCACTAAGTCTTCAAAATCCACAACTCCAACTGCTTAATAAGTGCACAACTATATAGATCCACAGCATGTGCACAGGCAATGTGACGCGGAGCCACCTACAGGGTGCAAAGCGAGGCACCGCAAATACTAGAATAATAACACACCAAGTCCCAGCAGGGCACCAAAGCATGATTCGGACCCAGTAGAATATTAGCTAGGATATTCTCAATACCAAGTAATCCAACCACAATTAAGCCAACAAGACAGTCAATTTTTTCCCTCCCTATGTAACCCCCAGGTGAAAGAACAGGAAAGAAAGGTGCCAAGCCTGCCGCTCCCCCAATAGAAAACAGTCTTCCATGCAAAGACAAGAACACACCCTAGGAAACCTAATGTTTTCCACAAGAAACTATACGGTATGTAATAATAACAGATTGGTAACCACTTAAGCATAGCCCACATGTGACAACCAAAAATTCTGACATGCCCCTTAATACACCCACAGTGTCCCTCAAGAATACTATTTGCCCTGAAGAAGACCTTCCACACAACCACCACCCAGGTCCACCCCTGAAGGTGGAAACGCATCGGCGGATTCCATACAGAGGTCAAGATCCAACATGAATAATTAATCGGTGCACACGAGACACCACAAGGAAAGCGTAACCAAGGACGCTTGAACAAGTTGTCTATTAAAGCTCTGACCACCATAGGGCCTCACAATAGCGGCAGTACTTAAAAAATGTACGAGGACGCAAGGGTATCAGGTCCCAACATCAAAACATAGTAAGACACAAGACACATCAACAAGATATCTAGTTTAATTTGCAACAGGTTGGAGGAACAAAGAATTTGAAAATATATGTTGTATATGTGCAATGTAAATAAAATATGTCTCTTTTTATATGGATTGTTTATTTGTAAGTTGTATTGTCATACATTGTCACTCATTGTTCTAACCATCATCATACACCAATTGTTTGCATTTTGTCACAGTTATATTTTGTCACAGTGAAGTATGTAACTCTTCTATATATATATGTGAAAGTATGATACAAAATCTCTAAAAAACACAAAAAGATATATATTAAATCAGTCAAAGGCCCGGCAAATAAGTATTTATTTGATAGTTGGGATTTACTTGTAAATCAGGATACGGGGAACCCTATCTTTTGTGGAAAAGAACAGTAGAGTAAGAAACGTTCATTCTTTGAACTGGAGTAGGGAGACTCATGTAGATCCCTACTCAAGAACTAACCGTAATTCATAGTCTGGGAGGCATTGCACTGCAGAGGCAAGCAATTTAGCAGCGCCACGCTGCACCTTTTAAAAAATGCAGGGATGCGCAGTTTTCACAAGTATAATGCACACCCCTGTGTTTTCCCTTGCGCTGGCGCTAAAAAAGCTGTCTAGAGCCAACACAAACACCCTTGCGCCATGGTGCAAGGGTGCCTGCATTGCAGGGATGATTCCCTGCTACTCAGACACCTTTGCACCATGGTTCAAGGGTGTCTGTGTTGCAGGGATGATTGTTTAAGTGCAGGAAGGGACACCTTTCTGCACATGAACATTAATTAAAGGCGGTTTGCTCCTTCTATGTGTGCTGCAGCACACATAGAAAGAGCAAAAAACGAGGACAAATAAAAGTATTTCTCCTCTTTGCACAAATCTAACGCCTGTTTTTTAGTGGCGTTAGTTTTTGGCACTTCCTCAGATTTACAGATCCTTTTAAATCTGGGGCAGCATCAAAAAGCAATGGGTGTTGCTGTGGAATGCCCACAGCATCACCCATTGCACGCCCCTTTCCAGCAGATACCTGCATGAAGGGGTACAATATTTACAAATCGGCGTTAACCCCTTCGGTGCTTATGACGAGCTGGACTCGTCATGGCACACAGTGCTCGTGTGCTCATGACGAGTCCAGCTCGTCATAAGACCACCCACGGGGGAAGCGCTGGCGCTCCCCCCGTGGGAATCCGATCGTCGGGTTTTTTTTTAGGAGGCAGGGGAAGGACTTCCCCTGCCTCCCCCGCTCCCCCATCAATGACGTCAGCGCGCGAGGCGCGCTGACATCATTGAGGGTTTCCTTGCTTCCCCGACGACGCTGGAAGCCATTTGCTTCCAGCGCGTCGGGGAAATAAGGTGAGTTTTGGCTCGGGGAGGGGAGTTTGCAACAAAAGAGGCATCGAGGGAAAGGAAAGGGTTTTCCTTTCCCCCGATGCCTCTTTGTGCATTCCTGCTGCACGATCATGTGATCGTGCAGCAGGAATGCCCACGAGGGAGGGAGGGAGGAGTGCTTTCTGCCCATATCTACCGTCAAACATTAGCTGTAATTCCTGATGGAGGTCTGTGCATCCTTGATTTTCTCGAGCGCAATCCCCGTGTAGGTCCAGTGACCAGGAGGTTCTTTCTCATCTGCTGCTCATATCGCGCTCTGACCCTTTATAAACAAGAGGCATGTGAACTCGCATGGAAGCCCTGCCCCACATACACCATCGGTATGCAACGTCTTCCCGCCCTTTCCCCACTATGATGGACAGCTTACTCAAAGACCCCGGCGCCTTTCCGGCGTGGTGTCAAAGTTACAGACACACAAGGTCACTGGAGACAATTCTTCTGGGCCTTTACGCAGCTGTAGTGTAGGTAAGGCGCTATACATTTACCCAACGAGGTAGCACTTACTGATTAGCCAGTAGAAAGTACTCCAGTTGAGTAGAGGTATCGCACAAAACGGTGGCATCTTTGTGGATAAATACGCAGGGCAGGATTCATTCTGGCACGATGCTCCTGTCTCAAAAATTAAACCTCAACAGGAAGCACTTCCAGATATAAATAAAGCAGGTGCCCGAGTTGAAGCTCAAATTCGGTAACGCATTAATCAGCACAAAAAATTCGTCAGCAAGGTCGAGGCTAAGCAGGAGTGCTTTCTGCCCATATCTACCGTCAAACATTAGCTGTAATCCCTGGTGAAGGTCTGTGCATCCTTGATTTTCTCGAGCGCAATCCCCGTGTAGGTCCAGTGACCAGGAGGTTCTTTCTCCTCATCTGCTGCTCATATCGCGCTCTGACCCTTTATAAACAAGAGGCATGTGAACTTGCATGGAAGCCCTTCCCCACATACACCATCGGTATGCAACGTCTTCCCGCCCTTTCCCCACTATGATGGACAGCTTACTCAAAGACCCCGGCGCCTTTCCGGCGCGGTGTCAAAGTTACAGACACACAAGGTCACTGGAGACAATTCTTCTGGGCCTTTACGCAGCTGTAGTGTAGGTAAGGCGCTATACATTTACCCAACGAGGTAGCACTTACTGATTAGCCAGTAGAAAGTACTCCAGTTGAGTAGAGGTATCGCACAAAACGGTGGCATCTTTGTGGATAACTACGCAGGGCAGGATTCATTCTGGCACGATGCTCCTGTCTCAAAAATTAAACCTCAACAGGAAGCACTTCCAGATATAAATAAAGCAGGTGCCCGAGTTGAAGCTCAAATTCGGTAACGCATTAATCAGCACAAAAAATTCGTCAGCAAGGTCGAGGCTAAGCAGGAGTGCTTTCTGCCCATATCTACCGTCAAACATTAGCTGTAATCCCTGGTGAAGGTCTGTGCATCCTTGATTTTCTCGAGCGCAATCCCCGTGTAGGTCCAGTGACCAGGAGGTTCTTTCTCCTCATCTGCTGCTCATATCACGCTCTGACCCTTTATAAACAAGAGGCATGTGAACTCGCATGGAAGCCCTGCCCCACATACACCATCGGTATGCAACGTCTTCCCGCCCTTTCCCCACTATGATGGACAGTTTACCCAAAGACCCCGGCGCCTTTCCGGCGCGGTGGCAAAGTTACAGACACACCAGGTCACTGGAGACAATTCTTCTGGGCCTTTACGCAGCTGTAGTGTAGGTAAGGCGCTATACATTTATCCAACGAGGTAGCACTTACTGATTATCCAGTAGAAAGTACTCCAGTTGAGTAGAGGTATTGCACAAAACGGTGGCATCTTCGTGGAGAAATACGCAGGGCAGGATTCATTCTGGCACGATGCTCCTGTCACAAAAATTAAACCTCAACAGGAAGCACTTCCAGATATAAATAAAGCAGGTGCCCGAGTTGAAGCTCAAATTCGGTAATGCATTAATCAGCACAAAAAATTCGTCAGCAAGGTCGAGGCTAAGCAGGAGTGCTTTCTGCCCATATCTACCGTCAAACATTAGCTGTAATCCCTGGTGAAGGTCTGTGCATCCTTGATTTTCTCGAGCGCAATCCCCGTGTAGGTCCAGTGACCAGGAGGTTCTTTCTCCTCATCTGCTGCTCATATCGCGCTCTGACCCTTTATAAACAAGAGGCATGTGAACTCGCATGGAAGCCCTGCCCCACATACACCTTCGGTATGCAACGTCTTCCCGCCCTTTCCCCACTATGATGGACAGTTTACCCAAAGACCCCGGCGCCTTTCCGGCGCGGTGGCAAAGTTACAGACACACCAGGTCACTGGAGACAATTCTTCTGGGCCTTTACGCAGCTGTAGTGTAGGTAAGGCGCTATACATTTACCCAACGAGGTAGCACTTACTGATTAGCCAGTAGAAAGTACTCCAGTTGAGTAGAGGTATTGCACAAAACGGTGGCATCTTCGTGGAGAAATACGCAGGGCAGGATTCATTCTGGCACGATGCTCCTGTCACAAAAATTAAACCTCAACAGGAAGCACTTCCAGATATAAATAAAGCAGGTGCCCGAGTTGAAGCTCAAATTCGGTAACGCATTAATCAGCACAAAAAATTCGTCAGCAAGGTCGAGGCTAAGCAGGAGTGCTTTCTGCCCATATCTACCGTCAAACATTAGCTGTAATCCCTGGTGAAGGTCTGTGCATCCTTGATTTTCTCGAGCGCAATCCCCGTGTAGGTCCAGTGACCAGGAGGTTCTTTCTCCTCATCTGCTGCTCATATCGCGCTCTGACCCTTTATAAACAAGAGGCATGTGAACTCGCATGGAAGCCCTGCCCCACATACACCTTCGGTATGCAACGTCTTCCCGCCCTTTCCCCACTATGATGGACAGTTTACCCAAAGACCCCGGCGCCTTTCCGGCGCGGTGGCAAAGTTACAGACACACCAGGTCACTGGAGACAATTCTTCTGGGCCTTTACGCAGCTGTAGTGTAGGTAAGGCGCTATACATTTACCCAACGAGGTAGCACTTACTGATTAGCCAGTAGAAAGTACTCCAGTTGAGTAGAGGTATTGCACAAAACGGTGGCATCTTCGTGGAGAAATATGCAGGGCAGATGTGCCTTCTCTCCATTTACACCCTGAAAAGTTAGCTGTAATCCTTGATGGAGGTCTTTGCATCCTTGAATTTCTCGAGCGCAATGCTCGTGTAGTTCCTGTGACCAGGAGGTTCCTTCTCCTCGTCTGCCACTGAGATCCTGCTCTGACCCTTTATCCCCTTCGGTGCTTATGACGAGCTGGACTCGTCATGGCACACAGTGCTCGTGTGCTCATGACGAGTCCAGCTCGTCATAAGACCACCCACGGGGAAGCGCTGGCGCTCCCCGTGGGAATCCGATCGTTAGGTTTTTTTTTGGGGGAGGCAGGGGAAGGGCTTCCCCTGCCTCCCCCGCCCCATCAATGACGTCAGCACGCTGACATCATTGAGGGTTTCCCTTTCTTCCCGACGCGCTGGAAGCCATTTGCTTCCAGCGCGTCGGGAAATCAGGTGAGGTTTGGCTCGGGGAGGGGGGTTTGTATCAAAAGAGGCATCGAGGGAAAGGAAAGGGTTTTCCTTTCCCCGATGCCTCTTTTGTGCATTCCTGCTGCACGATCATGTGATCGTGCAGCAGGAATGCCCACTAGGCACCAGGGTTTTTTTAATTTTTGTGTTGGGGAGTGGCCAAAAGGGCAAGGGTTGCTCCCCTTTTACGGGGGTGAATATTTTATTTATACTGTTAGGCCCACCTACCCCT
This sequence comes from Calotriton arnoldi, assembly GCA_963921515.1. Lineage (NCBI taxonomy): Eukaryota > Metazoa > Chordata > Amphibia > Caudata > Salamandridae > Calotriton > Calotriton arnoldi. The sequence goes on along the minus strand of CAWUFW010000384.1, from coordinate 680,711 downwards.
TAGCTTGGCTGGTGGATTGTGTGTGGACTGGTGCATTATTTGCATATGTGATTGTAATGTTTTTTTCTCCTTTTTATTCTAGTGTAAAGCTTTTGATTCCTGTTTGCGGTTTCGGCAGTTGTGGTTCTGCAGTTTTGCGTAATTGCATTTATTTGGTAAGAAAAATATTTTTGTTGTGTGTACTCCAAATGAGTATTATTGTCATGCATGAATGAATTTTTTGTAAGTGGTGCCATAATGGCAGCATATTTGTTAGTGTTCAGAGCATGAAATTCTTTGCGATGTTTTGCATTGTCTTATGTGTAATTTTTTTCTTCTTCTTTTTTAGTGGGATATTGTTGATCCTTACTGTGTCTGTGCAGAGTAGGTGGTGGTGAGTCTAGCTGCTTCTGTCACGTGAGTGGTATAGTGTTGGAGTATATAGGTCTTTGTGATAAAGCTACATTTTGTTTATTTCTTTTTTTACAAAGGGTTTGTTGTTGTTGACTTGTTTGACAAGTAACCTTTATTAGTAAGCATTATGGCTAGCCGTAGAATTACTGCTCAGCAGGTGGTTGGTTTGCTTCTTGAATCTTCCTCTGAGCAGGATTATGAGACTGACAGTGCGTCTGAGGGAGAGGAGGGAGGGGAAGATTCAGGCAGTGAGTTTTCTCTCCACATGGAATCATCGGATGATGAAGGTACTCTCAGTGCAGATGAAGTGCCTGATTTAGAGGAGGATACTACTGTGCCGATGGTGCAAGAGGCATCTGGATTGCAGCCTGGGGCTGCTAGGCTTCCTACTGGAAGTGCTGGACTCTGGGTTGATCCAAACATGGTGCAGCCGGTGTTGCCTGCCTTTAGTGGTTATGCAGGGTGTAGAGTGGATTGTGAACATTATTTGCCTATACAGTATTTTCAGTTGTTTATGGATGATGTATTTTTGGGTGAGATTGTTGAGCAGACTAATTTGTATGCTGAACAGTTTTTGAGGGACAACAGTGCCAGACTTAGGCCCCATTCTAGAGCTACCCGGTGGAGTCCCACAAATCTGGAAGAGATGAAGAAGTTTTTGGGTTTGACTTTTTTGATGGGTTTGATAAGGAAGCCGTCCATGGGTTCATATTGGTCTACCAGTCCCTTGATGGCAACGGCCATATTTCCTGCAGTTATGACTCGTGATCGGTATTTACTTTTGCTTCGGATGCTGCATTTTGTTGATAATGGTTTGGCGTTGCCACGAGATCACCCTGAATGTGACCGTCTTTTTAAGATTCGGCCTGTTCTTGATCACTTTGTGGATCGATTTTCAGAGATCTATACTCCAGGGAAAGAAATATCTATTGATGAGTCTTTGGTGCTGTTCAAGGGCCGTTTGGTTTTTAGGCAGTACATTCCTAGCAAGAGGGCACGCTATGGAATTAAGCTGTATATGTTGTCTGAGAGTAGGACAGGATATGTTTTTAATTTGCGTGTGTACACTGGTAGGGATTCCACTATTGACCCCCTGGTTGTCCGTCCACTTTAGTAGGAGTTTCAGAGAAAATTGTGTGGGAACTTGCTAGAGGACTGTTTAACAGAGGCCACCATTTGTACCTTGATAACTTCTACACTGCTGTGCAATTGTTTAAGGAATTGTTCAAAGTGGACACTTTTGCTTGTGGCACAATCCGCTCTAACCGTAAAGGTTATCCAAAAGAGCTTGTTTGCAAAAAACTTCAGAGGGGACAGTGCAGTGCCTTGCGTAGTGAGGAACTGCTAGCTGTGAAATTTGTGGACAGGAGGGATGTGTACATGCTGACTACCATCCATGATGAGAGTACTTCACCTGTGGCTGTTTGGGGTCAGATTGCTGAAGTGCGCAAACCTGTGTGCATTTTAGACTACAATAAGCACATGGGTGGTGTTGATAGAGTAGATCAGAGGTTGGAACCTTACACTGCTATTCGTAAGTCTTACATTTGGTATAAGAAGTTGGCCATCCATCTCTTCAATTTAGCAACTTTCAATGCTTTTGTTGTGTTCAAGGAGTGTTCTCCTGCGTCAAAGTTGACTTTTGTTCAGTTTCAGGAGTCTGTCATAGGCAGCCTTGTTGTTGTGGAACAGGCAAGTGTTCCTAGAGTTGGAGTGGTGGAGGATGTGGCTCGATTGAAAGATCGCCACTTTCCTGATCACATTCCTCCTACACTCTCAAAAGACTTTCCCACTAGGAGATGTAGAGTCTGTTGGCGAAGAGGTACGCGGAAGGAGACTCGTATGTACTGCCCTGAGTGTCCTTCTAACCCTGGGCTGTGTGTGCCTGCTTGTTATAGAGCGTACCACAAGCAAAAGAATTATTGGGAGCAACCATGAGTGGTAAAGTGAACTGCCTGGTCTGTAATGTTTAAGAATTGTTGTTCTGTTTCAAGGTTGGCATTAGTGCAATGTATTTAGTTTCTGATTTTGTGTTAGTAGATTTGTATCTATTTGCAATTTGTTTGTGTTTTCTTTTTTGTATAAAAAAATCCTAAATGTGATGGTGGTGTGTGTAGGCTGGTGCTTGGCTGGCGGTGTGCGTGGAGTGGCGCTTGGCTGGCGGTGTGCGGGGAGTGGCTCTTGGCTGGCGGTGTGCGTGGAGTGGTGCTTGGCTGGCGGTGTGCGTGGAGTGGCGCTAGGCTGGCGGTGTGCTTGGAGTGGCGCTAGGCTGGCGGTGTGCGTGGAGTGGCGCTTGGCTGGCGGTGTGCGTGGAGTGGCGCTTGGCTGGCGGTGTGCGTGGAGTGGCGCTTGGCTGGCGGTGTGCGTGGACTGGCGCTCGGCTGGCAGTGTGTGAGTAGTGACTTGCTGCTGGTCACTACACACACTGCTAGCCGAGCGACACTCCACGCAATCCATCAGCTTGTGTGGTTGCTGTGTTAGGAATGTGGGCGTGTGAAAGTGATGGGCCCTTGAATGGCGCTGTCTGCTGGTGTGAGTGTTGTAATGTGATGGGCCCGCGGCTGGTGGTGTGAATGGTTTTGTATTTGTCACACGTATGAAAGGTGTATGAATGGCCTGTAAAGAGGTTGGTGCCTTGTCGTGGCTTTACAGCTCACGAGCTGTGAGTCAATGGTTCAGTTTCTCGTCCTTTCAATTATTAACAGTGCATTTCATTTTTGTGAAATCACTTGTTAATACAATTGTATATACTGAACCATCACTCACCCTCGTGCCAAATCCAACCAGTATGTGTGTGTGTGCTTGAGGATTAGATGGCTGTGCAGTAATATTTTTTTTGTCTTTCTCAAGCAGGGTGTACCTTGTCCCTTTTTGTGAATGTTGTAATGTGTTTGTTTCGTGCCTGGGGGTGTGAATGGTCTTGTGTGTATCACGTATGAAAGGTGTGTGAATGGCCTGTAAAGCGGTTGGGGCCTTGACGTGGCTTTACAGCTCACGAGCTGCGAGTCACTGGTTCCGTTTTTTGTCCTTTCAATTATTGACAGTGCATTTCATTTTTGTGAAATCTCTTGTTAATAAAATTGTATATACTGAACCATTACTTGCCCTCGTGCCAAATCCAACCAGTATGTGTGTGTGCTTGAGGAATAGATGGCTGTGCAGTAATCTTTGTCTTTTTAGTCTGTCTGCCAAGGTGTACATTCCGTCTAAGAATAACCTACCAACTGTAGATATTGTCGTAAACGAAACACCCATGGGAGTACATGGTGATATCTCTCTTGTGGATCCCAACAAGTTATGGTACCCACAATGTCCTGCAAACCTCAAAATGTCTGTCACATTTTCCTTGCAATATTGTGCCAAAATTTTCACGCTGCAGAAATAAACAACACATTATCTCAAAATGACCTGGTTTTGCAAGGGGGTCACCTGGGTTTTTGGCCCGGGGCTCGGCGGCCACATAGGGAAACCTACCAAACCCACACATTTCTGAAAAGTAGACACCCGGGGGCTTCCAGGGAGGTATGGCTTGCGTGGATCCCCCAACGTTTCCTTACCCAGAATCCCCTGCAAACCTCACTTTTAGCTGAAAAAATCACTTTTTCACACATTTTTGTGTGGGAAAGTGTGGCATCACTGGCCTCACACAAATTTCCTACCACCCAGCGTTCCCCCAGGTCTCCCGATAAAAATGGTGCCTCACTTGTGTGGGAGGCCCAAGTACCCGCGACAGGCAAGGGCCCACAACGTATTGAGGCGACCTCAAAATGGCCTTTCACAAAACCACCTGGTTTTGCAAGGGAGTCACCTGGGTTTTTGGCCCCGTGCTCGGCGGCCATCTAGGGAAACCTACCAAACCCACACATTTCTGAAAAGTAGACACCCGGGGGCTTCCAGGGAGGTATGGCTTGCATGGATCCCCCAACGTTTCCTTACCCAGAATCCCCTGCAAACCTCACTTTTAGCTGAAAAAATCACTTTTTTCACACATTTTTGTGTGGGAAAGTGTGGCATCACTGGCCTCACACAAATTTCCTACCACCCAGCGTTCCCCAGGTCTCCCGATAAAAATGGTGCCTCACTTGTGTGGGAGGCCCAAGTACCCGCGACAGGCAAGGGCCCACAACGTATTGAGGCGACCTCAAAATGGCCTTTCACAAAACCACCTGGTTTTGCAGGAGGTCACCTGGGTTTTGGCCCAGTGCTCGGCGGCCATCTAGGGAAACCTACCAAACCCACACATTTCTGAAAAGTAGACACCCGGGGCTTCCAGGGAGGTATGGCTTGCGTGGATCCCCCAACGTTTCCTTACCCAGAATCCCTGCAAACCTCACTTTTAGCTGAAAAAATCACTTTTTCACACATTTTTGTGTGGGAAAGTGTGGCATCACTGGCCTCACACAATTTCCTACCACCAGCGTTCCCCAGGTCTCCCGATAAAAATGGTGCCTCACTTGTGTGGGAGGCCCAAGTACCCGCGACAGGCAGGGCCCACAACGTATTGAGGCGACCTCAAAATGGCCTTTCACAAAAACACCTGGTTTTGCAAGGGGGTCACCTGGGTTTTGGCCCCGTGCTCGGCGGCCATCTAGGGAAACCTACCAAACCCACACATTTCTGAAAAGTAGACACCCGGGGGCTTCCAGGGAGGTATGGCTTGCGTGGATCCCCCAACGTTTCCTTACCCAGAATCCCCTGCAAACCTCACTTTTAGCTGAAAAACACTTTTTCACACATTTTTGTGTGGGAAAGTGTGGCATCACTGGCCTCACACAAATTTCCTACCACCCAGCGTTCCCCAGGTCTCCCGATAAAAATGGTGCCTCACTTGTGTGGGAGGCCCAAGTACCCGCGACAGGCAAGGGCCCACAACGTATTGAGGCGACCTCAAAATGGCCTTTCACAAAACCACCTGGTTTTGGAAGGGGGTCACCTGGGTTTTGGCCCAGTGCTCGGCGGCCATCTAGGAAACCTACCAAACCCACACATTTCTGAAAAGTAGACACCTGGGGCTTCCAGGGAGGTATGGCTTGCGTGGAACCCCAACGTTTCCTCCAGAATCCCCTGCAAACCTCAATTTTAGCTGAAAAAATCACTTTTTCACACATTTGTGTGTGGGAAAGTGTGGCATCTCTGGCCTCACACAAATTTCCTACCACCCAGCGTTCCCCCAGGTCTCCCGATAAAAATGGTGCCTCACTTGTGTGGGAGGCCTAAGTACCAGCGACAGGCAAGGGCCCAAAACATTTTTGATAGGCAATGTTGATGTTGCCTCAAAACGCTTTGTGTCCTTGCATGTCGCTGGTACTTGGGCCTCCCACACAAGTGAGGCACCATTTTTATCGGGAGACCTGGGGGAACGCTGGGTGGTAGGAAATTTGTGTGAGGCCAGTGATGCCACACTTTCCCACACAAAAATGTGTGAAAAAAGTGATTTTTTCAGCTAAAATTGAGGTTTGCAGGGGATTCTGGTAAGGAAACGTTGGGGGATCCACGCAAGCCATACCTCCCTGGAAGCCCCCGGGTGTCTACTTTTCAGAAATGTGTGGGTTTGGTAGGTTTCCCTAGATGGCCGCCGAGCACAGGGCCAAAACCCAGGTGACCCCACTTGCAAAACCAGGTCGTTTTGTGAAAGGCCATTTTGAGGTCGCTCACTACGTTGTGGGCCCTTGCCTGTCGCGGGTACTTGGGCCTCCCACACAAGTGAGGCACCATTTTTATCGGGAGACCTGGGGGAACGCTGGGTGGTAGGAAATTTGTGTGAGGCCAGTGATGCCACACTTTCCCACACAAAAATGTGTGAAAAAAAGTGATTTGTTCAGCTAAAAGTGAGGTTTGCAGGGGATTCTGGGTAAGGAAACGTTGGGGGATCCACGCAAGCCATACCTCCCTGGAAGCCCCGGGTGTCTACTTTTCAGAAATGTGTGGGTTTGGTAGGTTTCCTAGATGGCCGCTGAGCACGGGGCCAAAAACCCAGGTGACCGCCCTTGCAAAACCAGGTGGTTTTGTGTAAAGGCCATTTTGAGGTCGCCTCACTACGTTGTGGGCCCTTGCCTGTCGCGGGTACTTGGGCCTCCCACACAAGTGAGGCACCATTTTTATCGGGAGACCTGGGGGAACGCTGGGTGGTAGGAAACTTGTGTGAGGCCAGAGATGCCACACTTTCCCACACACAAATGTGTGAAAAAGTGATTTTTTTCAGCTAAAATTGAGGTTTGCAGGGGATTCTGGGTAAGGAAACGTTGGGGGATCCACGCAAGCCATACCTCCCTGGAAGCCCCGGGTGTCTACTTTTCAGAAATGTGTGGGTTTGGTAGGTTTCCTAGATGGCCGCTGAGCACGGGCCAAAACCCAGGTGACTCCTTGCAAAACCAGGTGGTTTTGTGAAAGGCCATTTGAGGTCGCCTCACTACGTTGTGGGCCCTTGCCCGTCGCGGGTACTTGGGCCTCCCACACAAGTGAGGCACCATTTTTATCGGGAGACCTGGGGGAACGCTGGGTGGTAGGAAATGTGTGAGGCCAGTGATGCCACACTTTCCACACACAAATGTGTGAAAAAGTGATTTTTTCAGCTAAAATTGAGGTTTGCAGGGGATTCTGGGTAGGAAACGTTGGGGGATCCACGCAAGCCATACCTCCCTGGAAGCCCCCGGGTGTCTACTTTTCAGAAATGTGTGGGTTTGGTAGGTTTCCTAGATGGCCGCTGAGCACGGGCCAAAACCCAGGTGACCTCCTTGCAAAACCAGGTGGTTTTGTGAAAGGCCATTTTGAGGTCGCCTCACTACGTTGTGGGACCTTGCCTGTCGCGGGTACTTGGGCCTCCCACACAAGTGAGGCACCATTTTTATCGGGAGACCTGGGGAACGCTGGGTGGTAGGAAATTTGTGTGAGGCCAGTGATGCCACACTTTCCCACACAAAAATGTGTGAAAAAAGTGATTTTTTCAGCTAAAAGTGAGGTTTGCAGGGGATTCTGGGTAAGGAAACCTTGGGGGATCCACGCAAGCCATACCTCCCTGGAAGCCCCCGGGTGTCTACTTTTCAGAAATGTGTGGGTTTGGTAGGTTTCCCTAGATGGCCGCCTGAGCACAGGCCAAAACCCAGGTGATTCCCTTGCAAAACCAGGTGGTTTTGAGATAGGCAATTTTGAGGTCGCCTCACTACGTTGTGGGCCCTTGCCTGTCGCGGGTACTTGGGCCTCCCACACAAGTGAGGCACCATTTTTATCGGGAGACCTGGGGAACGCTGGGTGGTAGGAAATTTGTGTGAGGCCAGTGATGCCACACTTTCCCACACAAAAATGCGTGAAAAAGTGATTTTTTCAGCTAAAAGTGTGGTTTGCAGGGGATTCTGGGTAAGGAAACGTTGGGGGATCCACGCAAGCCATACCTCCCTGGAAGCCCCCGGGTGTCTACTTTTCACAAATGTGTGTGTTTGGTAGGTTTCCCTAGGTGCCGGCAGAGCTAGGGTTCAAAAACTACAGCTAGGCACTTTGCCAAAAAGGGTCATTTGTCACTGCGAAATTGAGGTGTGACCACGTTGCGTTTGCAGCGTTTCCTGTCGCAGGCACTAGGCCGACCCACACAAGTGAGGTACCATTTTTCTCGTAAGACTTTGGGGAACGCGGGGTGGGTGGAAATTTGTGGATCCACGCAGATTCCAGAACTTTCCACCACAGAAATGTGGGGAAAATGTGTTTTTTGACAATTTCTTTTGTTTGCAAGGGATTCTGGGTAACAGAACCTGGTGGGAGGCAGTCAAGTCACCCCATCCTGGATTCCCCTGGGTGTCTAGTTTTCAAAAATGTATAGGTTTGCTAGGTTTCCCTAGGTGCCGGCAGAGATAGGGTTCAAAAACTACAGCTAGGCACTTTGCCAAAAAAGGGTCATTTTTCACTGCGAAATTGAGGTGTGACCACGTTGCGTTTTGCGCCGTTTCCTGTCGCAGGCACTAGGCCGACCCACACAAGTGAGGTACCATTTTTCTCGTAAGACTTTGGGAAACGCGGGGTGGGTGGAAATTTGTGGATCCACGCAGATTCCAGAACTTTCCACCACAGAAATGTGGGGAAAATGTGGTTTTTTGACAATTGTTTATGTTTGCAAGGGATTCTGAGTAACAGAACCTGGTGGGAGGCAGTCAAGTCACCCCATCCTGGATTCCCTGGGTGTCTAGTTTTCAAAAATGTATAGGTTTGCTAGGTTTCCCTAGGTGCCGGCAGAGCTAGGGTTCAAAAACTACAGCTAGGCACTTTGCCAAAAAAGGGTCATTTTTCACCGCGAAATTGAGGTGTGACCACGTTGCGTTTTGCGCCGTTTCCTGTCGCAGGCACTAGGCCGACCCACACAAGTGAGGTACCATTTTTCTCGTAAGACTTTGGGGAACCCGGGTGGGTGGAAATTTGTGGATCCACGCAGATTCCAGAACTTTCCACCACAGAAATGTGGGGAAAATGTGGTTTTTTTGACAATTTGTTATGTTTGCAAGGGATTCTGGGTAACAGAACCTGGTGGGAGGCAGTCAAGTCACCCCATCCTGGATTCCCCTGGGTGTCTAGTTTTCAAAAATGTATAGGTTTGCTAGGTTTCCCTAGGTGCCGGCAGAGGTAGGGTTCAAAAACTACAGCTAGGCACTTTGCCAAAAAAGGGTCATTTTCACTGCGAAATTGAGGTGTGACCACGTTGCGTTTTGCGCCGTTTCCTGTCGCAGGCACTAGGCCGACCCACACAAGTGAGGTACCATTTTTCTCGTAAGACTTTTGGGAACGCGAGGTGCATGGAAATTTGTGGATCCACGCAGATTCCAGAACTTTCCACCACAGAAATCTGGGGAAAATGTGTTTTTTTGACAATTTTTTAGGTTTGCAAGGGATTCTGGGTAACAGAACCTGGTGGGAGGCAGTCAAGTCACCCCATCCTGGATTCCCCTGGGTGTCTAGTTTTCAAAAATGTATAGGTTTGCTAGGTTTCCCTAGGTGCCGGCAGAGGTAGGGTTCAAAAACTACAGCTAGGCACTTTGCCAAAAAAGGGTCATTTTTCACTGCGAAATTGAGGTGTGACCACGTTGCGTTTTGCGCCGTTTCCTGTCGCAGGCACTAGGCCGACCCACACAAGTGAGGTACCATTTTTCTCGTAGGACTTTGGGGTTCGCGGGGTGGGTGGAAATTTGTGGATCCACGCAGATTCCAGAACTTTCCACCACAGAAATGTGGGGAAAATGTGTTTTGTTTGACAATTTTTATGTTTGCAAGGGATTCTGGGTAACAGAACCTGGTGGGAGGCAGTCAAGTCACCCCATCCTGGATTCCCCTGGGTGTCTAGTTTTCAAAAATGTATAGGTTTGCTAGGTTTCCTAGGTGCCGGCAGAGGTAGGGTTCAAAAACTACAGCTAGGCACTTTGCCAAAAAGGGTCATTTTTCACTGCGAAATTGAGGTGTGACCACGTTGCGTTTTGCGCCGTTTCCTGTCCCAGGCACTAGGCCGACCCACACAAGTGAGGTACCATTTTTCTCGTAAGACTTTGGGGAACGCGGGGTGGGTGGAAATTTGTGGATCCACGCAGATTCCAGAACTTTCCACCACAGAAATGTGGGGAAAATGTGTTTTTTGGACAATTTTTATGTTTGCAAGGGATTCTGGGTAACAGAACCTGGTGGGAGGCAGTCAAGTCACCCCATCCTGGATTCCCCTGGTTGTCTAGTTTTCAAAAATGTATAGGTTTGCTAGGTTTCCCTAGGTGCCGGCAGAGGTAGGGTTCAAAAACTACAGCTAGGCACTTTGCCAAAAAGGGTCATTTTTCACTGCGAAATTGAGGTGTGACCACGTTGCGTTTTGCGCCGTTTCCTGTCGCAGGCACTAAGCCGACCCACACAAGTGAGGTACCATTTTTCTCGTAAGACTTTGGGGAACGCGGGGTGGGTGGAAATTTGTGGATCCACGCAGATTCCAGAACTTTCCACCACAGAAATGTGGGGAAAATTTGTTTGTTTTGACAATTTTTTATGTTTGCAAGGGATTCTGGGTAACATAACCTGGTGGGAGGCAGTCAAGTCACCCCATCCCGGATTCCCCTGGGTGTCTAGTTTTCAAAAATGTATAGGTTTGCTAGGTTTCCCTAGGTGCCGGCAGAGCTAGGGTTCGAAAACTACAGCTAGGCACTTTGCCAAAAAAGGGTCATTTTTCACTGCGGAATTGAGGTGTGACCACGTTGCGTTTTGCGCCGTTTCCTGTCGCAGGCACTAGGCCGACCCACACAAGTGAGGTACCATTTTTCTCATAAGACTTTGGGGAACGCGGGGTGGGTGGAAATTTGTGGATCCACGCAGATTCCAGAACTTTCCACCACAGAAATGTGGGGAAAATGTGTTTTTTTTGACAATTTTTTATGTTTGCAAGGGATTCTGGGTAACAGAACCTGGTGGGAGGCAGTCAAGTCACCCCATCCTGGATTCCCTGGGTGTCTAGTTTTCAAAAATGTATAGGTTTGCTAGGTTTCCCTAGGTGCCGGCAGAGCTAGGGTTCAAAAACTACACCTAGGCACTTTGCCAAAAAGGGTAATTTTTCATTGTGAAAATGTGGTACGTCCACGTTGCATTTTGAGCCATTTCCTGTTGTGGGCACAAGGGCTACCCACACAAGTGAGGTACCATTTTTATCGGGAGACTTAGAGTAACACAGAATTGTAGAGCAACTGTTATTACCTATTGACTTTCGATGCATTTCTGCCTTCCAAATGAAAGACAATGTGTAAAAAATAAGTCATTTTGAAAAATGACCTATAATTCTCATGCTAGTATGGGTACTCCCAATTTCGGAAATGTGCAAATATCTACTGTTTCTAAAATCTACATTTTGTTCCCATTTCAGAAATACATAGGTGTCTTTCATAACAATTTTTCCATGTATACATTTTCCCAAAATAATTGCTATATACCCGGTACTTAAAAAAAAATCATTGCAAGATGGTGCTCAATTATTGGCTCTGGGTTCGTCGGGTTCTTGGTGAACCTACAAGTCTTATATATCCCCACAACCAGAAAGGTCCAGCGGATATAATGGTATATTGCCTTCAAATAGCTGTCATAATTAGAAGAAGTTACAGGTGAAAATGTTGACACAAATGGCTGTTTCTTTCAACTAATTTTCTATTTTTCCTTTATTTAACTGTTAGTTTCTATAAGGAAAACTTTAAGGATCTACACAAATGACCCCTTGCTGAATTCAGAATTTTGTCTACTTTTCAGAAATGTATGGCTTTCCAGGATCCATTGTTGGTTTCATACCCATTTCTACCATTAACTGGAAGGAGGTTGAAAGCACAAAAATAGCAAAAATAGGCTATGTCCCAGAAAAATGCCAAAACTGTGTAAAAAAGTTGGTTTCTGACAAAAGTCTGCTTGTCCCTGAAAGCTGGGAAGATGGTGATTTCATCCCCACAACCCCTTTTTGATGCCATTTGCAGGAAAAATCAAGACGCTTTCATCTGTAGCCCTTTTTCGCATTTTTCAAAAAAAATAAATAATTTAGCTGTATTTTGACTAATTTCTGGGTCCCCTCCAGGGGAATCCACAAACCCTGGGTACCTTTACAATCCCCATGATGTTAGAAAAAAGGACGCAAATTTGGCATGGATACTTTATGTGGTCAAAAGTTACAGGGGCCTAAGCGCGCACTACCCCAAATAGCCAAAAAAAAGGCTTAGCACAGGAGGGGAAAAGGCCTAGCAGCGAAGGGGTTAAGCCATGCAAAGTGGCTTAATACTGCAATGTAAATATGGAGCAGGTCATTGCGCCACCGGAGTGTCCTAAAAATTGACGCTCCAGTGGCGAAATGCCCTTGTAAATATGCTCCACTGAGTCAATGGCATGCCCACAGGCCATACATTATGTGCCCTGTGCTCAAATGCCCCTAGATGCACCTTTTGCAAAGCATGGCAGATGTCCATGCCCCGAGCAAGCTTTATAGAGGCCATGCGTGCAAGTAATTCTCTGGGTGATCTCTGCATCTCTACATACTGTTCACAAAGAACATAGGAGCTTATTTACAAGCCCCTTGCGCCGCTGGTGTGTCACTTTTTGTGACGCATCGGTGGCGCATTTTGCTTCCCCATATTTACAAGGACAGGAAAAGCCACCCTGTGTGGCTTTACCTGTCCTTGTAAATACGGCCCTTTACATGCAGCACTTTGCGTGAAAGCGGCATTCCATGGGTGTTGCTGTGGGTGTTTCCACGCAACACCCATGGAACCTGACACATCTGGAGATTTACGAGAAATCGTAAACCTGGAAATACATGTGAATGCTACTCCTCCACAGGGGACGCTTAAGGAGGCGCAACAAGGAGTAAAGTATTCATTTCTCATCATTTTTTTCCTCTTTCTATGCGTGCTGCACATAGAACGAGGAAATCACCTATGGTGATTGTTTATGTGCAGGAAGGGACATCTTCCTGCACATAAACAATCATCCCCATGATGCAGGCATTCTTGCACCATGGTGCATGGCAGCAAATTGTGCACCAGCACAGCATAGAGCAAAGGGAAAAGTCATATCGTTGTAAATATGACTCATCCCTTTGCTTCGGAATTAACGCAGCGCAGCTAAATGGCTTGCGGCACCGCACTGCGTTCATTCCTAGTAAATGAAGCCCACAATATCCATGTGAAAGTTATGCTAATGCACCTCTCATCGAATCAATTGTTCACCAAATGAATACAACCCATATAAATAGTTGTGCACTTGAATCACACACGTAGAACTAAACACAATATGTGCCCTTCTGCACAGACTGAATTGCATCATTACACAACTGACAAACTCGTATATGTGCAACATTCATCCTGTCCATACCTAGATGATACAATAGCCATTCCTGCTGCATGAAAAAGCTGTCCATGTGCAGCACTTCTGAAAAGTTTTAAAACATGTTCCACTCTTTCACAAGCCGTAGACACACAACCGTATAACATTAAGAATCAGACACAGTGAAACCAAACGTACCTGCCAAACAATTATATATTGATATGAGACTCAAGCATGTGCACTCTCGCCATGTACACCCCATGTACAACGCAATACATGACCCACTGTTGCACAGAGAACAAAAACAAAGTAGGCACTATGTTTAATTTTTACCGAATGCACACGCACACCATGAATATGTTTGTAAAAGTAGCTCTCTGCATGTGTACTAGAATTACACATCCCTTTTCACATCACATCCATAACAAAAACTAATAATTAAAATTACAAGTGTTGCTTCGAAGTTGATAAGTTCCATTTTGTGGGAAAAAACAAAACACTTATTTTTGTTTCAAATTTAAGGTTACCACCAACGTTTATTATATATACCTCACAAACTAAAGACTAACACAGGAAAAACACTTACAAATGACTACAGCGAACAACACTAACACGTCAAGAAACGTGAAAGATTTTGTTTAGACATGCACAACGTTTGAAAGATTGTGTTTGGAAATGCACACACGTGTTACAATATCATATTCTAACACGCTTCGAATTTAATCCTGAACATAATTGCACAAAACAAACAACATTGTCAGAAAACATGACTTAACACTTAATATTATGCATTCGATCATACAAAACGAATACACAGCGAAATTCTATGTGTTATTTTCGGGTTGTTCAATCACTTTGAGATTAATCATAGTTGGTTAACTTCGGAGTGATTAATTTCAGGAACCTACTTTTTTATCATGTCCGCATATTTATCATGGCATTAATCAGGAGCGGGCCGTGCAGGTAAGAGCGACGAAGGAAAATTAAAAATAATTAATTTTCCCTCGTCGTCATCTGTTGACAAGAGCCCTTACTCTTTTTTTTTTTTTTTTTTAAATTACCTGTTCCATTTCTGCTTTTTGGGGTTCAATTTTCTTGTTTTCCCAAAATTGCTACCCTGGGATTTTTGTATCCTGAAGACATAAGGCATAATGCCAATGAAAAGAGGCGTCACTTAAACAACATCCCAAAGGCACAAAAGATAAAAACACAGCACATTACTAATGGAAGGTAAGCAAAGTGATATACCCTTTAAATTCCATTTAATTTTAGACTTCATGGGCCGTATCACATAAAATGAGCCCTGGGAGTGCTAAATTAAGGCACGAGCTGTGCAGTGTTGTGTCATGACCATGTGGAATACCCGAGTTAGGGGAGGGTTAAGTATTTCCCCTTGGGCGTGCAACCGAGTGGTTCATCCTGATGCCCTGCATCAGGACCTTAATAAATGTAGCCCGTGATACTGGTTTGGTCAGTTGGAAGGCCACAAGCAAGTTAATAAGTGTGTCCTTGTTGTTATTCTTAAAACGCGCACGCGGCACACTCCAGGCCGGATCACAAAACATTTTTGAATGACTTTGCGAAGGAAGTACTGGATTTAAATACCTATTACAACCTTATTATGAAAACAAGGGGGCATATTAGCAAGACCCACGTTAAAATTATCGCCGTTTTAGCGGCAGGAAACTGCCGCTAAAACGGCGATAATGGGCTTACTAATATGCGTTATGGAATTCCAATAGAAGCCCAGGTTAGATGTCCTGCACATCTAAGCTGGGCTTCTATAGGAATTCCATAACGCATATTAGCAAGCCCATTATCGCCGTTTTAGCGGCAGTTTCCTGCCGCTAAAACGGAGATAATTTTAACGTGGGTCTTGCTAATATGCCCCAAGATTCTGGAAGTGGTAGTGTGCTACAAAAAACTTTGAGCACATTTGCTGAGTGGCATTTTGTTGTGCTTGCAATGTGTTAGAAATAAAAACCTCTTTCTCAAAGCATCGTACAGTAATTGTTGGTTGGTGTGATTTGCTCATCGGATAAATTCACATGATAGGAGTTAAAATCTTCCCCGTGTTTGGTATTTGAAGTTCATTTATAACATTAATCTTATTACGGCTCCCAGCAGTTGGCTCTGGGTTACCTCGAAATATGTGTTGGTGTTATGGATTTTGTTAATATTTTAAAATAAGTGACTAAATAAAATAATGTGATTTGAAAAAATACATTGCAGCACAGCATCGTTGGATCGTTTGGATCATGGATTACAAAGTACACATTGAAATACTAGTCTAAGTTACCTCCTTTGGGGAAGTCTTAGTTCCCAGGAATGCTAGTACTTTTTTCCTTTTTATATATTGTGTCAGTCTGTTGACATTCAAAGACACTATGGAGATGCTGGCAGTATCAGCAGGACTCATAACTTGGTTCAGTATTGAACGCTTTTTGATGCAGCTATGTGTTGGAGTTGTTGTGTAGAATATATTGAGTGCTGACTATTCAAGTATTGGTAGTTACCAGTTCAATCAAGGACTGGCAAACTCTAGGAATGACCTTCTTTAGTCTTCAGTCCTCAGTTCATGTCACACTTAAAATTTCTATGTGCATTCGGAACATGTGAAAGCAGGTTTACTGCTTACATCTAGGAAGAGTAATGTGGCTAATCTATTTGAGTCAATTAGCGACCACAGTGACCATAATAGTAAACAAACTAATACACTAACCCAAGCTTCCTGGATTATAGTGCGATAACAATGGTCAATATTTACAATAACCCTGGGCGGAGTTCGCGGAGTTGCACTATGCTGCACTATGCAAAGTACAAAAAAAACTCTGCCGCACTACGCGGAGCCACGCGAGCGGCGGAGTACAATAGAAAAATGCCGTTCGCGGTGATTGCACAGTGCCGGATGCTTGTCCGCACTGTGCAATCATTGCGAACTGCACCATGCACAGTGTAAGCGGTCCCTGCTTTCCTTTTCTGCCGCTCGAGTAGATTTTTACTCGAGGTGCAGTTTTCTCAACGCGAACGGGCAGTTTCTCAACGCGAGCATACGCGACCACTCACAATGAGAAACCTGACCCCCCGCGTTGAGAAATCGCGCCGGGATGTTGATTTTCCATGCTCGCGCTCGCCAACTTGATGTTGACGATCGCGAACGAGGAAAAATCTCGCCGGGAGGTTGATTTTCCTCGCTCGCGGTCGCCAACTTGACGTTGACGAACGCGAGTGAGGAAAAAAACTCCGCTACGCAACGCGAAGCGGAGTTTTTTGGAACTCCGCGATCTCCGCGTAATGCGGAGTGCAGGAAACTCCGCAAACTCCGTGAGCGGAGCGCAGTTCGCTGCCCAGGGTTAATTTACAACCTTGTCCGATTGCATTCAGTTTCAGAAGCATTGGCAATTCAACAACCCAGGCACAAAGTCTCTAATAAAGTGACTCTTATCTGGCCCCAACTTATGTCCTTTTTGCAGCTCTGTGCTCATGTACCATAATGCTGCATAGTTTCTGGCATCAATGATCTTGCCAGGGGCTCTTCATAATCAGCTCAGTGCAAATCACTGTCTCCATAAAGGCTGTAAGGTTGAATTCTTTTACTGCTTTCCTTACCATCATTCCTCTATCTTTCTTGAGATCCTAGAGCTTCCAAAGTCATTTACATTTGAGTCTTTAGGGGGTGATCTTGGCTTGTGCCTTGGTCCTTGTCGTCTATCCTGCGTTTATTTTCAGGAGTCCATCTCAACGGTGCCTCCTATAGTGTATTGTGTTTTCCCTCAGCATTTTGGGCATGTGTGGTCCTGCCTTTTGTTGTGGGCTCTGCCGTTCTTCAGTTATCTTCGTAGTGTCCATGGTTGAGTCCTCCATCAAATGCAGCATTTTTTCTACTTCTTCTAGGTCTTCACGTCCTTACATTTTGCAGTCTAGGCTCAGCAGCATAAATGCCGGATCCCATGGAGTGCATCAGATTTTTTTAAGCCTGGCCAAAGTATCAATTTTATATTAAAAAGGGCCTTGACTTTTGGCAACTTCCAGGATCTGTCTGGCCTGTTGATATCTAAAGAAGCAGATGATCTCAATCCCACATTCTTCTGTCTGGCACAGATTTTATGCAGTCTTTGAAACTCCAGAGGACAGTCAAATTGTAGATGTTGTGATAGTCGGCAAAATGTTTCTGAGGAAGGCAATCACGTCTTCCCCTTCTAGTTTTTCTGGTACCCCTAAAAAAGATAGATTTCGGTTTTCTTGACCCCTGAAAATTATAGAATATCCCACCTGTTTCTCTTTTCCTATTCTATCGCTTATCTCTGAAGGTTCCAGTGTTCCTACTCTCAATCAAGGGAGATTATAATTTTCCATTCTGTGACATTCATGCTTGCTTCAATTTCTTCTAGGCATTTATTAAAGGCTGCGATATCTGACCATGACTGTTTCTCAGTATCCATTTGAGTTGTTGTTTCCTCTACTGTGTTTATCAACATTTTTATTGTGATCAGTTCTTTAAGAATAGGATCTAGTGCTGTATCAGCTTCATGGACATCACATACCCTTTGACCCAAGATGACATCACAGGAAGTGACACATTTGACTTTTGATCCCAGCAACATCACATACAGTGATATTATGTGATACTGAAGGTAAACAACCTGCAAAGCTACTAATGTAGAAACAAGTGCACTTTAGTTATCAATCATATATTGACTACCCTTCTGTAATGGTATTCCAGAGGCAAAACCATCAAAAGCCACGAAGAAAGAGGCATGAGGTGGAAACAAGGCTACACAGTTACGCTATTTGGCACCCATGACATTCAATGGGCTTCTGAGCAAAACTGTGGGCACACTCACTTATTTCTTGACAAATTAAGGACTGTTGCTTGTGAGAGCTATCAGAGATGATGAGCTTGTCTACAAGATAAGTGAGGGTGCTGGTCATGCTTTACAGCCGCTAGAATTGCCCTTTGAGATGTACAGAGGTGGTTTAAGGATTGATTTCTTAATTTTTTTACAAAGAACAGACAAAATAAGGAATCTTTATTTTTTAAGGATTCTTAAAAACAGAACCTGTATTTGAGAATCTCTATTCTTCTGTACAAAGCACTTGCAATTAGGATATATGTGCAAAAGTGTGCTTTTGTACATGCAAAATACAATTTATTGGAAGCAGGTAGTAAGTAACTTGGTGCAAAATATAAAAAGGGGTGGAAACACACATTTACTCTTTCAAAATGGCAGGACTCTATGCTGCGGTGAGATGAATGTGCATCTTAGCTGCACAACAGGGGCGAAGGAGAAAAAAGGACAACATTTTTCAAATGCATGTCAGTTTATTTGAGTAGGCATAGGAGGAAGTGTACATAAGGGGCTTATTTACAAGCCCCTTGTGCCACTGGTGTGTCACTGTTTAAGGCGCTTCGACAGCGCAGAGTGTAGACCCAAATCGACGAGGCCACGCAAAGCCACTTTGCGTGACTTTTCATGACCTCTTAGTTATGGTGTGAGGCAAAGCAGTGCAGGCCACTGCACTGCCTTACACTTTGTCAGGGAGGTGTTCCATCTGCATTGCAGTAGGTGTTCCCACGCAACACCAATGGGATTTGATGCATTCCCAGAGTTACAAGGATCTGTAAACCTGGGAATGCGTCAAAACTGCACGCCGCCCCAGGGCAGGCATAACAAGGAGAAATATGCTTATTTCTTTGTTTCTTCTTTCTATGTGTGCTGCATTGTGCAGCACTCATAGAAAGAGGAAAATGCCTCAATGGATTGTTTTTGTGCAGGAAGGTGTCTCTTCCTGCACAAAACCAATTCTGCCAACAACGCAGACACCCCTGCACCATGGTGCAAGGTTGCCTGCGTTGGCGCTAGGCACCATATTGTGCACCGGTGCTGGCTGAAAGGACAGGAATGCACTGTATCTCGTAAATATGATGCATTCCTCCTCTTTTGATTTGGTATAGGGCAGCTCAGCAAAAGCACTTGCAGCTCTGCCCTATGCCAAATTATTGTCAATGAGACCCTAAGTACAGGTTGAGCAGGCAGTTCACAATGGATATTATAGAAGAACTCAACCCAATTATTGGGGGTCCAACAAACTGTAGTCATGCCATACACACACACATACAGGTACTTTGTTGCCTCCACCTTCTAGCCTCAGGTAGCTACCACGGGATAGTAGCAGTTGCTGGGGGGATATTTCAAAGTGCACATTCTCATATTTTTAGTAACTTATTAGATGCCATGTTCTTAAAAATACATTTACATAATTCTTTTCCAAGCACCCCACCAGAACGTAATGCAACAAAGGTTGGTTTTCATGTTATAGCTCAGTTCTCACATGTAATAGGATGTGTTGATGGCACTCTCATTCAGATATGCCCACTGTCAGCATCAGAGTATTTATTTCGGAACAGAAAATATCACCATTCTCTAAATATTCAAGTAGTTTGAAATTCTGCATATATAACAACCAATTTAGTGGCCGAATACCCAGGGAGTTCACGAGTCCTTCATCTTTCATCATTCAGGCCTTTATAACCGGCTGGCAAGGGGAGATTTTGGAATGGATATCTTCTTGGTAAGTACTGTTATAATTAGCCGCTTATTTGTAGGACCCATTATGTGTTTAGAAACCTAGATTTGGGGGCCGATTCCGATCTCGGCCGGTAGTGCTCCGAATCGGATTCGGATTCACCGGATCCGATTCGGAGCCCTGTTTCCCGACCGAATCGTACGCGGGTCCGGCCGAGCGAGTACGATGCAAGCACCCGCGAAATCGCCGACCGACTCGAATGCGGCTTCAACACGCTCCGACCGACTCGCATGGACACGACTCGCACCGCGCTATGGAGACGTTTCCCGGCCGGGTAAGTACGATGCGCGCCGCGAGCAGTTCGACCGACTCGCGCCGTCCGGCTCGAAGAAGCTGTCGGAGCCGGACTTTGGGGGTCCGCGTCGGACCCCCCTGTACGCGTAGGCGCGCGAGTCGCACACAGGGGGGACCCATGGGTCCCCCCTACCTGTGCATGTACGCCGCGATGCGCATGGACGCGTACCCGCTGTAGGGGGCGCCCTTGTTTGCCTCGCACCCATTGAGTCAATGGGAGCCCGCGTACGCGTTGTACGACCAGCTCCCATTGACTTCAATGGGAGTCCGACCGACTCGAGTCCGATAGCATGCGAATGCATCGTACTCGTCCGGTCGGACTGCTAGGGTCCGAATCGGTCGGAATTCTCTCCGGGTCCGGCTCGGTCGGAGAGATTTCCGGCCGGAATCGGCCCCTTGATGTTTTTTGAAATGTAGGCGACAGTGCTTATTCCATTCGGCCCTGGATTATGACCCATTACCTAAATGCCAGAACTGCAAGGGAGAACAGATACAGCAGCGCACATACGTGTACAAGATCAGTACACTACATGGACCAGAATACATTGCAAGTTTCTCAATAAAACCTAGCATGGAGTAAAAACTGTAAAAAAAAGTATCACTGAACAAAATTGAAAAATTGCATGATTTACATGTATTTAAAGTGTTTCTCATAAACATGGACCTTTGGCTAAACTCACAAAAACACCACGTAGACATTAAAGCTTACCTTCTGCACTTGTAGAGTGGTCAGATGTTTGAATGTTAATGACACCTATCACAGCCTGGGACCACAAAGGTGTTTCAATTAGCTGTTCAAGTGTTGTTGCTGGGGGTTCTGTACATGGTCCACCTCCAGTACGTGCTGCATCTTGTGGTCTTGCTGCAACATTTTCCTTAGTGCAAGCCCATAGGTCATACCATCGTTTTCTTAATTCTTCCACACTTCTGTTTGTCACACCAACCTCATTTGATCCTCTGCTGGATACGTATCCATATTTGTCTTTTGTTTGATTCTGGAATAGTAGCAGATGATTTCCTAAATAATTTATAATTTTCTTGGACACATTCTTCTGTTAATATTTCCAATTCCTGGTCGCTAAATTTTCTTTTACGCATCCTACTCTTTTTTCTTGGGAATTTTGGTTAACCATGATGAAGGTGGGTGGCAATGGATTCTGTCTCCAAACTCCAACAATCAACCATGTGGCCTGATTCACTCCTCCAGTCTCAGAGTTCTGTGATGTCATTAGTGCGAGACAGAGCACCATTCCCAATTAAAGAACAATAATGAATCCTTATTTGTGAATCACAGTTCTTAAATAGCGAACCATAAGGAATTGATATTTAAGGCAAAGTTCAAACAGTACATACGATTTTGCGATCTCTTAATACCGATTCAATACTAATCGGTATAGAGAAATTGCAAAATGAACAATCTGTACTTCAGGCCCCAGACTTTATTAGGCCCGGATGCCACAACTACTATTGTTACAGTAATGGGCTTAGCTGATATTTATTTCGACTAGCGGCAAAAACAGTATCAGTTAATAATGGTTTTGTACAAATATAACTGAAAAATTTAAATATTACTGGTTTTAAAGATACGTAAGAAATAACATTGAATACAGAATTATGTTATTGTTTTGTTATTGGAGGTAAGACCTGCACGTGCTTGGATGGAGTACTACACATATTTTTCTCCAGTCCTATGGTTGCTTTTCTTTATTTTTCCACTACTTAGCATTCTTCATACCCTTTGATACACATAATTATACTGTCAACCTAAACATATTTGGCTGTTGACATTATGGTAACGCTACAGCAGTGAAACACAGATACTAGAGTACAGGTGGCCCACAAAAGACTGTGACAATTTTCAGTCCCTCTTACAGACAGGTAAAGGCTGTTTTCAGGATTGAGACAAACAGGAGGCCAGCATTGGGGCACATGTTTGTCAGCTCTGAGACTGTCTCAAGCTTTCAAAGCCTCTCTGAATAATTGGTTTCACTGTTCTCTGTATGACATAGACATCCTTAAGGCCTGGATCATTTCTGCATCAAAAGTCTGATATGGGCTCTGGTCAGTTCGTCTTACCTTCATGAAGAAGTTACCCACACCATGAGCATCAGACAGAAATTCGGTGTGCAGAAGTACGAAGGGAATGCTTTCATGCTTGACTTGTTGATGAGGGGTGATACCCCGAAACCATTCCTAGGATGTTTGTTTTTTTGGTCCAGGGAGGACCTGGCCTGGCAGTTCGGGCTGGACTATTCCCATGGGGAGCAGTGTCAAGGCTACTTTGCAAATGCCTGGGTCCAAAGTGGAATAGCGTGTCCAGCAAAATAACAATGGATTAAACCCAGATCTGTGACTGGGGGTGAATGTTTGAGAATGTTCAGCATTCCACCCATCATCTTTTTGTGTTGCATTTTCGCCCTAAGTGGAAAGGGTATGTCCTGACGTGGGTGCCTTGCTTGATATACCACCAGTTTCAAGCTAGCCTGTCTCATCAGGGGTGATACCCCAAAATCGGTCCTAGGATTCTTGTTTTCCGGTCTAGGGAGGACCTGGCCTGGCACTTTGGACTGGACTGTTTCCATGGGGAGCAGGGTCAAGGCTGATTATCATATGGCTGGGTCCAAACTGGAAGGGTGTGATGAGCACAGTAACAATGGATTAAACCCAGATCTGTGACTGGGTGTGAATGTTTGAAAATGTTCAGCATTCCGTCCACCATCTTTTTGTGTTTCATTTTCACCCTAAGTGGGAAGGGTATGCTCAGACATGAGTCCCTTGCTCGCTACTCCGCTGGTTTCAAGCTAGCCTGGCTGATGAGGGGTGATACCCTGAAATGGTCCTAGGATGCTTGTTTTCCGGTCCAGGGAGGAGCTGGCCTGGCAGTTAAGGCTGGACTGTTCTCATGGAGAGCAGGGTCAAGGCTGATTTGCATATGGCTGGGTCCAAACTGGAATGGCTTTGCATGCAAAATAACAATGGGTTAAACCCACATCTTTGACTGGGGTGAATGTTTGACAATGTTCAGCATTCCAACGATCAGCATTTTTTGTGTTGAATATTTGAAATGTATTCAGCTTAATATTTCTTTCATCACTGAATATTAATTCAAAATTGAAATTTAGGATCAGTTCGCGTACAAAAACTGTATTTATATATTAATGTAATATAAAAAATGCATGTACAAAATATAGAAACTTCTGTGGAACAGGTAAAAAGACCTTACCTCATTCCCTTTGGAACACAAGACTCCAAGTATGTTTTTGAGCATTAATACTATATAAACAATTGTGATTGTTACGAGCTTGGTTCCACTTAAGGATAAGAAAGAAGGATTGTTGTGTGACTCTATCACAGTTAATGTTTTATTCACTTAACTTATACCTCACACTTCAAATTGTGTGTTTTGTTATCTCACTGGATTCATGCTGATAATCCACTTCTGTTTAAACTCTTCTTTTAGCGAGGGTAGTGTAACTAGCTTAATTGCATTGGAACAGGTAGTAACGTGTGCATGAACAATTGTACATCTAGTCGTACATTTCAGATTTCATAGAGATACCTTCATTTATAATGAGTCATGTTTTCTTTGAGGTATTTGTTTCAATTGTAAAGACTGTAAGTGCCTTGGCTGTCAATAATGGGCTTCAGGATTACAGAGGCTTCATTCCTTTAACATTACTCAAATACTAAATCACAGCTATTAGAAAGTTGTGTCTGTCAAAGAAAAGTAGCTGATTTTGTTGATAGCCATGGGATGTAGCATGAGATGTTTTACTTAACAAATCCTAAACCTATCATTTGAGATTGGTTAGTGACATGAATAAAATAATAAGCAAATAAATATTTTTGCATTTTGTGAAGTAATGGTTTAACAATCAAATCACTTGTCAAGGAGATTGAAGAACATCTAAATAAGGATGAGTGTATTACACCAACATGTGTCTTGCTGATTTGTTATTGACAAATGTCTCTTATTCATCTGTTATATTGTGTTATCAGTTGGATATGTAACCCAGTCTTTGTCGACACTAAATAATCTTATCAGAGAAGTTATTAACAATGCATATGCCAAAGAACTCTAGTCAAAAACTACAGGCACACCAGTCTCTTCCTTTTCAAAACAGTATAGCCTTGCCAAAATACATAAACAATTCCTTTCATTCAGATAACAAGTAAACTCCAGATGAACATGATAGGTCCTTTTGTCTCATCTGAAGGGTACACCCGGATCTCAGATGCTGGGAAGAAGGAATTAGAGCTATGTCCATATGCAAATGTTACATTTATGACAAGCATTGTCACAAAGAATAGTGGAAGAGATCTTCCACCTTGTGTTCGCTCAACTGGTAAACATCCCAACTCATGATAGATCAATGTAATAAATCAACTGTGCAGGCAGGATTGAACATACATTTCCCATTTACACCTTGTAACATTTAATTTTTTAATTGCACATTTTCTGCAGCCAAGATGCAGGACAGATCCAAAATAGTGCAACAAGGTTTTTACCTTAATTTGTTCTCTTTTGCAGGACAGTTTTGTCCAAAATAAATTTGTAACTTTTAGGTCATCTGGTATAAAAAGATGATCTGTAAACTTAGATTTATATAACTTATAATCCTTCTACTGGTGGTGTAGGAATAAGAAATATATTCTGACTAAGGTCAACTGAGCACTTAAAAATGATATTCTTGTCAGTGAGTGAAGTTCTTGTGACTAAGCACCTAGTTCTGATCATCCGAACCAGCAACTGACAGAACCAAGGGAATATACAAACCGATGGAGAGCGAAGATTAGTAATTGGCCCTCTTATTAATGGCTATGTTTGGAAAGGTATTCCAGCACCCATTTTATTTCAGGTTGTGGGACAGGGACAGAACACTTGAGCCAGGCTCAACAGGGGGACACAAGAATGTAAGGTTTGGCCCATGAGACTGTGGAATAAATATGTGTCAGCAATCATATCACTGAGACAGGAACTGGATCACACTGACTCTAGGAGGGAAGTACCTGCCAGAGGTGTTCTACCTTAATATCAATGTAAAAATATCATGGTGCACAAATGCTGTTGGAAAATTATTGTGCTGACACTAATATTGTGGGACATAATATGTAAATAAGAATAATATTTTTTTAATTAAACATATTGATGCATTTAATTTCTTTTTATGTAATTGTTGAATATAATATGCATTTTCGATTTTCTGTAATGTTTTATTGGTTTTAGAGTTATAAGTTAAAAATTGTTTAGTTTCAATTATTTCAAGTAAAGTTTGTTTTTTGAGCTTAGCAATATATAAAGAATTATATTTTGTTTAAAGTTGATGGTTTATTTATTGGCTGGTTGTTGGTTTTGTAGGGCAGTAGAGTGGAAAGTGATTTAAAATAGTAATCTTTAAATATGTTTTAAATCTTTACTCAATTTATAACAATATTTTTTAATAATCATTATTTTTAGTGTATTGTTTGCATTTATGTTATATACCATATTTTTTAGATGTTTTTATTAAATCCAATATATTGGTGTGTTGCAGGGTTTGTAGAGTAGTAGCAATGGGAAGCACTATAAATATGCATATTTTTCATGTTTTAAATTAATTAATTATTTTTTAATTCATTATTTTGTGTATTAATCATTTACATTTTAAATATATTTATGGCAATATTTCATGAGTATTTGTATTGTAAAATTGGTAAATACATATTTTAATATTTGTGTTATTTATTCTCAGAAATAAATAATTATACTTGTTTAGGTTTATTTTGTTTAATAAATTATATCTTTTTTCAATTTTTATTTGTTTGGTTTTCAAGTAGTTAATTTTTTTGTTTGTTTTAATTTTAGTTCAAAGAACTCTAAGTAAGAGTAATATTGTTGGATACAAAAATTTTCATTGGGAAAAGTCACACATATTTACATCATAAACCCACAGGGATAACCAATATTATGCATGTCAACAACTTTCATCAAGAATATCTGAAAAACTGGATTTCCTATGGGGAATTTTTAATGAAAAAGAAACTGCTCCACAGCAGTAGAACTGGAGAAATGGAATAAATAAACAACAAATAGTTTTCGGAATAGCGGAGACTCTAGAAATGTTATGGCCAGAAGGTCTGCGGCATGGAGTAGACAAGATCTTTTAGTAACAAAAAAAGAAAGAAAGAGAGTTTCCAAAGAGACAAAAACACTGACTAGGGTGGTTTTGATATTAACAACACAAATTAGACAAATACTCAGGAAGAATCAGAAAGTGTTAAAGAGTAACCCAACACTGGATCAAATCTTGGGTGACACCCAGTAAGGACATACAGGAGAGTCAAAAACATCAAGGACATGATCATGCATAGTCATTCAAAAAAAATTAAAGAAGAAGGAAGGAGGAATTTGCAAAAAAGATAAAAGTTTCTTCAAATGCAATCACTATATGGTTGCCAGATTACCATTTATACGGAGGAAATGAAAATGATGAATGGAAGCAAAAGGGTCATCAACAAGAGACTGTCATGTAAAAGTAGAATTACTTGTGAGCTGAAATAGAGAGTCCTAGAGTATGACAGGACAATAACAAACCAGGACAGGAATTATCCAGTAACATGGCAGTTTGCTTTGAAATAGATGTGAATGAGAAAATTGAAAGAGGTGGCAATAGGGAACTGGTCCTGCGTAAATTGGAGTCTTGGTCATCTTGAACATGGGGACAATGACTGCAAGAGGCCTGAAGCAGGTTGAGGAGTCCATTTGCCATTAGTTGCTCCTGTAGGACATACTTTGACGTTGGGGAAGAGTGAAGTAACAATGAGATGATTGTTACTGTTAAATATGTGGTTTAAACACATCATATTCCCACAAGTGGGGTTATTGTAAATTATAACATCTTAAAAAAAGGAGAAAGTCAGGTGAATAAATAGGTGACTATAGGTGGTTGAGAACATGATTACAAAAACTAGAATGAAAAAAAGTAGTGGTCCACCAGAGGGTATGATGTGAAATGCATGTAAAATAAAGTATGACCATCTCTCAGAGACAACATTGATTGAAAAGAATAATTACACTTGCAATCAGAACGATGTTGACAAATGTTGGGGGGAATATGATTACCCAGGAGATTACCCAGGAGAGGTTGAAAATTAGATGAATGAATTGACAGAATTGAGTTTCATTAAGAAATAGGAGAAACTCTCAACATCATTACAAATGGAAAAGAGGAGAGTTAAATAGACTGTGTGAAGTACAGACAATTCATGTGAAAGTGAGTTGGCCATATGAAACACCAGATCATGGATTGTGATTGAATAGAAAAAAATGATGGTTTCTATAAAATGAGAATTTATATGTGAAAGGCACCTAGTGAACCCATAATCAGTGAATGCATGAATCAAAACTGATTTTAATTGCACTTTTTCATTGTTGCTCGGTAAAGACTCAAGATGTATTCAGCAGACTACATCTGTCAGAAAGCATCAAGAGATACTGACTACACACAAATGATCATGTGACATAGCTGGAAGAGTAAAAGACATTGAAAAAGGACTTATACATTACTGTGAACAAGACTAATGCTGGTCGAAACTCACTAATGATTCTTTTCCACTCTGACATGAGTTCATCCGTATCATCTCTGGAATGGTACCGAAGGTTGGCTTGCTTAAGTACAATGGCTGGTCACCATCAAACGGGCTGCACCATTGGTGAATTAGGCTGTCCTGTGGGAGGAGCAACAGACAGGTGAACACTTGTGATTTTATATATATATACTTTAAGGCATGCTGGGTATCCATATGACTTTTCTAAGCAGCCGCCCAGGAAGAAGAGGTTATCTACCTCGAAACGCGTTGGCAACAGGATTTTAATTACAGGTGTGACTTCGCTGGCTGGCATATTTAATAAAGCATCGGTTTTCAGCAGCAGTGAGTGCGTCCAGGCATGTCTTGGGCATTTGGTGAAAAAAAAAAATATATATATATATATATATATATATATATATATACATATATACACATACACACATATACATATAAGAGAGAGAGATAGATGTATGTTTCCATGGTATTCTTGTAGTTCATATTTTTGGACTTTACATGATAAGTATGTTTTGTCCTCAAAATGTTTGCTGCGATATTTTTGTGGTGCATTATTTTTAACCTTGATATTATGTGAGGAAGCCCTGCAAAAGAAACTTGCTTGCCATATGGAACTTTCAATATATGGCTGGAAGAAAATCATTGGACCAGCAGATAAGTTCTAAATGAATATTTCTTCTCATTGCGCCTGTGGAACTCAACTCCTGTGCCTCATGATCCTCTAGCCAGAGCAACCTTCTATTTGTAAAAAGGTTTTATGAAGAGCACCAAGATATCTAATAGTTACTTAAGAGCGCTGTATGCAATGTGTTGTGATTTCAGGGATATGAGTTACATGGAGGCCAAGTAGGAGCAGAGTATGTCCCTCTCCAGTATTTCTCTGTTATTTCCTTCAAGTCTCCACATTTACGTAAAGGCCTCAATGAATATTTCTTTCTTTAGGAGGTTTGTGACTCGTAGGTGATTGTGTTCGACTCCCAAGGTCACATTTGATGAATTTCATGGGGAATATAGAGAGGCCACTTAACTATGCAGCATGCTGAATCGTCCTCCTCAACAGGTTAAATCATTCTATCTTTGAAAGATATTCTATTGCTGGCAGTGAGGCAGATATTTAAATTTAAGACAGTCTAGCTTTGCCACAAAGCTACACATTAACGATGTCCAGCTGTTGTTTCCATTCCTTTCAAAAATAATATTAAAGCCACCTTCCAAATAAGTCTATTGTTGAATAGCACAAGATTCAAGTGATATGAAGTAAGGTCTCTGCACCTCAGTGCTGCATCAAGTGTAACTTGTGTTCTGTCAATTTCTGAAAGGAAACAGACTTCAGGACATTCTGATCAAGCCTAAGCCTCATGTCTCACTTCTCCAAAGACGAATTACTCCACATATATATAGAAGTTGTAGAAGAAGTTTGTTTTTCTGCCACTTTCTCTCTAACAACGTAACCCCATCCCCGTCCTTCCCAAACCTCTACTGAAAGTAGTCCTAGTGCTATGGAAAACAGTACATACAAAGTCAGTAAGTTAAAAACATTTAAAGTTACTGAAACCTCAAACCATGTCATCTAGAAGCATATAGTGAGACATGTTACTGTTTGCACTGCAATCTACAGCTGCACGAAGACGCAAAAGGTTTCTCATCTTGGCTCTATGGAAATAAGCCAACCATAGAGTTATGTTGTCATTCACTAAGGAAGGAAATGCCTTATAGAAATGCATTCACCTGCAACAACAAATATATTAATTTATGCACAACTTTAGTAAAGAATGTGTGAATTTTTCTCAAATGTTTTCAACTGAAATTGGGATTTTTGTCAAAATACAAAATAAAATATCAACGTATTTGTCACAAAAATATTGGAGATAAATGCTTGTGTTTCGCTATTTCACCCTAGACGAGATTCACACAATAGAGCAATGGTTATTCAGAGAAATTCATGTATTTCTATTCTGAATAGATCTTTGAGACCCTACTTCAAAGGATACTGAGGGTCATTTTTGGGATAAGAACATCTTTCGGATTTGGAATCTCTGTGCCTTATGCCCGTTAAAAACCTACCCATTCTTGGACTCATCAATTAATTCACAACCACTCGCGTATCCCTTTTTCCCAGGCTCAATCTTCCTTTCAATTTCCTAATTCATGTAAAAACAAATTTCAATCCCTAATTTCATCTATTTTCACAACATACTCTTCCTTTTGCCTACTCACCACTTCCCCATCCTCCATTTCCCATGTACAACCATTGTTGTTAACCACCCTAACAGCTTCCCATATCTATACATATCTCACTATCCCCCCCACCTGTATTAGACAGAAAATTATAATGGAGTTACAATGGGAAGCAGACTTACACACTTCTTTTCCTCCTACACTATGGAATAAAATAAGTATCATGATCCTCAAAACCTTCCATGCTGCCAACACAACTCAAACTTTATTTTTCATTGATAACCGACTTATTACTACCCAGAATTCTTTACCCAAATTTAATCCCATCGTGCCATCATCCTGTTGGTCCTGTAATGTCTCTGTTTCAGATATTAAGCATATTTTATTTGAATGTCCCACAACTTATCAATTCTGGTTAAAAGTTTAGCCACAAATCAATTCTATTTTTCGTGCGCACATACCTTTTTTCTTTACCAACTTGGTTTTAGGTAGCCTTTCAAACAATTGGCATGGTTGTACTTTCAATGTACAAATTGTTGATTTACTAATTGCTGTTGCATTTCAACAAATAACAAAAAATTGGATAAATGCTCCTAATATATCTTTTCAAGCATGATGCTATGGTGTTTGTTACAGTCATAGACTAGACAGAGCAAACAGTATCCCAATGTCTCTTATTATCAAAAGAAAAATACTTTGGTCACCAATAGGACTTTTCTTAGTTTCCTCTGCTTTAATGACTACCTTACTTCAACCCTTAGCTGACGAAGTATCTAAACCTCCTTGATTTCACAATTTATTTAACTGATTTTTTATACCTATGGTAATATATTATTTAGCTGTTATCTTGTTAAATATACTCTACAGTGTTGCGATTTCAACATTTTTAGATCAAATCTTTTAAATGCATAAAATGCTCTTGTGTTTCTCTCTTTTACTATTCTCTCCTTTCCTTTGTTCACACATAAGTATAGATATTATATTATACTACATAGTCATTTCTCACTTGGATTTATTACATTGTTGATTCATCATATTGTAGAATATTTGAGCTATTTCTCTTTTTCTGTTCAATTAACTTTACCTTTAAACTGAACCAAAACCTACCCATTCTGATTAGTGGGTTAAAATCCATGAAACCACCTGTAAATCTGTCATCTCTTAGTTATAAGAGTCAAATTCGCCCCTCCCCCTTTAATATGAACAAGAGCAGTGTTTCTGCTTCCAGCTCCTAAATAACAATGGACAGGAGTAATACTCGCTGGCAGTTCATGTGCCCTGCAGCCGACGAATGCTTGTTGCAATAATATTCATTTGGTTTCATGAGTCACTTGTGGCTGAAGGACAGGTGACTTGTGCGGGTATATAATTAAAGGGGGAGGTAGAGGAAAAAGACAAAA